>QUSF01000008.1:29853750-29974021 GCA_003676055.1 Chloebia gouldiae | reverse complement strand
AGTATCGGTTGCCCTCAATTGCTTCCCCCCTCCCCTTGTGTAAAATGTAAAGGAAGATAATAAATCCCTCTGCTATTTAGCTATATTTATTTCCCTCAAACCCTGCCACAGTCCTGTTTGGTGCTCATTGCAGACACTATCACCCTCCCTTTGCCAATCATCTGTGGGTGCTGTACCAGCTCCCTGGAGCTGTACCCTCAGGGGCCAGGTGAAAGGGGATGGTCATTTACCTTTTCAATCACCCATGCTGGCCCAGGAGCTCCAAGCACTTTAATCGACCAGAACAAGTGAATTGTCAGCCCTGCCCACCTCATTTGCCAGGGAAGGGTGGTCACATTTTACAGCTTTTCTCCCCTGTGCCTTCCACTGGAGGAAGGGAACCAGACCCACAGAGAGCAGATGGGGGTCTGCTCCAGGCAGGACATAGCTACCTTTCATGTACAAAACCTCTATAGGAATCCCAGGCCTGGAGAAAAGGGTGGATGGAACAGAAGAGGTGTGAGTCTTCAGTGCATGGGGGGGCAGGTCAGGTCACACCAGCTTCCAGGGCTCAGCTGGGGATGGAGCACACGTGGGTGTGAAGGGGTATGGTGAGAGTTGCCCATCCCTTCCAGGTAGCGGCCAGGAATGAAATAAGCATGTGAGCTGAAAGTTCCCGGTCCACTCACAGGCTGGGGGGCGGGGGGGGATGTTGACCCTTTTCCCTCTTTTCACACCCACCTACTGCCCTTGCTCCTGGTCCAGCAGGTGGGCTGGGATGCTATGGTCTCTGTAGGTATGGCCGTGCTCTGGGGCTGCCTCTGTAGCTGTCAGGGCCCTACCCACAGAGAGCTGTGTGTTCTGAGTGACACTGTCTGTGTAGAGATGTGTATAATACCCTGTATATATTTGTGTACAAAAGAAAAAATGAAAAAAAAGGAGCTATTGGTTGTGCAGTCTTTTCTTTGTGGAGTGGGTTAGGGGCTGGGACCTGGGAAGAGAGGACTCCAGCTGATGCAGGGCTGCAGGAGCAGCGGGCTGCAGGAAGGGCGGGGAGTAGCATGAGCACGAGCCCTGCCCTGCTGCCATCAACTCAGCCATGGCTCACAGGCTCTTGTAGCATGAATGGCTTTCCCTCTGACTTGCAGAGGCATCAGGGACTTTGCTGCTAAAAGCAGGTAGATGGGAAGCTGTGTGCACTGAGGCTGCAAAGGAAAAAGATGGTTTGGGAATGGTGCGGTGGGGGGGTTTCACTGGTAGCCTCATGCCACATGTCAGCCCACCCGTACTGTTCCAGTAGTAGGTTACATAGCCACTCCTGCAAAATCTGTTCAAAACCCGGACACCTGGTTTGGGTGGGCAGCTACAGCCTTTGGGAAAGCATGGGGAGTGCTAGACCCCTGGAGCACAGAGCAGCACTTTTCCCAAAACACGATGCTGCTCATATGTCAGCCATCCACTGAGTGCTGGGACAGACAGCAAGCAGCCAGCCCCCTGCTGCTCTCTATGCAGGCTGGATCTGGCATGCTTCCCAGGAGTCTGCTGTGTGCTATACTCCTTACGTTGTGCACAGTGATCATTGCTTGGAGGATGGCACAGTGGAGAGGCGAGGCCTGCTGTGGGGCTGCCAGGAGACAGATAAGTGACTCCAGCTCCATCCCCACCTCACTGTGATCAGGCTTCATGTGCCAGCAGTGCAGCACCGGAAGAGGACAGAGGACCTTCTGTCCACAGCCAAAGAACAAGGGAAGAGGCAATGCCAAGAACAAAAAACTGAAGGCAGAATGAAGAACCATGCCTGCTGCCAAGTTCTGTAGCTATCACTGCAAAGGAAAGCTTGAGAGAAGGAAACAAAGAAATTGCAGAGAGATTTTGCAGGTGTTTTAGGGAAACCATTTCTAAGCATAGGGGGAAGGACATGGGACAGCCTTTGTAACAGGATTATTGAAGAGCTGTCTGCTGTCCCAGGAGAGGGATCTGTGAAAGCAGCTTTGGAGGCCACTGAAGGATAATAAGGCAGCTGAACAGGACAACAGTGTCAAAAGGACGGGCACAAACCCAAAGCAGGAACAAGGCCTGGCCCTACAGGCTTCTTGCTGTTTGAAAGCACAGTGCTGCCTGCAGTTCTGTGCAGAGCTGAATAATGTCCCCCTTATGCAGAGACCCCTTTATGCTTCCAGCCTGTGGCAAGCCTGGCTGGGAAAAAGATGAAGTAGCCTTTGCAACAACCCAGAGCAGGGCACCCCAAGACCACCTCTGCACTAGGATGGGAACAAGCAGAACAAGCTGCCTGTAACAGAGTCCCCCCTATAGGGACAGGATTAGACTGGTCCCTTGTGCGTGCAGCAGCAGGGCCATGCTACAGCTGGTTTTAAATGTTTGGGTTGCCCTTCCCTCAGGCAAGGGACATGGCTCCTGGCCCCACGTGCAACCTGCTCCCTGCTTAGGAAGGACTTGCACCCTGGGGCAAGGTGGAGTGAGGTAGAAAGCAGGTGCCCTGTGAGGCCTGGGCTCACACAGGCTCGATGCCAGCTGCTGCAGTGAGTCTGTATGGGCACAGCCTCCCCAGCTGCAAACAGGCACCACGGAAGGAGAGGGAGTTCCAGGGCTGGTAACACCCATTAGGTTCACCCTGTTCAGCCCTGCACCACAAGAATGGCAATACAGAGCCTCTTTCTTAGGGCAGGGCTGAGCTGAGCTGCTCATGCCAGGCCAGACTGTGTCAGATATGCTGGGCTAAGCCACACCAGCCAAGGTGTGCCAATCCATGCTGAGCCATGCCATGCCAGCCAAAACCATATTGAGCCACACAGGGCTCCACTGTATGGTGCCAAGCCCTGTGTGGCCATGCCCCCTGGTAACAGCACCACCCAGCACAGCTGCACCATGAGTCACGGAGGGCACACAGGGGCAGCCCCGGTGTGGCTGTAGAAATTGCCAGGGCAGTGGACCTGCCCGGAGAGAGCCCTGCTGGCACTCAGCAGCGAGGGGCAGCTGGTAGTCGGGGTGGGGTGGGGGGGGGGAGTGCCAGCCGGGACACGCAGGGAGGCCAGGGCAGCTGGTGGTGGCATTGTTGACCATGACCACCTGAACCACTGATTGAGGTAGTGCGGACACAGTCCCCGCAGGCAAAACGGAAGGGAGAAGGGACATAACAGTCTGGGATATCCGGTGGGAGCACCGTACTCAGCCGTGGCACCAGAAGGTCAATAAATACTGGGGACAAAGTGCAGTACAGAGCTTCACCCAACTACGCTGGGGTGCCGGCAATGTGGAGCAGTCACCCTCAAATCCATTCCTAGGGGTATGCTTCCTCTTTCCCCTCCAGCCTCGGTTTCCGTGTGGACCCAACCCTTTCCTCAGAACAATGGTGGAAGGAGCACGCCCATCTCGGCAGGACTCCTCCATCCCTGGAAGCTGGCAGAGGGTGACAGCAGACAGAACCTCACCATCAGCCTGGATCAAGAACCCACTCCCAGTGTCTGTAAGCTGTCACTGCTCCTTTAATTCCCCCTCCCCCTGCCCTCCCAGCTTTGCTCATACATCCTGCCCGCCGAAACTCCACCTTCCGCGGGGCTGTACTGAGCCGGACTGTGCCGGGCCGGGCCAAGCCGAAGCGGGTTGGGCGGTGGCAGCAGCAGCTTCCGTAAGTCCATCCTCCCGTCCTTACCCTTGTTCGACCCCCAGCTTGGGGATAAGCACCGGGGGGAGTCCGCCGCTGGGCGGGCAGGGCTTCGGGTCCGTCCATCTCTCCCTCCCCGGCTTCTTATGTTTTCTAAGCTTATCTAGGCATGCCTACCCCTCCCATCCCCTTTCTATCTGCGGGGATTTTTGCATTAGGTAACGCATCCGCAGAGACCCAGAAGCTTCCCAGTCGGGGCGGTGAGTAAACTGAATACCGCAGCCTCCCGGGATGCGCTGCCGACCATAAAGCCAAGCCCGTATCCCGTCAAAGGGATGCGGTAAGATAAAGGGGAGCCTGTGGAAAACGAGGATCTTTGTCATCTGGAGAGCTGGAAAGGGCCTGAGAGCTGCTTGAGCACTGTGGGATGCCACGGACGGCTGTGACGCCTTGCCCCGAGCTGCGTATGCGGCAGGCTACCGTGTGTCAGGGCTGGTTTTGAGGAAGGGAACTCCCCATTTCCGTTGATTTGCAAGAGCAGCTGGCAAACCAGAGCTCTGCAAAGATTTTTGGGTGGACTTAACAATGATGCTGCCTAAGGGTTTTGCAGTATGCACTAAAGTGCACAAGGTGTCAGGGACCCTGCAGGAACCAATATGTCTTTTCACTCCCACCTGGGAGAGATCAGAGGTGCCTCGAGTACTGGAAAGCATCATATTGTAGTTGGGTGTCACCTGTGGTGGAGAACTGCCCTGGGGGCTTGGCTTGTCTCATCACACCCCTACCTCCTCTGTGGAGGACCTGCAGTGTCCATCAGCATAAGCCTGGGGAGGTGTCAGTAGCTGACCCCATTGCTTTAAAGACCCATGTGGTTCCTCTCCCATTGTGGGCTCTGAAGTGCTTTCCTTTGCTCTGCGCTTGCGTGACCTCCCTCTGCCACTGAGCACAGCCTTCCCGAGTATTTTGAGCCACAGAGCTAAGAATAACTCGTACGGTGCCCGTGTCTGCACAGAGCTCCCCATGTCCGCAGCCATGTCCCGTACTGGTAGGTCGGGTGGGAAAGAGTGCAGGGAACCTGTCAGGGGCTGTGGGTGGGGGAGTTCCTTGGCCACTGGCAGGTTGTGGTGTAAGCGCTGGGGAGATGGTGAGGTGGGAACTGGAGGCAGTGTGGGCAGCTGTACTCGGTACTTGGGATCCCTCTTCCCTCAGGGCTCCTGTGTTCTGGGAAGTGTCTGGGACTGGAGAAGCCAGCCAGCCAGCTCTGCAGGCACCAAGTGCCTTGCCACTGGGGAGAGACTTCCAGGTTGCTGTGGGGCAGGAGTTGTAGGAGGAGCTCCATAGATGTGGGACCATCATAGAGAGAGAAGGGCTGGCGCTTCCCTGGAGAAGGGTAGTGGGTTTAGAGCATCTCAGAGTGATGGGGAAGAGTATATTTTTTCTTCTGAAAAGCTTCTGCTTAGGACAGCCACATGAGTTAGCAGCCAAGTTTATGCCCTATGCATGTGCCAGGAGCTTGCACCCTATTCACTGTTGCCTGCCTTCCCTTTAGCTATCACAGCACTTCAGGACAAGGAAAGCCACCTCTTTGGAGCCAGTCTGTGCCCTGCTCCCCTGGAATAGCATACTGAGAAGGGAGTGGGCCAGCACTGGCATTTGAGTTTGCTGCTCTGAGTGGGTTGTTGGCTCCTGGCTTATTTACCCAAGGACTACACCACTTTCTCACACAGACAAACCTCTGAAGTATTCAGCACCAGCCCAGCCAAGCAGGAGCTGAGATTGCTGGGGAGTGGGGCAGGAGGAGCCACAGATTGCAGTGGGCTGGGGGCGGTGGCATCTGCCCCACGGCCCTGCTGCAGGTCACACTGCTTGCATGGAGGCTTGGACTAGACGGTGTCAGAGGCCCCTTCCAGCCTGGGCGGTGCGGTGGATGTGCGTGCTGGCTGCTGCCATGGTGCCTGGACAGGGCTGAGGGCAGCGGGACGCCAGGAAGGGAGCTGGGACTTACCCACAGCAGCGGGCGCGGTGGGGCAGGGCTGCAGGACCAGACATGCCTGGCAGCTGTGTCAAGCTGGTTCGAAGCTCCTGGCCGTGAGCTGCTGGGCAAAGCCCCGGGAGGATGACCAGGACAGGGAGACGTGCAGAATGCGGGCTCTGCGGTGTCTGTCCTGCCCCGCTCTCCTGGTGCCGGCGTGCCTCACTGAGCTCCGCAGTCCCTCCCCGGTATCTCCCAGCAGGCTGCTCCACTAGCGGTCGACGACCCTTGAGTCATCCTCTGTGTCTGTGTGTGTCTGTGTGTGTGTCTGTGTGTCTGTGCCGTCCCACCCTTCCTTCCCCGTCCTTCTCGGGCCCCATAGCTAGAACTATCTGCGCCCCGCTGGGCTCCTCCCTACCCGCCCCTATTGACTCAGTGCTCAGGCAGCCGGGCCGGCTTTCGGGGAAGAGGGAAAAGGAGTGGGAGACGCCCCTGGGGGTGGGAGAAGCTGCGGGCGGCCTCTGACGCCCTCCCGGCCGAGGCGGGTGAGGAGGAGACGGGACAAGGGAAGAACCCGGAAAGCTGCGCCGGGAGGAGAGGCTGACGAGGTTAGAAAGCGTCTGAAATTCCTCCGGGTTTAGCCTTTTGGCGTAGCTGGAACAGGACAGGACCCATGGCCTAGTTGCTGGTAGGGACTGCCTCCTCCCAGGCTGCCCTCAATGCTGCTTTGTCCCCTTGGTGTTCCCTAAAGACAGCAGGGCTGCAACACCCAGATTGGAGAAGACAGGGCTCAGAACAGGGCTGCTGCTGGGGATGGGGTGTGGGAGGTTCTCCTGCTGTGTGTGCCCACCCTGGGGTTCTCTGGTGTCAGGCTGCTGGAAAAGGTCCCTGCTGTGAGAGCGGTGGGGAATTGGGGATTCAGCCTCCAAGCCTGGCTCTGTGTGATGGCTGATAGCCCCAGGGGAGAGCAGGGTAGCGGACCCTGCCTCAGCCTGGCTGTGCCTGTTCTGTTGCAGGGAGCAGAGCTGAAGGTAGGGGTGCTGGTGCCAAGCTATGATGCCCTTTGGCGGGATGGCTGCTCGTGTGGAGAGAGACCGCTTGAGAGCCGAGGGGCTTGGTGAGCACAACAACGCCATCAAGTACCTCAACCAGGACTATGAGGTCCTCAAGCAGCAGTGCATTGAGAGTGGCACCCTCTTCAGGGATCCCCAGTTCCCAGCTGGCCCGTCTGCCCTTGGATTCAAGGAGCTGGGGCCACACTCCAGCAAGACACGGGGAGTAGAGTGGAAGCGTCCGTCGGTAAGTGCTGGCCTTGCTTCTTCTCAGGCTGGGCTGGTGTCCCTGCCCTGCACGTCTGCACTGACGTGGTGTGCTGAGCTGCAGACTGGCCCTTGCTGGTATCCCTCAGTGCTCCAAGTCCCTGGAGTGCTGCAGAGCCACTTTCCCAAGGGCCCAGGGTCGTTCCTGTGAGTGTCTGCTCAGAAAAGCATTGTGTTTAGCAGGCACTGCTTCCTCTGGGCAGCAGACTGTGGGCTTCAAAACAGATGGGTTGTGTTCTTGCTTCAAGGTGTGTCACACTCAGTAGCTGGGGCCTTTGAGAGTGCATATCCCCTGGCACCATCAGGGCAAGGGAAATGTCATCCAGCCTTGTCCTCCCATGGATACAGCAGATCTTTCCTTGCCTTATGGTGATGGCCTTGGGGTTGCAATCAAGCAGTATTTCGTAGCAGAGGGCAGGTGGGGTACATCTCACAGGGACCATATACTATTTCTCTCGAGTCAGAGTTGCAGTGGGTGCCAGCCCTGCTGAAGTCCAGGCCCTGCCAAGGTCAAGCACCAGCATCTGATTCTGTCCTTCTGCAGGAATTAGTGGATGACCCTCAGTTCATCGTTGGTGGTGCCACCCGGACGGACATCTGCCAGGGGGCTCTGGGTGAGTGTTGAAACTTTGTCCCTGGACCTTGGTCCAGGCATAGTGACTGGGAAGAGTTGGGTGGCCCTTTCCGTTCAGTGAGGTGGAAACTGCAAGTCAGGAGGCATCCTGTGCCTCCTAGTAGTTCTAGGATAAAGCTCCACAAAAATGAGTTGATGTGTGCACAGTTTGACCATGCTGTGATCAGTGGAGATTCTGGGTACATCCATGCCTCACACATGCTGACAACAATGCCAGGAGCTGCTCCAAAGAGCTCCCTGCTTTGGTAAATGCTGAGGGATGGCAGCTGCATGACAATAACAAACTGAGGTGGTGGTGACAAAATGCTTGCTAATGAATGTGGCAGAAGGGTATTGAGAGGTGTACAAGTGATGATTTGTCTTTTCTCCAGGGGTGTCTCCCAAGGCGAGGGCACTGAGGCAATGAGAGAACTGTGAATGGGCTAGGTAGACTAGCAGAGCTGAACCACAACTGGGATTTTTGGTCATCAGAAATGGATCTTGGAACCACAGACAGTGTTGTCCTGACTGGGAGCAAGTAGGGCACTTGACTGGGAGTACTGTATTCCTTAGCACACTTAGCGTGCTGTTTTCAGGGCTGATTACATTTGATATATCCAGTAATTAGGACAAACCTGAGGTGGCAACTGGAGTGCATAACAGCCCGAAGCACTGTGGTAGTGTTCACTTCGTCATTAAAAACTCAGAAATGGCATTTTGTCAAACCACAGCCCAGTTACAGGTTATCCAGGCTCAAGGCTAAGGTGTGAAAGGCTTCAGAGGCAAAAGAGAAAAAAGAATAAAGTCAAAGAATTTAAAAGCACAGTTCTGGCCTGGAGCAGCACAGTGGTTAAGATCTCTCGGAAGGAAAAGTGTGGTGGCATTGCTTGCAATTTGAGAAGTTGGGGCAGCGGCATGAAACCGCTTGCTTACTAAAATGGCTTTTTACATGTAAAGTGTAATTCCACTGCAGAACTTGCTGTCTGAGATACGGAGGGCAGTCATATGAATGAGTTCCAGGAGGGTCCAAATAAATGGCTGCAGGAGGGGACTGTTGGTGCTGACTGTGTGTGGTGGTCTGGACACAGGCTCCAGGTGAGGGAGGAACATTCCCAATTGCCTTGAGCTAATACTTATCTCTGTAGTTGAGCAAGCCTGGATGACTGGATCACTGAGTTCTGCTTGCTGGACCTTCTCTGGTTTTTCCATGGACTTTTTGAGCTGGGTAGCCCCAAACATTTGCAAGGAGAGTACACTAAGGGCTCCTAAACATCTGTCATCTACCCTCTCAGCTAGGGAGGTGATGGGTACTCATACCAGCTTCCTCTCCTTCCCCAGGCGACTGCTGGCTGCTGGCTGCCATTGGCTCCCTCACGCTCAACGAGGACCTCCTGCACCGTGTGGTGCCCCATGGACAGAGCTTCCAGGAGGATTATGCTGGCATCTTTCACTTCCAGGTGGGCTGGGAGCTTTTGGCCCTCCACAGCTGGTGGGCTGTGGCAGAAGCAAGGGTGGTGGGTTGAGACCATCCCTCTGGGGTAGGGATGAGGAAGCCATGTGATGCTCTGAGCTCACGCTACTTCCTCTTTACCCCCCAGATCTGGCAGTTTGGTGAGTGGGTGGACGTGGTGGTGGATGACCAGCTGCCCACCAAGGATGGGGAACTTCTGTTTGTCCACTCGGCGGAGTGCACCGAGTTCTGGAGTGCTCTGCTGGAGAAGGCCTATGCCAAGTGGGTATCCCTGTGGTGGGCATGTGGTTGGGTGGGCATGTATGGGGTAGGGCACCTGTCTGTGCAGGGTGGAAGGAAGGGAGTCTGTCACTGGCCCTGTTTGTGCTGGGTGGCAGGGCAGCTGCAGTGCACTACCTCCTTGTCTTCTCACGCGCCCCTCAGGCTGAACGGCTGCTACGAGTCGCTCTCGGGGGGCAGCACCACCGAGGGCTTTGAGGACTTCACGGGCGGCGTGGCAGAGATGTACGACCTGAAGCGGCCGCCACGCAACATGGGCAGCATCATCCGCAAGGCGCTGGAGAGGGGGTCCCTGCTGGGCTGCTCCATCGATGTAAGTGATGTGCCGGGATGAACCAGTGCTCTGCCACAGCGCTGGCCAAAGTGAGGCCTCACAGCCAAGGCTGTATCAGCAGTCTCCTCACTGTGACACCGGTGGAAGGTTACTTCTTTGCCCTCTTACCGCAGCACCCTTTCCAGAGCCAGTGTGGCAGCCCTGGGGCACAACACGTGGCTCCTTCGGATGGAGTGGGATTGTTCATCTCAAGTGCAGGACAGGGGACTGCGGGTAACTCCGGCCATGTTTTGCATCAGCAAATTACCTGGAGCAGGGTTTTTAAATTCTGACGTTTGAGTGGTTCCTTAATGGATCTTCGGGGTCCTCTGTTAAAGAAACTGTCTTTAAATTGTCCGCAACCAGCAGCCTTTGAGCACAGGGAGTTGCTGCCAGCTACTTTTCTTGGCTGGAGCAGTGCAAAGCAAGGAGAATTCTCCACACAGTGGAGGGAAGGGGTAGGGATAAGACTGCACAAATTCAGTCCTACTGACTTGAGCATTACACGTTCTCCTTAGATCACGAGCGCCTTTGATATGGAAGCAGTGACCTTCAAGAAGCTGGTGAAGGGCCACGCCTATTCAGTCACAGCCTTCAGAGATGTGAGTCACCTAGATTAGACTTTAATAGCAATAGCAGACTGGCCAGTGGCATGGGCTCCACCTCCTGTGTCTGGTGTCTGGCAGGTGAACTACCGGGGTCAGCAGGAACAACTCATCCGCATCAGGAACCCCTGGGGTCAGGTGGAGTGGACTGGAGCCTGGAGTGATGGGTAAGCAGGACAGAAGGGATGGCAGTCTTGCTCTGTCAGGCCAGCAAGCACTGTGCACACTGCAGTCAAACATGGGGCAATGCTGAGGGGAAGCTCACAGTGTGCAGAGCCCTTCGCATCAGAAAGAGAGGAGTTGAGGGCTAGCTCTGAATTGCTCTCAGGAGTCCTTATATCTAATTGTCTCTCTCCTGCTATTACAGTTCCGCTGAGTGGAACAACATTGACCCTGACGAGAGGGAAGAGCTGCAACTGAAGATGGAGGATGGAGAGTTCTGGTGAGTGCTGGAGCAAGGTGCTGCTCTATTTCAGCAGCCAGTCTGGGAAGGAGCAGAGGAACCAGGGAGAGATCCTGCAGTCATGCTTCACCTGAAGTGCATGACCTGCCTTTATGAGCTGGCTTCCTTGCCCTGGAGAGCTTGCCAGCATTTTCTCATCTAATCTAGTTAATAAATTTCCTCCCTTAAAGGAAACTCAGGCCAACTAAATGCAAAATAAACATCTAGGAAGGGTAAACTTACTGCCACTTAATTCTCCTGAAATGTTAGCTGGGTCCAGAGCTATTTGCACTCTCCTCCCTCTGTCGCTCTGATTCTTAAGATTTTCTAAAGCCTCCCACACAATTTCTGTAAACAACATATTGTTTTGCAGTCCTTCATGGGGGTGGAGAAACCTGATGTACTGGTAGTTTGTCCAATGTCTTTGGAGAGGTGGCCCATTCACTCTCCAATCAACTGTCACCTTTGGAAAAGTATAAAAGTTGGAGTCAGAGCATAAACGTTCTTTTCTTCTTTACCTTACAATAGCAGTGGCTCGCGTTGTGCTTTCTCATGTCCTATAGCAACACTCCCTCCCCACAGCAGTGCCCTGACCTCAGCCCCTACTTGTCTCCCACAGGATGTCTTTCCGAGACTTCATGAGGGAGTTCTCCAGGCTAGAGATCTGCAACCTGACCCCCGATGCCCTCACCAAGGATGAGCTCAGCAGATGGCACATACAGGTTTTCGAGGGCACATGGCGCCGGGGGAGCACTGCCGGGGGCTGCAGGAATCACCCAGGTACCTCTGGCCTCCACATCTGTGCTCTTGGCAACTTGATGAAACCAGGTGTCTCATCCATACATCCCCTTCCTCCCAGCCACATTCTGGATCAACCCCCAGTTTAAGATCAAGTTGCTGGAAGAAGATGATGACCCTGGGGATGATGAGGTGGCCTGCAGCTTCCTGGTGGCTCTGATGCAGAAGCATCGACGGCGCGAGCGGCGGGTGGGAGGTGACATGCACACCATTGGCTTTGCTGTCTATGAGGTAACCCCTGCCCACCCCAAGGCTTCTTCCTTGGGACCGGCTCAGCCCTGCCAGTCCCACTTCAACCTCAGTCCTCAAGAAAATCTTTTCCACCAGCTTTGGCCAGCTGTGGGCTAATGTCCCCCATCCTGTGCTCTCTGGAGCTGTAAGGGATGGGGCAGGTACTGGGATTCTGATTTTTTTCCCCTTTTCCCTCCTATCTGTAGGTTCCTGAGGAGGTACGTCCTGAGCTGTCAGAGCCTACCCCATCTTGGAGGGAAGCGCAAGACTGGGCAAAAATGGGTTGATGCATCCAGCGGCATGGGAGCTCCCACAGCACTGGGTCTGGCTAGGGTGATAGTGGCAGCTGGGCACTTCCATGTGGGAGAGATGGCTCCTGCTGGATGGACAGGGCAGGGCTGTCCTAACTGATGGGCTGGCATTGGTCCCACCACTCCCTGTGGGTGCTTCCCATTGTGGTCCACAAGCACATTCCTTCCCCCAGGCCCAGGGCATGCAGAATGTGCATTTGAAGAAGGACTTCTTCCTGCGAAACCAGTCCCGGGCACGGTCTGAGACCTTCATCAACCTGCGGGAGGTGAGCAACCAGATCCGGCTGCCCCCCGGCGAGTACATCATTGTGCCCTCCACCTTCGAGCCACACAAGGAGGCCGACTTCGTCCTGCGCGTTTTCACCGAGAAACAGTCGGACACAGCGTGAGTCCCGGCCTGGGAGGGACACCCCGTGTCTGTGAGCAGTGGGATGTTCACCACTGCAGGCAGCCTGCTGGCTGGGAACCCTGCTCATCACTTTGTTTTCCCCTTTCTGCCCCAGGGAGCTGGATGAGGAGATCTCAGCAGATCTGGCAGATGAGGTAGGAGCTGCCACTTTGGATCAGCTAGTGCTGAGGCTCTGGCACTTGGGAAGGGGAGCTGCAGGCAGGGGGTGGGTGTCTGAGTCTGGGATGTCAGTGTGGCTGCAGAGGGGCTGGCAAGGTTGAGGTGATGGGGATGTGAGAATGAAGAACAGAAGAAAAAAGAAGAGCTTCCTTTCCAGTTGGCGTTTACTGAGCCTTGAAGGCAAGGCAGAGCCTGGGTTTGACCACTAACCTCTTCTTTCTGGTTTGCATCACCCTAGGAGGAAATAACTGAGGATGATATAGAGGACAGCTTCAAGAACATGTTCCAGCAGCTGGCAGGGGAGGTGGGTATGGCTGCACCAAGCTCTGGAAAGCCCTCTGGGGAGGGGAAGGGACAGAACCAAACCCCTGGCGGTGGGAGTTAGAGCCCACCGCACGCTTGCTCAGTCCCATCCTGCAAGACAATCCCATCTGTGCTGTGCCTCAGCCCAGTTGCCTGCAGGGATGGTGTGATGACAGGAGCAGATTTGGCGAAGAGCATCCAGCTGTGACCAAAACTCTTCTGAGTGTACAAGAAATGTAATGGCATCCTCATGTTTTGTGACTAAGGCAGTGATGTTTAGGCAGAAGAGGGACAATGGCCACAAGTGGGGTGGAGAGCAGGCAAGGGGTGATGCTAACTCTGCTTCTGCTCCAGGACATGGAAATCAGCGTCTTTGAGCTTCGGACTATTCTGAACAGAGTCATCTCTAGACGTAAGCACTACCATTCCTACCCCTTGCTCCCTGCAGCCCAGGTTGTTCAGCAGGTTGGGTTTTGGTGCATGTGCTCAACCTCCTCCTTTCTCCTCAGACAAAGATCTGAAAACAGATGGGTTCAGCATGGACTCCTGCCGCAACATGGTCAACCTGATGGATGTATCCTCTTGGTGCTGTGGGCCAGGGCTGGTTTTCATGGCGCTTAGCCTACAAGAAACAAGACGTCTCTTGGAGCTGGAGCTTGGCTCTCCAGCGGTGATGAAGCTGTTTAACTGGGGGAAGAAAGGAAGGGCTCCTTATGGCTTCAGGGTCACCTGTCCTACATTCTTCAACTTCAGCAGCAGGTTTTTGGCAAGGGCTATCACTTCCTCTGTTTGCTTGGGCCCTGGCTCTGCCACCAAAATCCCAGCACAGTCCCACCCCATGCCTTCTACTTTCACCTCCAGGAGGAAGTTCCTATGTTTCACTTCCCACAGGCTCCCTAGCCAGATGTGTTGTTGTGTCACCCAGCCTTTCAGGCACTCCTCAAAGGGAGCAAGGACTATTGGGTTTCTTTCCTCCGAACCATCCTGTCTAGCTGTTGTGGATGAGTCAAGTGACAGGAGACATGGCCAGTGTCCTGCTTGTACAAGGATGCGCAGCTGGGGGGTCAGACAAGGAGCACCTCTGAGTCCTTCTCCAGCCCAGCCCTACAACAGTCCTTTTTGCTGCAGGCTAGCCCAGCTTTGGTCCAAGGACAGCACAGCAATGTGCTTCCTACTGCAGCAGCACAGCTGCTCCCAGGGAGTGGCATGGCTGCTACTTCAAGTGTTACCCTTTCTTTGCTGGGTTGCAGGCTTTTTGCTGATGCTGCATAGGATAGAGGGGAAGGCTTGGAGAAAAACTGGGCAGGCCAAGTGTGTCCAGGCTTTTCTCACCTCCTGTGGCTGGGATCTGGTAGCTTTGCCTTTGTACCCTCCGCCACCCTTTCCTGGCTGCTTTGACCTCCTTGACCCTCTGCTCCCCAGAAAGACGGCAGTGCCCGCCTCGGGCTGGTAGAATTCCAGATCCTATGGAACAAGATCCGGAGCTGGCTGGTGAGGAGGAGAGAGGACAGGATGCACTGCACAGGGGGACAGCACCCCTCCTGAGGCAGCAGGCAGTGGGGACAGCCAGCCTGGAGGCCAGAGGAGAGCACTCCCTTCATGTCCTCTGTAATGTTTTTGCAGACGATCTTTCGCCAGTATGACCTGGATAAGTCAGGCTCCATGAGCTCCTATGAGATGCGCATGGCTCTGGAGTCAGCCGGTAAGTCTGGAGAAGGATGCGACTGGGCTGGAGGCTGGGGAGGGGGCTCCTGCTGTCAGAGTCTTGTCCTAAATAGCAGGAGAAGAGTGTAACCAGCCTATATTGCATGCTTGAAGCCAACCTGTAGTGAGATGTGGCCCCTGTATGCACCAGGCTTTCTGTATCACACCTGTGCCAAGTGTTGGAGCCTGAGTTAGAGATGCATGCAAGATGGTCCCAGCCTCTGTCCTCCTCTGACCTGCAGAATTCCATCTTGGCAAAGCAGAGGCCTGGGCTGGGTCAGTGAGCTAACTAGTTGCATGTGGCTGCAGGGAGAGCATCCCGTCTTCCTACTGAAGCTGAACACAATGCCCTTCCTTGGGTGGCTTGGTGGACTTTGTGTGGGTGCATGGACTTCTCACAGCCACACCCTACTCTCCTGCTGCCCTGCAGGGCTGACTGCTCTCTGCCTTCCAGGCTTCAAGCTGAACAACAAGCTGCACCAGGTGGTGGTGGCGCGCTATGCGGACGATGACATGGGCGTGGACTTTGACAACTTTGTCTGCTGCCTTCTGAAGCTGGAGACCATGTTCAGTGAGTGATGGCCCTGGGGCAGGGAGGGCAGGAACAGAGAGATGTGTTGCTCACTTTGCTTGCGTCCCTACAGGGTTCTTCCGTAGCATGGACCCTGAAGGTACTGGCACTGCTGTCATGAACCTTTCTGAGGTGAGAGTTCAGCCCAGTGAAAGTTGGGGTGGGAAACAAGGAGACATGGCATTAGGGTGAATGGGGCACCTGGGGTGGTTTGAAAGCCCTCCAGCCCCTGCGTAGGGAAAGAACCCATAAAAGATCAAGGTGAGTAAATAGGACTGCTGCAGGCCCTGTGTTTCATGGAGGGCTGTTAAAATTTATTCATGAGGACATGCCAAAAATGCACCCTGCTCATCCCTTCTTCCTCTCCTTCCCAGTGGCTGCTGCTGACGATGTGTGGCTAGGAGTTACAACAGATCTGCTGCAGCTGGGACACCCCAATGGGCCAGGCCCACTCCAAGTGCCTCCCCTTGGATCTATGGATACAGGATACTCTTTCCCCCTTGCTCCATCCCACGTTGAGCCACCAGCCCTGCCTCCCAGCAAGTCTCACACCATCTTCTCCAGTAGACCAGGGGTTAAGGCAGGCAGGGGATTCCCTTCTCCTCTTCTGGGCTGGGCTTCTTTCCACATCCCCTTGCTCCCTCTCACCCCAGAACAGGAGGAGGGCGAGCAGCATGGGGTACCTGTGAATCCCTGCATGGTGGCAAGCTGGAGGCCAGCTGCAGAGCAGGGAGAGGCAGCTGCTGGGGCATGAGGGGGAGGACACTTGTATGGCTTGCTCTAGTGCTGACTCATCCCCTCCAGCACACATTGCCTATCTCTGCACCCACACCTGGGAGCATCGGCACATATTGCCTTGCTCAGGCAGCAGGTTCCTGAAGAAGCCACAGTGGCCTTCTGGGAGGAGGAATGGCCACACTCGATATCATGAAGCCTTGCACCGTACTTATCACCACTAAGCATGACCAAAGCGTGGAGCCTGCTGGCTCTTTTCTGCGTGGCCTTCAACACATTGCTTCCACCTCCATGGCCCTGCCTAAGCCCACCACTGGGTCAAGCTCTACAACTCAAGCACTGAATGTTTCGGGGCTCCTCCATCATGTGAACACATACAACCCTGTAGTGCAGCACTGAAGCTCCCCTTACCCACGCAGGCACAGCTATGCCATCACTGTCACAGCAGCCTGGCCTCCCCTCCCATCCATGAGAGCTCCTGGGACATCTGCTGTCCTTGGTCATGGCCCACAGCAGGGCTAAGGGGTACAGCACCCAAGAGGCAATGCCTTCCTCCAGAGAGCAGGGGGTGGTGGTTTATGGGGGTTTTGGCACAAAGTTGGGTTTTTTCTCCCAATCCCTCATCCTCCCATACTGTCACACTCTCCTCTTATCTTGGGCTCCTTTGCCCAGAGCGGATGAACTCCAGTGCCAACATATTTGCACTTCTCTGTGCTACTTCATTCCCCTCACCTTCTTCTGGGGTAATGGGGTGGCTCCAGCCTGGCAGTGAGTGAGGGCCCGTCCCCTGCCCTGTCGAGGCAGGCAGGCAGTTTGCTTCCCCAGAGCCCTGTTGTCACTGGAGGATGCACCTGCAGCAATAACCACTGCTGCCTGCCCGGCAGCTCTGCTTCCTCACCCTGCCCACCCTGCTCTCCAGGAATAAACAAATCTGTTAGACCTGTGGTCTGGGAGGTGTCCTGGGGTCTGCGTCCTCCCTCTGCTCACTGTGGACTGGTGCAAAGCCAAGCCCTGATCATGCTCCTTACCCAGCCTGGGGCACAAGTGGAGCAGCACCATCACAGCAGGTCTTGCTATGGGGCTGGAGACATCCACATTCCCTAGGACTTTATAAAACTTGCCTCTTCCTTTCTCAATGCTTACACATGGGGCAACACCACATAGAGATGGAAAGGAGCACTGCTCTTAAAGAAAGGTGTCTTTTGGAGGCTGGGGAGGGGAAAGAGGATAGGATGGAGTTAACTATGGAGCTGGTGGAAGTGGAGAGCAGCCTGGAACTCTGAACCCTGGAAAGGGACCAAAAGAAGTTTATTTCTTCCCTGGGTACAGCCTGTGGGAAGTGAGTATTTTCACCTGCTTCCTTTGAGGTCATGCCAATTATAGCTAGAAGTAGAAGCCTTCCACAAAAATGAGAGTGAAGTGCTGGATAGTGGGGCTTTTCACAGCATGGCTCAGAGCCACTTGCTGTCAGCAGATCCTGCTCCTTGCTCACACTCCAGAAGGACATTGCAGCCTGGACGGCCCAGGGGTGCTCAGCATTTGTAAAAGCAGTGACCTTGCATACTTCATCCATCCCAGTATCTCAGTATCCCTTATATGGGTGCCCTTTGGACCAGCCCAGCTCTCTGGGACCAGCATCCCCACAGAGGGGCAGCACCCAGTTCTGGTGCAAGCCAGCCTGGCTCAGAGCACAGACAGGAGCTGAGGTGTGCCGGCAGGAGGAAACAGCTCCCCAGCTTCCTCACAAGGCTGCCCTATCCTACAGAGGCTCCCCAGGGCTGGATGGAGGTGGGTGGGCTACTGGTGCTTGTCACTTGACTGCCTGTGAGCTGAGCCGCCTCCCTGTGGGGTGGGAGTACCTTAGGGCTTGCCAGCCCAGGCTTCATGCTCCTCCATGCAATCCCAAATCCCCTGCAAAACAAGGCTCAGGTGGGACAGAACAAGGGTGCAGGCAGGTAGAGCTGTCCCAGCTGCAGGGCCTTATCATGCACACACAGGCCCAATTATAGGGGATGGTGACACCCTGGCTTTGGGATGACAGATGCCCCTGGCGTAGCCTTACCAGGAGCCCCCTCCCTCCCTCCCTCTGGGTGCCAGCTGGCAGATCCCTTCCCTCGCTGGCCCCAGCAGCTGGCAGATCAGTATAGCAGGGAGTGGGCAGGTGGGGGCTTCCCCAGCTACCAGCTAATGCTACTAAAAGTAGCCTGGCTCATCCCCCTCATTGCAAAGGGGACAAGGAAGATGCCCAGTAGACACCTTAAATCCTGAGGTGAGGGGAGTAGCAAGGGGGCCAGGTGTGACCAAACCTGCTCTTAGCTTTGGCTTTAGTCTTGTGACAGACACTAGCCAGCGCTTCTGCCTTTCCCACACCTATCCCATAGATCTGTGCTGGGTGGGCCAGCGCGACCATGGATGCACAGCACCACTGCTCCTGCTCCCCAACATCCCAGAATTTCCTGCACCTCATTTGGCCCTGTCTCCCGCAGCCCAGAGCTGCCTGCCCTCCCTGGGGGTTCCCCTTCTCCCACCAGCTGCTCATGTCCATTCCCCAGGCACAGGAGCGGGCCAAGACCGCAGCCCATCCCCACCTGGCCCACCAGCTGCCCCAGCAGCTGGGCTCTGGCATCTCCCACTTGGCTATGCTTCACTCTGCCCCATTCCCGTGGCCACAAGGGGCCTTTGTGTGAGCAGAGACGGCGTGTGGGGGCCCAGCCCAGCATCTCAATCTGGGGCTGGGGGCAGCCACAGCTGAAGGCTCACGGGTGGGCAGCAGCTGACTCTGGCATGGCCCCACAGCTCCCAGCCAGGCACGGCAGTCTCCCCATTACTTCAAGGGATATCAGGCAAGAAAGCCCTCTCCTCATCCTCCTTGTCCCTCCAGCACCAGCGGCATCCTGCAGTCACTGCTGGCTCAGGAAGCAGCACCAACACCAGTACAGAGCCTCAGCACCTGTGCCAAGGGATGCTAAGGTCTCAGCCACCCCACAAAGGGAACAGGAGGCCTGGGACTTGGGGCAGGGGCCAGGAGTGCCAGCCAGCAGCTGCCGGATTCAGCCTTTTTCAACAGCTGCTGTCTCGGTGCCAGCAGCATGGAATGAGCATGGGCTGGGGCTTTCCAAGGTCTGGCCACAGTGCATTAAACAACCTATTTATAGCACTTGCATCCCTCATCAGTAGGAATGGCCTGTGCTCCTCCTGCATGGGGCTAGGTGCTTGAGTGCCACCACTGTCCCCATCACCAGCACCCTCTGGGATCTCTGCTAGAAAGGTGAGGCTTCCTAAAACAAAATACTCTTGGCCTTTCTGACTCTCATCTTCCTCCCCTGCCACTTTTGAGAGTACCCAGTGCTGCCCAGAGCAAAACTTGCAGCAAACCTCATAAAGCTGGTGAAGATGCCCTTCTTCCCATGATCCCTGCTGAATCCTTTGGAGGTTTTATCATAAAACATCCTATGCCCATGGTTGCTCTGTCCCCTGCCTCTGAGATGGCATGAGGGTCTTGCCCTCCCACAGAGCAGAGATGCTGTTGTGGGAGCAGGCTGAGTGCTGGCAGGTCACTCCTCAGGTGGCCTGTGCCAGATTTGCCTGCTGCGTGACAGGGCACAGGACTGCTCAGAAGATATTCCCTCCACAGAAGGGCAGCAGCAACCAAGGGGAGTTGTACTAGGAGGTAGCACAGCCATCTCCTGCCCAGATACTGGCATGTCACACACCCATGACCCTACGGCCATGCCTCCTCTGAGGTGGCCTCCCAGTGGGTCCATCCTCTCCCAGAGGAGATGGAGGTGCTGGCTGGCTCCAGGCCCAGTGGATCTCAGCTCTTCCCATCAGTTAATAGGTGATACAATAAAGCAAACGGATGCCTGAAAGGAGGTGGTCTTGACACACACCCAGCAAAACATAAGCCAATCATTTGGTGAGGAATTTTGAGTCCCTTGGTGGAGAGGGATGAAACACAGACAAGTAAAAAGTGTTGAGAGACAGAGCAGTGATTGCAGGACCAGAAAGCCCACCATGGATCACAGAAGTTACAGCAAAGCTCTACGTGCCTTGGCCTAGGAAACACATGGGCAGGACTCTGCTGCCCTAAATCTTTCATTTCAAAGTAGATACTGATGCGATTTTGTTTTCTTTCAAGGTTGCATTCTCTCTTGGGCATTACTCGACAGAGCAGCAAGTTTACATTCCTTCATCTCCCTGGGCTGTACTTGTGCCCACTTGGAGGCTAAAGACCCATACCTTCCAGATGGGGAAAGTAACTTGGCAAGATCTCTGAATGTTTGGCAAGAGACAAAAATCTGCCTTTCTATGAGTCCCAAGAGCTTGGCAATTAAGCCCTCCCCCACTTTCTTCCCAGTGCTGGGATGTTGCAAGCATGTGGCTCTCAAAGCAAGGTGAGAGCCTTTTGTGTTCCCTCCCCAGGAAAGAACAGGTTTATGCAGAGGCCACACACTACAGCCCCTTTGTCACTACAGGACACATGAAAGCACAACGTGAGCCGCTGCTATTGCAAAGGTGGAAAAGAGGAAGTTTATTTTCTGACTCCAGCATGTATACTTTTCCAAAGGTGACAGTGGATTGGAGGGTGAATGTGCCACCTCTCCAAATGACATTGGACAGACTACTAGTGCATCAAATTTCTCTGCCTCTATGGAGGAATGCAAAACAATAGATTGTTTACAGAAAGTTTTGTGAGAAAGTTCTCTACAAGAATGTAAACTCAGAAGGCTTTAGAAAATCTTAAGAATCAGGGCAACACCCCTTTGTTCCCAATTTTCCACCCACTCCCTTGTGTATCTCAGCAACATTACACTCAGATACAACCTAACACTCAAGAGGCAATGCTCCCAGGAATGTGCTGCAGCATCTCTGCACCTGGTCAGCACCTCCTTTCCCCGTGGGACTGGAGGACAGGATTCCTACGGTAAGGATGGCAGGTAGATCAGTTCCCCCAGCCCAGGCAAGGCTTTTCCTAGGAAAAGGCTCCCTAGGGAATAAGATGTCCACTCTCCTCCATTACTGTCATGACTAACACTGACCTAGCATGCTGCATTTTCATCCCAGTGGTCCCCAGCCACCTCAGAGGTAGGATGCTGCAAGTGCCCTCTGCACAAGAAGAGGATATTCCCAGTGGAGCTGTACTGCTGGGGAAATTACGGCACTAAGTAAGGCTTATCCAGGATCAGCTGCAGCACAGTGAACCCAGGAGTCTCAAGAGCAGGCCAAGCACTGCACCCGCTGCCTCTCTGATCGAAGGGGAGATGCTCCCTCCTGCAGAAATGCAAACCCTGACATAGCTGCAGCAAAGCTTTGGCTCTCACTTCCTTCCTCTGATCTCTTCCCATTCCCCGTAAGGCGGCTAGTACAGAGCTGGTGGCAGCGCGCAGCAGAGCCCTGCGCCTGCGCCACGGCCTCTGACCACGGCAGACCCGGAGCCCGGGAGCCTCCAGGAGGCCAGTCCCAAGGGGCTGACGTCAATCCCAGTCCTGGAAGCTCTGGGACCATCGGGGAGCTGTTTCTGCTTTCAGCACATGGTGTCCCTGTGCTGAGGCATGGCCAGCCTGCTTTCCTCATCCATGGCTGGCTCCCTGGGAAGAATCTGTGGAGCTGGGTAAGGTCGCCCTGGCTGAACTAACCATCCTTAGATGGGACCTACTGGGCAAGGGACAGCTTACAGCCAGCAGCCAGGGAAATGGAACAGTAGCTTTTGGTCCCTTGTGTCTGTTCATTCTCCTAAATTCTTCTTAAGCAAGAGGCAAAAGTAGGGCCTTGTCAGGGTTTTGGAAGGAAAAAAGAGGAGGAAACAAAAACAGACATCCACGAGGAACAAAACAAAGGTTTGGCACAGGAGGGAAGTGGAAGGGCACAGAATAGACCTTCCTGTCTGCATGCTCACTCTGCCTAGTTTGTGCTCCCCTCGCTGCTTGCTGCAAGCTAACTCAGCTTGGGAACACTGGAACACAGCTGGAAAGTGCAGGACACTCATTACTATCCTGGTCTTGAGCCTCTCATGGAGCCAAATTAAAGCTCTTTCTCAGGGGAGTACACAACTGCACATCAGTATGTTATGCCTTGGGCCATCCCTGCATACTCTCCTTGTTGGCTCACCTTATCTGCATTCCTGACCCTAATAGGAGCAGGGTGACAATTGGTGGCACTGACAGGGAATAACAGAAAAGCATATTTTGGACTCAGCTGCCTGCTCAAGGACTCTGGCAAAGATTTGCAGTGAAACAGAACCCCACCCTGCCAGCCCACATTCCTGCGGTGGGCAGACGTTGATCCTCCCTTGCCCCCCTTATGTCCCCTACCCTGCCACCCCGACAAAAGGGGCCTCGACTGCGAACTTTCAGGGAGTGTGTGTCGGGCCTGGGAGGAGGGGGCATTTAAATGAACAGCTGGGGGATTTTTTGTTGTCCCCTGCTCTGGAGCTGTTCCTGCCATTTGGGCTGGTGGCAGGTTGACGCTGGGGAAGCTGAGCAGTCCAGGCTACTCCGGGAGAAAGAGCTGAGCGGTGTCCCGGAGCAGCAAGGATCCCAAAGAGGGTAAGAGTAACCCGGGCAAGAGGCGGGAAGGAGTCCCTTCCAGTGCTTCAACCTCGAGCCTGCCCCAAGCAGTCCCCGCTCTCAGGGGGGTGCGAATCCCCATCTTCCCGCTCAGCTCAGACTTTCCACAACGCGAGGAGCTGCCGAGCACCACCGCAACTGCGGGTCAGCCGGGAGTGTGCCGCTGTGCCCGCAGGCTCGGGGGCAGCATGCCCGCCCCGCCGCTGGCCGCCCCGCTGCTGCGCGCCCTGCTCGCCCGCCTGCTGCCGCTGGCCCGCCGGCGCCTGCTGCCGCCGCTCCGCCGCCTGGGGCGCCGGCTGCGCTCCCGGGAGAGCCGCCAGGCCCTGCTCACCTGCCTGCTCTGCCTCCTCAACCTGCGCAAGAAGGCGGACGACTGAAGTCGGCAGGCCACGGGCAGGGACGGGACGGACCCGGCAGGGCGCGGCGGCTGCCCCCGCCTGTCCGGCCCGCTGCGGGAGGAGGGACCGGGCAGGGGAGGGGACGAGCCCCGGCGGGGGCGGAGGGCCCGCCCAGGCAGCCGAGGCCGGAGGGCTGCCCGCGTCTCGCCGCTCCGACCATGGTTGCTGGGCCGCCCCCCGCCCCGCTTCCCCCCGCTGCGGGGCCGCCCCGCCGCTGAGCGCCCCTGCCCGCCCCGGGGAAGGAGCCGGCGCTGCCCGGGCGACCTCCATCGCCCGCTCTCCCGGGAGGTGGGGGCCCCACACTGCCTCTTCACCCGACGGTGCCCGGGCCGGGACTCCCACTGCCCGCAGCGGGCAGCGGGGAGGGCGAGGATGTCGGGCAGCACGGCGAGGAAGGTGCAGCCCTTCACCATCAGCACAAGGCTCTCGGTGCCCAAGTGTGCCGCGGACTTCCCCAGAGACGCCTGCCCCGGCATCGCCCTCGCCTCCGCGCTGGACAGCCACCGCGGCCTCCGTCGCAGCATCAACGAGCGCATCTCCCTCTACCTGGCCCACGCCCGGGCCGGTCCCGCCGCTCACGCAGGGCAGCCCCGCAGCCCCAGCCCCGGTGAGGACGGGGGCCCCGACGAGGACCGGCTGAACCGCAGCTCCCTAGCCCGCTCCATTAAGAAGATCACGCTGTCCAACTGGTACGGGGACTCTGGCACGGGAGGGGCAGGGGGACCCGGGGACCCTGCCCGCGCCAGCGGCGAAAGGAACCACAACAACAACAACAGCAGGACAGGGAAAGCTCAATTCAAGGTAAGAGATCCCGGTACTCTGTGCCCTGTTCTCGCCTCGTTTTCCCTGCAATTCCCAATTCCTCGCTGCCAAGGGATGGATAGGTCCTGGGGAGGCTGCACCCATCCTTGTTGCCTTATCCCCATGCCGTCAGGTAGCAGTCGTTGCAGGGCACCTGGAATAGTTGCTTTTCCTCCCGTGTGCCCTCCACGCACTTCTCTGTCCCATCAGGCTGGCGGGCGGGAAGTCTTCGCGGGTGAGCGGAGATGAGCTTTCCCCGGGGCTGAGATGAGCCAGAAAAGCCCTGCCCTGGAGCCTGGCTATGGAGGGCTCAGCTTTCGAGATGCCTGTGATATGCAGTTGAGTGCGGGGAGCTGGGAGCTCACTCCCTCATTTACCAGAGGGGAAACGGAGGCTGGGAGAAGGGAAGTGACTCATGAAGGGCCACACAACCAGGAAAAGCTGGGACAAGGCTAGGATCAGGACCCAGGGCTCTCGGCACCCTCCCCCCCCTTCAAGTCTCAGCGCCAGCAGGCGCAGAGGTACGAATTCAACAGTGCCAGAGCTCAGGAGACCCCCTGACGGTGGGAAGGCATCTCGGAGACGTCGCAGTTTCTGGCAAGAGCAGGCAGGAACTCCTTGGGAATTAACCCTGACCTGCAAGAGCTGGTTTCCCGGCAGAATAGTACTAGGGAGAGCCGCGCAGCCCACTGCCAAAACCCTCATCTTCGTTGCCAATAAAGGCCAGGCATAGCCTCGCAAGAGGTGCCGCTTCCTCCGGCACGCAATCAGCTCCTTGCTGGGCGGCCAGAGTCTGCACAGCCCAAAGGGCATCGTCATGAGGGCTCCCTTCTTTCATATAAGGTAGGGACACGTGCTGGGTACGGTGGTGTGGGACTCTCGGGAGGCTGCCAGGATCAGCCCCTCATCCCTGTCCAGCATGAGCATGTGGAGCTGTAAGAGGTGGGCAGGCTGCAATTTGGAGCTTTGGGAGAAGGAGGGAGCTGACAGGCAGGGGAGAACATGTGGGATGGCAGCTGGAGGAGAGGAGGGACACTATCTCCCACACAGAGCACGGTAATGCCTTCTCGAGTGTACCCCGCAGCCCTTTGATTTGCCCTTCACTCCCGCCCCATAGGAATGAGGGGCTTCTCTGGAATGAGCACAGTTCTGCCTAGGAGGGTCTGGCCCCACTAGTCTTGTTTGTGGGAAGTCACTGGCGCCTATTCTTATGGGAATGCGGCAAGCATATGTGCCGTGTTAATTTTGCTTTTAGAGGGGGAAAGAAGTGTTTGCAGAGGTGGCAGCTGAGGCTGCTGCGCTCATTTCATGTGTGGCTTTGCTGATGTCATGAATCCTGGTGTCCTGCTAGGGAGCATTTAGCACAGCACCTCACGGATGCTAAGGCAGGCTCAGCCCCTTCTCCCGGACTTTGTTTGCTGAGAGAGTTTGTTGTTTTGTCCGATCGAGGACCCAGCTCCAGCCAGAGGGACCGAGAAGGGGGGGTAGTCCCGGTGGAGCAGCTCTGCAGGAAGGATGAAGTCATCGTTGTGCTGGCAGCCCTGCTTTCCTGCGGCTGATGGATCGTGAGACAGGGACTTTAAATAAAGCTCCCGTGTCACCTGCAGGCTTGTCTCCCACAGCTGAGCACTGGAGGCCAGCCTGAGATGTTACTGCATTCACATGCTGCACTTCACATTTAGCTCCCTATCATTCCCTAAATATGCAGCCAAACCTCTCAGCCCTGTGATCAGGCAAGGAGTTTCCTTTTCCTTCTAATACCCTCCTGCTGAGTTCTCACTGTGCCTGCTAGGCTGTGATTCAGCCTTGTACCCTGACTGTTCTTCCTGTTTGGGATGGGATGCTGTGGCATGTGGCAGCAGTCTGTCCTCTGCAACCCTGGGCCAAGCTTTGCAAGCCCTTGGAAAGGTCCAATGGTGCTGTTCTCCTAGAGGTTGTAGAGCTGTTGGGCCGTTTGTAGGGCTCTGAGACTTTTTGGTGGCAGCAACTCTGTGCTGGGGGCTGCCACTCATGTCAGGACTCTTCTGCAGTGCTGGAGAGATGGTGGGAAGTGATGTTCTGTGCAAGAAGGGAGTTCTAATTTGCCTAGGTTCATTTCCCTTGGACAGTGTCCTCAGTTTGGAGTGGCCTGAGCAGCATTAGGCTGTCTCTGGCTGATCCAGCGCTGTGTTTGCGGCAGTCTCGGAGGAGGGGTTGTCAGGGCAGCACACATTGTCCACCACCCTGTTTCTGTTGCCCTGTGCCCACTTGGATGGCTGTTACAGAGACAGCAAGGTGGCCCCAGGAAGGGAGTGGAAGGAGGTCCCTAAGTTAGACTGTTACATCCAACAGCCCAAGAAAAGATCCATCTGTAGAGGATGAGGCTTAATGCCCTTGGGCATGATCCAAACAATCCCACGCGCCTCTCCTCCTGGGTCTATGCTGCATCAAGGATAAGGTAATGTGGAGTTCATCCTGGACATCCTCTCTGTGCCTGGCTGAAGTTCCTGGACTTGCTTCCTTCTGCCTCTCATGCTTCCACCCTCACCCTTGACCTTTGGAAGCCCTTCTCTGCAAACCAGCTGCCCCCTTAACTCATCTCCCAGCTAGGCTGAGATCAGGGATCAGCAGCTGAGAGGATTCAAGTTCATGATGCTGGAGTTAATGTCATCCTGCACCCTCATGCCTCTGCCCTGCTGTCCTGGAAGAGGGCAGGGGAGTCTCACTCTGAACATCCTTAGATGACCTGGAACCAGTGGTGATCATTAATGGATTTCTGCTGGCTTTGGAATCAATTCAAGGAGAGAAAAGGTTGTCTGGGGTACTGGGAGCTAAAACAAAGAAGGTTGTGAGCAAAGCAGTCTTAGGAGCTCTTGCCACTTGCTGGACACATAGTGGGAGCTGTGGATGCTCAGAGAAGACTGGCCTAGATGCATAGGGAGGGATGGGCAAGAGAGCAGCCAAGCAGCATATGGGTACTACCAACAGCTGCCTCTGGCCCAGGGCAGGGGGAGGTGGGTGAGTGCTCCTCTGTCTCCTTGGCTGCCAGGACAGTTAAGCACTACCAGGTTTACAGCTGTGCCTTCTTGCCTCTAGGTCTTCCTCAGGAAGGATGTGGATGCAGATGACAAGCAGCAGGAGCCTGGGAGTGTTCAGGCCAGTGTTTTCTGCTCTCCTGTGGGCAGGTGCTCTCCCTTCTATGCGGTATGTCCCCCTTCCCTCAACATTAGGGGGGCATGGTATGCAGCTTGGAGCTGAGCAATGAGGCTGGTCACTTGTCGTGTGCCCAGGTGTGGATGGAGCCTTGCCTCTTCCAATCAGTGCGGGAACAAGCTGGGCATGATGGGGCAAGGAATCAGCCCCCCAGGCAGCACCCAGTGGCTTTATTGCTTCCAAGGGAGCCAGATTATGGGCTCCTCCAGCCATGGCTGAGTCAAGAGACTAAAGGTCACAGAGTCATAGGAGGGCCTGGGAATCTGTGTTGCTATTAAAAAAAAAAAAAAAAAAAAAGAAGAAAAAAAAAAGACAGGATTTCTGTAGTTCTTGTGGTTAAGTAGAACAGGCATTGGAAAGTGACTCCCATGCTGTCAGCAGGGCAGCACATGCCAGAGTGCTTAGAGAGCCTGAAACAGTTGCCTGAACCTCACTGCTCCACAAGCTCCCTGGAAAATTGCTCCCTGGGAGACTCCGGGGCAGCTAAGACCCTATGAGGCAGCTCACACCCAGCCCTCTCAAGAAGGAAGGGCTGTCCCAGGCTAGGCCAGGAGCAATTTCTGCCTGCTGAGAGGAGACAGCAAGCCTTGCACCTCTGGGTTCCTCCTGAAAATTCTCAGTTTTCTGTTTGCCACCAGTTAATATGCAGTCAGATCCCCATCCCTGGACAGAAGGGTGGGAAGCAAGTGCCCAGATGATGGTGCTGTCCCCTGGGCTGCATGCAGCTGGGTCCAGGGCTGAGTTTGGAAAAGGGCCAGCACTTTCATTGGCTGACCTTTGCTGTCACCCCTGGCAGAGCTGGAACCCTGACAGAGAGTTTCATCAGCATCAACTGCCCACAAGGCCAAATCCCAAGGGAGATGCTGTGCTCTCTGACTCCTCCAACCACTCACTGGGGATGGGGGTTTTGGGTGCCACCAAAGGAGTGGTGGGGTTTACCAGGAACCTGCTTCATGGCCCCTCCATCATGTCCCCTGGCAGCATCCCCCTGCATGACACCAAACAGATGCTACAGAAATGAATGCTCCTCACAGGGGTGCACTGCCTGAGGCTGGAGGGGCAGCTAGCACTGCATCCATCTCCAGTGTGGGTGCCAGGTGTGGGATGTCATCCCAATAGCCTGGAATGACCTAGAGAGTGACCCACTTGAAGGATAGCCCAGCAACCCCCTGCTGGGGTTGCAAAAGCCACCAGTGTGGCCTTGGTAGACAGAAATGGTACCTCAGTGTGCTGGAGGAGAACCCCAAATATGTCAGTGAAAGAGTGGAATTAAGAATAAGCCATGCTGACCTACTTCATTGGGTTTCTAAAATGCTCCTGGGAGGTAACAGGGAGGGCTCCCTGGGGCAGCACACTGACACTCCCAACCCTGCCTCTGCTCCCCCCAGCTGGCAGGATCCCCGGTGTCATCACCCCAGAAAGAGAGCCCTAAGGGCAAGGAGTCTGCCGCAGCACCAAGATGCAGTGGGCGAAGTGGTGTGGGAGCAGCCCCTCTCCTTGACCTGAGTCCTCTGATAGCCAAGTTCAACCGGGAGATGCTGCAGGTGAGGCCAGCTGGGGCCCTCTCCCAAGGGCCTGCATAGGAAGTGGAATGGAGGGCCATCGGCAGCTTTCTTGTGAGCTGTGGGGTGGGGTGTGTAGCAGGGAGGGTTGAACTCCCAGCCCGAGCGAAGCCATGGTTGTGGCATGAGATCATCTTTGGCTGCCTCTCCCTGGCTGTCAGCCCCAGGGAGAGGGGGTCAGCCCACACCAGGGCCCTGCTTCCTTTCTGTGTGCGCATGCTCCTCCTGTGCCCCATTCTCTTCCTGCTCTCAGACCCTGTCAGACCCTGTCCCTCCCCAGCAGCGTGGGAACTGAGATGGTGGGAGGGCTGCTTCCATGCCATGGTGGGAAGAATGCATAGGTGTTTGCGCTGGGGAGCAGGGTGCAGCGAGGAGAGATGCTTTGTGCAGGGATGTTCTGTGCAGACCCGCCTGCTTGGGCAAGCCCAGTTTCTCCTGTTGGGCTGAGGCAGACGATGGAGAGAAGTGAGGTGCTGCACACCTTCACATCCCCATTGCCACAGGTGCTGTCCTGAGTGCTGGCCTGTTGATTCCCAGAGCAAACGGGTTTTCAGCTGAAAGGGTGCACTCCATCCCTGTCACAGCTGTGGGAAGGTTTGAGCTCAGGTCCCCAAAGCTGTGTCCTTGAGGCTCTGGTGGAGGCTTCGAGCCACATGGCTCTTTGTATGTTGCAGGCAGAGACCTGGGTGCGAGGCAAGCTGCAGGACCTGAAGGATGGCTGTGACCTCCAGGATTGTGAGGAGGTGGCTCAGACCTTGCAGCGCGACATGAAGGATTTTGAGAACACACTGATAAAGCTCAATCAGGTGGGGCCAGGCAGAGCATGGCATGGCATGGCTCCCGTTACTCACAGCACATGTGTCTCTGGGTTCTCTGCAGAGGATCCCTGGGAACCCCTGATGCTGAGTGGGTTGCTTGGCCCCACAGATGGGTGAGCAGCTGATGTGGAGGGCAAACCCCAGTGCTGAGGCCATGCGGAGGCAGCTTCTGGCCCTGCAGGACCAGTGGCAGCTCCTGAAGCAGACGGCTGCCAGCCAGAGCAAAGCCCTGGGGAGGCTGCGGAGTCTGCAGGACTTTAACAGGAAAGCTGAGCGGCTGGAGGCGTGGATCAAGGACAAGGTTTGGGGGATGGGAAGCATGGTCTGGGGAAGGGGACAGCCTAGTTGTCCCTCACATTCACCTTCTCACACCCTTGCCTGGCCCAGGAGGAGAAGCCCTCTCTGACAGCCCTCCTGCAGGAAAGCCCGGATAAGATCCAGCTCACTTGCCGCATCCTTGACTTGAAGCAGGTGAGATGCTGCTGGGGGATTGCTGACCTGTCAGGGACCCCAAATACCTTGAGGCTGGGACATGGCACAGGTCCTTGAGGAGGGATGCTGATGTCTTTCCTCTCTGCTTGGGCCAGGAGGAGCAGCAGTTCCAGAGTCTGCACAAGGAGCTGAACAGCCTGGCCCAGAAGCTGGAGAAACAAGGCAAAAATGAGAGCAGAAACGTCTCAGCCCGGCGCAAGCACCTCAACAAAGCGTGAGTGGAGGACACATGGGATGAGCAAGGCTGAGCCAGGCACCAGGAGCTGACCCCAGACTTCCTGGCCCAGCTCTGTACAGCTCCCCAGACAGGCACAGGTTGCCATTCACCTTTCCCCTTTCACCTGCTCAGGTGGCTTCGGCTGCAGGGGACCCTGAAGGAGCACCATGAGGCTCTGCAGCTGGCCCTGGAGGTGGCCTCCTTCTTCCAGCAAGCAGATATCCTGCTCAGGGTCATCCATGCAAAGGTATCTGCACTTGAGGCAGGTTCACCCTGGTATGTGGGGCTGTTGCATGGCCTGAATGAAACTTGGTGGACAGTATCTTGCTCTTGTCCCCTGCATGGAAGCTCCTGTGGTCCCAGCACTCCCAGCCTGGGCTGTGGGGAAAGAACCAGGGGATGAAGAAAGGGAGCCAGGTTGGCAAGTGCAGCTTTGCACTGCTTCTTTCTGCTGAAGCTGGGAGCAGGGCCCTGTCCTCCTCCCACTTCTGACCCTGGCCTCTTCTTACAGCAGAGCAGCATCTGCAGTACAGGGAAGCCAGGGGAGGGCGAGCCATGCCAGGATCGGGATGTCAGGGACATAGCCAGCCAGGTGATGGTGAGTGCAAGACTCTGCTTTGTCCTCTGAGCCCTGGGGAGCATCCTGACAGGGGGGAATGGGAGCCTTCCCAGGCCAGCTCTGCCACCAGCAGCGCTGTGGGCTCTGCCAGCACCCCCCACTATGTGGGTGGCCGAGGCTGTGTGATGGATGGGGGAATCTCCCCGGGGGCAGACAAGGACTTGGATAGGCACTCACTGCCTCTTCTGTCCCCAGAGGGCTGGTTGTCATCACACACCCTCCCCATGGCCATGGTTGTCACTCATGAACCCTGTCTCCATCACTTCCCAGCTGCTCTCTCTTCTCCAGATGCTGGATGTGACAGTGTCCCAACTCCTAAACTTACAGCCCAGCCTGGCAGCACAAGTCACCCCAAAGCACCGAGACATAAAGGAGAGCTGGGCACAGCTCCAACAGGCACTGAGGTAGAGCATCGCTGGGCAGGAGCACCAGGGTCCCAACACTGACCTCCCAGCACTGGAGCCAGAGGCTTGGGAAAGACCTGGGTTAGCCCCCAGCAGGCTGTCTCTGGGGCTCCACTCAAGGTCTCTCTTTATCCTCTGCTCCCCTGGGCTTCCCTTACCTTCCTTTCCCAGGACAGGGAAAGTTCCAGCACGGGGAGGCAGTTCCCCGGGGGGCAAAGCTGCAGCTCCAAATGTTGAGCCTCGAGGAGACGATAGCAGTCATGGGGCTGTGGGTAAGAAAGCAGCAGCCAAGTGGACAAGAGGACTCGGCAGCATGGTAAGCACTATCTCCCTCCAGGCATCTTCAGCTCCTCTGTTTCCAGAAGACAAGGGAGCCTATGGGAAAGGGGTCCAGGTGTTGGGCAGAATCCAAGCTGAACACTCCTGGATCTGGTCCCACCATTTATGGGAGGTGATAAGTGCCAGGCCTGGGACAAAGCAGGTATATGCTTTGTGCTGGCCAAGGAAGAATGGGAATCTTTGTGCCACAGGTACTAAAAGATGTGCTGGAGAAGATGGCAGAGCACAAGAAAGGAGAGGAAAGCAACCCTGGCTCCCCAGCAGTGGGACAGGCCCCTCATGGAGGGGACAACAAAAGGTACCAGCTTGTGGAGGTGGCTGTGGGAGCAGGACATAGTCAAACGGGATAGGGATGGGGTTCCTCTGTGCAAGGGGGAACTTGCAGTCCTGACTGTCCTTCTCCTCTCTCTGCTGGAGGAGGAGAGAGGCAGAGGCTGAGTGCGGGCTGCAGCAGCTGGAGACCCAAGTGCAGGATGTCTGCCAGGTAATGTCTCCCCAGGAGTCCCCTTTGCTCCCTGCCCATCCAAGAGGAAACAGGGAGTCACTTCCCTAACCCCCTCCTGCTGCTCGTGGGCATGCAGGCTGGTGCCTACATGCCTGGTCTGGGCACTATCCCAGCATGTTGCCTGCTCCTTGGCAGACTCTGTCCCCATACAAGGGGAGTATGGGTATGGGAGTCCCCTCATGTCCAGTGGCAAGCCTGGAGGCAGCAAGGATGCAGCAAAAGCCCCTGTCCCCCAGCTCCAGTACCAGGCTCCTGGTGAGCCTGCTTGGATATGAGGTGGGGGGAAGACACCAGGTGGGACCCATCCTAACTCCCTCCCTGACTCCCAGGAGGAACCAGCACGAGGAAGGACTCCCAGGAGCCCTCGGGTGGAGGCCATGCTGTGGGAACTGGGAGAGTTATGGGAGGACCTGCAGAGGAGGCATCACGAGAATGGCGTAGTGCTGCAAGAAATCGATAAGGTACGTGGTGTCAGGGCTAGGGTGGGCACAGGGCATGCTCCAATTGGAGCAGCTTGCTGGGAATCACCAAGTGAGGCTGGCACCTATGGGGCCTGGAGCTGCAACACTGGCACCGATGTCTCTGGCTGGCCTTGCAGATGGCACACTTCTCCTACTGTGCTGCCTGTGCCCCAGGTACCTCCAGTGGGATGCCAGCATGGCTCCTGCCTCCTCTGGCTGGCTCAGAGCCAGGATGATGGGTTTCCTGCTCTCCCTGAAGGCACTGAGGCTGGTGGGAGAGCTGGACCAGGCTGAGCGGTGGCTGCAAGACGTGGCTGGGTCACTCTTGGAACCAGCCACCATGAGAAGCCCGGCGGATCTGCGCCAGGAGCTGGAAGAGATGAGCCGGCTGGAGAAGCAGCTCCTGCTCTGTGGCCTCAAGCTGCAGGCACTGCAGGAAGAAGCAGCAGGCGAGTCATCCACTGAGCACGAGGGGGCAAGGAAGATGCAGAGGAAAGTGGAGATGGTGGAGGAGAAGTGAGTCCTGGAGGAAGGTGCCTCTTCTCTGGTCCCCAGGTTGGATGGGGAGGAGGATGTTGTCCCTGAGGAGGTGCAGAAGCTGCCAGCAGCTCTGATGAGCACCTCTCCCCACAGGTTGGCACATGTGCAGGCAGCCCTACGGCACCGGGCAGCAGATCTGCGGGACTCCCTGGTGCTGTCTGAGTTCCTGCAGGACCTGCAAGAGGAGGAGGCACGGAGCCAGCAGGGATCGGCAGCGGTGAGCAATGTGGCCAAGCATCCCTTGGGGTCACACAGCACCTGGGATTGGACCAAGGGTTGGCAAGGGGCCCCTATTGGGTGCTCCTCTCCCGCCCAGCTGTCTGGGGTGTCACTCCCCATCTCTTATGTCTGGTGTTTCTGCTGGCTTCAGGCAGGGATTGAGCGTTCTGGATCGCAGGGGTGTTTTCCCATGCTCTCAGCCCAGACTGAGAAGTCTCCAAGCAGTGAGGACATGAGCCGCCCCTTGGGAGAGCTGCAGGAGGCCATGGAGATGCTGAATGACGCAGCAAAGGAGCGGGAGAGGGTCATGAAGGTGGCAGCAGAGACAGAGAGCCTGGAGCGTCTGGTAGGGAATGGAGGCTGGGAGCCTGGGGATGCAACCAGGTGCTTCATCTGCAGCTGGGCATGCTGGCCCATTGGGGATGCACTTCAGCTGTCCTCAGTGGGACACAAGGACATTTGGATTTATGGGGACCACTCTGTGTGAGGCTGGTATCCTTGTCTCTCCCATGGCTGGCACCTGCCCTTTTGCAGCTGCATGGCAGGGTGTCCCCAGGCCAGGGTAGGCTGGGGCTGTGTGGCAGGTGGTAGCACAGGGGCTTCCACCCCGGGGCTAATCTACCTCTGTGTCTCCTCCTGTCTATCCAGGTGGTGAAGATATCCCCACAGCTGGAGGCCCTTCAGTGCAGAGCCAAGGCTCTGTCTCAAGACATTGCCCTAGCAGAGAACAGCTTCACCACGGTGAAGAGTGAGAAGGACCTGCAAGGGCTGGAGGGCTTGCTAAGCTGCCAGCAGGAGATGGAGGTGAGTCAGGGGAGCACTGCCAGGGAGGTGTCCCAGCTGACTGGGGCTGTCCCAGTGAGGCACTGACCCCGATCCGGGGGCCCAGGTGTTGTAAGCTTTGGCACATTGTGGCAAGGCGGGCTGGAATTTTCCAGTGGAGCTGAGACTTGCCTGCTCTGATCCTCTCTGGTAGCACGGGCCAGGCAAGGGGAAAGAGCTTGCATCAGCTCCCTTGTGCCAATACCCAGCTGCTAGCACCTCACTCGTCTTCCCTCTGGTGGGGAAGCAACTCATGCACACAGGGCAGGGAAGCTAGGCAGTTCTGTGCTCTTCCTGTGCTCCCCACAGAGGCTAGCTCTGCCCATTCTCTGCAGCCCATGTACCAGCATCCTCTCCTCTGTCCCTGCATCCCAGAATGCAGGGGAGTCCAGCCTGTGTTCAGAGGGGTTGGATGCATCTTGAACCTTTCCTGCCTTTTGATCTTTAGCATGCAGTGTCACAGACCCTGCAAGGGCAGCTGGAGGAGCTGGAGAGGGCAGCTGCCCGCTTGCAAGAGCTGTGCCCCGCTCGGCAGTGCCCCATCAGCTGGGAGCTGCAGGAGACTCTGTGGGCCTGGGCAGAGCTGCGAGAGCTGCTGCAGGAGACCCGGCTCCGCGTGCAGCAGGCTAGCCAGCTTCGGCACTTCTTCAAGGATTACTTAGCCATGATGTAAGTGGCAGTGACCTGTTGGGGTTGCTTTTGTGGTGGCTGAGGGGGAGCTGGTGAGAGCATGGCATTGGCAACTATGTGGGCAGTGCTGCAGCTGCAGCCAGGCATGATCATGGGGAGCCTGGTATGCATGCTTGCACCACAGCTGTCTGTTGTGAGGCAGCCCTGCAGCATCTTGTCCTGCCTCAACAGTTTTGCCACAACCCCAGTGAGCTGCTTCCAGCTATCCCTGAGCATGGGAATGGCTTCCCTGGGGCCTGCTGGGCTGGAGAAGGGTTGGGTCATTCCTCAACCTGTCTTTCACGTGCTCACAGCTCCTGGACTGAGGACACACGGGCTCAGATCTTCTCTGAAAGCCCAAGCAGCTCCAGTATCCCGGGGACTCCATGTGAGGAACTGGAGAGCAGAATTGAAGAGAAACTCAAGGAGTTTGAGGCACTAGCAGCAGCAGGGCAGCAGCTGGTGTCTGAGGAGCACTACCTGAGTGCAACAGTAAGGACAGGGGAAATAGGGTTGGGGCAAATTCTCAGCACTCCCTGAAGTCCTCTGGGGACAGACCATGAAAAAAAGAGCAAGGTGTGGGTGCAGAGCCCCAGTAAGTGGGATGGGGACAGCTATGCATCCCTGGGACTGCTCAGGGCAGGAAGAAGTTTAATCCAGTGGATCCTGAGTTCTGAGTTGATGTGGCTGTGACTGTATCCCACTCAGAAAAACCTCCTAACTGCTCTGTTGTGAGATATCCTGGTAGGGCCAGTGTCCCTGGGCCAGGACTCCTTGCAGGCTGCCCAGCATTTCTCCTCCATCAGATAAAGGAGCGCTTGGAAGAGCTGCAGAGCATGCTGGGCTGGGTGCTGGTGCGGTGGCGAGCACAGAGGCATCAGCAGCAGGATCTGGGGAGCAGGCAGGAAGACAAGAGGGAGGTGGAGAACCTCTCAAGCACATCCCCTACTGGTCAAGTGAGTACCCAGCCATGCTGAGACTGTCAGAAAGAATGACCAGCCTTGAGGCTGAGGGTAGCAGAGGCACTGGATGGAGTGGGTGGTGCAGAAGTGGGGGAGAGATGCGTGCCAATACCTGTGGGAGTCTCTGGGGTTCAGGCAGGGCAAAGGGAAGGCTATCCTGAGAAAATGCCTGGCTCCAACAGCCCTTCCTTCATGTTCCCTCTCTTGCCTTGCTCCCCAGGAGCAGCATGCCTCACATGTTCCACCCCACCTGGAAAGCATCCACAGCCCAGTGAAGTTCATGCCCTCCTCCCTCCTTGAACCTGTGCAAAGATTAGAGCCAAAGCTTCCAGAGAAAACAGCCATCTCCCCACCCACATCACCCCTCTCAGATACCCCATCAGGAGTGGAGCAGAGCTGGGGGGAGCCCAGCAGCAAAACACCCCGTGATGCGGAATCCCAGGAGGCTGCCACCTGGGATCCTGCTGAGACCTCCACGCTGCTGCTGCCACCACGGGGCCCCTGTGGTCTCGGGGGGACGGTCAGCCTCATCCTCAGCATTGGCAAGAAGGGCGAGAAGAAGAAGGCACAGTTGCTGGCCAGCAGCGAGCGGCCAGGGGAGGACGCGCTGCCAACGGTACGGGGGCATGGTGGGCAGCTTTGGCAGAACCATGGGCGAGCAGCCACTCAGCCAGATGGGGAGGCTGCGAGGGCTGTGGGGTAATCCCCAAGCTGAAACCCCTCTAGGCCATTTCTTGGTGAGCTACTGGGACTCTCTCGGTCTCTGAAGAGGGTCCTTTGGCCATGCTGATGCTGCGTGATGCCTCAGGGCTGAGGCCGGCTTGTGCCACCCACTTTGCCTGTGCTCTCCTGCTGCAGCTCCTTGCCCACTCTGTCCTTTCTGTGTGTCTCTTTCTCTCCCCTTGCTCAGCTCCCCACCACTATACACTCAGGCTGTAAAACCTTTTGGAAGCGTTGCCAGGGGCTTTTAGGAAACACTTGGGGTAGCTTAAAGCAAAAAAGAAAGCCACCTCACCAGCTGGTGGAAGAGGTAACGTACCGGGGAAGGCTGCATGCTGGGCAGAGTGGCTGCATGGTGTGAACCTGCCTGCCACCAACCCTCCTGGCCATGCCACAGTGCCCTGGTGGCAGTGGTTCACTGGGAGAGGGAAAATCCTGCTGGGGCTGTGGGGTCCAGAGTGTGGGTGCTGGGACATGGGAGGAGGGGACTCAGGCTGGGCTTGCTGCAGTTTGGCCCCCCATTCAAGTAGTTTTGGTGGCCATGGGAAGTATGGCTACCTGGTGGCCAGTGGGAGAGCCTCCCTGCTCCATTGCTGGGGAGCAGCTGCAGTTCCTTGTGTAGCCAGCTGAAGGGAACAGAGGTGGTTGGGGCTGTGTGAGGTGCACATTTTGCTGGGGTGGGGATCTCACTCCAGGTTGGTTGGCTTGTATCTCTGGGGCTGAGAGTTTGGGAATTTGTAGGGGCTCACATCTCTTTGTTGCTCCAGAGCCTGTGCAAAAAAGTCTGTGTGTGAGGAGCCCCAAGGGCAGCCAGGCTCAGTAGCCCAAGGGAAAGGGCAGGAGGACAGAGAGGCTGGAGGATGTTGAGGTAGGGTGAGGGGCTGCTAGGCTGCCAGGAGGGTTTTGGTAATGGGTGCCATCTGACCTAATGGATACAGGGGAACACTGCTCCAGCTCCTGCAGACTCTTGCAGCTGTCTGCAAGCCCAGGAGAGGGTCTGCACTCAGTCCCTGCTCTCACATTCATTGCTCTACTGCCTGGAGCATACAGGGCTGGCAGGCATGGACAGCAGTGACTGCTGTCTCAGTAGCCACCCAAAAGTGATGGCTTGGAGGTCAGCAGTGCCAGGGAAAAGCTGTATGGCAGTCAGCCCCAGCTGTACCACACCTGGGGGACTCCATCATGGGCAGATTCCCTTGTCTGCCTCTACCCTCCTTGTCTGCCTTTACACTGCCTGCACCAATGTGGGAGCAGCCCTCAGGGAACGGAGGCGAAGCTCTGTCATTCCCAGCACTGCATGTGCTGCTGGTGAGCGTTTTTGTCTGCCTGCCCTTGCAGCTCCCTGCTTTCCCAGATGCAGCATGGAAAGGGGGCAGTCGGCACAGGGTGGTGGAAGCTCCAGCGATGGGGATCACGCCTCCCTCCTCTGTTTCCTCAGGTGCAGGTGGAGGCCAGGAAAACCTACACCGCAAAGTGGCTTCCCGCTGTTGTCCGCCGCCCTCCAGCATCCAGCGGTGGGATGCCGGCTGTCTCCCACACCCTGCCCAAGGCTGGGGCTGGCTGTCTCTTCAGCAGCCTGCAGCGGTGGGAGCAGGCCAGGGCAGAGCAGGCCCAGCTGCTGACTCTCCGGGGCATCATGGGTGACAGCTCCCTGCGGCCCATGCCTGAGAAATGCCATGGCCCCAGCAACACCTGGCCTCACAAGTGTGGTTGGAGGAAGGGGGGGTCAGGGGCAGCTGCTGCTGGACCTCAGCTTGGGGAGCTGCTCCTCTACGTCAGGAACCCGCTGGTGCAGGACATCGATGCCGAGTGCGGGGCAGCCCCTCAGAATCCCTGCCTCCCTAACCCAAAAATCACATGCCCCCGTGTTTCCCTGGGCTCTGTGCTCAGCCTGGAGCTGCCACGGGATGCAGTGGTCCTGGGGTGCCACCGAGGGGCTGCGGCACACCAGCAGGAGGCAGAGGGGCAGGAGCAGAGGCAGGATGAAGGGGTGGGGCCTTGGAAGCCCACAGGCACACATGGAGTTGGATGGCAGGAAGATGGGCACAGTTCCCAGGGGCCCAGCAAGAGGCTGGTGATACCGCCCAAGAGTGAGCAAGAAACGTGGTTCAAGGAGGTGAGCTTCAACCCCAGTTACAGCCAACAAAGAGCACACTGTGCTGGGAAGGAGCACTGGAACCTGCAGCACCCCAGCAGCACCAGTAAAGACTTTCTGGACTTGAGGCCGAGCCAGCCATCCCATGTCAGTATGGGGGATGAGCTGGCCACCTGCTTTGGCCAGGACGACAGCCCCACTGCCACTGGCAGGGCCAGGCATCTCAGAGCTGCTTGGCTAGAGCTTGGATCATCCCCTGCCAGCACCCCAGGCAGGGCTGGAGCCATCCCCAGCCCTGCCTGCACACAGCAGCCAGCCAGCAGCAACCAGCCCAGAGGGTCCCCAGCTTCCCCTGCCACCCCCACCCAGCTCTCTGTCTTTGAGTGGGCACTGGGGTCTCCACATCCCCAGAGCCCTGCACAGGTAACTAAGGAAGTTTGCCACCCTGCCCACAGGCAGTTTGAGGAAGAGGAGGAGGAGCTGCAGGCCATCTGGGATGGAGCACACAAACAACAGGTACAGAGCTCACCAGGAGACAGCTGTGCCAGCCACCAGATGGGCAGCAGGGCAGGCAGCTTGCCCAGCCCCAGTGCCACTACTGGAGGACCCCTCATCCTGTCATCAGCCAATAATGTGCTAGTAGCCAAATTTACCCTTCCCACCACTGGCCAGCTGCTCCACAGCCCGTTGGGAGAGAAGAGCCCTGGGGTGGTGCACAGTGGCAGTGGCAGTCCCAATGGGCTCAGGGTTTCCCCCTACTTGGAGAAGCTGGTGTCTGCAGCCCCCTTGGATGCCTCTAGTGCCTGGGATCAGCGGAGGTATCAGCAAGAGGAGAGAGAGAGCAGCAAGGTGAGATCCACGTGCCAGGGACTCTCCTTCAGGGTCAGATAAGGGCCTGGAAAACAGTCAAGGCAGCAGCTGGGTTATCCACTCCAACATAACCTGTATCTGGGGACTCCTTGACTCCAGTGGCCCCTTTTCTTCAGCTGCTGGGGAAGGGCTAGGTGTGGTATTTGCAGCATACATACCCCCTACTAACCCCTAGCCTCAGCAAGGTGGCACTTCACCCCTAAAGCTGACACACAGCCCAGCTCCTGCCCAGGTGAAAAAGTTGTTCTTCATTGTCATCCCACTCCCACTTTGGCATCGCTCACCAGGGATGGGTCATATAGACCTTATGTGCATGGAGGCTGAGGCTGAGCTGGCACCACTAGCCCCAGAGAAGTTTTTGCTCACCCTCTGTGTCCTTGCAGGTCCTGCCTGCTAAAATGGAATTTCAGATGATGGAGGGAACACTGGAAAGGAAGCACGTATTGCAGACAGGAGGGAGAAAGGTACAGACATGGCTGTGGGGCTCCTTTGGGATAGGGTTGCTGGGACATGACGGGGTAGAGGGAAGCCAGGGATGTTCCTGGAACTACCACAGCAATGCTGCTGGCCATTTTGGAAGGGCAGAGTCTCAGAGGGGCTGGGCCACATTTGAGTGGCATGAGACCATCTGTCTTCTTCCAAAGCTGTTGGCATCACAGCTGTGCCCTGCTTGTGTCCCGCAGGCCAGCTGCCGGGCCTGGGGCCTCTTTCACGCTGTGCTGATGAGGCAGACACTGTGCTTCTACCAGGACCGCAGGGACAGCCTCAAGGTGCGGTGGGGGAGATTGGGGTGACATAGGAGGGGGCTGGCAGCAGGGTGATGGCTCTGGGCCCCATGGTCAGGGAAGGCAGAGCTGTCCAATCCTGCTGTTGCCCTTGCTTTTCCTTGTGCTGTAGAGCTCCATGGTGGCCCTTACCCTGAACCTCTCCGGAGCAGTCTGTACCCCAGATGCTGAATACACCAAGAAGACCAACTGCTTCAGGCTTCAGTGAGTCCCCCATCTAGGGCAGTAACCACAGTCCTCCCAAGTGTGTCTCTGCTGAGACAGACACATACCAACATCCCCAGGCAGGACCAGCAGACTGCTTAGATGAGGATTTCCTTCCTTCTTTCTCACCTACTTCTTTTCTGGTCTGGTGGGGGCTGTTGTATCTGCACCCTACATTGTTCTTCCCCTCTCCCTGCAGGCTGCAGGATGGCTCTGAATACCTTCTGAGGGCCCCCACACAGCCCCTCATGAACGAATGGGTCTCAAAGCTGCAGCAAAACTCAGGTAAGCAGCCCTTACAGGCAAAGCAGAGGCCCAGCTCTATGTAGTTACCATATTTGTTCAGTCCCCACTGAGCCCTTTGATACATGGGGGGTCAGAAGAGAAGCAGCACAACATTTTACTCTGATTTATGCATCCTCCTAGCTTGCCTTGGGAAAAGCAGTTCTCTGCCAGGCAGGATTTGGAGGCTTTGTTTTCACACCACATACACAGCTATAAATCAGGAATAGCACAACTGACGTCAGTGGTGCCTCAGCAGCAAAAATCCCATGTCAGGAAAATTATAATTGTGCCTTGGTCTTCCTCCATATCCGCTGGGCTTGGAAATGCCTTGCTTGCCCTTGAGGCAAGGAGACCTGTTGTACTGAGGTCTTCTTGTTGCTGTACCCATACCTGAGGAGTTCAAGTCCTGCTATGAAATCCTAGGCTGGTTGTCAGGACCAAGAGCAGGTACTACAGCAGAAGGTTGGAGGAGCCAGCCATGCAGTATGGGCAGTTGGATCAGGGACTGGCTCTGTGTGACAGTCCTGTGCACTGCCAGCATCCAGCAGGATGTTTGCTGTGCCCCCAGGTTTCCCCGAAGTGGATTACTTCCAGGCAGCAGCACAGCGTGTTGAGAGCACTGGTAGTACTGGCACGTGAGTAGCCAGGAGCTGACCAGCTGGGTCTTGTTATAACTCTATCCCACATTCCCCAGAGCTTGCTGCTCCAGCAGGATATTGGTGGGCCAGTCTGGTTTGCTAAATCTCTGCTGCTTTCAGTTTCAGCAAGGTCTCCAGCCCTGGGACCTCCCACCTCCAGGGACATCATCAGGTCACGACCACCAAGAGCCAGGAGATTGTGGTGCTACCCTGCGCAAGCCCACTACTGCAGCGGCCTCTGGGCAGCCAGGATGGCCCAGTTGGTGGGACTGTGACAGCAGCAGGTGACTTTCCTGTCTGGCTGGGTTGCCACTGTCCCCCAGCTTCTCTCCCCAGCCCAGAGAGGTGCATGGGAGACAGCTGAGGGAGGCTGAAGGCTGTCAGTGTCAGTCAGTCTTGAACTTGGTGGTATCTGGGCTAGGAGTCCCAGGGCTTGGGACGTGGGGAAAGGAACATGAGATAGTGATACATTTCCCTCTTCTCTTTGGGGCTGACACAGGCGTGCCCTGTGATGGCCTTGCCTTGTGACATGTCTCCATTCAGCTTCAGAGAATGCTCAGGGGACTGGGCACAAGGAGCAGCAGTGGTCATCCAGGGCATCCCCCGGGCTGTGGGACAACATCTGCCCAGAGGATGACTATGGACTGGTGGCCAACAAGAGGAGGTCCTATTCCTTCACCTCAGGTACAGTCTTGATTTCGCTGTCACCACCAGGAGGTGGCACCACTGCCTCTGTTTCCCCCCCGCCCAAGAACAGATGCGATGCTGCTCCAGCACGCACCTGGTTCTACATACCTGTACCCTTGTGTGTAGCCCCCATTTGGGGAGGGCTCTAGAGGGCTGCCAGGGCTGCTGGCACCCTGCCCCTTCCACTAACTGCTCCTTCTTGCAGCCACCTACCAGAAGATCACCCCGCTGGCCGTGCCCAAGGAGCCAGTGGAAGCCGGGAGCAGTTACTCCGTCACACTGTACATAGGGGAGCAGGTGTCAGCCATGCCCCGGGCACGCTGTCACTCCTTCGTGGCCCAAACAGGGAGCCCCCGGGACACACGAGGGGAGAAGACCACTAGCCCCTCTCGCACCAAGAACAAATCTGTCTTCAAGAAGTTCTTTGGGAAAAAAGAGTGAGCCCCAGACAAAGGGAGAAAATGCCCTAACCTGCCTCTTATCCTCCTCTTGGGCCATTCTGGCTTGATATCTACTCCCAGCACCAGTTCATGGCTTACTGCCTCCGCAGGGGAAAGAGGCTGTGCCAAGTGCCTCTGCTTCAGCCAGCCCCAGGTCTGCCCTGTGCCCCAGGCACTGCAGCCCCCAGGCTCAGCCTGGTGCTGAGCACCCCTCCTGCCCAGTGCTCTCCCTGGGTGCTGCTGGCTCCCCAAGCATCCTAATGACACACAGCACAAGCAGAGGGCGTGGATGATGGTTCTTATTAAAATATAAATAGACACTTAGTGTGGGAGCTATTTTGTCCAGCAGCATCCATCAGCACAGAAGGAAAGGAGCTCTCTGCAAGGTGGTCCTTGCTAAGGAGTAAGGGGAGCTTCAGATGAGGAGGGCCCTGCAGTGAGGTTCAGTCCTGCTTGCGGGGGGAAGCTTGAGCTGTTTAGTGCCTTTCAAGGATGCTTCACAAGGATGCTTTGTCCCTTGCTTCCTCTCTGCCTGCACTCAGCCCAGCTAATCCCACAGGCTATCTGGGCCCCTTTTTCCCTGCCCTGGGAGCTTAGCAAGGAAGTCACTACCTACAGAGTAAATACTCCTGCCTGTACAGCCCTGCCAAGCCTGCCCAGCTTCATTCTCTCACAGGATGGCTGCCAGCCTAGGTCACAGCAGGTGAATGCTGCCTGACACAGATGGGGGTAGCGGTGTGGGGATAGCCCCCATTCCTACAGCCCAGATATTTTTGCAGTAACTTCACCAGACCATGCCAGTTTCAACTGCCCCAATTGCCACTTTTACTGGGAAGGGGAAAAAGCAGCTGATCCAACCTGTCCAGAGTCTGTACCAGCCCTAGAGGAAGCAGGGGAAGTTTCCAGGGACTTAGGTAGCAGGGCCTCTCCCTGTCAGGCCCTGAGGCTCAGCTGTGCAGACCACTCACCTCGTCAAACACATTGTGGGGCTTAAAATAGAAGTGTTGGCTGCAGCCCAGCTCTGCAGTAAGGGCTGGGAGAACAGAAATTCTCCTGCCACCCCATCTCTCTCATGCAGTATTCCTGGGGCTGGAGACAGGCAGTGAGGTGGAGGTGGGGACACCAGGGTCACCAGCAGATGGACTTTCTCCACTTTCCCAGCAAGGGGTGAGGAATGCCCCGGTGTGGGCGGGCGTGTGCTTTCTGAGCTTCCCCTGTGTCTTACCACCCTCCATTTGGCTCCATCACTCTTGGCTCTGATACATGTTTTCCTCCAGCACTAAAGCTCAGCTGCCTGCACTTCCTTAATGGGAAAAGACAAGCAGGATAGTAAGGCTGGGAGGGGAGATGCCCTGGGTAGGGGCCAGGCTTGTCCAGACCATCGAGGAGGTCAAGGTACAGCATTCCGGCTCCGGCTGCACATACCAGGAGAGCAGCTGGTGGGCTGCTGCCAATTCATTCCTGAGCAGCTGCGGGGCCCAGCAGAGGGGCAGTGGGTGCAGCGTGCTTTACTAAGGGACCCCTGCTAGCCCCAGGGGTTGATGCTGACCCATGATGGGGCAGGAGCTCATCATGGCCCAAGTTCAGCACAGGTGCATGGGGTGACATGTGCCACTCGAGAGATAACATCATCCCAGGGACGATGCTGGCACCTGCAGCACCATTTTCGGTACTCCCATTGTACAGGCTTCATTGTCCCCACGAGGCAGTTGCCCACCCAGAGCCTCCCCTCCTCCCCTGTGCTGGCACTTGGCCCCATGGCAACCCGCTGACGAATCCCGTCTGTAGTTCCTATGGCAGAAGCCAATTCCTCCCCCCTGCCCCGCCACTAATCTGCCCGTGCATGCAGCCTCCACCTGCTGAGCCAGCGGAAGCTGTGCTCAGCCAGCCCCAGCCAGTGCCAGGGCTCTAAAACCCACTCCGGCTGCAGAGCCTGTAGGGTGGCAGAGCCTTTGCACCCTGGTCCTGCTGCCGTGGGAAATCCCAGTCCTCTTGGGACCAGGCAGTGAGGAGTCTGCAGGCAGCATCATCCAGCACCAGGAGAGCTGAGCTATCAAGGTAAGGGCAGGCTGCAGGCAGGGAGGTGACCAGAGTAAGCACTGTCGCTGCTGTGCCTTGTTCTGCCAGGCACTAAGGAGAGGGTCTGGTTCCAGCCTCCTCCACTGAGCCAAGGTCTTTTCACCCATTTTGGCGGCTCGGCAGTCCTGCTCAAGGTCACCGTGAGCCTATGCTGAGCTCTGGGGCTATCGCACACTGAGGGACCCCAAGCAGGTCTTGGAGCCTGACCCCGGCAAAGGGGAATGTGAAAGTGGGGAGCAGCAGTGGAGGGGCTGCCTGCCGGCACCCTGCCCTCCTTGCCTAGGCAAAAGGACAGCACGGCTATGCCCCCCTCCCGGGGCAGTAGAGCCAGCCGTCTGTTCCAGGAAGAGAGGAGACACTGGGGAAAAGCCAGAGCATTGGACATTCCTGTGCCGGAGCTGCGGTAGCGGGGCGACCCCAGCACCCTCCCGCTCTCAGGTGCGGCCGATGGAGCTGGCGGAGTCACCGGGTCAAAGCGGGGTGCGAGAGGCGGGGGCACCGGGCTGCTGTCCGGCGGCTGCGGAGCCGAGGGCTGTCCCAGCTCGGTGGCGCGGTGCCCTTGGCGCGGCGGGAAGCGCTAGGACCCGGCCTGCTAGCACCGGGCGCTGCGGGACGGGACTGGATCCTGTAGGCGGCGGCGCCGCGGGAAGGAGCCCGCAACCCCCGGGGAAACGTGTAAGCAACGCGGCGGTGCCGCGGCCACCTCGGGTGTGGGTGGGTGCTGGGGCGGAGCGGGGTCCCCGGCAGCGGCGGCGGCAGCGGCCGGGGAAGCCCGGCAGCCGTTCTGCCGCCGTGCGGAGCGGCCGGGGCTGCGGGGGCGGCCGGCTGTCCGAACGGGGCTCCCACCCTGGCGCGCTCGGCCCCGCTCCTGCCGCGGCTGGGTGCTGCTGCCTTCCCTTCCCCTTCCTCTACAGGACCGCCGCGGGGCCAGGGAGCCTGTCCCGGGACGCTTTCCCTTTCGCCATCTCCAGAAACAGCCAGCTGGGGACGGCGTTTGCGTGGGGATGTCACCCGACCACTGGCGCGGCCACCACTTACTGTCCTCGTCACCTTCCTGTGTCAGTCCCAGCCTTCTCTGAGTGCGGGCTCCCTCCCTGCCCCGCCAGTGACATGTTCCTGTATGGCCTCGGGGGTGCCTGCACCCACCTCCAGGGAGCCCTCCCCGTTCTTGGGGTTCTTGGGCCTGTGCCACTGCTCACCTCCCTGCCAGAACAACTACGACCCCATTCACCTCTTGCAGGCCCTTTGTCCCAGTAGCTGGGCACTCTCCCATGACTCTTTCTATTTGTAGGCTGAGCGTTGGGAGCTTGTCCTCCCCCCTTGCACCATTCCCCATGCAGGTCCTTTCTCCCCAGGCACCATTCCCTGGCTGCCCTCACTGTGATTTGGCCCAGCACAGAGGTCCTGGCTGCATTCTGAGTCCAAGGCATGGCCCAAGGCTTGTTTGCAGGAGCCTGACCTCACGTGCAGGCAGAAGAGAGGTGAAGCTACAGACAGAGCAGAGTTTGTAGCATGGCCCTTGACCCAAATCCATCCAAATCAGTGGTGCCTCTCAAGGTCAGGGCACTGCTCTGCTGTCCCAGTAAAGGTCTTACTGCAGGACGTTAGAAAACAGGGTCCCCACTGCTGCTTTTTGTCCTTATCTCTTCAGTGCCTGGTGCTGTCCTGAGAAGGGAGCAAGCAGCTGCTTTAGGGGCTGAAATGGATCCGAAAATGTGGGAAGTGAGGGAAGCTGGCACAGCTGGGTGGTAGGAGATAGTGAAATTTATTAACGGTCCTCAGGCTTGTGCAGGGAAGGTAATGGAGGATGTGGTGGAGGAGCACCAGCTGTGCTGCCCTGTTTTTTACACAGATATATAAGAAGTCCTGCTGTTCCCTGACAGGAATGCCCAGAGCATCCCTGAAGGTAAGCTGGGTGTCACTAGGACCAGCAGGATGGGAGAGACCAGGCAGCAGTGGCAGAGAAGCCTGTCCTCCATCAGACCAGGCAGCCCTGCTCTGAGCTACTGCCAGCAACAAGACCCTCCAGGGCTCTCCAGAAAGCTAGGGGTTTGTGGAGCTCTTTTCCTTCTTGAGAAGCCTGCTTTTTTGCAGGGAACCCAGCACCTCCATGACTGAAGATGCAAAGTAGGTCCAGCAGCAGCACTGCTGGGCACTGCATAGCAGCTCAGCTCTGCTGTGACGCTTCCCAACTCTATCATCCCAGGACACATCCCTAGCAAAAGTCAGGTGAGACTTTCTCACTTGCTTGCATCCTCTGGAGATGGCAGATCCTGTGTGGAGAGTGGAGAAAGACAGGGGTTCGGTGATGTCTGCAGCTCCTCCTTAGAAGAGGGATCTTTGTGGGAAGACAGTCACCGCTGTTATCCAGGCTGACTTTTGTCATCTGGCTTGCCAGAAAAGAGATTTACTGGGTCTGGGCAGTAGTGTTAGAAGAGCAGGCTGTTTCCCTGGAGACTAAGTCCCTGTCAGCTGAGTATGGATGTACAGAATAAAGCCTGAGGCCCCAAGTCCCTAGGAGGGTAGTGCCAGGATCCACTCTTGTCCGTGAGGCACTGGGTCTCTGGCACAAGGGTGCTCCTGTATGCCTCACAGCCTAGGACCAAGGAAAGAAGCAGGCAAGCTGCCTTTTGAGAAGTAACCTATGCTGAGGAGGTGCACTTCAAGCCTTTTCCCATCCCATCCCATCCCATCCCATCCCATCCCATCCCATCCCATCCCATCCCATCCCATCCCATCCCATCCCATCCCTGTGGAACTTGGGGTTCTCAGGGGATCAGCCAGGACTCCTTCCTCTGTGGCCTGCAGCTGAGCAGCAAGCACAGCCCTGTAGGACAGCTACTGTGTTCAGGGTGACTGTCACAGTCTTACATCCTCATGTGATCCATCCTGACCCTGAAATCTGCTTCCTAACACCATCCCTGACCTTCTGCCCAGTGTGTTATCTATAGGCAAACTCTGTTTCTTTAAACCACCTTCAAACAAAAAGCTCCTGCTTCTGCCCTCGGACTGCCCTGCTTACTCCCAGATTTCCCAGCTCCCACTCATCCCAGTCCCCCTACAGGTTAGCACAGCACACACAACAAGCCCACACTTCGGGGTGCCCTGTCCCACTTTGTGCACTTGGCTCCCAGTGCCTTTTGTTCCCCCATCTCCCTGCCGCCGCTCACTGCCTCCTCATCCTCACGGTGACCCCAGCGCTCGGGGCCGTGCCTACGCTTCCCTCGACGCCCTGCCCGAGGGGTGGCTTGGGATGCCTCCCCACCCTGGAATGCCAGACCCTCTCCCACCAGCCATCAGCTCGCCGCTGCTGCGCACCCCCCACGCTGCTTCCCCACCCTGGCTCCCGCATTCCGCGGAGCCGCTTACGCCCGTGCCCGGCTGATTCCCTCCCCGGGGCGGGCCCGCGGCTGCCGCCAGGGGGTAGCGCCGGCCCGCGCCGCCCCTGAGTGCGGGGGGCTCAGCGCCGAGCCGGGGCGTCCCCCGGAGCCCCTCGGCGTGGGGGTGGGACGGGGCCGGAGGCCAGTGCCTCCCCCAGGGACGGGCAAACTCTGCCGCGCTCCCCCGGCAGCATGGCCGTGGGCCACTGCAGGCTCCCAGCCGCGTACCCCAGCCCCTCGTGTGAGGGGTGCAGGACCCCCGAGGGTTCCCTCCTCCCTGGTCCGTGTTAGAGCATCCTCTGTCCACCGGTGGACACTCAGATTTGCAGAGGGGCTGAGGAAGGGTGGGGAGGGCAGCCCCAGTGGTACCCTGGGCTGCTGGTCATGGGTTTGGCCTGCCCTTCTTTTGATGTCCCAAGTTTGTGCTCCACTGGGTGGCCTGGGGGCCTCGTTTCAGCTTGGGAACTTGGGGAAGCATGACTGGCAAAGAGAAGAAATGATGAACGGCTGGTACTGTTGGAAGCTGTGGGAAAGGGCAGTCCTGGAGACCTCCCTGGGGGATGTTTAGGAGCATTCAGCCGCAGCTCCACTGCTGATTTGCCCAAAGGGGAAAGCATGACTGGATGGACTTAGTCTCCGGACAGGATTTAGTCAGCCTTGCCAGACATTTGCAGAGTGGAATTCCTCCACGTCAGACAGCAAATATTGGGCCAGGCACAGACCAGGGCTGTCACGGCTGTGAGAGTTCCTGGACCTGTGTTTAGAGCCCTCGTCTCTGCAAGTGGCAATGTGCCATCATCCCTGTGGTGCTAGTGACCACAGAGACTGTCCAGGGAGCAGGCTGGCTGGGAGAACAGGTAGGGACTTGGGCTCTGCCCTGCCATGCAGGGTGAGCAGACTCTGACTGCAGCAGCATTCCCAGAGAGCTGGAGCATGGCTCTGTCTGCTGCCACCAAGGTGCCCCAGGAAGGCTGATGGGGAGCCATTGCTTCAGGATATCCTCCAGAGCTGGCATTCACCCATCCTACAGAAAGCCACCTTCTGACTTTTAGATGGTTCTTGGAGACTCCAGGAGTCACTGGGTACCTTGCTCCACTGGGCTGTGGATGGACTTTGTCAAGGGGGGAACGGGACCACACAGCAGCTGCCACCCCTCTTCCTCTCGCCAGGTTCCCTGGTTCCCAGCAGCCCACAGCTCCCCTGCGGTGTTTTACAAGTGTGGCTGAGTGCCAGCCAACTTCTTAATAACTGTGCTCCGTCGTGGAAGACTGGTGCTGCCAGTTAAGGAGGAGGATATGCCCCCAGCACTGCTTCAATGGGCCAGATGACCTTGGCTATAGAGTGGCTCCCTCTGCCAGCACCAGCTCCATCCTCAGCCAAGGAGACCTGAAGTGACACCACGGCAGGGTGCTTGGAGTGGTCTGTGCCCTGAATGCCACAGGGTGCTCCTGCCTGCTGCTGACCCAGAGGTTAACCCTGTTTCCTCTGGTACAGGTGGGAGCCTGAACTGTGTGTCTTGAGTTTATCCAAGTCTCAGCTTGGGCCCTGGCAGGTGGAGACTGCCTGCAGTGAGGTAACATTTCACCCTTGGCCGTAGCGGCAGGGCTGTCACTCAGTAACTAGCACCCAGCAGCTCAGCTGCTAATTGGTACCATTAGCCAGTATTTACTCCCTTAATGCTTGTAGAAGAAAGCAAATGGGCAGCTGGAGCTCAGGAGAGGGCAGCAGCAGTGCAGGGAGGGAGGCAGAGGGGGATGGGGATGGAAGAGGGAGGGATTGCTCATGGAAGGATTGCGCCCAGGAGATGGTGAGAATGAGAGACCCTCAGAAGTGGCTTGGGTAGAGGGGCTTGTGTCCTTCAGCCTGACAGCAGGGAGATGTCCTGTGTCCCAGAGATGCTGCTGTTCCACTGGGGCAGGCTGCCCCCACCTCCAGCAGCCTGAGATGGGGCTGGAGCTTGACTGGACCCCAATGTCCATGCCAGGTCCCAGGAGCCCTGTGGGCACCAGGGCCCCTTGCTGAGCTGTGACCAATCAGCTGACAATGGGATTTGTTTCTGTTTGCCCAGCTGGAAAACACCCATGGCCCTGCCACTGGGCTGGAGGCGTGTGGAGGCCCTGTCTTGTCGTGTCTCCAGACCATTTGCTCACTGGGGCTGTAAGTGCTTTGGGGGTAGTTGTGTCACCATAATGCATCTCAGTGCTACCAGCAAAGGGTAATGCTTAGCATGGGGAGGTGGTGATTGGCAGCAAGGGCCTCTGTCTCCCTTGCCTTTCCTTGAAGGGTTTCACCCAGGGCTGCTCTGCTGCTGGCAGCGAGGTCCTGCTACCCTCAGCCCACTAGTGAAGAAGTCACAGGCAGCTGCCTGACTTTATCCCTGCAGGTCAAGTTGTGCAAGGAAGCAGAGGGACAACAGGATACTGGAAGTCTGCATGGCTCCCTGTAAGCAGTGATGTGCCAGCTGGATCTCTGTGCCACAAGCAGAATTCAGGAGGGTATCACAGCCCACTCCTTCCCCACCTCATCCCAGCAAGGCTCAGGCCACCAGGTGAGCATGACCTCTGTCCTACCACCTCATCCCAAAATACAGGGCAGGGTGCCAAGAGCCCAGAGATCACCATCAGGCGTCCTGCAAGTAATGACTGGAGATCTCCTACCCCAAAAAGGGTCTGCCAGCAGATCTTCAGCCAGGATCCTGTTCCAGGGTCAGCCAAGACCAGCAAGGGAATAGCAAAACTAAAATGATCAGTCCCTGAGCCATTCGCTGACCTCAGCAACAGGCTGAGATGCTTTGTGGGCTATCAAAGCATCCGTGATCACTGCAGACTTGTTATAGTTTGATTCTCAGGAGCCTGTAGCAGGTTTTTTTGCCCCCATTAGCTAATAGAGTAATAATCTGCTGGCACTTGACAGAGGTTCAGCATTTTCTATGTTTCCGTTCATGTGACTGATTAATATGCCCCCTTTCCCCGTACAGCTGCCTTGTCACACATGCAGGCACATGCAGCTGCTAATCTGTTTGCTATTCTACTGCTGCCTGCCTGCTCTGCTTTTCAGACATACTGGCTCTCTGTTTCTCTGCTCTGTGGCACCAAGGGCCAGCGCAGAGGCTCTATGAGCTGACCTGCCCATGCCTTCGTATGGAATGGGGCAGGCAGCATCCAGTGGAGGGAAACACAGTCAGTGTGGCTCATGCTCACAAAGGGAAGGGTGGTTTTGCAATGGAAAGAAGAGCTGGATGACATGCAGCCCTCTGGCCTCAGCTCTGCTGCAGGCTGGTGACCTTGCCATGCCTCAGTTTACCCTGTCCCTAGCACAGGCACATTACAGGGAAAGGGAAATCTCATTGCAGAGGAGGGCCAGTGGGTTAATTAATGTATGCTTGCAAAGTGCTTGCAAATCTCCAAGGAAAACTGGACATGGGTGCCAAGTGTGAAGGAAACATTAAGTGCCTGCAAATACTGCCTAGTTCCTCAGGCCCTAAAACTCTGATATTGCCCAAGAGGCACTAAAAATATTCCTTTAGCTCCTATGATGCAATATCCACTGGAATAAATCCCTTTTTGCTCTTGCTTTCCAAACCAGCTGTTTGTTTGTTTTCCCCTTTTTGGATCTCACAGCTTTAGTTAAAGCAGGGAGTAGGAAAAAAAAAAAAAAGCAGCTTTTGTGAAAGGTTTGGCAGCAAGCGTCACTGAAGGGAGAGCACTTTTCTTGTTTGTTCTGCCTGTCACAAACTAGCTGTGAGCAGAGCATACAGATTGGGCTCCAGGTGATGACATCTTAATGTCTGCAGTGCATGTTTGAGTTTTCAGAAAGAAAACTCAAAGGGCTGGGCAGCTTCAGCCCCACCAGCATGTTCTGGGAAGCATCCATGGGACTCCCAGCCTTATGTAAGGGAGAGGCTTTGCTGGCTGCCTTCCTCCCTTGCTTTCTCCCTTTGCTCTGGGGAGCGCAGCAATCTGCCAACAGCAGCAGCATGTTCTGGCACTGTGCTGCTACTTTGGGGATGGAGAGGGTGGGAACACAGCAAGCCCCCGGGCCCCACTCGAGGCTGCCTTTTCTCCTTGACCGAATTGCACAGGGGAGAAACATCCAGCTCTGTGGGTCATACAGTGGTGGGCCCAGTACTAGTGCTGCGCAAAGCACAGCTGTTTCCAGTTTGGAGCAGAGACGATTTTCATAGCTGTTTGCTATTTCTAGGAGGTTTGTTATTGTACACACAGAGGTGAAGATGATAACACGAGCGTCACTAGGGAGCAGAGGGCTCTTTAAATGCAATACCTTTGACAAGATGAAGTAAGGCTGCTTGGCCCTGCAGCAAGAGCTCATGTTTGTGGGGCAATAAATGAGTTGTTATTGGCTATGCAATTTGTTACCTTCCCATGCACTGTAGAGGAGGTGTCACCCCTCTGCATGCTGCCATTGACATTACACAACCTTGCATCGCTCTTGGGAGCGGCTGAGCTCCCTAAGGGGCTAAAGTGCTGCTATGGAGAAGAGAACTCTGAGCAAAATGTCTCCTGTCCTGCAGCAGCCAGGGCTGGACTTTGAAGGACACTCACTCTCCCCCAGACTTCTTCACCCCACAGTGTCTTGCTTGCTCCGGGTCTTCTGCCTGCACAAGAGAAGACATCATCAGACCCTGTTCTGCAAGCTAGTGATGGGTGGGGGCACAGGTCTGTGCAGGGAAGCAGCCAGCAGCCAGTGCTGTGCTTAGGAGCTGGAAGCTGCCTTTCTCCATGAATCCCCTCGGGTCTATCTGCTGGCCTCCTGTCTGCCTGCGGTCACCAGTGGCTGGGATGCTGTTCAGAGCTAATGGATTTCGTCCTCCATCTCCAGTGAGAGGTGTCTCTATGGAGAGATGTTTGATTCCAGTGACCGGGAAGTGGCTGTGCAGACAGGACCAGAGCTGAAAATTAGAGAACATTTAATCCTGCACTTTGGTGATGGTAAGTGCTGCACACCCTGCTGCTGAAAGCCTGGGGTGAGGCAGCGGCTACACCCGTCCTGTCCTGAAGGAGAAACTTCCTGGAATATCCACTCAAAGGTAAATTTTGTGGTGTTTCTCCACACGAGAGAGTCTGAGGTTATAATGATTGAGACTGAGAGCCTTGTCCTGGCTTCTGGAAGCACAAGTGTCAGTTTGGCTGGGCAGTGCCAGTCTGGACCCTATGCTCAAGTTTCTGGGGGAATTGGTTCTCACAGCTTTTAGTCTGTGCTAAAGTTGGAGCTTACATAGAAAGACCAAATTGTAGAGATGCTCAAATTTTAGCTCATGCTGCTGAGCAGCAAGCATGGATATCACAAGGAGAACCACAGTGCCCAAGCTGCTGTTGCATCCATGTTCCAGGGACTACCAAGGGGGCTTGTGGGCCTCTCTGGGTGAGAAAATGGCACATCTCAAAGCTAGAGAGGAGGTGACAAAGCAGGTGCCTTTGCTTTTCTGTTTTGTTTGGATTTTGCAGACAAGAGAGGAGATAGGAGAGGAGAGAAAAGATGAGGCAAAGTAGGGAGAGGAGCAGTCTTGTCTGTGTTGCAGCTTACCCAGCAGACCTTCCAGATCAGAATGGCTTACGGAAAGGGGGCTGAGGAAAGGCAGACCCAAGGCTTGGATCTGTCATTGCCTGGGAGATGCAGCCTGTGAGCTTTAATTGGAGATGAGAGCTTTTAAATTTAATTTGATCTGATATGGATCTTAAATTTAAGAAAAGAGCCTCCTGTTGTCCTATCTGGCAGCGTTGTCTGCCGCTCTCCTCATGTTGTTAGTGCACCCTACTAATCTGCCCCAGAAGCCCATAACCATGACAAATATCCATGGCCAGTGCAGAAGCAGAGATCCAGCTGTGGAGGCTGCTACTGATCAGATCAGTAAAGAGGTCTTTTCCTTAGGATGAGACTTGCAGTGTCATTGTTGCAGATCAGAAAGCACCAGTAGCTGTCTCAGACTTGTTACCACTGACTTTTTCTTGGGCTTTGAGGACTTTTTGCTTATCTGGAAATGTTTTGTAGGTCTGTCTTAAAATACTAGCTTGGTGCTTGGATTCTGCAGGAAGATGTGTGTTAGAGATGATCTTGCTGAGAGAGTGTGAGAATAAGAATCTGCCAGAACTTTTGGGGGTGTTTTAACTTCTGGTTTTAATTTCTAACCCAAACTGATTACCATCTGCAAAGAATTTTCTGAGGCTGTTTATTAATGGAACAAATGTTTTAATGGTCAAAGCTGCTTCAGGGATTTTCTGGTGCCACTGCCTGTGTCTGCACAGCACAGTGAATGGAGAGAGAAGGAGGGCCCAGTTTTCCTTTAAACACCCAGCTACATAAAAAAAAAAAAAAAATTCTGTCACTGGTTAACTGCACAGATATAAGGTTAAATTCAGGTGCACTCCCCTCTGCTGGGGGACAAAGAATCCTAAGGAATCCTCCACATCTGCACTTCAGTGGAGCAACATGCTTTGATCACAGCAGAGTAGATATAATTTCTGGAGAGATAGGAACCTGGAGGCAGCAGCCAGAAAAAAAAACGAATTGTAGAGTTTGTGCCTGCCCTTTGGATACTGAATACATATGGTACTTATATCCTCCAAATATAGGGGGATTGCTAAGGTGCACAGGGCTCTATAGATTGCCTGCCTTCCTGGGTAGCACCACCGGGAATACACAGTGCAAAAAGCTGTCTTTAATCCTCTCTGTGACTTATAGAATTGTAAATGGTTTGGGTTGAAAGGAGTCTTAAAGATCATTAAGTTTCCATCCTCCTGCCATGGGCAGGGATGACACCCACTAGATCACTAATTCAAGAAAGTTATTATATATATATATATATATATATATATACATGCAATACGTGTGTGCAATGCATCTTCTGGGGCTGATGTTACAGCCCTTGGTGCCAAAAAGAAAGTGTCTTTGCATATATATGTGTGTATACACATGCATATGTATATTTGTGTGTACATATATATACACATCCGTATATATGTAAACATATGCATATTACACCCTTACGTGGTGACTGCCAGCAGAGTGTTTTTGTCTGAGCGAGAATGCAGCATGGGGGCAAGTGAGGAACATAGAGAACTAGGGGTCAGTTCACACTCCATTTCGAACGGTCATTTAATGCATAGCGCCCTTTAGAGCTGTAATATCTACTAAGGCACGGACATTAAGGGAAACCCAGTGCTGGGCGCGGCTCCGGAGTTGGCGGGGGTCGCTCCGCGTTCCGTCCCCCAAGAGGCAGGGCCGCGGGCCGGGAGGCTTTCCCGCCGAACGCGGGGCGTGGAGATGGGCAGGCGCGGAAATGGGGGGAGCCGGGGGCGGGCGGGCGCGGGGAAGGGACGGCCGCGGAGCCCGGGGCGGCGCGGAGAGCGCGGCGCAGGTGGGTTCATCCCGAGGTGCGCACAGCTGCCCGCGGAGGGGTGCCGGCTGCTCTCAGCCCTTTTCTGCCGGGGAGAGGGGGGACAGGGAGCGCGCAGGAAGCGGGAAAACTCGCCGCCTCTTCCACGCGGGAACCGCGTGGCACTGAAGGCGGCAAGAGGCGGAATTTAGCGGGCGGTTCGGAGGAGGCAGGTTTCCATCCGCGCCGCGGAGACAAGGAGACGGCAGGCAGCGGTGGGCGCTTGAGTTCCAGGTACTGGCTCAAAGTCGCCAGAGCTTTTGGCCAAACCGGCTCCCTCCGAGGCTCCGCGCGGCATTTCAAAGCTGCCGGTGGTGTGGGGAGCCTTCAGAGGGAGCCGGAGGACTCCCCAAGCTCAGGATTCGGCGCCACGGCGTGAGGAGAGGCGGCGTGCGAGTCGTGGCTGAGGCGACCGGGCGGGGGGTGTGTGATGCATAGATGCTGCTTTCCGGGCTGGGTGGGGGGGAGCCTTCCTTGCTACCTTGCGCGGCAACTACACATCCGCTTTCATAGTTACTGCCGCGGGGAGAGCATGTCGTGCTGGGGATGCGGAGCGGCCAGCACGTGGCTGCAAAGCTCAGTGGTGCTCTGATACTTGGGATGCAGGACTTCACCGAGGTCCTCCGGCTGCAGAGGTGCACACCCTGCCGAGTGGCGCGTGTGCACGACAGTGTCTGCCAACCTGCCTCAGCCGCGGGTCTAGGGGGGACCCGCTAGCTGGTGCGTGGGCAGGGTGCCATGTGCTGCTGTGCGAGAAGTGGGGCAGAGTCCCCTTGGCTGGGAAAAACTGCTGGGTCGAGGTTGCTCCAGGTCCTGCTCAAGAAAATGCTCCCGGTTGGCTGTGGGATGTTGTGGATTATTTCAGTGAGTGTTTCTTTCCATTCCTGAGTAAACCGTCAGCGTTAATTGAGAGCAGGTCCAGGCAGAAGTGCCAAGAGCTCCTGTGGAGCCCTTTTGTGCTGTCCTCACCTCTGTAGTTAAATCTGTGCTTCACACCCCTGCTAGATGCTAATACTGCCAGACCAACACACTCCCTGCCTGTACTCACCAGCGCTCCCATCTGCCTCTCGGGAATAGGTTGTGGAATTGCAGACTGTGTGGGAAGGCAGCAGCAGCTAAGCCCTTGAGCTGTGGGATTGCAGACAAGTAAAGCCTCTGTCCTTGATTCCAGGGCTAGGGGCTGCAGGAGGAATTTCTGCAGCTGTTGGCCGCAGCTGGATGCACTTCCCGATTGCTCCGAAACAGAAAACAGCCCAACGGCCCCTCAGTTGCCTGTTGTGAGCAGACATAGTTGAGGGACTTCTGTGAGTGCCGACGTGGGAAATCGCACTCTCCTTCTGCACTGCATCCTGGCTTGGTGACATTGTTCCCACTCACCAGCACCTGCTGGACAGTCTCAGGCTCCCTCGAGCTTGCCTTCTCTACAAAGCTCTCTCAGGATGTGACTGTGCAGGGATGCTTTTCCCTTGGGTTCACTGGTTGTCTCTGTGCAGCTCATGGGCCATTGAAAGTGTCAGTCCAGTGCCAACACCACATATATACCCTCCAAAGCACTCCTGCTCCTGCCATTGTTTTTTGCTCCTGGAAAAGACAGGTAGGCTTGCTCTTAGCTCACCAAAAACCTTTTCACAGAGCAAAGGCACTTTCTTTTCAGCACCAAGGGCTATAACGTCAGCCCCCAAAGACGCTTTGCAGGATGACTCTGTCCACACTAGTGCAGACAAGAGGTAGAGACTGTACCAGATACCTGGAGTGAGGAGGCTGAAGAAATTAACTTCAGCTTAAATCAGCAGATGCAGCACCAGCACGCAGGACAGTATGGTACCTCCATCCTGCAGCTGTGCCCCTTCTCCATTCCTCACCAAGCTGCATAATTAACTACTGGCATAAATTCCCCAGCATGGCATGGCTGTTCTCATTATCTTGGGCTGGGAGGTGTTAACGAGCTTCTTCCTCTTTAAAGATGAGCCATGGGCTTTGTTGTTGCCCTGGCCTGACCTGTCTTATTTCTTGTGGTATGGGGGTATGCCAGGGTGCGGAGGACAAGGCACGCGTTCACCCACTCCCGTGCTGCACCTTCCTCACTGCCTGGCTTCATTCCTAGTTCTCCTGGCAGAGGCAGGGCTTAGGGACCAGCCCATTGGGATAGAGGGAGCCCAGTACCACCGTTGTGCCCTGTCCAAATGGGAAGGCACCAACCACTGCCTTTAGGAAGCCAGAAAACCAGCTTCTGGTGGTTTCCATAGGGCACGTGTAGACCTTGGTAGTTTTAGTTCAGTGTAAGGTCCAGGCCCTTGGCAAGTGTTGCAGAAGCTGCAATGCCCACTCTCATCCACAGAATTCTGTTTGCTTGCGGTCCTTGCCAGCTCTGTACTGACCCAACAGCATAAAACTCACTTACCTTCCTAAGCCTAACCAACACCAAGTTCTGTCCTGAGACCCGTGCCAGCCCAGCACTGCACTAAATGGGGCTGCAGGACTGCCCTCTCAGAGTCTCATCTCCATGCTAATTTGTACTCAGCTGCCAACAAACTTGAGGCCCAAAGCACTATGCAAAATGAGCTACAGGCATTTGCATCTGGGCAGGAGTCAGGGTTTTACTAGCCACACAGCTAGCTTGATTTGATTAAGCAGTGCTATAAAGACTAATTGCTTCTTAGGTTAAGAATGTGCAAAGATGTGGGTTGGGGAAAACAGTGTGCAGAGCAGGGGCAGAGCCTGGGTGAGTTTGGTTACATCAGAATGTGTAGTCTGGAGGGACTCAGTTCCCCAGCTGAGGCTGCAGCATAGTACTCTACCCCATCTTCCACTTCAGATTCCGTGGACCTAGCTGTACATGGGTGAGGGGAGGCTGTACATGGGCTCTTGGGTTCCTCTGTGGGAGAGGAGCTGTGATGCTGCATGAGGAATGCATCTGAGGATTGTTGTTCCCGTAAGACAAGAGAAGCTGTTGCATAGGAATAACACTATTAAGTTCTTTGTTATTTCATTGCTGATGGCAGTGGTGTGAAAAATGTCCCTGCTGTGACCTTTTGGTCCTGCTCTGGCTTAGAGCAGGCATTTTCCTGGTCTTGTCACTTCCCAAGAAAGGAGAAGCTCAAAGCTCTATGTGTGTGGCTGTCATGCACTAACTGTGACACAAATTGGTGAGCCTGGCATTCTGGGTGCAGTGCTCAAGGCACTCTTTGATGCTGTTAATTAAGCCGTGGGTGAGCACAGTCAGGTTTCATCTCCAGGAGACCGACTTTCCTTGGGGCCAAAATGGAGCAAAGACCTATTGCCTCCTTGGTGGCTCATGCAGAAGCTGTCAGCAGGAAGTCAGGCAGATTTCTGTAGAGACTTCTTGCTTCTTCCCCACTACACGACTGCCTGTGCGACTTGCTTTAGTTCATTTCCTTTAGGACTAGTCTGATAGGAAGGCACCTTCCTGTGAAATTCACAGCTGGAAATTCATGGAGTAAGCAGACCAGGAAGCTGCAGAGGGAGGAGGGAGGCAAGGGCTGGAGGTGAGGAGCAGGGCTCAGAGAGATGTGACTGGGTGGGCAGCAGCAGTGGGACTGGAGGGTTGTGCCATCAGCCTCCCACCTGCTGAGCAGCCTGCTCTGGTCACATACTGAGGCTCAGTCACAGCAGCAGGACTGTCATCAGCTGTGCTGTGCCAAGGGCAAGCCACCTACCTGAATGTGTATCTGTGCCCCTAGACTGACACTCAAGTGGCTCCAGCCTCCTGCACAGCTGCTGGGGAGAACGGTGTACTGCCTGGGTTACCCTGGTTGGCATCTTCTCTGCTGCCCAAGCTGTGGCTCCAGATGTGGTCCTCATCCCTCCCTAGTTCATTTTCCCCAGCACCTCCAACCATGGACACAGTTTGCACCTGTGGCTGAGGGCCTGTTCACCTGGCTTGAGCCCGTGAGGGCTTTGGAGTTTTGCTAGAGTTTTTGTTCATGGTCATGGTAAACCCTCTGAAAGAAACTCTCCTGTTTTAAACTTGGGGATAAGTCCTGGAGAACAACCAGGGAGGCAGGAAGGACTGGTGACAGATCTGGCTTCTCAGTCCTGCCCAAGGCTCAGGATTGAAGGAGATGCCAGCCTTATCTGCCTTGCCCGCTCTGCCCTGGGCAGGCGGTATAATTTCCTAGCCTCAGGACCAAGTTGGAGGCAGTTCCATTTTTTATCCTCCCTCAGTGCTCTACCTTCAGCTCCCTGATGGTATTTGCTCTGGACTGGACTTCAGCCCCCACAGGGAGCCCACTGCTGCAGGGTGCACATAATGCATGGTTCTTTCATCCCATCAGGGTTTGTAGATGTTAGGCTGTGGCTGAGGATTGCAGGGCTGGGTGGGTCTTCATGGCATCCTGGCAAGAGCAGGAGTGTTATCTATTAACCACAAGAGGACACAGACCAACGGCAACACAGCCAGGGTATTATGAAGTGGTCCACCCTACCCTGCAGTTTCTCCTTCCCATCTTCACACCCACTCCTCGTGGCAGCACAAGGCTGGCGTGTCTGTGTGGTGAACCACATCAGGACTGATCTGCTAGCGTGTTTCTGAATAGGGCTGGGGCAGCAATTATGGGGTGCCCACATGATGTGGGTCAGAATCCATGCCTTGCAGGGGGATGAGGAAGGTGCTGAAGAGCACTGCATTCCCCCTGCCTGGGCTCTGCAGCTGGGCTTGTTCTAAAAGTGGAGCCTTTGACCAGAAACAAAACCCAGCATCAGTAAATAGCCTGGCAGTCAATACTCAACACACAAGTCTGCTGTCCCTCCCTTCCTTCCCTGTGGCTGTGAAGGGGATGCAGTGTGTCAGAGGGGACTGCTTCAGCAAGGCTCAGGCCCTGGGCTCCCTATCACCTAGCATCGCTGTGGAGGTACATCAGCATCCACCCAGGCAAGCCCTGACAGGATACCTTGCCAGATGGCCAGCTCACATCAGTGGAGGCTGCTGTAAACTTGGGTCTCCCAGCAGGGTGTCTAGAGCTGCCTTCATCTCCTCTGCTCCTCACATTAATCTGGGGAGACTGAGAGGCTTCTGGAGCCTGCCAGCCAATGCCGGGGGCTGCAAAGTGACATTTCCTCAAGAGCAGAGCACTCAGAGTTTTTGGTGCTTCCCTGAGTCATCCTGAGGATGCTCAAGGGTGCCAGACAGGCTGTGATACCATAGCTGTTGCACACTGGGTAGTGGCTGTTCGCACCGATGTAGCAGCACAGGCTGGGATTTGGAGGGGATGTGACTAGCTCTTTCCTAACTTGTGGCTGGGCTTATTATTGTCGGTTGTGTGTGAGATTCTGTTTTGATGGCATTTGGGCAGACACAGCGGTCCCCACCTCCTGTTTACTCTCCCTGCCTGATCCTACTTGCATAAAGATTTTCCTGTTTGCCACTGTTTAGGAAAGGCCAGTGCCAAGGGTGGGAGGTTTGGGCTCTGACTTATTTGCTCCAAAGGAGGTGTCTGCCTCAAGTCTTGCTTTGACTCCTTATGTGAGACCTCAGTCCTGCCAGGCTATTTGGGGAAGCTGAGTTATTCAGGGAAGAGAGTGCCAGAGATGGTGCTTCTGCCCTGGCTCTTGCTCCAACTCCTTTGCTTGCACCACATTGCTGACAGCACGCTGCCTCCTTGGCTTTCCACTCCTTGGTCTACAGATTGTGTGTTGCCCACACAGCTCTTCTTTGTCCGCCACAGAACAGGGATATGGCAAACCCAGCTCTCAGCAGGCAGCATCTTCCCTGCTGGGAAATGTGCAGGCATATGTGGCTCCTTGAGTCCCCTCGGCTCCTGGGACTTGTGGGGATGGCTTTAGCCCACTCTTTGGAAATGGCTGCAGCTTTGGAAGTGAGTGGATTTGGCACAAGCAGACCCAGACAGGGCATCCATCCCTTCTTTTGTTTCTGGGGATTGTGGGATGCCCCTTGGCTGGCACAAAGTGTGTTTTTGAGGTGAGGGCATGATAGACACTCCCTGTCTCTTGGAGTAGAGCCACTGTGAAATAGCTGCATTTAGCATCTGAAGCCAGTTTGGGATTTGTAAGATGCTGCGGCTGTCCAGTCAGTGCGCAGGATCTTGGCAGGACGGGTGGCTGACAGACTGCACAGGAGCCTGACAAGTCCCAAAACCTGCTTCTGTGCTCACCATTCCCTTTCTCAGTAGGGCTGAGACATTTAGTGCCAAAAGCAGTGGTCAGCCAGGGCCCTCATTCTGAGCTGGCCTGCAAGCAGAAGGCCCCTTTGGTCTGTGGGGACCCAAAATAGCCCATGTATTTCTGTACTGGACACTGGGACATGCAGAGGACAGAGCCAGCCTCAACTCACCACAGGCCAGTGGTGGTTGGCTCTTGCATGTCTGTCCCATCCTCTGCCAAAGGGGCTGCTGCTCAGTGGGGAGGAATTTCCTCTCTGAATTTTGGAAGCTGGGGAGATGGTGACACCAAAGGAAGATTGTTGTTTTGGCTCTGGTTTCATTTCTCTGTCCTCCACTAAATTGGAAGCAGCTGTGCAGCCCAGACCAGCCTCCAGAAAACTGCTGAGGGGGAGAAAAATAATCTCTGCTCCTGGGCCCAAACAGGACTTGCAGCCTTCTGCTGGGCTGTCCAGTGCAACGGCAAGGTTCACTTTGCCCAGCCCTGGGGATGCTCTCCCACCTTCTTGGGGGGCAGCAGCTCAGCAGCTCCCACTGGGCTTGGGTAGCTCTTGCCTGCTGAGGGTCCTGCCAGTTCTGCGCCTTTGGATCTGGCTCCATAGAGGAAGGAGCCAGAGCTGGAAGAACAGCCTCTCTCCTGGACGGTGGAGGTGCCATGGGGTCCAGGAGGTGGCCAGGTGGCAGTGGGCAGGGGGTTGCTGCAGGCAGGTGCTCTCACTGGTGGTTGGCTCCCGGCTTTTCCTGCTCTTCTAGAAGCATTCCTGTTTTGGGGACAAGCGAGAGAGGGCTCAGACTCTCCTTGGAAAGGAAGTTCCTGTAATGTACAGGGTGGCATTTGGGGTGGGAAAGTGCTTGAGCTGAGCCCTCCAAGCCACTTCTGCCTTGCCCCTCACAGTAGTACTGTTTTGAGGACCTCTCAAACAGAATGTAAACTGTCCCCATCCTTCTCCTCCAGACCCTCACTGCCAGTTTCTCCATGCTCAGCTCCCTTATGTTGTTCCTGGCCTGACTCCTTCCTGGGTCTGCCAGCTCTGAGCTCAGTCCTGTAAGCCAGCAACATGAAGGAATGAAGGGGGAATAATCTCCAGTCTACATCCCTGCACCCTAGGGGTGCCAGTAGCAGGTGGCCTCCTGCAGTCCTGCTCTTCCCCTCTGGTACTGCTCCCTAAGCCATGACCTTGGGGTAGCCATGTGTTGTTGGTAAACATGACCCTACCAAGCCCAGGAGATGGCAGGCTATGGAAAAATTCATTTTACCCCTCTTTCATTCCTCAGCTGTGGGATTCTATCCACTGGGTTTCCTCCCACACATTCAGTGAGTCCTTATCTTTATACTCGTCTGGCTAAGAGCTGTTTTGCTGTGGGCTTCTCTTTCTGTGTTTCACCTTTGCTCTCCTCAGCTGCAGACAGGAGGGGGAAGTGGGACATGGTCCTGTAGGCTCAGCCCATCCCTCTGACCTGCTTTAGCTGTTGCCGAAGGTGTGGCCAACCAAGATACCATGGTGCAGAGACAGGGATTCTTCTTGAGCAAGCATGAAAGGAGGGACAAGGCTGATAATCGAAAAGAGGTGCATCTGACAGCCAGATCCCACGGGGTCTTACTTAAGTGCTGTCCCAGCCCACCAGGGAGCATCCCTCCTCCCACCTCACTATGTGGAAATAAGGACCTGCCTGTGGGCAGGCAAGAGCCATAACTGTGCCTTGTGTTGTACATATTTGGGATTGCCTTTGTCCTCTGTGCATGGCTGTCCTGCATATGGTGGACTGTGCCGCTCATGCATCAAGACCGAGGCTCCTCCATGCAAGGAGGACCCTCTCCAGCTCAGGGCTGCCTCTGGCTGCTCCTTGTGCTCCCCGCTGAATTTTATATGAATGATATCTGGTTGTTTTCCCCAGGTGTCCTGTAAGGTTTTCTCCATTTGGAAGCGGAAACGTGGTTTCCTGCCATTGTGCTTCTTCCTGCTGCAACCCCCAGATCGATTAGAGGGAAGTACCCCTTCCCACAGCACTTCCCCTCCCCATGGCCCACAAGCAGTACCTCCATTGGCCATCCTGGCATCCCTGGGGATTTGGACCAACCCTGCAGACATGGGCTGTGAGGGTCTGCCAGCTGCAGAGGATTGCTAGATGAGGATGAAGGTCTGGGGCAAGGCATCCCCAGGGTCTCCCCAAACCCATGGTGGTCCATCAAGAAGCCATGGTCAGGTGCCATGAGCTTGGTGAGCTGTGCATGCCCATAGTATGCCCATGCATGCCCACTCTGTGCCCCTTCCCACCTCCTTACAGCTCCTGGAGGTGCTGAATGCTGCCTGGAAGCACCATCCAGATGGTTTCTGCCTGGGCTTGGAGGCTTCTGCAGCTGCACTGAGTGAAGCCTTGAGCAAATCCCTCCCTCTGCTCTTGGGAGAAAAGGTCTTTATTTTTCTAAGTTTCCACAAATGGAGACTGAACCTAGCCCTGGAAAAACGTGTCTCCTTCCACAAACTCCCAAGAAGCAGGTTGGGGTTGTGGCTTGGAGCGGACAGTCTTTTCCCTGGGGCAAGCAGCCTAAGTGAGTGCCATCAGAGAAACCAGCTTCTTGGAAGAATCCTGTCTCTGCAAACAGTCTTGAGATCAGCTTATCTCTCCTTCTCTGACGCCTGCTCATAAATGACGTTTTCCCCCTGCTCCTGCCCTTCCCCAGGCACTTGTATCTCCTCCCGCATCCCCAAACCGCTGGCCCTGGAGAAGGCAACGGCTCCAATATTTGTGGGGCTTTTCCTACCTCTCCAAGGCTGCATTGTCCCTGCATCGTCCTGTGGCTTGAAGTGACAAGGATCAAGGGGCTGGGACCACCCTGCCCTTCTGGTAAGCTTGTTGCAGCGACACTGCAATGTCCTTCTGCAGTGTTTGATGGGATGCTGGGCAGGAGCACCATCTCTGCTCCTGGGGGGGGGTTTCTTTGGCCAGGGACCAGATTGCACCTGGGCTTGGGCACTCACCATGTGCTGAGGACAGAGGTGTGTGAGTTCGTCCTGGGGCTGCCATCGATGGCATTTGACCAGCATTAGCCAGGGCTGGGAACCCACTCAGCTGCCCTGCTGAAGAGGTGGATGTCCAGGACTTCCTGGGACTCAGTAATGGGTGGGATAGTCCCAGCTGTGCCACCTGGGGTAGTTTTAAGGCTGGCTCTCTTCTGTCACTGTTCTCTGCCCTCTACCTGGTGGGAAGCCCTTCAGGGAGAATGCTGGAGTCCCTGGGGAATTTGCTGCCCAGCCAGGTCACTTTACCTGCCTGGGGCAAGAGCCCCCAGGGAGCCTCTCAGGGCTCCTTGAACTCTCCAGATAAGGAACTTCAGCCTGGTTGGTCTACGCAGTTCAAAACACACCAGGGCTGAATGCTCCCCCTGCACCACCCGGTATCTGAGATAACAGCAAGTGCTGGGAGCAGGGTCAGTATCCACAGCTGCTGCTTTGTGAGGAGTTTGTGGTTGGCTGCTAGTGCAGCAAGCCCAGAGGCAGAGGGGCTTTAGAGGTGCCTCTTCTTTTGTTCATGGAGGAGTGGAGGGAGTGGGTGAAATGGGTCAGAAACATTGCCCAGGGATCCTCATTCTGTGGGGTAAGAGTGCTGCACAGAGCACCTTGTAAGAGGTTTTTTCTGCTGTCCAAGTGCTGGCAAAGCAGAGGACTTGGTCTGCAGACAGCAAATCAATGAAGAAAGCAGAAGTACCTGCTCCCTCCTGATCCCCTGCTAAGCTCTCTCCTCCAGATGGAGGCACAGAGTAGGGCTGGAAGAGCAGAGGGCATCACAAGGCTCTTTACTGAGAGGCAGAGAGAAGAAGAAGAATAGGAAGTGTTACCAGTTTGCTGATGGAAACAGCTCACAAAGCACTCCAGGACTAGGAAACCTGCTTTAGGATGTTGGATGGATGAGGGATCAGAGTAAGAGAGGCCGTAGCAGAGAAGACAGATGAAGCTTTTACCTCTCTGTTAGCTCTACAAGAGCCTGAGCAGTTTCTTCCACCTTCCTTTGGGGAACTCCTCAGTGCAGAGGAAAGGTTAGAAAGCAAAGGTAAACAGCAACAAGTGTCTTGGGCCAGGCAATGTTCCCCAGAAGGAAAGGGAGGGTGAAGTGGCTGGTTGTGACTGTGATCTCTAGTCATTCATTTGCAACTGCTCCAGCCCTCAGGGACTGGGAGGAGGGAAAGATATGATGTTATTTTCTAAGAAGGGCTGAAGGAACTTCAGGGAAAAGCCGACTGCTGAATCTGCTGAATGTCCTAGGTGTCTGCGGGGACAGGGCCTGTGGCAGATGGGGAGGCTCCTGTGGAGGGGCCCTCAGGACTGGAGCAGCACTTCCTAGGGAGTCTGGGCTCAGAGTGCCCACACTGCTTCCTCCAAAAAATTCCAGTCAGCTTTCAGACCAGTTTTTAAGGGAGCTTGTTGGTCAAGAGGGGAAGACCTTACTCAGCTCCATAATTAGTATGAAAACAGGAGGGAGTATGTAGAAGTCAGCAGTCAGTTTTTCCAGAGAGAAGAGATCTTTGCATTTGTCACATGTTTTTTTCAACACATTTATGAGTGACCTGGAAAAGAGAATGAGCAATGAGATGACAGGGCTTTGCTGAGGTGATTGGATTACTAAGGTTCATGGGGACAAGTGCCAGCTAGGAGGAGCACTGACAACCATTACACCAGGCAACTGAAATTCAGTTTAGATAAATATCAAGTGATAGACAAGGGGGGAAGGGAAGAAGCCCAAATCCACAAACAAGATTATGCACTGAGCCAGCCATGAGCTGGCCACTCACAGCAAAGCAAAGCCGGGGGCTATTTCAGATAGCTCAATGTGCATGAAAACACACACTGAATTATCTTTCCCAGTTACAAAGCAGAAACAAAGCAGGAAAGCTTTATGCCACTCTTCAAATTTGTGTCTCATCCCCACACAGTCCCTCTGTGCCCCCAGCACCATCATCTCTTTAAGGATCGAGAGGAGCCAGGGAAGATTTGGAGAAAAGCAACAAGGAGGACTTGAAGGCATGGAGCCATGCCTGAATGACTAAGTGAGCTAGAATTTCTGTTTGAAAAACGTGCTGTTGGGTGGATATAATCCAGGTCTGTTAAGCAGTCACTCCAATGTTCATCCACCCTTTGATGTTGAAAGCAGGGGAACCCTGGTGAGGCCCTGTATGTGGGGAGACCTGCTACCCTGTCTCAGGAGCTCCAGAATTGAAGGGGAAAGCAGGATTTCACAGAAGTGAAACCCACAAATGCTACAAAACACAAGAACATCACGTCCCTTCCAGCTCGGAGGCTGGGGAAACAATTGGGCAGTTAGTCCACAACCAAGCCATATTTACTATTTCCTAGAATCTACTGTTGCCCTTTGATGGAGACCAGCCTTTGAGCTGGACCAGCCTCTGCTTTGACTCAAAGCACCTGCCTACCCTTGTTTTGGGAGGGCTGTTTTTTGGCTCACAACTGTGCACACTCATCTGTCTTGTGAAACACAAGCGTGTGTCCTGAAGGTGGAGGTAGAATTCCCTGCACTCCAGCACAAGGTAGGAGGACCCACAAGCAGCATGGTCAGAGTTCAAGCATGCATATGAAATCTCATTAAAGGGGCAGTCTCCTAGGTGTTTCCTATCTTCCAGCTGAGTCATGGCCACCAAGGTTTCATGTGACTTGCATACCTGCACTGGGCTTGTTCCTGCCTGCAGATAAACCTTGAGGGGCCCCTGGATCAGTCTTCCAGGTGGGAGAACTCTGGTGTCGCCCAGTGGGCAAGCACACATAGGGGATGGGGTGAAAGGCTGGTGGGGCAACTGGTCCTGTCCCATCTTGGCCATGCTTGGAGGAAGCACTGATATTATCCCTGCAAAATGATCCCCTGACAAGTGGTTTCAGGAGGACATGAGGTGCTTTCTGGTGAATTTGCTCGTAACCCCTTGGCTATGGACTGCCAGGACACTTCTACACTTGGTGTGGTGTAAACGGCTTTTCTTTAAAAATTGGGTGTTTCTGTATATAATTCCATGGTGCTATAGCATGCCTACATAGCACCAGGGAATTGCTCAAGTGGGAAACTAAGCATGCATTGTGCTCACCCTTGGTGAAAGCAGCAGGAGCAGAGGAAAAGGTAATGTGGGGAAAGGGAGAGATAGGGAAGTATCCAAAGCCAGGTGACAAATGGCTGCTTTCAGGTGTGGTTCTCCTGCAGTGTGGGGTTTTCTGCAGAGCTTAAGCAATTTTGGTGACAGCTGGCCCTGCCATCAGCTCCCAGGGCTTGGCTGGCAATGGGGCTGCACATGGCCACCAAGGGTGTCACTCAGCATTTGTCACAGCCTTTGTGTGTCCTGAACAGGCAATTAAAATTGTGCCATCTCTTGTTTGTACGTACTCAAATGTTCTAGCTTATGGTTTGTTAAGCCCACTCTTTGTGACCTTGCTTTTTCTACTTACACATCACTTCCATGGAGTTAAGACAGACTGCTCTATGCCCAGGAAGAAAAGGAATGTCCTTATGCCAAGGCACTACATCACTCCTCGTTTCCTGTGTCCCTCAGGATGTGCAGCCACCACACCGGTGGCTGAGCTAAACATCAGGAGACTCCTGCGTGGGGGGCAGTTGGAGCTGTGCTGTGCCAGCTGGAAGAGTGGCATCTGTTCCCATGTCCCATCGGGTAGGGCAGCTCTTCCCAAGTGGGAGCAGGGTTGCCACCTGTTGCTGGTGTTGCTTTATAGAACCTTTTTCTGTTTGTTGTAGGGTTCTTTATAACAGCCAGCAGCTGGAAGTGTTTCCTGCTGTAATGACTGCTGACCTTGGCAGGCACTGTCTCTTTGTGGAAAAAATTAGGAGGCATTTAGCGAAGTGAGACAGAAAACAAACAGAGCAGGCAGGAGACTGCGGCCGGGCAGTGCCTGCCAAGGAGGCTGGGCTCCTGACACAGGGATGTGGGCACTCTCTGGACGGAAGCAGGAGGTGGTGGGAAAGCAGCATGGTGGAGCGCCGTGTCCCAGCACCCCTAGAATCTTACTCCCGACCCCCCCCACCTCCTCAACACCACCGGCTCCTGCCATCTCTTCCTCAGCAGCCTTCTGTTCCTCTCTTCCCTGGATGGTTGGGCAGCAGGACCTGGGCTGTGTGCCAGCTCTGGTACCCGATACCTCTCCTCCGCGGGTGCCACTAGACCCACAGGGCTCCAGCCCCCGTGACTTGAGCCAGGGCCTGCTACTCACCCCCAAGGGCGAGAGGTGTGGAAGCCGGGGGACACACTGCCTTCAAATACTCCGAACACAGGGCTCACCCTGGCTCTGTCCTCTCTCCCAGGTATGGCTATGGGGTCAGTCCCTGCCTCTATTTCTAGGGACAGCAATATGACCTGGTGGGGGCTGGAAGGGGGATCAGTGGCTTGGCTGGCAAGGGGAAGCATGTTTGGGCTTGCTGGGGACCCACGGGGGAAGCTGAGTTGTTTTTTTTTTTTGCCTGTCTTGGCTTGAGATCAGTTTCCTTGGAGACAACCATTGGCCCCGGTGGGGTCTCTGTGTGCGAGGGGATGGCAGTTGTGTTTGCAGATCCCTCTGCTAATCCCCGGTGAAAATGTCTTCACACAGAGGCACTGGCAGGCTGCCAGGAGGGGATTTTGGGATGTTTTCTCTGGAAGCCCTGATAGCTCACAAGGGCAAGGTAGGAGCTGTCATGCCCCTGAGCTCTCGGTATGGGAACACAGGGGAGCGGTGCTGCAGATGGCTCCAACATGAACAGGGTGGCACCTGCCGGGTTGGCAAAGCCTTTGATCCTTTGCAGGCATACTGTTAGCCTGCTCTGTCTTTCCCAAGCGGTCCAAGGGGCTTCCAGAATCTCTCTCCACATCACACCGGCCGTGTTCCGGCTCCATCGTAGCTCAGGTTCCCCAGCCTGCAGGATTCTACTGGAGAAGGAGGCGAGCTCTGTCCAGAGCCCCACGGGCACCTGCGCCAGGGACGGGCTGCGCTGTCTTCAGTGCGTGTCGGTGCTGGCAGGGACTACAGGTCCCAGCATGCTGCTGCCTGCCTCTTCCTCCTCCTCCGCCCTACTTGGCAGGGCGCCGGCAGGGATGCTGCAGGCGGCGTTGGAGCGGGCGTCCGCGGGGCATGTCCCGGGGGTGCCGCGGACACGGTGCCGGCAGCCCTGCTGCAGGTGAAGCCCTGGGAGGAGTGCCGGAGTACCCCATGCTGCGCCGCCCCGACTGGAAAAGGACAAGGCAGGCCTGCGGTTCCTCCTGGAGGCTAATCCCACTCTGCCCCGGGAAGAAGGGGTGACCGGGGAGGGAACGTCCCTTCTCGGGGCTCTCAGAGCGATGCCTGAGCGGTGCAGCGCCTGGCCAGGTGGTGGCGGAAGAAAGGAGCGGTGGGTGCCCGGGAGGGAACAGCAGTGCCAGGGACGCCCTTGGCTTTTCAAGGTGACCCAGGAAAGGGCTGCGAGAGCCCCAGGGAAGTGGAATTGAAAACGGGAGATTTGCTGGTTCTGGCCGGAGAGGCGGCTGAATTAAATGTGTCTTTTGTGCCACCGAGCCGGGGGCGTTGGAGGGAGCTGGGGTCGGCAGCAGGGGCAGACACAGCCCACTGTGCACATGCTTCACTCACAGCCCCAGGATTGGAGACAGCTGCAGGCTCACAAATCCCTTAAGATCCTGCAGCAAGCAGCTGGGCAGCCAGCACGAGCAGCCTGGGTATCTCGGGAAAGCAGTTTCCTTTCGGAGGGAGGGCTTGCTGTGCCTGGCCAGCAGAATGTGTCACAACCCCTTGGCTTAAGGACTCTGAGCTGCAGGTTTCCAGAGCTCCTGCACTGTCCTCTTGTCATTTTCCGGGTTGGTGTTTGGCTCTCTGTCGAACACTTAACTGGCAGCATGGGTTGGGGTTAAAACCAGTGCTGCTCTTGCCTGGCATGTGTCTCTCACTTTCCCATAAAATCTTCTGTTTGCTTTCCAGAGAGAGAGCAGCCATAAGACTTGCTGGGACCTGTGCTGACTCTTGCCACACAAGATGACAGCAAGAGATGGGCCTCAAGATAGGTAATGATGGATTCTGATGTAGCTGTGGGGGCACATCCAGGATAGCAGGAAGTGAGACAGCACACAAGGACCTGGCATCTGGGAGACCCCCTCTCCTGCATGCTCTTTGGGCTACCAAGCTGTCCCTTCTTTCTCAGCTTTTCCATAGCAAATGGGCTGTAAACTGTAAACAGTGCCCTGTAAACATGCCTGGGGAGCCTAACCCCCTCGCAGATCTGGTGATGGATACTGTGTATCTGGGTTCCACATGCTGAGGAGCAGCCAGCCTCTCCCTACCTTTATAGCCTCCTGAGGAAGGCCTCCCACAGCTCCTCTGCAGTGCCACATCTCTGACAGCCCAGGCTAGCAAGTGCTGTGGAGCAGAGTGATAAATATTGTCGATGCTTCCCGCCGCAGGGTCAGGGACAGTCAGAAGCAATATCCAAGTTCCCCTCCAAACCCCACTCTGTCCCCTTCACAGGTACAAGGCTGTCTGGCTGATCTTCTTCATCCTCGGCCTGGGAACGCTGCTGCCATGGAATTTCTTCATGACTGCCAGGGAGGTGAGGGCTTCCTTCCTACTGTTGTCCATGACAGCAATTGTTCTCTGTCATGTCTAGGGACCATGGTGTAGATGTGGCACCATGGCACAGCATGCAGAGGACCACAAGTGTGTGTGACCTGGGTGTGATGAGTGGCACTGAGGCAGCAGGAGGGATGGGCATGGGTCTGGACAAAGAATAAAGGTGGCCTTGGAAGGCCTCACAGAATCTCAGCCCCACCAGGCTCCTTCCTTCGCAGTATTTCATCAGTCGCCTTAAGGACCCGGAGGAGACAAGCCATGTCAGGAACGAGACTGGCAAGGCCACCTTCACACCCTCCTACCTGCAGTCTGTGTTTGACAACTTCATGACTCTCTGCGCCATGGTGCCCCTCCTTATCTTCACCTGCCTCAACTCCTTCATCCACCAGCGGTGAGCCTTGCTCTGTGCTTGCCCCTGCCAGCCCCCATAGGGCCGCCCAGCCCTGGCCTGTTCTCCTGTCCCAGCACTAAGCCAAGCTACAGCCCGTTCGGTCAAGTCAAAGGCAAAACACTGGTATTCTGTTTGAGGGTTTGGCTGGGATTCCTACAGTTAGAGCTTGGTTCCAGCCCCAGGTTTTTAGGGGGTTGAGTTTTCCTCACTGAGACCTTCTTTTGTAGGATTCCCCAGCAGATCCGCATCTCAGGCAGCCTGGTGGCGATTGGGCTGGTGTTTTTAGTCACCGCGATCATGGTGAAAGTCCCCATGGAGCCTCTTCCCTTCTTCATCTTTACCATGATCAGCATTATCTTCATCAACTGTGAGTGAAGCAGTGGGAGAAGGAGAAGGACACAGTCCCATGGCTAGGGCTGAACCCTCTGGGAGAAAAGCATGAACCTCACTGTGGGAGAGACAAGGGGGAGGGGGACTTGCCTTACTTCACAGGGCAGGGGTGTTGGCTCCGTGCAGAGGTGCAGTCCGTCCTTGTCTTTGGTTTCTCATTTCTGCTCCTCTTTCCCCTTTGCAGCCTTCGGTGCCATTCTCCAGAGCAGCCTGTTTGGGCTGGCAGGGCTCCTGCCTGTCAGCTACACGGCTCCCATCATGAGCGGGCAGGGCTTGGCAGGCACCTTCGCTGCTTTGGCAATGATCTTCAGTATTGCCAGTGAGTAATCCATGCCTTGCACATGACAGGGCCTTCCCAGATCACTGCTGTCACAGCATCTGCTGAGGTCATGCTGTGTGGAAGATGGCAGCAGGGCCTTGCTCCTCTCAGCTGTCATCATCTTCCTTTCCTCTCCCTTCCTGTGCTATCAGTTGGTGCCCAACAACCTGAGAGCTTCATCGGTTACTTCACCACTGCCTGTGTGACGATCGTGCTGGCAATTGTCTCCTACGTAGTTCTGCCTCACATGGTGAGACTGTTGTCCTGGTAGCGAAGGGCTTGGGGACATCGGACCTTGGCACATCCCAGCACAAGAACCGTGGCCCATTAGCAGCTTCCACCTCTTGTGTCAGGGCAGGTTCTCCTGTGTCCCAAGGGAGCACTCTGGGATACTTCCCACCACAGATACCCATATACTTGGGGTACCTGAGTCCCTGGGTAAGAAGGAAAGCATCAATATCGGACATAATTGGAAGGAATACTTTGCCTATATTGCCCATATCTGCCGTTGTCACACAGCCCCTGGCACCCTTCTTTCTGCATGCATGAATGAGTCCTCCCTGCTGTCTCTCTGCAGGATTTCTTCCGATACTACTCCATGAAGGACAAGACAGAGTACCGCGTGTACAATGCAGAGCTGGAGACCAAGAGAGACCTCATTAAGAAAGGTGAGGGGCTGAGAGAAGGAAGAGAAAAGGGAAAGAGAAACAGCTTAAAGAAAGAATGAGATAGAAGGACTGAGTTAGATCTCAGCTTTTTGGGGTCTGCTATGCCCTACTTGTGTCTCTCCCTGCAGACGAGAATGGGATGGAGCAGAATAACTCAAAGATCATCCCTATCCACAACCCTGATGAGCAGCCCTCTGTCATTGCTATTTTTAAGAAGGTCTGTGAGTTTCCAGCAAGCCTTGTCCTGCCCTTCCTTTCGGGATGGGCACAGGTGTAGGAGAGCATGGGGAGAGGAGACCAGCCCTGCACTGGTCTCTTGCCCTGTGTTTGGTACCAGCATTTTTCTTTCATCTGCCTAGCTCTGGGTCTTGGCTCTGTCTGTCTGCTTTGTCTTCACTGTCACCATTGGCGTCTTCCCTGCCATCACAGCTAAAGTGTCCACTGTCCTTGGAGAGGGAAACAAATGGGGTAAGTGTTCCAGGGATGGAGGTGAGGTAGGAAAAAACTGAGAACAAGGTAAATGGGAGAGAAGAAGGTGGGGCTTGAGGGTATGTGTGGTGGGGTAACCCTGTCTGGATGCCAGGTGCACACCAAAACCACTCCAGCTGGACAGGAGAGATAAAATATGACAAAAGGCTTTTGGGTCGAGATAAGGACAGTGAGAGATCACTCATTAATTACTGTCACAGGCAAAACGGACTCAACATGGGGAAAATTAATTTAATTTATTTACCAGTCAAATCACAATAGTATAATGAGAAATAAAAATTGAATAATTAAACACCCTCCACTCACCCCTCCCTTCTTCCCAGGCTTAAGTTTATTTACGATTTCTTTATCTCTTCCCTCTGCAGTAGTGCAGGAGGTTGGGGAATGAGGGTTGCAGTCAGTTCTTCACACATTTCATCTGCCACTGCTTCCTTCTCAGGGGGAGAACACTTCCCACTCTTTCCCTCCTCCAGCATCAGGACCCTCTCATAGGAGGCAGTCCTCCTTGAAGTCCAATGTGAGTGATTCCCATGGGCTGCAGTTTTTCATGAACTGCTTCAGCCTGGGTCCCTTCCATGAGACACAGTCCTTCAGGAACAGACTGTTCCAGTGTGGGTCCCCTGCAGGGTCCTAAGTCCTGCTGGCAAACCTGCTTCACAGTAGGGTGGTCTTCACAAGCAGCAGGTGGATATTGACTCACTGTGGACCTCCTTGGGCTGCAGGAGGGCAGTCTGCCTCACCATGGTCTTCACTACACGCTGTAGGCGAATTTTTGCTCTGACATCTGGAGTGCCTTCTCCCCCTCCTTTTCCACTGGTTTTGGTGTCTGCAGAGCTGTTTTCGTCACATATTCTCACTTCTCTCTCTGGATGCAATTGCACATGTTGCGATTTTTTTTCCCTTTTTAATATGTCATCCCATAGGCCCTACCACCGTCACTGGTGGCCTTCGCCAATGGTGGATTTGTCTTGGAGCCATCTGACATTGGCTCTGTCAAGCTTAGGAGTGCTTCTAGTAGCTTCTCTCAGAAGCCGCCCTGTAGCCCACCCTGTTACTGAAACTTTGCCACACAAACCCAATACAGAATGGTGGAAGGGAAGAGGGAACCACTGTGTGTGATGGTTTGGATGTGGACACCAGCCCGGCTGGGAGACCATTCCAGGCCTTAGTGGGAAACTAGACCTGTGCAGTGGGTGGGAGGGACTGGGACACACTTGGATTCTCACTGACCATCCCCTTCTTCAGGTCTCTACTTCATTCCTGTCTCCTGCTTCCTGCTCTTTAACGTCTTTGACTGGACAGGACGGAGTCTCACTGCCCTCTTCACATGGGTAAGTATGGGACAGGGAGCAATGCCAGGCAGTGTCTATCCTTAGGTCTTTCAGCCACAGCTGTCACTGGGGCTGCTGTCCGTGGCTTGGAGACGGAAGGAGGTGCAGAGATAACTCCTGCCTTAAGTTCTAAGCACAGATTATGGGTCAGAGCTGAAAACCACATTGTTGTCCTGTCCTCCCACCTCTTCTTCAACATGACTTGGATGAAGCTGCCTCCTCTATTTCAGCTTCTCTGTAAACAAACCTTCACTCCAGCTATGCAAGCGACGAGACAGGATGGCAACATGGGAAAAGGGTGAAAGACAGGGCAGCCCAAAATAAAACCTCTGGCCTTGGCATAGGACACAGCTGCTTCAAAGACCCTTGTCCTGAGAGCAGGGCAGGGCCATGCTATGTGGGTCACAGTACTGTCCCCTGCCATATCCCCTTGCTCTTATCATCCCAGGACGGGCAAGGAAAGGGGCTTTCTTGTCTGGGTCTCTTCCTGCCTCTTCACCCACTGCCCAAACACTGTTTCCCCTGGTATTGTTCAGTCTGTTTGTTTAGAGAAGCTCCTCAGGACCACATGCTGCATGGTGTCTGCCTGGGCCTGCCTTCCCTGCGGCCTGGAGCTGCTTCTCCGCTGGCCGTCACTGCTTGTTGCCTTTGGTCTTGGCCATGAGCTGCCTTGTCTGGTGTCCAGGCCACAGCCTCCATGATGGGAGGACCCAGCAGGAGATGTTTCCAAAACAAGGCAGTGTGGAAAGTCTGACTGCATGTGACTTGGGCCACGTTTTCCTGGTCGGGGCCCCGCTCACTCTTGTTCTCCTCAAGGAGGAGAGGCAGCTGCTGTCTCCAGTTTGCCCCATAGACACAGCAGCTGGCCTAACCTCAGTTTCCTCCTGTGTTCATGGAGTTTCCTGTGGCCATGCCAGCCCAGCAGCTCCCAAGGCAGCTGTGGGTCTCTCCTTGCCTCAGACTAATGAACCCTGTCATTTGTGAACCTGGCACCTCACTGAGGGGATGAGGTGGGATGAGGCCTGTCTCAGTCCAGGGGCTGCCATAGTCCAGCTGCAGGGACAACACAGGGGGATGGTACCTCCTTCTTTGTCCCAGCCTTAGTTGCTCAGGAACTCTAGTAGGATCTAAGGAGACTGTAACTTGGTCCATGCTTTTCCCAGCACATTTCAAAACAAGCTCAGCATAATCCCTTTCTCAGATTGCTGGATCTTGCCCTGCTTGCTGGAGGATGGCGTAGGATGGTGAAGAGCTGGCGAAAGCCCAGTTTGCAGGCACTGAGGTGCCAGAGGGGATTTACCTCAGCCACCCTTGTTCTGCATGCTGGCTCACTGCATGAGCATGCACAAAGCTCTCTTGCCTGCCTGTCTATTGCCAGCAAGGGCTTAACAGTTGCCCACAAGCCTGGCTCAGTATTTTGGCTCTAGTGCTGCTTCAAGTCACCTGTAACAGGGCTTTCAGACCTCGAATCTACTTATGACTGCAGATGGTGATGCTGAGATTTGTTGAAACCGAGAAAGTCTCTCAGCAGCTTTGCCATCTCTGTGGCTCCTCCACAGCCCTGGTGCAGTAGGGACAGCCTCTGTAGAGCCTCTGCCAGCATGCCATGGGATGGGGAATGTCCAGTTCTCAGCAGCTCAGTGATCTGTGTTTTTCTCCTAGCCTGGGATGGACAGCTGCCTCCTGCCAGTGATGGTGGTCCTCCGTGTCATCTTTGTCCCTCTTTTCATGCTGTGCAACGTGAAACCCCGTTACTACCTGCCTGTTGTGTTCTCTCATGACGCCTGGTACATCATCTTCATGATCTTCTTCTCCATCTCCAATGGCTACCTGGCCAGCCTTTGCATGTGCTTCGGGCCAAAGTGAGTGTGAGCTGGGGACAAGGGAAGGGTTGGTTATGCCCCCAGATGCCAGCCCTGGAATGATTTGTGGAATCTAGCTCTGCCCAGCTCTGGCATCTGGAGAAGAGGCCGCAGGCACAGAAGGGAATTGTCACTATCCACAGTGTCCCATCTCCCAGGCTTGTGCCTCCATATCCTAGGGGTGAGGAAGCTATCTGGGCTATCCATTTTCCCCACCTGCCACATGGGAAGGGGCTGGATGCAGTGGGGATCTGGAGGGGAGCAAAGCATGGCACAGTACCCACAATACGGTGAGCAGCCTTGCCCAGCACAGGCAGCACAAGGAGCCCCACAGGAGTCAGAGAGGGATGTCTCTGGTGCCAGGAGCTTCAGGGTGGCCTGTCTGATGCACTTTATGAGCCAACAGTGTGGAGACTTGGAGCTCTTGTGGCTCTGGGAGCCAAGGGGGATTTCTTGTTGCCACTCCTCTGCTGCAGACAAGCTTCCCAGCTCCACTGAACAGCAGGGCACTGGACACTCATCCTGAGTATGGATCTAATACCTGTTTTTCCCCTAGGAAAGTGCTCGTGCACGAAGCAGAGACAGCTGGAGCAGTCATGGCGTTTTTCCTGTCACTGGGCTTGGCTCTAGGAGCTGCCGTCTCCTTTTTGGTCCGAATTCTCATCTAGCAGAGGCACACAGAGGATGCAGGGACACCAAGAGATGGCTCCGCATCCTCCACTGAGGCCCTGGACACCTCAGCACTGTGGGGAAATAACAGCTTACACCCGTTCCTGCCAAATCACATTGCCACAGCATACATTACACCTAGGGACGGTTCCACTCCTGCAGGGTTGGCCTGGTTCCTGCCATGCTCAGCTGTGTGATGCCTTCAGGCCTATGTGCCTTCTCCTTCCTCATGCTGTGTGTGTTGTAAGACCCCCAGGATCTCCAAGAAGTCCAGCTGCCTCCCATGCTGCATAACTTTTCTGGCTCAACGCCAAAAGCCATTTTCAGCCTCTTTCTCTCTGAGAGAGTGAAAGGCTTGTAACTAGTGTTACTCTTTCTCTTGCCCTTGTCTCCAAAGCATCTAGGAGATTCTCTCCTCTCCTCCTAGGCGGCCTGGAAATACCCCACATCCCTCCTCCTGCTGGTAGACTTGTGGAGGGGGAGGAGAGCACCAGCCAGCCTCACCATCCCTGCTCTCTGCTATACGCACATCCTCCTGCCCAGTGGTATCCCAAAAGTGTAGCCATCTGTGTCCCAGCCACAGAAAGAGCCAACACTGTGGCTAGGCTGAGGGAGGAGGAGGTCTCCACACCCCACCTTCTCCCCCTCTCCTTGCTTCTCTTCTCTTTTTTTTTTTTAGTGACTCTGACTTTTTTTTTTTTTCAGCCTCCTGGTTGTATGACAGGAGGTCCTACTGTGGGTTACAAGAGGAAAGGCAGGAATTCCCTTCCCAACAAAGCTGCCTTCCCTACCCATGTGTGCTACAAGGGAAGGCCTCACCTCTCCCTTGGCTTTCCTGTCCCTTGTTGTGTAAATGTGTCTATACAGTTGCCATTTTCTATAAAAAGAACAAAATGCTCCTTTGAGTATGTGTTTTTTCTCTGTCGCCACAGGGGAGAGGGTCTGTGGAGGGTCAAGGGTTGAAGTGAGAAGGCACCAGCATTTCTTTACTATCCTGTAGCCCCCTGCAACCAGCATCCGAAATGGTGGGAACGGTGTGTGCATGCCCTGTACAGCCAGGCCCGGCTATGACACAGCCAGTGTGGGAAGGAGATTGTAGAACTGTAAAATCAGAATGGTTCAGGTTGCAAGGGACCTTGAAGATCATCCAGTTCCAAACCCCCTGCCATGGGCTGTGACCAGGCACTTGCCTGGTGAAGTAACCACTTCACCAGGTTACTTGCAGCCCCATACAGCCTGGCCCTGAAGACTTTGAGGGGTGGGGCATCCACAGCTTCTCTGGGCAACCTGTTCCTGTGCCTCTTCACCCTTGGAGTAATAAATTTCTTGCCCAATATCTAAAACTTCCCTCTGTTTGAAACTATTCCCCCTTATTCTGTAACTACATACTCTTTGTCCCTGTCCATCTTTATTGTAGGTCCCTTTCAGGTACTGAAAGGCCACAATTAGATCACACCAAAGCTTTCTCCAGGCTGAACAATCTAAATTCTCTGAGACATCCCTTGCAGGAGAAGTGCGCCATCCCTCTGATCATATTGGTGCTCCTCCTACGGACTATCTCCAACAGGTGCAAGTCCTTCCTGTGCAGGCGACCCCAGAACTGGATGCAGCACTGCATGTGGGCTCTCACCAGAGCTGAGGGGCAGTAAACTGTCCCTTGCCCTGCTGGCCGTGCTGCTTTGGATGCAACCCAGGACACCACTGTCTTTTTGAGCTGTGGGTGCACATGGTGAAGCCTCTCATTCACCAGCACCACAGGGATGCTGCCCTCGAGGTACACCAAGGGACCACTGACACCTTTGATGAAGAGCAGATGCACCTTCATACTTGGTGCAGTGCCCTGCAGCACAGCACCTGGCAGCTTTCCTTGTGCCTGGGAAAAAACAGAGTGCCACCTCCTGCTCCTGGGGTGAACTACACCAGCCTGCCAGCGGGAATCCCCCTCCCTCTGTCCCACATCATTCATTCACAGCCATCACCTCTGCACCACCAAGCACCAAAACCTATGTGGGAGCTCGGGTCTCCTCATCCCACTTCCAGCTTCCTTTTACTCGTCAGGGCTTTTGTACCGACAGCTTCAACATAGAATCACAGAATGGGTCAGGTTGGAAGGGACCACAGTGAACCATCTGGTCTACCATCTCTGCCTAAGCAGGGTCATCCTAGAGCAGAGGGCACAGGATTGTGTCCAGACTGTTCTTGAGCATCTCCAGTGATGGAGTCTCCACAGTCTCTGTGGGCAATCTGTTCCAGTGCTGTGTCACTAACACAGTAAGTAAGTTCTTATGCATTTTCAGGCAGAATTTCCTGTGCATCAGTTTGTGGTTTCTGCCTCTGTCCTATTGCTTGGCAGCACCAAGCAAAGCCTGGCTCTATCCTCCACACCCTTCCTTGAGATACTTCCAGACATTGATGAGCTCCCTTCTCAGTCATCTCGAGGCAGAACGGGCCCAGCTCCCTCATCCTTTCCTCTTAAGAGAAATGCTCCTGTTCCTTAATCATCTTTTTTACCCTCTGCTGGACCGACTCTAGGGGCTTCATGTCTCTCTTGTACTGAGAAGCTCAGAAATGGACAGAGTACTGCAGATACTGGAATGGTAAGGTGTTACGTTCTGTTCAGGCCATGTTTTCCCCCTTTCCCGGGACCCTGTGACATCATATCTGATATCCCTGAAACCCTCCTTCATGCCCCAACGGGGTTGGCGGAGAGCCAAGAAGCCCTCCCTGTCAAGAGCCTAGAAAAACCCCTGACATTTCCTGTTCGCCCTCTTGCCCCGGCTCTTCCCTCTCGGACAGTGGAATAAAAGAGCTGAACATCCACGACATTCGGGTGAGAGCCTCTTTTCACCTTACCCCTCTCCAGATGTTTCTCCCCTCTCAAGGCTCGTAGGGGCTGAGAGAAGTAGGGGAAAACTACAGTAAGGCTTAAGACTGACACTGAAAGGACAACGTCTCCAAACACAGTTTTGCAGCCGCGACACAGGCCGCCCATACACTGCGGCACTGCCACCTTCTGTCCCCGCCCCTTCACCGCTGTGCTTTAGTTTCACGCAGCCTCCGGCCAGCAGAGCTACGCGGCTCCCGGCCTCGAGGGGAGCTGCAGGATGAAGCTGGGGCAGCGCGGATTCCCGGTTCCGTGCCGCAGCCATGGAGCCGGAGAGGCGCCGCCGTGCTGGGACACTCGCTCAGTGGTTTTCCAGCCGCAGCTGTATTCCTGCGCGACGGGGCGCAGAAAACAGCTCCTCCCGGGGCTCCCCGCTGCCCCTCGCCGTGGCGCCAGGCGGTCCCGGCCCTGCGGCCCTCCGAGCGCCGCAGCCGAGAGCGGCGGGGAGCCGCGGTGGCGACGGCAGAGCGGCAGCCTGAAGCTGAGCACTTGCTGCGCGCCCGCCCCCGCCATGGCCGCCGCTGAGCGGCAGCGCCTGTGTTGCCCACACACCATCGGACTGTAGTTCCCTGACCACGAGCCCTTTAAAGGGGAAGGACACGGTGCGCCGTAAGCCTGCCCCCCTCGTTCCGCGGCTGTAAAAAGCAGCCGGGGGGTGAATGTAGCTCTTTGGCCAGTCCCTTACACCCGAGATGGTGGGGTCAGAGCGGGGCATAGGGCTGGGCCTGATGCCCCCATCACCCACTCTCCAGTTCTCGTGCCCTGAAAAGTCACTGAAAATAGGCATGTGTTTGTGTTGTAGATGCGGGAGAAAGTGCAGCACGAGGAGGATGATGTGGAGACCTTCGCCTTCCAGGCAGAGATCGCCCAGCTCACGTCACTCATTATCAACACCTTCTATTCCAATAAGGAGACCTTCCTGCGGGAGCTCATCTCCAACGCCTCTGACGTGAGCCCGGGTGGGAGTGGGCTCCTTCCTCTGCCGGCGGTCTTGGAGTCGGGCTGGTGTCCTTCCAGGGGTGCCCAGGAAGAGGCGGACGCCTGGCTCTCTGGAAAGGCTTGTGCAGGGGAGGGATGGAGAAAGGCTCTTGAGTAGGGAGGTCATGTCGAGCATCCCTCTCCCCCTAGGTTCTGGATAAGATCCACTATGAGAGCCTAACTGATCCCTCCAAGCTGGACAGTGGGAAAGACCCGAAAACTGACATCATCCCCAACCCCCAGGACCGCACACTGACTCTGGTGGACACTGGCATTGGGATGACAAAAGCAGACCTCACCATTGCCAAATCTGGGACCAAAGCTTTCATGGAAGCACTGCAGGTGGGTTGCCTTTGGCTGCATGGGTTTCCCAGTACCTGGGTCACAGGCTGGCACTGACTGTACAAATAATAAATAAACAATAAAAAGGCCCTGCCACCTTACTTGCTACAGGAAATGCTGGCCTACTCAAGTGTGCTTTCCCCATCTTTCCAACACCAAGTAGGAGCTGAGCATAGAGCTGGTTGCCTGTTGGCACTTGCATGTTTTTCTCCGTGTGCTTGACCCAGTTCTTTGCTGCTGTGAATCAGTCACAGACATTTTCTGCCTGCACACTGGTCTTACCAGCTGCTCTCTGCTTTCATAGGCTGGCACCGACATCTCCATGATCGGGCAGTTCGGTGTGGGTATCTTATTCTGCCTGTCTGGTGGCTGAGAAGGTGGTTGTCATTACCAAGCACAATGATGATGAGCAGTATGCTTGGGAGTCATCAGCTGGGGGCTCGTTCACTGTCCAAACTGACCATGGTGCGTATTGTACAAAAAACCAAGCACATTTTCCTGCCAGAAGCACCCCTTTCACTGGTGCTCCTTAGAGCCGTGCTGCACTGTCAGTCACACCGGTTACTGTTGGGTATCACATAACATTTAGGGTTGAGGAGCTGGTCACAATTGCTGTCTGCCCTGAAATACTGTTTCTCTTCCTACACTGCAGGTGAGCCCATTGGACGTGGCACCAAAGTGATCCTGTACTTGAAGGAAGACCAGACTGAGTACTTGGAGGAGCGTCGTGTGAAAGAGGTGGTGAAGAAGCATTCCCAGTTCATTGGCTACCTCATCACGCTCTATGTACGTAAGGAAAGGACTGTGTGGACTAACTGGAAAGCTGGAGGCAGGGGTGGTGGTGTTAGAAACAGGAGCCCATTGTATGGTCCCTTCTGTAGTTCCTGGCTGCTGGGTACTGAGCAGTGGTGCTCTCAGCTTCTGTGGCCAAAGGTGGTTTGAGGCTGGGAGCTTACTGGAGATGAAGGAGGTGGATATCCAGCCACACTAAAGGCCTTTGATCTCTGTAGCTGAAGATCATCTTAAATCAGCCACGGGAAAATGAGAGTTCCTGCCACTTTTCTCAGACACAGCTATTGGTTGTATGATGAAGCTTTTGAGGACTGGTTCCAAGAGTTTGATTCCAGATGATGCATTTGTTTGGACTTGGAAGACACCATTTTTTTCATCTGGAGCTAAAGGATTCTTGGTAACTTCAGACTAAACCTGGCTATTGCTTGTTTGTTTCTCCACAGCTGGAGAAAGAACGTGAAAAAGAGATCAGTAATGATGAAGCAGAGGAGGAAAAGGATGAGAAGAAGGAAGAGTCAGTGTTCAAAGATGAAGAGAAACCCAAAATCAAGGATGTGGGCTCTGATGAGGAGGAGGAGGGAGACAAAAGGCAAAAAGACCAAGAAAATCAAGGAGAAATATACTGACTAGGAGGAGCTGAACAAGACCAAATCAATTTGGACCCGCAACCCTGATGACATCACCCAGGGGGAGTATGGCAAGTTCTACAAGAGCCTCACCAATGACTGGGGGGACCACTTGGCTGTCAAGGTGGGTGCTGGGCTACCCTGCCTTCCAGGGAGAGGCAGAGGGCCCCTTTCCAGCCCTTATCCAGAGTCACCACGTAGATGAGCCTCTGTGGGACTGAGCACTCTCAGGCCACTTGGTGATGGAGCAACCTGCACTGTGACTCCCATGCAGGTGGAAGGATTGGCAGTGCCAGTCCATAAGCAAGACAGGAGGATGTGGGGTCTCAGAGAAGTACCGACTTCTCTGTCCAAGCCTGCTGCATGCCAGAGAACCTTGGCATATAGGAGGTAGTGGGTCTGAGCAGGAGGAAATACAGGCTGCTTGGATGCTAGAGATGTTGCTGTGCCCCCTTGCCAGCCCCAGTGCTGAGGAGTGGCAGTTCAACCTCCCTGCTGTGGGAGCTGGGGAAAGGAGAAGTGAAACATCCCAACAGCTGTTTTTTTTTTTTCCTGGTTTCATAGCACTTCTCTGTGGAAGGGCAGCTGGAGTTTCAGGGCCTCGCTTTTCATCCTATGTCGTGCCCCTTTTGACCTCTTTGAGAACAAGAACAACATTAAGCTGTATGTAAGGCAGGTCTTCATCATGGACAGCTGTGACGAGCTCATCCCTGAATACCTAAGTAAGAGCCCCCCACCTCAGCCTCCCAGTGCAGAGCTGGGATCCCCACAGCCTGTGGTACCACTTCCAGAACAGAGGGACTGGATGAGGTGCTAGCTGGTGTGGGTGCATAGCAGTCAGTGTTTTAGCTCTTTTCTTTCTGTGTTGAAGCTCAAAGTCCTTAACCTGACATTTATTTTCATTCTCCCTATGCAGACTTCATCCGGGGTGTTGTGGATTCAGAGGACCATCCTCTGAACATTTTTCATGAGATGCTCCAGCAGAGCAAGATCCTTAAAGTGATCCGCAAAACCATTGTGAAGAAATGCTTGGAGCTCTTTTCTGAGCTGGCAGAAGACAAAGAGAACTACAAGAAATTTTATGATGCTTTTTCCAAGAATCTCAAGGTGAGTTGGGCACCCTGCACCTGGAGGAGGGAAGGGGCCCATGACCCATCTGCCTGAGGAGCAATCTTCTTCCTATGCTGTGTCTCCTCTGCATGGATGTTAGGATTCACGTCTTGTGAATGTGTGCCTTTGTGGGCACCTGTCCCCTCTGGCTGCTTTAGGCCAAACGCTCAAATGATCAGGAGCTGGGCTGATGGTTGTGCCTCAGGGGCGGCCAAGTGCATCCAAGTCCTGTCCTGGAGACTTCATGCATCTCTTCTGCCCCCATTTGGGCATCCATGAGGATTCCACCAACCAAAAGTGCCTTTTGGAGCTGCTGCGGTACCACACGTCCCAGTCAGATGATGAGATGACTTCGCTTTCTGAGTACATGTCCCATATGAAAGAGAGCCAGAAGAGTATCTACTACATCACAGGTGAGCCAGAACTCCTCTGAGCCTAGCAAGGTGGGGGCAGGTAACCTGCGTATGAACCATAATTTAAAACATTTCCTGCTGCCTACAGGAGGTCATCCCTGATGAATTACAGCTCATTCCTGGGTGCTGGGGAAGGCCACTAGGCCTAGAACCCTGGCTGCTCTGCCAGTTTTATGTTAGGGGTCCCAAGTGACTGATGGTGTTTGTCCTGCTGTAACCAGCTCTTACCTATTGGTGATGTTTCATTTCTACCTTCCACAAACACAGGGGAATAAGGAACAGGTTGCTAACTCAGCCTTTGTGGAGCGTGCACGGAAGCGTGGCTTTGAGGTGATGTACAAGACAGAGCCCATCAATGAGTATTGCATGCAACAGCTCAAGGAGTTTGATGGCAAGACCCTGGTATCAGTCACCAAAGAGGAGCTGGAGCTGCCTGAGGAAGAGAAAAAAAAAAAGACGGAGGAGAGCAAGGCCAAGTTTGAGAACCTCTGCAAACTTATGAAGGAAATCCTGGACAAGAAGGTGGAGAAGGTGAGGTGGGCAGGGAGCTTAGCCCTGCACTAAGGGAGGGAGGGAGAGCTGGGTCCTCTTTGCTGCAGGTGAGGGCCCCCACTCAGTGCATGCCTCTCATCTCCTGCAGAGGAGCCGTTAAAGGAGACTGGAGGTCCCAGCATGCAACATCTTGCTCTAAGCAGCCAGGCTGCAAGTAAGGGGCACTGACTCAAATACACGCATTGATGAGAGAGGGCAAGTGTGGCAAACATGCAGTGGGTGCTCTTAAGTGCTGGCTGAGCTGTCCAAATTAATCTGCAGCAGTCCTGGAGCTGCTTGGAGCATCTCTGCTTGCTTTGGGGTGTCCCCGGTGAACCAGGGTCAAAGACTTGGGCTGTAGTGTGCTGTGGCTGGGCCTAGTCCAGGGCTTATGGGGGCCTTGCTCAGCTAACCCTTGGCTTTGTTGGCAGGTCACAATCTCAAACTGGTTGGTCTCGTCTCCCTGCTGCATTGTCACTAGCACCTACGGTTGGACAGCTAATGTGGAGTGCATCATGAAGGCTCAGGCACTGTGGGACAATGGGCTATATGATGGCCAAGAAGGACCTGGAGATAAACCCTGACCACCCAATTGTAGACACCTTTTGCCAGAAGGCTGATGCCGACAAGAATGACAAAGCTGTTGAAGATCTGGTGGTGCTACTCTTTGAGACTGCTCTGCTGTCCTCTGGTTTCTCCCTGGAAGATCCCCAGACCCACTCCAACCGCATCTACAGGATGATCAAACTTGGGCTTGGTGAGTATCCATGCAACTTCTCAAGCCTGCAGCAGGCCTGAAAGCAGGTTAACTGGTCAGGCCTAGTGTCTTGGGGCAGGGGGAGGCCAGTAAGGGAGCCATGGCTGCTATGATGTACTATGAAGTGGCTCTGTACCTAGGGTGGCCAGGAGAAAGTGTAAACCTGGAACAAGGTACTTCAGGAGGGCTCAGGACTCTGGGTGGACTGCCTGTCCTCCACAACACCAGGAGTCACCACCAGGATGTTCAGATGACAAGCTGAGGCTTTTTATTCCTTCAGAGTAAATGTGAAAGTCTGTCATGGGTTATGTGACCCATCTGGAGAAACAGCTTGTGCTTGCACATGGCCTCTTCCTCCAAATTCACTGTTTAGCTAAAAATGTAAATCAGAAGGTGCTGTGGCTTGGCACAACTAAGTTAGTAACTCTGTGCTGCCTCTCTCTACTCCTCTCAGTAGGAGTAGGATGTTCTGTTAGTCAAGTTGCAGGTAAGGGGACTGTCTGGTAGTACAATTTTCTGTTCCGAGTATACTGAAACAGCAACCTGCAGTGTTGGAAACTGATGAGCTCTAGAGTCTTGCAACTGCTTTAGTTGTGACTTGACTGGATTTACTGCATTTTTCTCGAGAGAAATGTTCATGCTGTTCAAACCACATTCTCCTGGCTTAAACTCCAGGTTTTGTGGTGCTGGGTGACAAATCTTTTGTAGTTAATATAAATTGGCTAAGGAGCACACTCTAATAGCATAGGTAGTATCCATATACTAGTGTGGATGTTACTGGGAAGATGTACTGCTTCAGGATTAGTGCTGGAGCTGACTATAACTTGTAGCAATGTTGACTTGCAATTATTAGTTTTTAGCCTGGAGGAAAGGAGACTGAGGGGTGACCTCATTGCATTGTACACTTCCTCACCAGGGGAAGCAGAGGAGCCTGCATTGGTATCTTCTCTGTGGTGATCAGTGACAGGACCTGAGGGAATGTCGTGAAGCTTTGTCAGGAGAGGTTTAGGTTGGATATTATTTAAAGGTTTCTTACCCAGAGAGTGGCTGGCCAAGGAACAGACTCCCCAGGGAAGTGGTCACAGCACCAAGCCTGCCAGCATTCAAGAAGCGTTTGGACAACACTCTGAAGCACATGGTGTGATTCTTGGGGCTGTCCTGTGTAGAGCCAGGAGTAGGACTTCAGTGATCTTTGTGGGTCCCTTCCAAATCAGAATATTCTATGATTCTGTGAACTCTTGGATACTAATAGCCGCATTCCTCAGGCTGGGGACAAGGAGCCAGGAGCCAGGCTGGGGACAAGGAGCCAGGAGCCAGGAGCCAGGCTGAGAGAGGCTGTGCATCTGGGATTAGGTGTCATTTAGAGGCCTTATCTATTCCTTTTCTCCCATCTCCCAGACACAGATGAAGATGAGATGGCTGCAGAGGAGCCCAGTGCAGCTGTCCCTGAGGAAATCCCCCCTCTGGAGGGAGATGAAGATACATCCCGCATGGAAGAGGTAGACTAAAGGAGGAAGGTTCTTCCTTCACCTGCCAGACCTCTTCTCTGTCATGTTTGCTTAGAAGATGGTCTGCTCCCACCAGCTGCTACTGACTCCTTGGCAGTGTCTATTCTTTTGGCTCTGTTTGGTTGGGGTTGTTTCTGGCAGGTGCAGGAGGGCATGATGCCCTGTTTGTTAGTAGTGATTCAGGTAGCCTGAGGCCTGTCTGTTCTGTCTTACTACTGTGTAGGAACAGCTGATGGGGAGTGGAGGTGTGAGGAGGCATCAGGCTTACCCTCTCTCTCCCTCATGGAGTGTCCCACGTTATCAGTAGGCATCAAACACGATCCTTATTCCACTGGGGTGGGAGAGCCCTTCCTCCAAACTGCTGCCTCCCTGAAGCTCCAGGATAGCATAATGTATTTTTGTTGGATTTTGTTTGATTATTTTTCTGGGGTTTGTTGTACTGGAATTAAAGAATTAATGATTTACATGGTGGGGTCCCTTGTTGTTTCATGCCTGCTCTTCTGAGGAAAATGTCTCAGCCTGTGCCTGAGGGCACTGGACTCTGCTGTGTAGGTGTCCCCTGCCTTGACTGCTTTTCTGAGCCCTGCTTTAGATCTTTATCTCTTCCATGCCCTGGCAAGATGAAGTGGGTGGAAGGAACACATGACCTGCTGTGCAGGTGGGGTCATCTCCAGTGAGCATTCTCCACCTGGAGAGCTGCATGCTCCTCAGCCTGGGAGCAAATTTCCAATCTGTGTGGGTCAGCTGGGTGAGCTGTGCCAGGACCTGAGCTGCTGCTGGCTGGTTAGATCTGAGCACCTCTGTGGCAGGACAGTGACAGGAACCATCTGCTTTGTTCCATTGCATTGTGGACCGACAGTTCAGGACTGCAGTCAACCTGCTTCTCTTCAGCTTTTGGGCCAAAGACTCAACTTCTTTTCTCCTACCTCCAGCCTGCCCTTTCTGGCTTTCTGCAGCTATTGGGTGTTGAGCAGTATCTGGCTTCTTTCCATCTGTGTCCTAGATGTGAAGCCTGGGACATCACCTCTGACTGAGCTGCCCCTTGCACTGAGCTCACTCTGAGGTTTGTCACCCTTGGCCACAATGGCCCTTCAGGTTTGTCAGAGAAAAGTGACACCAGCATTAAGTTCTCTTGCTGCCCACATGCCAGCTGCCACAGGCACAAAATAGAATGGGCTTAGTCAGTAACCATCTTTAACAGGGAGGTAGAGCCTGCTTGGAATCCCTTGCTGCACCCCAAGATTGTGCTGCCAGTGTGGCTGCTGTGTGGGTGCAGCCTGCTAGGGCAGTGGTGCAGCTGAGCTAGCAAATTATTTAAAAGTACTATTTCCCTCTCAGCAGGCAAGTGTTGCCAAATAGTGAATCAATAAAAATTAACCTTTTAAGTTAATGTCTTGGGTTTTCTTTTTCCACGAATGTTTTGTTTAAATCTACATTTAAATTAGAAAAGTTATCCCATTGTATCCCATTTCTAACCTGGCAATGTGGGTTTTTGTTGTTTTGTTTTTAATCAAAGGAAATCACATTCCATTTTCAGTCTGTCAGCAGATGTTGAGTGCAGACATTTGGGCAAATTCGTAGGGCAGGATGAAAAGCTGTGAGATTGCACAGGCACCTCCAAAATCTCAAGAGATAGAAAAGGAGCCCTGGTAAAACTGCTGGAAAACCAAATGCTCTGAAGCCTCGGCTGTGCTCAGCACCAGCTCTGGTATTCCTCCAGGCTCAGCTAAGTCACCACTGTCCCTAGTCTCCTCCTCTGTTTCTCTTGTGACCCTCACCTGAGTGTCCCCTTTCCCTAGCTGTGTTAGGTCCCAGTCCTGTCTCTGACCCCAGACTCACTCTTATCTGGATTTTCACCAGGCCTCCCACACATACCAGGAGGATAAACTATCCACCCCTCAAGCCTCTCCTGGCTCTGGCTGCTGCAGTATGCCCCACAAAGTGCTATAGCCCTGCCTGGCAGGTGCTCAGCAGGCCTCTGTATCACCTCTTGGTAGCTACACCCACTGGGAATTCCTTAAGCTACACCATGCAGAGAACTTAGGAGCCAAACTAGGCTCAGGTTAATGGCTCCTTCACCTGCCCACCAGCATAAGCAGCATTTCAAACCTGGCTGTGCTCCCCAGTTGTGTGTGCAAGGATCTCCTTTCAGGCCTTGCAGCTTTGAGTGCAACCCTGGTAGATACCAGCCTTGGCAAAGACAGAGAGGCACCTGTATTTGGAAAGACAACTTTGCTGTCCCAGAGAGACTAGGGACACAGGAAGAGTTGGAAATCTCTTCCCTCCTTCTAGGTACGTGAAAAAAACACCCAGCCAACAAAGCAAAGCAAAACAAAACCAAACCAAAACAAACAAAAAAAAAAAAAAACCAAAAACCCCAAAACCAAACAAGAAAACAAACCCACTTTTACATCCATTGCACTAAATGCAGCATATTTTTAATTTAATAAAATAAAAAGAGAAAAAAAATTGCCTTGCAAAAGTACCAAAACCCGCTGGTTTGCCAGTCAGGTTGTGTTGACGAGAAAAGGATTGACCAATAAAAGCCAGGCTTCTGGGGAAGAACAGCTTTCACTGCTCCATCCCCTGCTGTCTGTGGAGCCGGAACAAGGCACCGCAAGCGGGCTCTGCCCCATGTCCCAACCCTCCAGGCACAGACTCTGGCCAGCCCCTGGGAAAACCACGGCCAGTGCCTCCAGGTGGCAGGAAAAAGAGGAGTTGTTTGTGCTTGTCTGAATGGCAACTGCAAAGCCCAGAACCCATGGCACTGAGGGACCCCAAGGTGGTATTGGGGCTTCTGGGAAGTGCAGCCTTTGGTCTGTAACAGCAGCAGATGAAACCAAAAAGCAACCTCGAAAGACTCAGCAAGCCTTGGGAACTGCCCAGCTCAAGTACTGCATAAAAATCAGCCTGAGCTGAGGGGGGCAAAGAAAATGTCCTGGAGCAGGGGTAAATAATCTGTAAAACCAAACTGGGAAGTACTGGCTTTCATTGCAGTCCCCCCCCCCAGAGCAGATCCCAGACCTGGGGTAGGCCAGGCTGGGTATCCTTTCCCTGGCTGTGCCTGTAATACCCAAAGCCCCTCCTGGAATGGAGGAAGAGCAGTCCCTACCCTTTGATGGGCTCAGCTTGGGACTTGCCTCACTCAGAGGTGTTTCAAAAAGAAACCTAGTGTTTTGCTTGCCCTTTCCTCTTGCCAAGCTCTGTAGTACTAACAGAAATGGAGGAGTGTGAGCCAGAGGCAAGACAGTGCCAAGGAAGTGTTCCCTTTTTCATCAGTGACTTTGGAGAGAAGCCACAAGACAAAGGTGGGGCAGTAATACCAGCAGCCCCATGCTGGTGTGTCCCCAGGCCTGTGCCTTGGCTGTAAGTCTTTGACCCATTAAGGCAAATGGAAAGGTTTGGAGCTGTGTCAGCCCAGAGCATTTCCTGGGCTTGTTCCAGCCCCTTTCCCAGGAAAAGCAGGTGGAAAACTGAGTCACCGGTCCTTGTCTATCCATACCCCACTCTTCTCAGTTGGTTCTAAGAAATCCAGCAAATACCCTCAAGTGGAGGCAGGACAGCGGGCATGGCTAAAATGCCATGGCCTCAGCTTCCTTAGACCTTTTGAACAGGGGTCTCACCCAGTGGGAGCTTCTTACTGCGCTTCTTCATGCGGCTGCGGGCATACACACGGAGAAAGAGGGCCATGAAGACAACGGCAATGCCCAGCCCACCCACAACAGTGACAGTGTGCCCGTAGATGAGGCAGGAGAGGAGGATGGCAAAGGCCTGTCGGAGTGTCATGATGATGGTGAAGACAGCTGCCCCAAACTGGTTGATGGTGTAGAAGATGAAGAGCTGGCCACAGGCAGAGCACACGGAGAGCAGCACGGCGTGGGCGGTGAACTCCGAGTGGCGAGCCATGAAGTGCAGCGACTCCAGCAAGGCGCCCTGCTCCACGAGCGAGCCCACAGTGAAAAGGCAGGAGAAGACGTTGACACCAAACATCATCTGCACGGGAGACATCTTGTAGGTGAAGAGAGCATCCTGCCAGTTGGAGGTGAAGCTGTCAAAGATTATGTAGCCAGCCAGGAGCACTATGCCAGAGAAGGTGGTGACAGTGGACACCGTCCTGTTAGGAGCGCTGGAGAGCAGGAACATGCTGACCCCCACGGAGATGAGGGCAGCAGTCAGGTACTCCCAGTACTCATAACTCTTGCGTGACACCAGTTTGCCCATCATCATCACTGGGATCACTTTGGAGGCCTTGGCCAGCACTTGGGTGGGGAAGCTGATGTATTTGAGTGCCTCATACTGACACCAGCTGCTGAGGATGTTGGAGAGGGAGGCAAAGGAGTATTTGTACATAGGAGCCCCGTGACGTGGCTGCTTGGTCAGGGCACAGTACAGACCAGCCACTGTGAAGGCCAGGATGCGGTTCATGAACACAAGGAACTGGGAGTCCTTGAACTTCTCTCCAGGGTCTGCTTCAGTGGCACCATATGTTCTTGTCATCACACGCTCCTGGAGGACACCCCATGTGAGGTAGGAAGCCTGCAAAGCAGGAGGAGCACAGGGAGAAGTTAGGACCTATAACAGCAGTTGCCAGTAACAACAGGAAGAACAGGCCCCAAAAGAACCTTGCTTTCCCCAGTGTTGCTCATCCTCTACATGGCAATGCTTCCCTGAGACACTGGGAGATGGGACCACCCTCCACTCCACCCACCTGAGGGAACGCGCTGATCCATACGGTTACAACCAGGAACATCCTGTTCCAAAGCACACCTGCTCAGTGGACAGGGGAGAAAAGCCCACAATGCAAACATCCTGGTGAGAGCGAGCAGTTATGCTTTGAGCTACTTTAAGCCTATGGAACCAGACTGACCAAATCAGGGAACATTGCTGATACACAGCTGTGGTTTTGGTGCCAGCTCCCTGTGGCAGGTCCTGGCAGTTTTCCCAGTGGCCTTTGCACTGGTTTTCACTTCCAGCTCCCTAGGCCTGGTTTTTACATCCAAATCAATTCTAGTTTCAAAACCAGCAGACAAAATTGTCCACGAGGGATGATCACTGTTCTGGTTGTCATCTCCACTACTTTTGGTGCAACAATACCAAGTGCCTCACAGAAATAACAGACTTCCTCTCATCACACATCCCCAAGAAAGTAAGACACAGAGAGATGCAAAAATTTGGTGGCCCACAGCATGTCTGAATAGGCTGGGGGAGTAAGCCAGAGAGTGAGTCGTTTCCTGGCTGCAGGATACCTGGGTTTTTCTATCTCAGTGCCCACATTGCTATTTTTTGTCCTCATAGATCAAAAAAGTTGCCCCTCCTAATGATGCTCAGGCTGTAGCTGAAAACTGGGGAATCTGGGATTTTAAATCCCTGTTTATTTGTAGCTGAATTGAGTATTTTCTCTCCAGTACTCAAATTCAATCCATCAAGGCACAATGCATCAGCCCCAGACAGGGGGAGAGCCTGGGATAAAAGAGGGCTCAAACTATCTGCTGATCTGACATCAGAGCCAGAACAAAAGCAGCCTTAACAATCTGCTGAATCACAGAATTTTCAGAAGCTCTAGAGGCTGATCAGACAGACAGGATCCTCCAACCCAAATGACAAAAGCTAAATGGACCTCCACAGCTCTTGGAAGTGGACTGTCCCAGCCTCCATCCCTGCCTTGATCAAGGACAGCACTGCATGCTTGGTCTTCAAGTATCTGACAGTCACTAACCCACTGGCCACTTCCTCCTTCCAGAATGGAACAGCCAGACATGCACAGGACCCCTACCTGTAGACCAGCAGCACAGAAGAACAGCTTGAAGACCTGTCGGGCTGTGGAGGACTCTGGGGGCTCTGCTCGGGGTGGCAGGGAGCCATCATCTTGATGTACAGACTTCACCTCAGAGCCAAACACACATGATTTGATGACAGGGAAGCAAATGCCTCTGCCTGAACAGGGTAAGAGAAGATGGAGACAGTTACCCAAAGCCTGGGCACCACATGTTGCACCAGCTTGAGAGGTGAAACCTCCCTCCTCACGAGCCTCCAGATATGCTAGCATGGGGGCCTCAGAGAAATTTGTTTCAGGATAGCAGCTGGAAAGCACTGGGAAACAGCTCTGTGAGTGGCTCAAACATGACAATGCAGGTTGAAGAAGCGAAGCTCCCACTCCTACCTGTCTCCAAGTAGTTCCTTCTCTTGAAGTACTGGATGAGAAGGAAGCCTGGTACCACAATACTCGCATAGCCAGCAGCATTAACAAAGAAACGGAAGAGCCAGAAGTCCCCCCAGGTGTCCTGCAGGGCAGGGGCGATCTCTTCACCTGTAGCCATGGCAGGGAGGGAAGCCAACAGGAGGGGAATGCAAAATCTGCAGAGAGAGAAAGAGGCAGGTGGTGGGCTACTGGTACATGGGCAGCTCCACTCCACATGCCTGTAATACCCACCCTCCAGCCTGATCCTCATCACCTGCAGCATGGCCACCTAGACCCCACTGCAGCGAGAACAGTGATACTGGCAGCACACAGAGTAGGAAGAGTCCTCTGGAGCTGAAAACCACAGGCCAGACATCTGTGTTTGCTTCTGTTAAAGGTGGTTGCTCTGGAACATGTGGACTTAGAACCTTGGATTCCCAGGATTAGAGAGAACACTGATGTAACCATCTGGTTTTGACTACACTCTTACTCCAAATGCAAGGAACACCTCACCTTTATAAGTTAAACTTTAGCACAACTTTTGCGTGGAAAAGGAAAAGGTCACTGAACAGAACTGACTCCTACTTAGAAGCTCATATTTCAAGCCTGTGGCAATAAGCAACCTTCCTCTGGAAGCGAACAGTTCAGAGCTTTCCCCTCCAGCTACACTAGATGAGTGGAAGAGAGGCAGGGTTTGGTGCTGCCAGCCTCCCCCACCTTCCCATGCAGCCCTGGAAGTGTGCCAAGGCATTCCTCACAGCTCAGAGGAAATTACCAGGGTTCACTCGCTTGGCAAAGCACAGTGAGAAAGTGAGGCTGGAAAGGAACTTTCCTACCAGCTGTCTGGTTGGGATTTTACCAGGACTATGCCATGAGGTATAGGTGATATTCTTCAGCTGTAGCTGTAGGAAATGATCTAGCCAGCTTTAAAAGTCCTTGAAGGAATTCTTCCCTTCACAATCTTCTCTCTCACAGAGGCAAACATGCAATATTCACAGTACTCAACAGAATGAGCAACCAGGCAAGAACTTCCTACACTCAAGGCCACCTGCATCCTCCCCTCACAAAGCAAGCTACAGCTTCCTGCATCAGGGTAGAAGGTTTCCCTGGTACATGCTACATCCCTCAGCTGAAAAAGCTTCCCACTTGCCTTGGGTGAGAATGCTGTGGGCTGGCTACATAAACATATACCAGAAAAGCTCCTGTGACTGAAAGATGTTAATTCCTCCTCCCCCTGAAACATGCGAGTCAAGGAATTTAAGCCCTATTTAGGAGTGTACCTGGCCCCAGTGTTGTCTAACTGTGACCTCTAGGAGCCCCCACACAAAACTCAGAGATTTACAAACTTAAGGACTTTAAAGGCAAAAAAGTCCCCTGCCATTTCATGAACAGCACTTCCACCAACCTCTTGTCCCCTTGGGAAAGACCTCAGGGACTTTTCTCATTCTCAGCTACTGTGGCTAGGCCCTTGGAATTCCTGGGGCTGACCAAAGCTGAGGTTATGTTTCACCCAGAAAACTCCCTTCTGTGACTTTAAAGACGTAGAAATTCCCACACCAGGGAGAGGTGCACAAAACTCGCATAGCTAGGGGTGGATTTCTTTGCATTCTTCCTATTCTTCCTACTCCTCTGCCTCCCCCCTCTCCTGAAAAAGACAGTCTGACACCTCCACTCAATCTCTCCCGCTGCAGGAGCATCATCACAAGCTGTACAGGTGCTCTGGGATGCAAAAACAGGGCTCGGTGCTCGCACCTGGGGCTGAAGCTGCCCATGTGCTCCTGGCTTTGTCCGTATTAAGTAACTGCGGCTGACAGTGGGGTGCAGAAACGCCATTCAGTTTTGCGGAAGTCAGATATAAATGACAGGGTCTGTTGCCACATTTGCAACTTGAGACGAACTGCAATCTCCGTTCAGCATGACTGCGCCTGCTGTTACCCCGCCAGCTCCTGCGGCACTACCATGGGAGGAGAATCAGCTCCGCTCTCCCACAGCGACCGTGAAGAGGAGGCTATGGAGGGACAATGGCTCTCTATGCCTGCGCTAGCCATTCCCAGGCCCCGAGAGCTGACTCAGTGCAGCAGGCCCTGCCCTCTCTGCCGAGGCTGGGAAGGAACAGGGACCCCAGTGTTACAGGTAGAAAGCGGGGGGGCTGAGTAGGCAACATGCTACGGCATGAAACGAGCCTCAGCCTACGAAGCAGCCCAGGAGCCGAGACAACAGAGCCGGTCGCTGCTCTCTCCTGGGCACTGCAAGGGCAGCTCTCAAAGGCACCGCTTCAGAGCCGGGCTGGATGCCAGCCCTCGAACTGGGATGGACGGTTTGGGTCCCGGCTCTGAAAAAGATCCCTGCCTACAGTCCTAATACTCCTCAGCGCGCCTCCAGCGCCTGGAAGGGCTGAGGTCAAGCTCGGAGCTGAGAAGTCCATACTAACATCTCGGGATCTCGTGTCTGCTCCCTGTCCCTGTCCGCAGCCGGGTCACGGGGGGTGCCTGCCACTGTTCCCCCAGGGCCGACCGCTGCCTCTGCCCAGGGACCACGAGCAGAGGCGCGGGGGTGCCGCTCCCCGCCGGCCGTGCCACGGCGCGGGGCTCCCGCGAGGGGAGAGCCCCACGCTCGCGCCCCGGGGCTTCTCCGCCCGAGGCTCCAGTGGCCCCGCGGGGGAAGCAGCGCACAGCCGGGTGCGGGACGAGCGCGGCCCCGGCGCCGCCTCCCTGCCCGGCGGCCACGTCCGCAGCGAGCAGGCCGGCAGCGCGGCGCAGCCTTCGTCCGCCCTCACCGAGCAGCGCAGCTGCCGCCCGGGGCCGGCCCGCCCTCCGCGCCCGCCCTGGCCTCGGTACCCACCTGCGGCCCGGCCCCGGCCCGCTCTCGGCCGGCTCCGCTCCGCTCCGCTCCCGGCGCCGCGGCCGTCCCCGCCCGGCGGGCGCGCTCCGCGCCCCACAGCGCCCCTACCGCCCCGGAGGGAGAGCGGCGGCCGTGACCACAGGAGCACGGAATCCATCCGGCTGGAAGAGACCTGAGGTCAGCGAGCCCGACCTATGACCGAACACCACCATCCCAACCAGACCATAGCACTGAGTCCCACAACCGATCTTTCCTTAAACACACCCAGCGAAGATGACTCCACCACCTTCTTTGGCCTGTCTATTCCACTCTCATCAGCCTTTCTGTAGAGAAATTGCTCCTATCACCCAACATAAATCTCTCCTGGCACAGCTTGAGGTAATGTCCTCTTGTCCTGGAACTAGTTGCCTGGGAAACAAGGCCGATCCCCACCTGGCTACACCCACCTTTCAGGCAGATGTCGAGAGTGACAAGGTCTCCCCTAAGCCTCCTTTTCTCCAGGCTAAATACTCCCAGCTCCCTGAGCAGCTCACCACAGGGCTTTTGCTCCAAACCCTTCCTTCACCAGCTCTGTTGCCTTTCTCCAGCTGTACTCCAGCACCCTCTTGAAGTGAGTGGCCTAGAACTAGACACAGGACTTGATGGGAGGCCTCACAAATGAAGAGGGATGATGACTTCCCTAGTCCTGATGGTCACACTATTCTTGATTCAAGCTAAAAGCTTTCAAAGCTGATTCCTGGCTCCATCCCTGCCCCCTGTCTCAGGTTAACCCTCCAAGGTGCCAGCCCTGCACTGAGCACAGCTACAGCTGGTCCCTGAGGGAGATGCTGCCCAGGGGCTGCAGGTCAGTATGACACCTACTGCAGCCCCAGTCCTGAATCCCCTATCCCAGCCCCAGGCGTGGCTGCAGGGCCAGCTGGAGCCAGCATGTGGCCACCCAGTGATGTTTTACAAGACATCTTTTTAAAACAAAGAGTTTTATTTTAATATAACAAAACAAACAAAAAAGTACAGATCACTTGTTTCTGCCTTTTCCCTTTGCTCCCAGCTACAGCCCTGGCCACACCATTCCACACTGCCCAGCAATATCTATCATGGCTTCTTCAAGCAGCCTGGAAGTGCCTCATGTCCCTTGTAAAAGATGTCCTCAAAACAGCCCCATGGGTTTGCAGCAGGGTTGAGGCCCTGCCAGAAGGTGAGGCAAAGATTCAAAATAAACAGAGCAATCCAGCTCAGGACTGCTGAGGAAACAAGGCAAAGTCCAGAGGCCTGGCAGAGGAGGGGGCAGGGGTATGGGGGGGGTGTCCTTATGCTGCTTTCCTGGCAGTATTCCCTTACAAGAAGGGAGCAAGAAGACGAGCTCGCTCCAGAGCATCCTGGTCGATTGCACCATCCAGTATTTGTCCTAAACAATAGCAGCTGCTCCCAGGCAACAAGTGAGGAATTTTCCCGGCTGAGATGGCATATGACATCTGTGCCTCCATTCCCAGAGCACCTTTGGCTGATTTCCTAATGCACTGCATGTGCTCCTCTGGCTGGAGAAGTAAGTGGCAGGGAAGGGTGGTGAGCTGAACAGGAGGGATGGGAAGATAATGCTGCCACCTCTTCCACTTTCAGCCTCGGAGGATGTAAAACCCAGGGAAGACCCATACCCTAAGTTTTTTAACCCCCTTCCAAGGCAGGAGAGGGGGCAGGATCTTCCTGTCCTCTGTGAAAGAGGAAACCACAGCACAGTAAAGAAGCAAGGTGTCAGTCACAATAGCAGAAGCAGGGATCCACAACCTGGTCTTCTGCATCTCCTATGCTCTTTCTCCAGCCCTGCAGCCAGACGTTTGGCAAGACAGCATGGGAATAAAGCACCTTACTGGGACCCCCAGCCTCGGCCTTGAGCACTAGAAAGGCTCTGCAAGTGGGGAAGGCCCTGTGCTCCCACTCACCTTGTGGAGTGTGAAGGACCCGAGGGAGCAGGCAGACTGGGGAAACCCCTGTAGCCCTCACATCCCCAAGCCCCCGCAGTGATGCACAGCCTCCTGACACTGTGGGGTGGGTTAGATCACATGAGACCTCTGGTGCCCATAGCAACAACATTTATTAGAGTGAGTGTTGACTCTCCTCACCCCACACTTATTCTGATGGGGTGCCAGACAACGCTCTGTCCAGCCTACAGTGTGGAAATTAGTCCTCTCCTACTCCTTCCCTGTGTATGCTGGAGATCCCCGCAAGTCAGACTCATGGCAGGGAGGGGAAATTCAGTCCTGCTGCAGTACCTAGATTCTAAAAGAAAAGCCTCCCCTCTGTAGTGCTCATAACACCACCTTCTTCCATCTGGGAAGGTAGCCTGAGGCAAACAAAACTTTTCTGAAAAGGGGAGGGGCAGTGGGATAAGTCTCCCAAAGTGTCTCTGCTCCCAATGAACTGCAGGCAGGCGACATCCAGTGGGCAGCAGGGCAGCAGCACCAAGGAAGGAGGCACCCCAATGGGCCAAAGGAGTCCATCTGCTCATTCAGAGCACATAACAGGCTTCCCTGAGATCTTCAGGTCATCGAAGGGCAGCAAGGCAAGGAGCTGCAAAGATCAAGGGTATAGACATGTAAGCAACCAGGGTTGTGTCTCCACCAGGCTGGGGTAGAGGCCCAAATCTTCCCCCTACCCAGTCCTCCAGCCTCCCACATGCCCAGGGAAGTACCAAGAAGCCCTATTTAGGCTATTCCTAGGGCTCAAGGCAAAAGGCAGTTATTCCCACACGTCACAGAGCCAATGCTTACAATATACAGGGAAGGATAGGAACAGCTAGAAACTCCTACTAGGAGGGTCCCTCTAATCATCCAATTCTTGAACCTCCTGACACACTTGCAGAGCCACAGGCTTCCCCCCATAGAGACTCACATCATCATTGCCATCAGCCAGGTCCTGAGCTGTCTCATTCTCCATGTTCCTCAGCAGGGTGTCAGCCCCAGAGTGTGAGAGGATGGCAGCGATGGCAGCATCCTTGCGGCCCACGGCCAGGTGGAGCGGAGTGCACCCGTTGTACATCTGGGCATCCACGTACGCCCCATTGCGCAGCAGGAACTGGACAGCCCTACAGTTGTGGCACTCCACAGCCAGGTGCAATGGGGTCTTCCCGCTCGTGCCCTCCTGCAACCCACAGATCACAAGGGTGTGGGTGGGGGGCCCCCTCAGCTGGGCCCTGCAGCACCCACCCACACCCCTTTGACCGGGTGCAGAGGGCAGTCCCCACCCTGCTTTCTGTCACAGCACCCAACAAACTCTCAAGGACCTTTACACTCTGCTCCCTCAAAATTCAGTGCTCCCAAGCCTCACAGCAGTGCCTGCACCAGGGCTGAAGGGAGTGCCAAAAGGAAAGACCCACCATCCCAGCCTTTACAAAACATCACACCATGCCCAGTCTTACCCGAACATCAATGTTGGCACCGCTCTCCAGCAGCAGAGACATCATTGGGATGTTCCCTTTCAAGGTACTGATGTGCAGACAGGCCAAGCCTGATGAGAAGGCAGAAGAGAGAGCCACTGTCAGCCCAGAACACCCTAGGGCACACCAATCCCATCCGCATTCCCATTCTGATGTGCTCCTGGATCCCTGCATACACATCTCATGGTCTTTGCCCTAATCTGGCCACCAGCTCTGCCACTGTGCTGTCCCCATGTCTCACCTTGCCAGTTCTGGAGCTGCAGGTCCTGGTGGTACCCACGGGGCTGAGTTGTGCCATCTGGTTTGGCTGGGCCCTTCAGCAGCTGCTGGGCACACTGCAGGTACTGCTGCTCACAGGCCAAGTGCAGTGGGGTGTTGCCATTACGGTCCTGCAGCCCAGGGTTCACTCCCTTGTGGATCAGTGCTTGGATCACACTGGGCTGCTCCAGGTACACAGCAAGGTGGAGCGGGGTCTGGAGAGAAAATAGGAGAGGGGAAGATGCCCCATAGGACACCAGGTATGATGAGCCCCACCAGCCCCACTTGCCTGGCAGCAAGAGCTGACCGCCACGCAGGACACCCCCATCCCTGCTGTGATGTTACAAGTGGCTGACACTGGTGTGGTCACATGGCTTGCTGTTCCCCTGCACCTCAGCTCATGGATCACCCATGGAGATATCTCATTCTCCCAAGTTATCTACCCTGCCACATTCAAGCCATGCCTCTTCCATGGCTGTCTGCAATGTCCTGGGGCCTTGCAAAGAAGATCTTCACCCCACAGTGCTGGGAGCTGTCACACTTCTCTCTCAGGGTATCTCCACCTCTCTTATTCCCCTCCCTGCAAAGAGACTGCACACACAGACCTTCACCATGCTCTGGGGGAAGTAGGTGTGGGGTCCTGGAGAAGGGGCAGATGGATTGAGCAGCTATCCAGGGAACAGCCTATGGCATTTCTCTTTCTCCCATCTTCTGCCTATCACAACAGCATACCTGGAAAAGATCATTTTGGATCTCCAGCACCTCCCTGGGTAGCTGAGCGATGCAGCAGAGTGCTACAGCTGGGACACAGTGGATAATAGCCAGATGAACCAACCTACAAGGGGTTAATGGTGACAGGAGAGAAAAGAATGAAAAATAAGCCATGCCCAGGACCAGAGATCCTTCCCTGCTGCGTGAAGGAGCAGGGAAGAAGAATTTCCCTGCTTCCTCCAGTCTCCTTCCCTCCAGCTTAGAGGTCCTCCCTCTTGCCCTTTCCCTTGGGAAGCTCAGCAGAGAGCCAAGGCAGGAACATGGTCTCAGGCTCCACAGGGCAGTCCTTCACTCTGATTCTCACGGGGAAGATCCTCCTGTCCCTGCTAAGCAACACAGGGTCCTCCCTCACACCTCACAGATGTGTAGGGTTTCAATGTGGCACCGCCCAAAGCCAGGCCTCCAACTGGTGTAGGTCCAAAGAGCCTGGGATGTCTTTCCCAGAGTTCAGGAGCTGGGTTTGGTGGCTGTGGAGAGAGGTCTGGGCTCTGGCAGCTACCTGGGGAATTCCAGTTCCCTACTGCCAGCTGTATACTGTACTTCTGCTTTCCCCTCCACAAAGACAGCAACCCAGGGCTGGTCCAAGATCACCTGCATGGCACAGTCCCTATGCCAGCTGATCTGCCAGCCCCACACTGATTTCCTCTTCTCTTCCCCACATCCTTCCCTTTCAGCACTGTCATGGCAGGGCTGGCATGCAGCCCACAAGCACAAAGGACACCTGAGATGCATCTGTCAGAGCTTCGTGGCAAGCAGGGAGCTCTGGTCCTCAGGACTGTGGTCCCCACAGCCATGGGGTGGCCAGGCACCCGAGTCCCCCAGCCCAAGGACAGGTCTAATTTCCAGGCCCCTGCACAGTCAGAAGAGAACCGAGAGCACAACAGAGGCAGTGCTGAGAGGGAATTTCCAGCCCCCTCTGCCAACCTCCTGTCTCCCACGCCCCTTGCACTACTGAAGGGCCCATCCTCCCACCACAGGGCAGCCCCCACAGGCCAAACCTGGCTACCATGGTCAGCAGACAACATCTCCTACTCTGCACAGCAGGGCAGACATAAGCTCAGCCTCCTGACTCCTCACCACTGCACTAGAGGCCCTGGGTGGCCTCTGTCTCTGGAAGGAACCAGCTCCAAACTGAAGGCTGGGCTCTGCCATCCATGCTACTTTGATGGAGACTGACAGGGTGAAGAAATGGAGGGTGAGAGGTGTGCCAGCCCTGGCAAGACAGTCCACTCTAGACAGCCCAGCTTTGGGATGCCACCAGCAATGTGGGGCATAGAGAGCACCCCTCCACAGGCAGGAGAACAACACCTGGCCCTAAAGCATTGCAGACAAGAAGTGAGATTGGGACTGTCTTTTTGCCAGTTGCACTGGGACATAATTGAGCTGAGAAGTTCAGAGGCTGGTCCCCAAGAATGTCTTTTATTGACCTCCTCCCACCCAAGTTCTACTTGAAGATCAAGACAGCATCTGGGATCCCAGGCATCTTCAGTTGAAACCTGATTTTGAAGGCAAAACAGGGCCAGTTCCTCTCTACCCTGCTGCCTGGGACAGGCTGTGCCCAACAGGAGATGCTTTGTCCCTGGGGAAGCCCCAGGTTATGTTGCAGCAGGGAATTCCCCACTGGAAGGGGGAGGCCTCCCACACTTGGTTGCCTCTGCACAGCCATGGGGTGTGCCCTCACTGCTAGCACTCCCAGGGCAGGGGAGGGGGCTGCAGGGGCCATGCAGACCCATGGGCAGGGTCTGGCCACCCTCCATGGACCATGAGGCAGAGGCACAGCCAAGGGGCCCAGCCCAGGAACAAGGCAACCAGCTGTAAGGACAGCCCTCCCCATCATCAGGCTTCTAGTAATCCTAGCTTAGGTATGATCTCAATAGGGAGGTTCCCTGCTGGGTTTTGCATCAATCCCTCAGGCAGCACCTCAGATGAAGTGTCCTTTGCACACTTGCAGGGACAGCCCCTGTTTCTCCAAACCTGCTCCCAGGCACCACATGAGGGAAGAGGCTGCAGGATCTGATTTTTTCAGACACAACAGAGTTAAGACTGCTCAAATAAGGGACTTTCCACGGCAATTCAGCTTGACTTTTAAACCGCTGGTGCTTTCGCTTTCCAGAGCTACGCTGGGCTCCCAGGGGAGAGAGCAGTGCTCATGGTTGTGTCCCATGGCAGACAGCCCTCGTGCCCCAGGAATCCCCAGGGCCCCTCTGTCACTACCCTCACCACACGGCACTATCATGTAGGGACGAGTGGGGCAGTCATCCGGGGGAGATGGAAACCCCCAAGCAGCCCTCTGCCACAGCCAGTAACTCACTTTTCCTGGCTTGGCTGCCTTTGCAGCTCAACAAGGCAGCTCAGGGCTGGGCTGACACTGAGCTAGTTTGGGCATCCATGCTGCACAGGCAACGGGGATGACCATTCACCTGGCCAGAGCTTCGGCTTTCTCCTCTCAGCTGGGATATGCCTGCTTCGAAGGATTGCTTTCCACCCTCCCCCTTCTTTCTCCCCTCGGATGCAGCCTCCTGGGCTTTCATTTCTGCATTTGTTCCCGCCTTTCCTCATTATCAGCCCTCAACTTCCTGAAATGGCTGCAAGAACCTGAGCTACTTGGGGGAATCATCACACAGGCAGTGGGCTGGGAGGAGCCCACCATAAGCACATGTGCACTGAGGCATTCTGTGCCACCGCAGTGCTGCCAGCCAAGAACTGGGACTGTCTAACTCAGGAAACCTCTTACACCCAGGAGACCTGAGGTGCAGGCATTGTGCCAATCTTCACTTTTTTTCCACCGGGGCAACAAGCAAACCACTCTCTGTGTCACAACAGTTGTGTGGTCCAGCTGCTGATGGGCTGCTGCATGCTGGCACATCATGTGCCATTGCATATGGCAATGGAGAGACACCTGCTCGCTGCCAGAACCTCTCCGTGCCCAGCCACAGAAATGTGCCCTTGCCAGAAGAAGCCCTCTGCCCTGCCATACTCAGATCCTTGCCCATCCTGGGCTGCCTGCACATCTCTCCTCTGTTTTCCTCCACTTGTCTGCTCCCTCCCTCCCCATGCTCTTGCCTGCAGTGCTTCTGGCTGCAGCCACAGGGGTGGGTGTCCAGCAGGAACTGTCAGAAAGGGCAACAGGGAGTTTTGAAAAGGCAACGGGATGGAGGAGCTGTGAGCAAGGGAAACACAGCAGGAGTACAGACTGCTGGGTTAATTCTCAGCTTTTCCACTTGCTCACCAGCTGTCCCAGCATAAGGGGACTCAACACTGAATCACAAAGGCATAGGACATACCTGGCACAAAGTGTTCTACCCATCATCAGAGAGATAAAAACCCCAGAGCAGAGAGGTTGGGGCTATCCCTGGGGATATCCCAGGGAATGAACATGCCATGCCCAAAGTGGTCCTAGCTTAGGCACAGGAAAGCATCCATTTCCACAGTGCTGTCCATCTCCAACTTCTGAGTGACCTTGAGTGTCCAGTAGGAAAAGTTCCCACATATGAGGACTGGAGGCATGAGAACAGGGTAAGGGTGACACCGAGCTCTGACACACAAGCAGAACTGATGAAGTCTCACCAGTTCTCTGGCTATCCTTTTCCATCTCTTTAGAAAAGGAGCTGACCATGCAGATTCCCCCATCTGTAGAGCACAAAGCAGCCTTTCCCTTAACCATATCACCCCAGAAGCACCTTAATCAGGGTATCCAGCATTCAATTGAATTTGCTTTGACAAGTTTTTTCCCTCTCTAGATAAGGTCCCTGCCTGCAGCAGGAACAGCTCATTCCCAGCTCCTTGTTTTGGCTAAGTGGAGCAGTAGATCATGCAAGCAATTCACACAAGAGAAACCTGTTCAGGGGAGGAAATGGCGCCAGCAGCAATAGAAAAAGAGAGCAAAGGCGGAGGAAAACAGCAGGGGAATTCCACGCTTACCCTGCTCTCCTGTTCCAGCCCTGTAACCTGCACTGCTAACCGCTTCCTCAGCCACCAGCATGAACCTCTGCCAGCCGGCTTAGCAAGCACAACTTATCCTGCCCTGTAGCCCTGAACCAGCCCAGCCTGGCTCCCCTCCTTCCTCCCCACATACCAATGCAATGCTGCCCAGCTCCATAAAGCCATTCCAGCTGCCCTCTGGCAGCTCCAAGGGAACAGTGGATCTCAGCTGCCTTATCCCATCCCATGTTCTGTGTTCCTGCCCTGCAGGTTTCATCACCCTTTTTCTGGGAAGGGCACAGCTTGAATTTGCGTGGAAAGGGGAGTTGGGATGGGACTGGAGGGAGGCTGCAGCTAGAGGGATGCAAAGCCCTTTCAGCCACATTGGGTTCAGCATTCCTAATCTCCAGTCTGGGTAGCAGCTGCTTCCCAGCCTGCTGCTCCTGGGGCCACAGTAGGGATGGGAACCGACAGGTGAGCAGAGGAGACAGTCTCACCTTTCTTGGGGTGCTCTGCAGAGGGTCTGGTCTGAGTGCTTGAGGATGAGGGCAGCTGGAGGCTGACTGGCAGGAGAGGCAGAAGGGCTCTGGACACCTCATTTTTCAGTCAATTGGGGATGAGAAGATACCCTGACCTCCCAGCCTCTAGATTCTGCACCCACATATTTGAGAATTTTGCTCCATTTCTGAGCAGATGGTGGCTGTGGGATTGCAGAAGCACTAAACATCAGATGCATGTGGGCAGTTCCCTGCAAAACAAGGGGCCTGTTTGCTACTATCTAGGCACAGATGGGCCAAACCAGAAAACAGGTCAGCCCACCCAAGCAGGGGCCAGTCACCATCAGAGAAGCATGATGAACAATTTCAATAAAAGCAGTAAACATCCCAAAAAGTCCACTGACTGTGGACAGTCAATTTCAAACAGATCAAACTCACAACTGACTCCTTGAGAGGCAAATACATTCTACAGTTTCTGTACAAAAAGAGATATCGTGAGGTCAGAAGAGCCTCTTACAAGAGGAAGGCACCTGGACTTTGCCAGAGCCTGTACAACACACCCTAGCAATCATTTACAACCCCACAGATATCCTCACTGTCTCAGGATTTTCTTTTAATGAAGCATGAGCCATGGGTCTAAGATACCTCAGGGCCCCCCTTCAGCTCTGGATCTGTCCCAGTCAGAGGGGCTTCCCAACTCTGTGACACAGAGAACATCCCACACAGCTCATTGATAGGCACGCAGTAACCACTCTCACAGCTCAGAGCCCACAACCTCTTCCTACACAGTCACGTCTGACTCCTCATTTTTTTCACATTATACTAAAAAAACCCAAACCCAAGCCAATAAAAAATATAGATTTTTGTGTTTAATTAGCTGAGCTCAACCCTCACCCAGCAGCAGTCAAGCCCACCTGCAGAGTGCAAGCCCTCTGAAGCCCTCTGCACCTTGGCTGATCTGTTACAGCCAGGCTTCTGCACCCCAAAACATGGAAATTTCCAGCCATTCTTTCCCTTCCTCTGTGCTGAAGTTCCCTGTGTTTGTCTCTAGCCCTGAGGCAAACCTAGGGAGGTGGAAAGTTTGAAGAAACTTCCTCCAGGCCAGGCTGAAGTAATCCAAACAGGGAATAAAACCTCTTGCATGCATGATCTCAGAAGGCTGCCAGGACTTACCCACTTTATACCAAGGCTATATGTGTGTGACCCCTGCAGCAGCCAGAAACTTCTGGGGCATTCCAAACCAACTTGTGCAGAGCTGCCTGGCCTTGCTTAGAGGGACATCAAGCTCTCCTTACCAAACTCCTGAGCACACACAGAGGAAGAGCTGAGAGTTCAGGGACAGGGAGCTGGATCCAGGAAAATCTCCCTCCTGGCAGAACCAGGTTAGGACTCACTTTCTCTAATGCCCCACAATTGGCAGCATGCTAGGGAATAACTTGGGATGGACTTGAATCCTGGCAATCAAGCAAGGTTTCTGAAGACCCTTTGGTAAAACCAAGAGCATCCCCACTTCCCATTAACTATGGTCATCCCACTGCTGGGCAGCTGGCAACAGCCCAGCCCAGCAAAGCAGGGGGACTTCCCAGCCTGACCAGCAACCTGGTGTGCTCCCTGCATCTGACTTCTTTAATCCTTCTCCTAAAACTGAGTCTCTCCAGTCCTCTGTTTCTTTTTCCTTTCTTCCCTTTCTTTTATCTTTGCTGTCACACTCTGAGCATTCCCCCAGATGCACAGGGATTCAGCAATACCCTTGTACAGCAGGGCAAGCAATGAGAAAGCAGCCAAATTAGAGTAGACAACCTGAATGGGGACAACCTCTATTCCCCTGCTCAGGGAAGATCTCCAGCCCAAGACCACATGACTGGAGAGGGTTATGATTGGCACATGCCAATGAACAGTTAGAAGTGGCTCTTGGCCACTTGAAGATGAGCCTCATGCTCAGCAACAACCCGCGCAGGCAAAGAGCCCCTTCACTACCATCATGTGAAGAGTTCAGAACATCAGCTCCCACGGGGTCCTGATTTTACTCGATTAGCTGTCCCCAAGCCCTTGTTAAGGCATTTCAGCCCACGAGTCACTGGCACGTGATTTCTTATCAGCAGATGGGGCACCACTTGTCTCTGGTGGAAGGAGGAAGTCAGGCTTCCTCTGCTCCTCTCCCTCCCTGAAACGCACACCCGACCAAAACCACAAAGTCCCACTTTCCATCTGAAGAAGGCCTAGGTCTTCCTTCTGTGATTAAGCTGGGGTGCCTTGACCTTCAGTCCTGCAGAGGTGCTGCACTGCTTTGCATACAGAGCCCCATGCAGAAGACAAGTTACTCTCCTGCAGAGGTGCAGCCCCCAGCCTCTGCATCACCACAACATCAGGCACAATGGCAGAAAGTGGCATGTGGCCCAAGGACCAGCATGGGTAGGAAGGAAAACATGTTTTTCAGGTTAACATAAGACTATACAGTCCTAGAGAGAGGAAACTCTGCTTAACTCCACACACTCATGAATCAACTCTGCCTCTCCAGAGTTGGCAGAGGCTGACATCAGCCCAAGGAAACGGGGAGGTTTTCTCTTGTGCTGGGACAAAACCAGGTGATCCCTTCACACCCCATTTCACCTCAAAGGAGCTGATCCCACACTCATCTTTTTCCCAGGATGGTGGAACTATGCATCTGCCAGGAAAAGTTGGAAAGGACGGGGTTTCCTCAATGAACCCTCACAAAGGTTGAGGTGGTCTAGAGGCTGGGGCACAACAATAAATCTGCCTGCAGTCCGCTCAGAGGCAGCCAGGCCCACAGCTGGAAAGCCCCTCTCTTCACTTCCACACAGAGCAGTCCCATCAGGACCCAAATCAGCAGAAAAGGCATTTGTTTACATGGAAGAGACAGATATTTGGAGTTTTAGGTCACAAGGAAAATATGGATTCTTGGAGGAGACCATTTGAGCTTGAGTGCACAGGGTTTGTTCTCTACCTGTCAAGACAAAAAGCAGGATACAGACTACTGCCCAAAGTGCACCCACCATCTTCCACTTGCCACCCCACTCCTCATGCTTGATTTCTCCTGCCCTCACAGCTGAGCCACACTCTCCTGGGGACTAATGTGCCTTACTACTGTGCCTCTGACTTCCCTGAGGTAGAGGGGCTGCCAGTGGCACTTGGGAGCCATGCAGAGGATGACATTTGGGCAAATAATTATTGGAAGACAGCACCCACACATTTCACTGGCTATTATACCCCCATCCTTCCTGTTAGCCAATTTCCTTCCTGCCAAAGTGAGACTCCTTCTAACTTTGGGCACAGGGAGAGACAGTTTTAGACCCATTGCTTCATCCTACCTGCTCTGATGCTCATTCCCTTTGGAGGCAGGCAAGGAAGTATCCAAGGAGATTCCTGCCGACACTTCAACTGCCCAAGCACGTGCTCTTCACCTCTGCCTCCACCTCCTGTTTTTACCCCTCAAGTGCCAAGCTGACAAACACAGACACACCTTGAGATGGCACAGGTGGGTGAGCCTGAGTCAGCTATGGACAGTGAACATTTTTGTCAGATGTAGAGCCAAGACTATTGCCAGCTCCCTTTGTGTAAGCCCAGTGCTACTCTCTGCTCAGTACAAGCCAGGGCATCTGGGCAAACAGGAACTATTTAGGCAAAACCCCTGAACTTTTTGTAGTTTCAAAATTACAATTACAGGAAAGTATAGGTGCCCGAGTCTTCTGAAATATAATGATAGTATGATTTTAATTCTCTGCCTGGAGCTGTTTTGTGGCAGACATTTAAAAAAGGCACACACAAAGAAATACATTGCTGACAGAGATGAAAAGAAGAAATGAAGATGGGTTTGTCTGGCCAGATGAAAGGGATGTAGCCTGTGGCCATCTGATCCCTTCTCTCTGGGGACCTTCTGTCACTGGATGAGCAATTACACCATAGACTTCAGCATTCCTATCAGCCCTGACTTGTCTTCACATACAAAACCGGTGGCAGTTCAATGAGTTCCTGGGTGCTCACAGTCCCCATTTGCATCGACCTGAGTGGTGGATGTTCAGCACTTCTAAATATAAATGCCACCTACCTCTGCCGCAGGGTCAGGAGGAGAGAGAAGAATAGCAGAGGCACAAATCCACAGCCTCACCACTCTTAACCACAAGAACAGGGTTTTTTTTCCCAGCAGTAGATCCCAGGAAAGCCTGCCTCCATGGTGAGCCCAGAGCTGCACAACCAGCAGACCTATAGCTCTCTCCCTCCGTCTTAACAGATTTCCTGTTCTGAAATGCACTGTGAGTGAGAGAAAACAGAAGAGCAAAAGCAATCTCTGAGAGCCTCTCCTGCCTACAGTAACCAAGGTACCACTGATTAATGTTTTCCTAGTTAATAAGATGTTTGCATTAGGTCTCTCCAAGCAAGTCTGACAGACAAAGGGCTTCAAGCACCAAACAAGACAGCCTCAAGCACTAAAAGCATCTCCAAACAGCTGCATCTATGAGGCTCACTAATAAAACAGTAAGTGAGAAGCCCCAGGCACACCATGACAGACAAACATGGGGGGAACCATGACTTCCACAGCTCTGATTAAAAGACACCTGGCTCTCTCCATGGGCATCTCGGCTCTGGTGTTAGAGCTGGGAAAACTGGCAGAACTCCTCCATTCTGAGGAGCCACAGAACTAGCCTGTAGATAGGACAGGACTAGAAAGCCTGTCTGGGGAGTGTGGGAGGCTGGGTTTAGTGTAACTTGCTTGCCATGAGACTTCCAGCCAATCCTCAGAACAGATCCCAGAGTCAGCATTAATGAACTAATTAGCAGATGCAGAGATTCCTTCCTAACAGGGAAGTAAACACAGGCTGTCTCCCAGCTCATCTTCAGCTTCAATCCAGATGTGCTCTGCCAGGCAAGAACAGAGCTTTCTTGCTGCTCTCACTATTGAAGACATTTGCTTGATCATGTCAGTGCCTCTAAGTTTTTCTTCATCTTGCACTATTTCTCAGTATTAATCTCTAGCCTGGTTTTGGGGCAAAGCTTTGCCCTCAGCTGTGAGAACACTTCGCTCACACTCTGCATGTACACTCATGATGAAAACCTCCCATCGAGGGAATGTACAACAGGAAAAAAGGCTGTGATTACCTGAAGGTAATTACCAGAAGCTAAACCAAATAACTCTGGCGTGATGCCTCTGCCCTTGAGAGGGCATTACCGATGTGGGAAGCCCCCCTCGTTAAGAGAAACACTTGTCTCTGTCACAGAAGATCTGGAGGGCAGCCCCACATCAGGGTGTGCGTCACAACTCTACCAAAAGCCATGGCTCTGCGGGCAAGTTAGCAAAGCAAGGCGATTCCCACCTGAGAACAAATAGTTCTTGGGTTGCTCGGTTGAGCAGCGCCTAACACAGCCATCGCAAAGTCCTGCCCTGCACGGCTAATCTTGTTTCAGGACTTGCTTACGTGCCATCTCACGCAGCCAAGCCTTCCCCATTGTGGAGGAAACGTTGCATTCTCTGGGGAAGAGACTGTGGGAGAGGCCTGAGTTGCTCTCCCCTTTCTTCTAGCTGTTAGCAGCCACACGGCAAGTGGGGGTGGGCTTCCTATGGTGGGTCGATTCTGTGCCATGCAGCCTGGGGTGCCTCTCTTCCTGCTCACTCAGCTGGACCTGCCTCAGATACCTCTCAGGGTGGCTCAGATACCTCAGGCGGGTGAGGGGGGTCATCCACCCAAACCGGAATGCCAAGCATCCACGCGGGAGGCTCTTAGGACAGGGGCCCGGGAGACCTTAACAACACGGCTGAGTGGACGCTCCTCGGGAGAGGGCTGGAAACCACGGCAAACACAGCCTGGCTTATCTCTAGGCACCGGCTCCCCGCTGCTGCAAGGGGAGCAGCCCGGGGCTGGGGGGCAATCGCTCGCAGCTGCCCGGGGGTCACTCACGTGTCTCCGTCCTCCGAAAGGTAGGTGAGGGCCAGCTGCTGCCGACTGAGCTCCTCGGGCCGCGGCGGCGGCTCCTCGGGGCGGCCCCCCGGAACCCCCGGCAGCCCGGGCAGAGCGTCGGGCAGGGTGCCGGAGCCATAGCTGGAATCCAGCCGCTCCTCGGCGGCGGCGGCCTCGGCGAGGGTCTCCTTGGGGGCGGCACTGGGGCCCTCGGGCGCGGCGGGGGTCTCTCTGCCGCCCGGCAGCGAACGCAGCGACTCGATGCCCGAGTCGCACTGCCCGTCCTCGCCCTCCCAGCCCGCCTCCTCCTCGCGGCACTTGCCGCCCGCCGCCCGCGACATGGCTCAGCGCCCGCCGTCCGCCGGCCCCGCTGCTGGGGGGCTCATGGCCGGAAAGCCACCGAGCGGCGGCCGACGCACAGCCTAAGGCGCCACGGCTCCGCCTCCGCCGCCTCCTGCTGCCCCTGCCCGCACTGACTCAGCCGCGCCCGGCCCGCCTGCCGGGGATTCCCCCGCCTCCGCCCCGCCCTGGCACAACGAGGCGCTGCTTTTCCCCGCCCTCTTTGGCTGGGGAGCGCGCAAGCAGCGAGAGGGAGGAAACGCGGTGGCAGCGGCAGCGTGGGCGGGGAGCGGTGTCCGGGGTGCGCAGGGCAGGGAGGTGGCAACGCTGCACTTGCCCAGGCCGGGCAGTGCGCGTCTGTCTGTCCTGGGCCTGCCTACTCCCTGTCCGCTTGGTTTGGGTTCTTTAAATAGCAGGAAGGTCTGCCAGGGGAGGGAGCGGGACCTTGTCCAACCAGGCGGTGTGTGGGTGAGGATGCTGTTGCGTGTGCGGGTGCCGAGTGAAGCCACAGGCTCCATGGGAAACAATGTGGTGGATGTCACTTGTAGCAGAGGTGCAAACAAGGCGTTTGCTTTTCCCATGTATATACATTAAACTGTTCCACTCACTAAGACACCTTCTCATCTCTTCTGCCTTTACAGGGAAAGCCGGGAGGTCACTGTAGCTGGCTGCACAAGCCTCTTAGTCCAGCCACTTCTCACCACCTTTCTGTGTTGAAAATAGAAATAATTTCAAAGCCCCAAGTGGCTACCAGGGCTCACGCAAGAAAAGCTAAGATATAGAGATAAAAGCTGAAAATAGAAGATCGAATGAAGGCCCAGCTCACTGCCTGTGAATGATTGACCAGACTGCATTTCAGTGCTCTCTTCCCAATGCCAGAACTCCTATGGATCTGCATAGATGTCATGTAATTACTTTCCAGTGTCCCAAGCAGTGGGCTTTCCTCAAAAGACAAACTAGGTAGCTCTGAACACAGCTGACGCTTCAAAATCAGTTTAACTTTTTGCTTTTATTGTTCAAGATTACTTTCTGTCTCTGCAGGATGCCCATTCTTCCAGTTCATCTGAGCAGGAGGGGAACAATCTCCTGCAAGGAAGCTTATCTGGGAAGAGCTTGGTGATGGATACTGGATGGACTTACAGGAACCACATGCAAAGCAACAAATAGTTCCCTATCCCACTCTGCAGCTGTTGCTTTGGGTTTGTAGGAAGAAAGGTGTTGGGGTGTGAGGGCAGCAGGACGGAGAAGATAAGTCTCTTTTGACATCAATGACTTCCAGTCACAAGTTTTCTTCCCATGCTCAGGATCTATTTCAATGTCTTCAGTTGTGTCTCTGGCACTATGTCATTGCAAGATTACAATTACTGAGGGAAAGGAGTTTCTTCCATATCTGTCAGCTCCATCCAGTGTGGTATGGGAATCTGGACGATATGTCACTGTCACTCCCTCTCACACCCTGGTGGTGGCTGCATCCCAGCTCCACCTGTAGCTGTTGTTCCTGATCTGCACACAAAATTAATAGAAATTTTAGCTTTCAGCTTTCCATACCCAACTATTACTAGGTTATCCACCAGTTGCCTTCCTGAATGCCTTTACCATTTTCTCTAGTAACATACTAGATGCAGCTCCATTGTGGAATTTCCTTGTGCACTTTCCTACGGATAAAGTGGTCAAATCAACACAAACTTGTGTGGTGACACACAAAGATTTAATTTTTCTGTGAACTAGTTTCAGCTTATCTTTTCATCAGGCATCAGTAACGCCTTGATTATATTGCGATGTGCTGTTCCAGTTGGGAAATGGGTGTGGATCCTGATTGCACGACTAGCACATGTCCAGGAACAGTTCAGCCAAAGCACAGAACCTGGAGCAGTAAGCCCTGAACCAGTTCTAGCAAAAAGGCAATTCAAGACCCACCATCAGGGACTCTACAGTCCAATCTATCTACACCTCTGGTTAGCAAGTAGCCCCTGGAAGTGGCCCTCCTCTGCTGCTGATGGGAATTTATCTGGAGTTTGTGATCTTGCAGCTTCCTTATGGTGAGCCTTGAACTCTTTTAGCTGGCTAGTGCTGTGTCAGGGCTGTGTTGCTGTGGTCTACTGCAGCTGAGTGGGGAGACCTGGCATGCCCCATTGACATCAGCTATGCACTCCCAGGCATCCCTGGCCAGCCACTCTCTGCTGACCTTTCAACTACACCCACTAACACCCAGCTCAGGCACCATCTCCTGCCATCCCTCTTCTGACTGTGTGTGCTTCTATTAACCTTTCAGACAATTTTACTGGAAAGTCTGAAAGAGGAACTTGGCCACTTTGCCCCGTTATTTGCCTTCTGTTACTCATTCTGCAAGGCTTGGGCTCCCTTGGGCTCTGCTGTCTTCCTAAGAGAGAGATTTTCTGCCTGGCTCTGCGAGTTTTGGACTTCCATTATTTTCAGAGGCTTTAAATACAGAGAGATATACATATGCATAAATATCTATCTATAATGTATTGAAGACAATGGTAGAGGGATTAAAAATAATTAAATATAATATGAGGCAAATCTTGATGTTCTGATTTAGTTTTGAAGATTTTAAAAAACGAAGCTCTCGTTCTTGAGTCTCTCCAGTTGCCTTTAATATGTATCACTTAAAATGGTCAAAACTGCAGGGAAAATCTAAAGAGGAAGGGATCTATTCCCACTAGAGGTCAGTGTCAGCACACGCTGTTCAAGGCACCAGCGCTTTCCCACCACACTGCGCTGCGCAGCGCATCAGGTAAGCGTATGGACATGGGGAGGAACCCCTAAGATACCCAGACTCCTGGGCATTGTCCCTGATAATGTCCTGTCCCCAAGCACAGCCTTCTGACTGACTAAATTAAACGAAGGCCTGGCCTGGCACCAGCATCTTCTCTGACCTGTTAACTGGGTAAAGTAAGTGAAAAGCAGCTGAGAGAGATGGAGAAAGGAAAATTATACCCACGGAAATTATACCCAGTCTATGTCTGTTCTGAGAAAATATAATGGTCCTTTAATTACCAGCTGAGGTCCTGTCATTTGTAAGCAATATTGGTCACCTGAAATTGTGATAACCAGTTATTGCCACAATAATTCATACTAGGCAATGTGACTGGTGCTACCTTCCCCCCATGCAGACTGTCCACTTTATCCCACATGAGCACTGAGCTGCCCCATTCCCTGGGGATGCAGCCCTTTTCCTTCATCCCCAGAAATCAGAAATGCCGAGTCCATAAGAAAGGTAGCACATCCCCATTTGAGGAAGCTCCTTCTGCATTCTCCTCACCAGAGATGTTGCTGGGCACCCCAGACAACAACCTGGACCCCTGTCTGGAGCTCCAGCTCCAGCTCAGAGACCTCAGCCTGTGAGCTGGGCATTCAAGGGAAGCAGAAGCCCTGGAAGAGTATTGAAAGTTGCAGGAAGACAACAGACTCTCTGCTCTGACTGTGGTTTCACATATCTGACACCAAATCAGTTCTGTAGTGCACCAAACTGGGTCACTTCCCTTTCTGCCCCAATAAAGGAAAGGAGGAACATGACTTTTTGAGATGCTATGCCCAGAAGCAAGGCCAAGCTTTTCAACAGAACAATTCAAAGCAGGTTCTGCTCAGGTACCCATTTTCTTGGGTAGTCAGCCCAGAAAGCACTGTCTGCCCTCTCCTGGTAAGTCTGGCTGAAGTCACAGGGTCACTGAATCACTCCAGGGATGCTGCTCTGGGCATCTGCTTGCTTTTTCAATATGGGATTATTTCCAGCCAGAATTTTTCTCCTTGTAGTCTGTGTTGGATGCCTCTCATACTTCCATTGTGCACTCCTGGAATGTATGGGAGCCATCGTGCCATTGTGGTGACACAACCTGGAGCAGATCAGGTTTGTCTACATGTAGGTGGTCAGCAAGTTGCCCAATTAATACCCTTCCTGAGAAGACTCCCACTGTTGCTCAGAGTCCCAGTGAAGAGGGAAATTTCTACCTCCTTCTGTCGTTCACAGTGTGTATGATGTATAGGAAATTGGACAAGAGGATTAGTTAATCCCTTGAATGGGGATCACACCTAACTCACTCCACTCCTGGCCACAGCATTCACTTCCACAAACAAAAAGTGATCAGTATAAAGATGCATGAAAAATCCTCAACCTTACCAAGTGGATGAACAAAACCCCTAGATATTTTAACAAAACTTCATTCTAAATTATATCCCTCTTGTGTAATTCCTGTCAGCCTGGTGGCTGCTGCAGCAATGCTCTCTGTTTGCATCTGGGCAAATGCATGGCTGATAGCCCTTGCTATGTATTTATGTGTGTGTGTGTGCTCAGAGCTCTACCAAAGGAGATGGCAGATGTGATTATGAATGGGGAGGGAGTGGCAGATGGTCTTGGAGAACTGATAATAAAACCATGCTTAAATAGATGGTGAAACTGTGCCCTAGGTGAGAAATCTTGTCACCTAGGGCCCTCTTTATAGCTAGTGATGAGACAGACTCACTTCAGACGGTGGCTCTGATAACCTCTGTCTGGCCACATCTCTAATGAAGAATGCTCCTCCCTCCCCATGGAATAGCTGTGGAAGACAGTGCTCCATTGCTGGGCTATAATTTATTCATGGCTCTCTAAGTACAGTTCATCTGGAAGAGACTTCCCAAGACAAAACAAAAACCTCAACCCACCCAGGCATGCCTCAGCTCACCTTGCCAGAGAGCACAGGACAGATGCTTCCAGTGCTGCTCCGGGGCTTCAGCATTGCCACACTGGACCTGATGGCTGGTAGAAGGGAGGATGGGTTAACTTTAATTTTTAAGTTGATTCTGCTTGAGCTGCTTTCTTCGTCACCTCAGCCCCTCACTGCAGCCTTGCACCCCCACTAGCCCAGTCCTTGTCTCCCAGCAGTGCTCTGAGTGGCTAGGTATTACTCATGCAAGCTCGGCTCTGCTTTCAGGAGAGCTAAACCTCCCGGCTGCCAGACTGAATTAGGGCTTGTGTCTCTCCACACTTGCATCAGAGTGAGTTGGGAACTGGCCTGGTGGGGAGCCATACTACTGAAAACATGTGAGGAGCCTAGGCAGGGGTGGGGAGAGAGGGGGGAGCAGGGTGGAAGGGAGGGGAGGTGAGGGTGAGTGAGCTGTTTGAAATATTCAGTTGCTGAGCAGGAGCAGGTGGCCATCCCATTGGACAGAGCAGTTCTGACACCATGAACAAGTGATGACCAAGTCTGTGTTGCCCAGATGATGGGGCACACAGAAAGTAGGATTGCAGCCATTCCCCAGGACTTTGGCCACACTGACAGACCTGGCCTATACAATGACCCCTAAGCATGCAGTGGGTTTCAGTCCCCTTCCCTAGAACAGCAACTTCCCTGCCAGCCAGGTCCATGGGGAGAGCTCGTTGGGACAGGGATACTTCTTCAGGTCAGGGTATGTCAGCTCCTACTCTTCAGTGTGGAGAAGGCAACAGAAACCTGTTTTCTGGTTTTAGGGAGGTGACTTTTGGGACCATAACTAGAGATAGACTAAATTCCCTGAGACATTAGTTTCTGTGGTTTATTCCTTTCTGGGGGTGATGGGACAAAAATTTAAGTGAGAACAAAGCATTTGGCAAGGGAGGATTTGGCTCAGTTTCCAGGCACTTGAGGCAGTTGCCGCTGCTCTGGAGTTATATCAGACAAAATGTCCTGAGGACTGTCAAACAGCATCTGGGCAGTGCTGAATCCGCTTTTCATTTCTAGGGGCGATGTGAGGGAGGGCCCTGGGTATCCTGCTGGGCTACTGCAGAGAGGAAAGTGATTTAACCTGACCCAGAAACCTCTGTGGAGCCTCACAGAAGCTGTGATGATGACAAAATAGACTCTCATGAGGCTGGATGGAAAACAAACAAACTGTATACAGGCAGCCTGTTGGAAAAGAATGGATCAGAATGGGGATCAAAGACTTTTCAATGACAGCAATTCTATTCAGTGAAATGTGCCCCAGAGCAGCAGCTACAAACCCACCTACTTTATGAGGTTCAAGATTTTGAGTGTTTGGGGACTGCAGTCATGATGTGTACCCCTGTTAGTGATGCTAAACAGAAATGAGCTCCCCAGTCACTTGGGGGTTTCCTTCTCACAATAAAGAAAGCATACCTGAATCTCCTCCTAGGAGACATGAAGTCTGAGTGCAGCAGATTAAAACACAACTAATGGCACATATTTCCTTGAGGACAAAGCTTGCAGAGGTAGATGGCACCCAGACAGTCAACACCACTGACCAGCAGTGGCAAAGGGATGTTGTTTAGCTGGAGCAAGAGGTGCATTCCTTCACCCACATTCCCCTTGTTGCATTAATAAGGAGTAATTTAATTGGAGTGACACATTCTGGAAGGCTCAGGCAGCCAGCACAAAGTATCCTTGAAATTTCTAAATTGAATAGGTATTAATTTCTGAGCATAGAAAATCCTGCATCCTAACACGAGGGGATTCTCTGCCACGCATCTTCTTAAGAGACAAAAAGCAGCACACTGCTAGGAATCATTGATTGCTTTGGAACAAAAGACTGAGTCTTGATCACACTTGGTCTAATGAAAATAATAAAGCTAAACAAAATTATATATATATATATCTATAGGATGCTGTAAAATCCATTTTTATATTTAGGTTACAAATACCAGCACAAGGATAGGTTATCTATGGCCATCTGGTTTAAAATGCAGCCTCCATCAAATTTTTTTTAGAAATTGAATGCAAATTTGCTTCATGGGTAAGAACTAATAAGATATTTAAGCAGGAACTAAAAGGCAATTTTCTGTAACTACTGGAGACAGAAGAGTGAGACCTTTTGTGGTTTGATGCATTATGGAAAGTGAACGAATCCTGCTAATATGATGTCATGCTTTATGCTTACTTGGAACAGATATGAATGTCTCTGCAGGGTGGCAGGTACAGGGTTTCTGGAGAACAAACCTATTGTTAAGGGCACCACCTCTACTTCAGTTGCTGTGTCTTAAAAGCCTCCCTCCATTTTGTCACATCAGAAAGGCATCCATCCCAGAAATATCCTGCTCTCCAACATGATTTTCCACTAGAACATCCTGAAACCTACAGGAAAACTGGGGGGAAATCTCACAAATTTTTGTCTCTTGCCCCCAAGAAAAGAAGGATTGAGTGGATCAGGCAGTGTATTGTAATTACAACTTCCGGGTCCTCCTTCTGATGATGACACAGAACACAATCTTGGATGCTGTCTGGCCTGCTTTAGTTTCTGAAAGGCCTAAGCATCATACATAGTCTTATTTCTCCCATTCCTGGGAGTCCTTTGTTACACATTATCAGCCATGCCTTTGGGTACCTGCCCAAGGGTTGAAATACGCCACATGCCTGTTTTCCTCAGGAAGTGGCTGAGAACATATACAACTTCAGTTCAGACAAAGCAGGGCACACAACCTCTTTCGTGCCACCTCATCTCAAAAATAGCACAGCTGTTGATGGGCTTGACTGTGTTGTCTCCAAGATACGCTGCCAGGACCAGTATCAAAGATGCCTGACACAAAAAAACTCTACCTCTGGCTCACCAGTAGCCACTGACTCCACCAGTGGAGGATAAATTGCACTGAGGGTAGCTCCATAAGGATGGCAGCAGCCTGCTTCCCAAGGGCTAGTCCTAGTGGATAAAAAGCCTAGAATGGGCACATCAAAGGAAGATCCTTGAGTCTGTGGGTGTGCTGTGAAACTCCTTGCCACAGAATGCATGAAGCAGATACAAGTCCAAAATCAAAACAAATTCAAATTCCTTAGAGAAAAAGACACCATGGGCTATTAAATGCAAAGACATAAACTCATACCACCTTCTCCCCCTATTCACCCTCCTGCTTTGCTCTTTTTGTATGATATTCACATTTTTGAGATAAAACAAGTGCTGTTCCTGGAGGGCAATCCCGCAGGCACTTTTTGGTCTAGCTGAGGTCACATTCTATAAAAAGCAGAAATGCATATAGGAATGCAAATTATTTTCAACTGTCTATTAGTGTGCATGGAATAACATGCTGCTACAGGAATTGTGGCAGCTCTGGGCTTGTTTTTCTTTGCCTTGTTCTGCCATGACACACATCCATGTGTGAGTTTTCCTTGGAGACATGGGATCCATCATATGAGGGTGGGTCTGAAACTCTCAAGAGCCAAAGTCTGCCAGGATGATTGGGCAGGGGGTGTCTGGATGGTAGGCAGCGAAATTCCAAGCAGGCTGCTCCTGTTTGCTGCTGTTCCCATGGAAACAGGGGAAAGGCAAGAGGAAACACATCCCCAGCCTCTTTTGAAGATGAGTTCCTTTAGCAGCACCCCCAGCCATCACATCTATTCCCATAAGAAGCAGGGGTTGGCAATTCCCCTTGGATGCATCTCCTTGAGTGAGACCATCAGGCCTACATGTTGTTCCTTCCTCATCCCAGGCAACAGTGGACAAGGGCATGCCAATCATCCCATAGCCAAAGCTGAGCCTCAGAGCTCAGAAAAAGAGAAGTTTCCAGCAAATTCTGTAGCTGATGCTTCTCCCCAGTACGGATCTGGGGAAGCACCTACAGAGACACCTCACTTCCTGACTATCAGGGAAGCTGGGCTGTACCTGCAATATCCAGAACTTGACAAGTACAGACCCTTCCCAAACTCTGTGTGTCCCCCGTGTCAGTTTAGGTTGAGGGTCTGAAGAGATTTTTCCACTGCTCCCTGTAATCAAGCATTTCTCTGCTGAGAAATAAGCTGCAGTTGGCTCTGCAATAGCTAGGTGACAATCTTTGGGCCCGGTGCGGATCACAACAGGGAAGATCCTGCCCAGCCTAAGGATTTCCGTGAGTGCCAGCATCAGCACTGACGGTCACCACTGCCCCACCTCCCCCGACCAGCTGGGGTGCCCGCAGATTAGAAAAGCAGACGGGGCACACGCGAAGTGCTCCCGGTTCTCCCGCTTCATCCCGAGGGCCGGAAAACCCACGGGACCCCTCACCTCTCCATCAGCTGTCTAGCTAGGACCGAAGCCAGCCTGACGACCCCTCGGCGCGGCTGAGAGCAGGAGCTTTCCCCGGCAGCGCCGGGCGGCAGCTCCGCTCCTGGTGGGGCTCGGGAGGGGCTTCTGCACCGGGCTCCCTCACTCTCTGCTGCCGGCCGGCGCCTCAAGGTCATCCGCCGCTCCGCTCGGGCGGCCGCGGATCCCGCCGTGCCCCCATCCCCATCCCCATCCCATTGCATCCCCGGGCCGTTCCCCCCGCCTCCGCCGCGGCCCTCCCACCGCGGCTCTGCCCGCCCTCCACCGCGTGTAGCGGCGCTGCGCTGCGGCGGGGCCGGGGCCGGGGCCGGCGGGCGGCCAGCGCTGCCGCCG
>QUSF01000008.1:29478339-29853350 GCA_003676055.1 Chloebia gouldiae | reverse complement strand
GGGGGCGATGCCGCCGCGCCGCCCGCCCGCCGCGCCGCCCCGCCGCCCGCCCGGCGACCGGCGAGGCAGCGCCCGGCGGCGGGCGGGATAATGCAGCTGCCCAGCTCGCAGGCACCGCCAGCGGGGCGCCCCCGCCGCCATGTCCCCCCCGGCCTCGGCGGCCGCCGCCAGCGAGGGAGGCAGCAGCACGCCGGTGCCTCCGGAGGAGGAGGCGGAGGGGCCCAGAGAGGAGGTGAGGAGAGAGGCCGCCCCCCGGCCCGGGGCTGCCCCCTAGCACCCTTCCTCCCCGCCCGCTTTGCATGGCGCGTTCCCTGACCGCCCAGCCGCGGGCTGGGCCGGGCTTTGCCCGCACAGGTACGGACCCTCTGGCTGGGAGCCCCTCTCCCCCCCTCCGGCCCCGGGGATGCGATGCGGGCCGGCGGGGCGGGGGGGGGGATCGGGGGTTGGGGGGCGAGGATACCCAGCCGTCGGTCCGCGCCGCCGATGGGCTGCCCCAGCGCACCTCTTCTCCATCTCTCGTCAGTCACCTGGGGATCGGTGCGGAGCTTCCAGGGTTGGAAGGGAAGCAGCAGCCAGCGCCGTCCGGAGCGGGGGCCGGAGCTGGCGTGGCCGGGATGAAGGAGGAAGGGAAAAAATCACAAACGAGAAGCGCGGGGCACCGTTTTGACTTACTGCCGCGGGCAGAGCTTGTTATGCCTGGGAGAAGTGGACGTGGAGACCTCCCTCCTTGCTGTGCGCTGGCTTCTGAGGGCATCCAGGATGTGGCACAGCTGCCTGGGTCACTGTGAGGCAAGACGCAGTGGGCAGCAGGGTAGAAGAGGGCTTGGGGACATGGCAAAGCCAGGGGCTGTTGCTGGTGTCTGGTCCCAGCTAGAGAATCGAAAGGTGCAGACTGGGGCAGGCCAGGTACCAGCACAGCCCTGCCTCCAGATGTGCTGCAGTCTCCCTCAGCTGATGACTTTTCTGGAGTCCAGGCAGCAGATGCCAGAAAGGGTCAAGAGCAGGGTGCCCTGTGCCTTGGGAGCACCGATGAGAGGCAGGAGTGCCAGCCCTTTTGTCTGCCTCTACAGATCCTGCTTGCAGCTTGGGCTTCCCAAGAAGAGAGAAGGCAACTGCCCTGACTGATGGGAGCCATGGAGGGCAACTAGGTAGTGTAGGAAGGGCAGCATACTCCTGCTGTGGTGGGCTTCCCTGTCTGGTGAGACCATAGCTCAAAGGGCAGCTTGGGGGGGTACTCAGAAGCTGGTGTATCACTTCCCTTTCTGCTGATGAGGAGCTGCAGTTTGTGAGTACTGCATAATCCTGGTATTCTCTGCCTCCTTGGCTTGGGCAGAACATGCATGCCCATGCACGGTTATTCTATATGTACAGACTTATATTTAGCTATAAATAATTGCAGGAGAGGAATGCTGAAGTCCAAGGACTGGGAAGTTATACAAATGCTGTATACTCTGTGTCCCTCTCTTCCTGCCTGCATTCAACAACTGATGATCTGAGCCCAGTTCTTCAAACAGATCCTGATGAGGGTAGCTAAACTGTGAGGCGCTTGTACCCTGTGGTGTGGTCTCTTACTGCTGGTGCTCTGGCAGTGCTGCTTCTACTTTCAAGAGGGCACACATTTCGGAGATGCCAGAGCAAGAGCCAGTTTGAGTGAAAGTGTAGCAGGGGCAGTGCCCAGATGAGTTTCCCTCACCTACAGTGACCCCTGGTTCACAAGGATATAAGATTGTTCAGGCTTCAGTTACTCTGTGGTGGCTGCCAACAAGGGTGTCAGTATAATACTCCATGAGAGCAGGCAGAAAGGCTGTAGTCTATGACCTGCTCTGTTTAGGCTAAGGACATGCTTCTTGTGGCCAGAACCTATCACAGACTTGCATGAAGCAGCTAATGGAGGAGAGGGAAGCTGCAGCCTCTCATGATGGTGCCATGCTTGCTGGTATCTCATCTGATGCAATGAGGAGAGACTTTAGTGGCGAGCTTGGATTCATGGGCTGACCTAGTGCAATCCTCTTGTCTTCAGAACTGTCAGGAGGGGAGAATGTTCCTCCTCCCCTCTAGTGCCTATGTAATGCCATATGGCTGTACAATGTCCTCATTTCCATCAGAACCAACTGCTGGTGCCAGCATTGCCGAGTGTCCCTGCAGTGTGGCTCAGTCCCACATGTCAGGGTCTATTGGCCAGGGTGAGTGGGAAGCCAGAGGAGATGCCTGGAAAATGGGAAACTTGCTGTGTCCTGTTTGAAGGTGATATCTTGATATCTCAGGTTGTTGTGTCTAGGAGCCAGGCAGGGCTTCAGGTGCTTCTCATCTTGTCCTAGCAAGGCAAGAAGCAAGAGCAACTAACCAGAGCTGACTGAGCCCTTGTTCCATCTTGGCGTCACATCCCTACACCCATAGTGGTGGCGAACTGAATTTCACTCATCAATACATACTTGGAGGGTAGGAGAAGCCAAGGGACAAGCTCTTCAGCCTGGAAAGGAGCAAAAACATGTCCTTGTCCTGCTGCTCAGGTAGGATCTGATGGAAGGAACCAATCCTCCTCCAAGTTCCTGTGTAAAATGGAGACCTTGGTACTGCTGCGGGAGCTGACTGTCAGCAGGATTCCCTGGCTTGTCAGTGCTCAGCCTTTGTCCTCTGCAGTTGGCAACACTGCCAGCCTGGGACTGAGCCACCTCTTTCTTGTAGGCAGGTAGTTCCTGAACCTGGGCTGTAGGCATGGGGTGTGTGATGTGGGTATTTGCTGGGACCATCCTGGCCAGGAGTTGCCAATGTTTGTTCAGAGCCTTCGAAGGCAGTGGTAATTCCTAGAAATGACTGGACCCTCCCTACCTCCCTTTTTCTGGGGATCTGAGGTCAAAGGAATTAAGGCTTATTAATTTCTTGCATGATGTAAGTGAATCCTGGGGAAGAGCCATGGAAACTGATGCTCAGGAGTCCCTCTGGAGTCCCCTGCAAGCTGCTGCCACCACCTGGCAGTCGGGAGCTACCTGGGCCTTCAGGCTGCTGCTCTGGGGCTTTTTTTTGGATTGTTTTTTCAGCCCTCTAGAGGACACCTAACCCTCTGAACCCCAGGCTGATTCGAAATATGAAGGTTTAGCATTCTGGAGGTGAATCAGAGATTTCACAGAGATATCTGCAGAGAGAGGCAGGTGAGAGGCATGGGAGGTAATGACATGGAAACACTTGTTAAAAAAGGGGACAGTGGATGGGGCCAGGGCCAGGCTGTTACTGGAAGTAGCTTGAAGAACTTGAAGGGTTTTAGTTCTTGTTGCAGGGTCAAGGTTGCAGAGGTGATTAAGGGATTTTGCCTCATGTGCTTGGCCACTGAGGTACTGGGCATGTTTGTCCCCTTGAGGCTGTTTTTTAAAAAGACGATCCCCTAGACCTCAAAGGAGCTTAGTGCAAGCAGCGATGGGGTCCCCTCTTCTACTGGCTCTGCCCTGTGCATTGTGGGTGTCTCCTTTTGCTTCATGTCTGGTTGTGAGTCATCCCTTCCATCCCCTTCATCCCTCCCCATGCATTCCAAGCAGCAACTGCAAGTGTGGGCCTCCATCTCTGTTCACTTCAGGGTCAGTGTCAGAGGCCAGTGCCATGCAGGTGGGAGGGGAGGCCCAGGCAGCAGCCTACCCCTTGCCTTTCCCGAGGTGTGTCTCAGTCAGCGCCTGCTAAGGGTTACCCCATGCATTCCACAAAGTGAACTGAAGCACAGAGAAGGGAGCTGGTTGGGATCCCACAACAGATTCAGCTAAGCTATGGCCAGCCTTGCTCCCTAGCACTGCAGAGATGTTTCAGTGCACCTGCAATAGCAGATTTGCTTACCAGTCTCCAGTGCTGGAGCCCGAGCAATGAGGGAGGCTCCTGGTGATGGAGGGAAACCCTGTTTGCAGTGAAGTAGGACAAGTCTTTTGCCTCATTCCATCAGACTGCAGCGGGCAGATGACGATAGCACTTATATCAGTGCTTGCTCTTCTCCTAGTGACACTGTTCTGAGACACATTTCTCTTTCCCCAGCTTTTTTATCTGCTTGTTTGCTATGCTGGACTTATCCAAGGCTGGTTAAGAGCTTAAGGAGACAATCTTATTCAGCTGCTTCTGCAGAGGAATCTGTGAAGGTGATTTTTGCTCCTGTGAGCCGTTTGCAGCCTGGGAGAGGAGCAGGGATGCTGCAGTTCCTACTGGAATTAGACTCTGCATCTGGCTCCTCCTCTGTCTCTGCTGTGGTTGCATCCTGTCATTGGCACTTGATCAGTTTTCAGAAACCCCGCCGGTGCAGCTGAGGTATATGTGTTTTACCTCAAAAGCCTAGGACAAAGCTGGGTTGTAAACAGTTTACAGCAGGGGTTAGTGTGACCCCGTAAAAGCGCCTCAGTATCTTAATACTGCGTAGTCCTAGGAGGAGACTAATGCATGGACTCGAGCCCTGCTAACACAGTTCCTGGAACCAAGCCTGGGCTGCATCGTGCTCCCTGCCCTGGTTGGGTAACCGCAGTGGGGCTTGCCTACATCTCTGCAGGGTGACAGCCAGCATCTCCCGTCTCCTGCGACACAGGCAGTGCAGAGTGTGAAGGGCTGGGGACTGATTATGAGGTGGAATTTGCTTTTCTGAGACAGATGTGTCCAAAGACCTGTTATTCTGGTGCCCCTTCCCCAGTTGGCAAATGAATGAGCTGGATGCTTTGCTTTATTCCTTGTGCTCTGTTTGCATATCTGCCTCCTAAGCAAGGTACTGTTTCTCAGCATTCACACCCCACAGACACCCCAGGTTTGTCATGTACCACTCCAAGGGCCCTGTTCAGACCCTCCCCATGCTCCTTCTTTGGCTGAGCAGCTCCCTTAGTTCCTCACAGTCAGAGCTGCTGCTGCCAGGGAAAGCTGCAAAGCAGAAGGCAGCAGTGAGAGAGGAAGCCTCTAGCTGCCTGTAGTGGTACAGTATTCCAGCATGGGAGAGCCGTGCTGCAGCCAGGCAAAGACAGAGGGGTCTGAGCAGGCTCTTGTAACTGCAGCATTGACCTCAGGAGGGAGAGCACAGCTCAGGTGGCTCTGAGTCCTGAAAGTGTCCCCCTTCTTCTCCTCACTTCCTTTTCTTTTACCTGGGGTTGTCTTCTTGCCCCATGACTGTGAGGCTGCTGCAGTGGTCAGTTGCACTGGGACGACTGGGCTGCAAATGTGTCCATGCTAGCACTGCCATCAGTGCCACCCTGCACTTCTCTGAGTTGCCTGCAGTCCAGCACCATCCCACCTGCCAGCCCTGGGTTCTGTCTCCAGGTCCTGCTCTCAGCTAGTGTCTTCAAAGAGAGGAGCTCAGCATTGCTGATAGCTGGGACTGCCAGTGGGATGTACCACCATTCCCCTTGCCAACCGTGGTTTCTCTGGACATGCATCCTGCTCTGCTCATCATGGGCTGGCTGTTGGGGTGGGCAGGCAGGGGAGCTGCATGCCTCTAGGAGAGAAACTTCTGCTGGAGATTTGGGCAAGATCCCAGAGTGCAGTGACAGAAAGTCCCACTGGCAGGTTTGACAAGGGTGGGGAGGAAAGATTGGCCTGTGGCACTCTCGAGCATGAAGCCAGGAATGAGGGTCTCTTCAGAGGAGCAAGATGCATTTCTTGGAGGAAAGAAGAGGCACAGGTCTGTTCCTAGACCTGCCAGTGGCCTTGTGATTTCCAGTTCTTGCTTTAATTTTCCTTTTCATGCCAGAGTGAAAGTGCCCCTCCTGCTTTCTAGCAGTGTGAGCCCATGCAGTTGTTTGGGATTCCTGGATGAGAGACCTCTCCAGCACAGCATGTTCAGGAGTGGAGAATAATGGAGCCAGGCTTGGACTGCAGTGCTGTGAACAGTGTCACTACAGCTGGTGTTGGCCCCTGCCATGGCAGAGGTGAGCTCAGGAGGTGCTGCTGCCTGCAGGTGCAGAGGAAGAGCAAAACTTGAAGCTTCTGAGTGAATTTGGTGTCATCTGCACAAGGCTGGTGTTCTTGACCCCCTCTCTCAGGTTGCACCTTTGGAGATTGCTGGATGAAATCTTCTGTATAAGAAAGCAAATAGTTACTTTGTTCTTTCTTTGGGTAGGATGATGTCAGATCTCACAGACAATGGATCAATACTTGAGACTTCAGAGTTTTGCAGTGACAGAGGTTTCCTTAACCAAGTTTTTTTTTTCATGGATTTGTGTGAAACCCTGCACTGTACTGTGGTAAAGGCACCACTGCAATCCCTTTAAAAAGCTATGTTGCTGAAGCTCTGCCTTTTCCTCACCATGAAAGACCTAAGAGCGTTTTTTTCAGAAGTGTGGACTGTCACAGCTGAATCTCAGTGCAAGCAGGCATATTTGCCAGCAGCTGTGAGTGGCCTCTTGCCCTCCTTGCTGCTGCAGATTGGTAGGATGCTCCTCCCTTCCAGCCTGAATACTTTTAAGGATGTTACTCCATATTTGCTTTCTTTCCTACCGGAGGTGGCTCCATTTCAATCGTGGAAACTTTCTCATTGGTATGGTTTATAAAGCACTTGAGAAGCATTTCAGAATTCCTTAGGCTGCCAAGTGTTGTAATGGGAATTGTCATTGCCAAACACAGACCTTCCCAGCTGCAGAAGGTCTGTTTCTCCATCTTATAGGCACACCAGCAGCTTGTGTCGCCCTGGTGGAAAAATTGGAATGTTGCTCTTGGTCATTACTGGGTAGTGGGGGAATACTTGTGTGCAGTGGGATGAGCTGGGGTGAGGGGTTCTGGTGGGATGACATCAGTTAGAGCTGCTGGTGGGGTGTGTGCAAAAGCTGAGGAACGTGGAGGAGATCACCCAGACTGTTATCCTGTGTTGCAATAGCTCTTCCTGGGAAGTGGCAATGGTAGGGTTTACTCCCCGTTAGAGAAGGGAGATGCTCAGGGTGCAGCTGACAGAGTTGTCCTTGGCCACTCTCTGCCCTGTCCAGCTGGGCTCTGTCTGTCTCCCAGGGAGGGGCAGAGCACCAGAAATGGAGATAGGGGTCATAGTTGCCTGCACTGCATGACTGTCGTCCTGTGAGAGATCCCAGCCTCTGCCCTGCCCGCTGAGGCCAGGAGCCCCACAGCATCTGCTGTTTGGTCTCTGTTTGCAGAGCTATAGGTGCTATCACAGCACCCTGCCACCTGCTCCCCTTCCCCTGCCACTGCAGCCTACTGACTCCTCTCTTGTTTTCTCTCTCCTTCTCCCCGGTCCCCCGGAGCAGCAGCGGCCAGTGAAGCAATCTCTCAGCAAGTCCCTGTGCCGAGAGTCCCACTGGAAATGCCTGCTGCTGTCCCTCCTCATGTATGGCTGCATGGGAGCCATGACCTGGTGCCATGTCACCAAGGTGACCCGGCTGACCTTTGACAGTGCTTACAAGGGCAAGTCCATGATGTACCATGACAGCCCCTGTTCCAATGGCTACGTCTACATCCCCTTGGCTTTCCTGGTGATGCTCTACGTGGTGTACCTGGTGGAGTGCTGGCACTGCTACACGCGCAACGAGCTGCAGTACAAAGTGGACGTGGAGAGCGTGCACGAGCGCGTGCAGCGGATGCAGCAGGCCACCCCCTGCATCTGGTGGAAGGCCATCAGCTACCACTACGTCCGCAGGACGCGGCAGGTTACCCGCTATCGCAATGGGGACGCCTACACCACCACCCAGGTGTACCATGAGCGGGTCAACACCCACGTGGCAGAGGCTGAGTTTGATTATTCCAATTGTGGAGTTAAGGACATCTCCAAGGACCTCATTGACCTGGAGAGCTACCCAGCCACACGGCTCCGCTTCACCAAGTGTTTCAGTTTTGCCAACGTGGAGTCCGAGAACTCCTATCTGACCCAGCGAGCCCGCTTCTTCACGGAGAATGAGGGCCTAGACGATTACATGGAGGCCAGGGAGGGGATGCATCTCAAAAACGTGGACTTCAAGGAATACATGGTGGCCTTTTCTGACCCAGACAACCTGCCTTGGTATGTATCTCACTATGTCTTCTGGGTGGCAGCTCTGCTGACCCTATCCTGGCCCCTGCGGGTGCTAAATGAGTACCGCACCTCCTATGTCCATTACCACGTGGAAAAACTCTTTGGGTTTGATTACGTGGCAGTGACACCGGCCGAGGAGCGCTCCTTCTGCCGGAGGATGCCCCGTGTCAACACGGTGGACAGCACCGAGCTGGAGTGGCACATACGATCCAACCAGCAGCTGGTGCCCAGCTACTCAGAAGCAGTCCTGATGGACTTGGTGGGGCTCTCCGGCTGCACCAGCTACTCTGCTTGCCGCTACGGGGGCTACCGGCAGAACTGCGAGCGGTGCCACAGGACTATAAGCAGCTCCTCCATCTTCTCCCGCAGTGCTCTGAGCATCTGCAATGGCAGTCCCAGGATTCCATTCAGCAGCAGCCGCTTCTCCCTGGGTCGCTTGTATGGCTCACGCCGCAGCTGCCTCTGGCAGAGCCGGAGTGGCAGCCTGAACGAGCAGAGCTGCCCCACTGAGCAGACACGCCTCTCCAGCCAGGTGACTGTGGAGGAGGAAGACCCCCCTCCTTATCAGGATGCTCTCTACTTCCCTGTCCTCATTGTACACCGCAACGAAGGCTGCCTGAACCACGACCACCGTCACCTCCATCGCAATGGGTCCTGCGTGGAGACCTCACTGTGAAAGCAGAAGGCGGTGAGATCTCATTGTCCATTGCCTGGCCCAAGCCAGCCCAGGATTTGGGGAGAGGAGCACAAGGGGGTTGCCTAGGAGGACATCAGGATGGAGTAGACATGGCATCCTGCTCTGGCAGCCAGCAAAAGCTTCCCCCACTGTGGCTCTGACCTCTCAGAAGGGTGGATGCTGATGCTCCCCCTGACATGGCACAGAACTCTAGACCAATCACCACATGCAAAAAAAAAAAAAAAATTCAACCGAACCTACTGCAAAACCATAATTCATGGTATCAAGACCCAAATGGGGGAATAAAATGACAGGTCTGATGCAGGGAGGGGGTGGCTTTGGCTCCCAGCCCTGGCTCCAGGCTGTCTCGTGCTCCAAGGAACCAGCAGCCACCAAAAAGCACCCTGCTGCACCTCTGCCCACCCTGCTTACCACACTGGAGCAAGACCCCTCACAAGGTGGAAGAGACAGGGTGGTGGAGGCCCCTTAGAGCAGGGTGTCGCTGCCTGTGACAGAAGGTCATGGGTACCCAGGCACATGGAGCTAAGTGGCAGGTTAGAGCAAAGGCTGAAAGGCACAAATCCACCTCTTCCCCTTCCCCCCTGACCATTCCCCACCCTCCCCACTTTTTTTTTAGACCATGTTACTTTTTTCTCACTGCTGGGAATGGCATTGCCTCCAGAGGATCCCGTGCTCAGCTCCTTAGGAAGTTTCAGTGTGCCAGCTGTGAGTCAGGATCCCCTTGTTAAAGAGTTTTTTCTTTGGGCATGCAGCACCAGGAAAGGGGTGAATGTGCAAATCCAGATGGAGCATAGATCTGCAGTGCTACTGATGTGTTTGCTAGAGGAGGGCTCAGCTGGAAAGAGAAAATGGGAGGCTCCTTGTGACCTGGAGAAGGGGAAGAGGATGGCACTGGAACAGACATCATGGTATCAGGTGGCACATCAAGTGGCTGGGGACCCTACCTGGCTTTGAAGTGAGTCTTGATTGGTTCAGTCAAGCATCAAGGCTCTGGTAGGTTCAGCTGCAGTTCACCTATTGATAATGGAGCAGCAGGTTGGTGCATGTCTGCTTAAGTGAATTTTGCATGCGATCCAGCTGGGCTCTGGCTGTGGACTCTGAGCTGCAGGTTCCTGGAAGCCTCATTTTGGCAGAGAGCTCTGTGGGGATAGGAGAGACAAATGCAAAAGCATGCTGGAGCATTGGGAACTTTGGCTGGGGAAAGGAGGATCAAAAGGATTCAGTTTCTTTGGGACCCCACTATAGGTGCAGGACCCATGCAGGAGGCACTGCCAAGAGGGATGCTCTACAGAATAGAGGCCGGGGATACATTAGAGGAAAACCTGATTAAAATTAAATGTTTTGTGTGACAGAGGTTTTTTCAGGGAGTTGTCAGGCTGTCAGAAGCGAGGTGACTTCTGTGTAGCTCATTAGCTACTGGGTTCTTCTGCCTTGCTCTTGTCAGGGCAGGTTGCTCTGAGCTCTGTGCTGCCCTTTCTACCCTACTGGAAATGTCACCAAATCTCAGTGACATTGGGCAAAGAGGCTTAATGCCACTGAAGCTGCAACAGTATTTGCAGCATGCAGACACCCAATTTTTCCTCCTTCAGAAACACATCCCCAGATCTCTTGTGTCCTTGTTCTCAGAAAAGCTGTCTCCTTTTCAGTCAGCTCTTTGGGGAGTGCATGCCAAATCAGCCAGCCATTTCTCCAGACAGCACAACTCCTCAGCTTCACCCTGCTTCCCTCATCAGCTGTGGAGAATGAAAGCTAAGAGAAGCACATCTTGGGTGACAAGGGCAAGTTCAGTGGCACTTGGGCATTTGTGCTTGGTGTCTACTTCCCCATCTGTCATAGAAGGGCAAACAGTGAGGCACTGTATTTATTCCAGGCATCTTCTCCTGCCAACTATTAATGAGGGGTCTCTCTCATCGTGCTGCTGTACTGCTTTGCCTCCCAGGTCTTGAGGAGGCTGCAAATGCACCCATGTACTACACTGGTCCTGTTTTGAAAGTCATCTCCTGCTGGCAAGCTTGGAGTGGTCAGCACCTATGGGCGTTGTAGGGCTCCACTTTTCATTTCCCCCAGAGCAGTCTGTTCTGTTCTATGTGCCCCACATATCTTGGTTAGTGTCTCTTGTCCTTTGAGTCAGCTTGTCCTCCTGGATCTTAGGTGCTAAGCTACAAACAACAGTGATTTGAACAGAAAGTCTCTCAAAATCTCACTCTGTTTATGGTTCTGTCTTAGCATCTGCCCTTACTTTCACTACCAGAGCTAGATGTTGCTTAAAGAAGAAGGACCCTTGGAGGACAGAGAAGCATAAGGTCTCTGCACATCCCTCTCTGGATTTTGTTCTCTTTTTTTTTGGCATAGATTCAGACTCGGCGAAAGCAGCCCTGGTATTTCCTTGCTTAGTAATGACATTTGGCTTGCTGTGCCACTCCTGCTTCTCTCTCCAAAGGCCTAATGTAAGCCAAGGCCAATGTGGAGTGTCTTCCTGAGTCCAGGGAGATAATGGTGTATGCTTGTATGTCCCAGTGAATTGAGACAGTGGACAGTGGGTCATTAGTGAGGAATGAGGTCCCTGCTTGTTCTTCCTGACACATTCTCTTTGAAATCTGCAGTTGCTTAAATCAGGCTGTAATGGCTCGTCTTTCTATCTCCAGCCTCCAAGGTGCCTTGGACAGATGGATTTATCTGAGTTTTGGCAGGCCTTTTAGCTCCCTAGTCTTCACAACAGGGACAGCTTAGCAGGGTCTCTATGCCCCCCAGCTTTTAGCACCTGCAGCGGAGTTTCAGGCACCATGTCCTTGGCTCTTTCTGGGGCTTTCCATGAGAGTGCCTGGCATTGTTTCTCTGGCCCCATTTTCACCTGTGAAATCTTATTCTGGAGGTGGTCTGTCCACATGGACGCATGGATCTTTGAGGTATGGCTGCTGTTCTGACCTACAGGATCCAGTCTTCCTATTGTTGAACACCTTCTCCATGTACATGATGCCAGCTGCAGCCAGCTATAGTCCCAGTGCTACAGTCTGTGGTTGGTCCAGACCCACAGTACCCTGAGAAGTGGGACCTCTCTAGTCAGTGTTCCCCACTGCATGCCAGGATTTCTCAGAGATCCCATCCCTCAAATTCTTGGCCCTGCTACCCAAGTGCACCTGGTAGAGCTGCCCCCTGGTCCATCCTGTTCCATTCTTTCAAGGGCGGAGACATGTCTCACACTCAGGAAAGGGGGCTGGTGCACTTGGACATGGTAGGGGAGCAGGACTGGGCAGCAGGGACAGGAGCTGTCGTGTGGTTTGACAGAGAAGTGGTGGAGCTGAAGAGGAGAAATTAAAACTAGGGCTTGTCCTGGTGTGTCTAGTCAGGCAGGAAAGTTCAGAGCAGAAAACTGGGCTCTCCCTTCCATCTCCTGGCACTTCTGCTGGCATGTGACACTACCAGCAAAGAGGGTTTCCTCCTAAATGTTGGTGAGAGAAAGCAGTGCCCTGGGCCCAGGGCAGCTGCTGTGATTCTCCTTATGGCTCAGGTTACAAGCAGAGGTATCCAGAGATGGCCTGTCCCTGTTCTGGCACATGGTGGAGTGGTCCTGTCTCCTGGCACATACGCATCACCCACCACAGCTCTGGGCTGTGCAGCAGTCAGGAGCCTGCTCTTCTTGAGACTTGTGTCTGCTCTCTGCCATATCCGCGTTGGTGATGACGGCTCCTCTGGCAGCTCATTCAGTGGCCCAATCTGCTCCTCTCAGGATAGCCTTCTCCCTTATATCTAACCTGAGTTCTCCCTGCTGTATCTTAATCCCATTACTTCTCCTCCATTGACTGGTGAGTCTAATTGGTTCTGTTCCTTTTTCTCATGGCCTTCCTGACACAAGCAGGCTTTTTATCTGTACCCTTCTCTTCACCAAGTCCAGAGTCTTGATCTCACTTGCCAGACCGTGGCTTGAGTGGTGGTGTAGAAGTTTTCACTGTGTAGTGAGTATGTCGCTCCTGCTCTGAGCCTGGCCCAGACAAAGGGCCAAAGGTGCAAGCAGTGCCTTGGTCTGTCAGGGAGGCTATGTCCTTATTTCTGGTGCAGAAGATCTCTTCGAAGTGAGCGGCGCTCACAGAGCTGCTGGTCGCTTACACAAGGAAAGCAGGACAGCACACATCACTCTCTGGGAAGGTCAGAGCTGGGTGGTTGTCAGTATGATGGGGGCAGTAGTTAGGAGGATCTCTGCAGTCAGATGGCTTTATTTTTTTCCATACATCATTTAAACATTGCAGTTTTCCATGGGCTGAGAGTCAGGCTCAGCACTGCACTTAGCAGCAGACTTTCCTCATATAAGGAAAGGAGGAGGTAGGAATGCTACCAGCTCCTCTTTGTGGCCCTTCATGGTGCTAATGCAACCCAGAAGAGGGCAAGTCCTTACTGCTGCAAGGCTGGAGAACTAGTTTGGGCTATTTGGTGTTTTCTAGTTGTTGTCAATATACTTGTCAAGTACTTAAAAGCTCTCCAGCTTTTCTGAACTAGAGAAAAAAGGAGAGAGAGAGAAGAAGTGTGTGAGACTCTCTGGATTACCTGATCATCACCACCCATTTATCTATCTTTGAGCACAGTGGAAGCTTCCCACATAGTGCCTAGCATCTTGCTTGTGGAGAACCAGTCGATGTGGTACTTCTTTGAGCCCTCTGTGTGTCATGTCTCACTCCACACCAAGGAGGGAGGTTTCAGAGAGGGCTGTCAGGGTGCTGTAGGGGCATTCTTTAGGATGGTGAGAGGAAATCTCAGCCTATGGCCAAGGCCAGGCCTTCCAGCCAAATACACACTATTAAGGCTGGGGAAGCTGATGTTCATCAATTGTCAAACAAATGCCCCCCTTTCCTTTCTGCTCCCCATAAAATGGACATTAGAAATCCAGCTGGTCCCTGCCCTCTTTGTTGTCTCTTCACTCAAGAGGCTGCAGAGTTGTTTAATAACTGATGGATGCCCATGGGGTGAGAACTGCAGGGAAAGATTTATTAAGTGGAAGTTTAAGAAAATTAGGTAGCATCAGATGCTAGTAAAACAGCACCTGCTGATTAGCAGGTGGGACAAATTATGCCTTTTAAGCTCTCCTTCCAGCCTTTCCAACCACAGCTTCAGTACTGCTGTCTATGTCACCAGGGTGCTGCCTTTAGCAGGGTACAGACTTTGCTGCAGTGTGCTCCTACTCTGCTGCAGTAGCTGTAGGGGCTGGGTCTGAAGTGCCACACCACAACCAAGACGTTATGTTACCAAAGTGCTGTAAGTCTCAAGTTGGGATATGTCCTTCTGATCGTGTTTCATTCATATTCAGTAGTTAGAATAAAGTCTGTAGGAATAGGATCTGGATCCAGGTAATGTCAGAAATGAAACATAGTTTAAGTGATATCTCTATCTGGTGCTGCTGCTTCCTGTGATGCACTTGGGCCTACGCTCCCCACTGAGCCGGGTATGTATGGGGACCAAAGGCTGGTTCATAGGACCTGGGGCTCCAGTGGGGACTTGGGGCTGAGCGTGCCTAGGGCTGTTTTCCCCGTGGGCATTCTGGAAAAAGTGGAAAGGGGTCATAGTCACCCTTCAGGTAGAAATTAATGGGCTATGTTCATTCCTCATGTAATTTTACTGAAGCCAGTGGTACTATACTAATGTGAGGTTAGCTTAGCAGCTCCTCAGAGGGGTCTGTCCCCAAGTCCGGAGAAATTGATCTGTCACAGTGTTCCTTTGAGGCACAGATTTTGTGTTGGGACTTGGCCAGCATGAATTAATGTTGAATATCTGTAGTTTCTGCAAGCAGTGGGTTGAATTGTTCTGCTCTACTGCCTCACAGCTGCTCCTCCAAGGGGAACATTATGCCCATGGATGTGATATCATCAACTCCCTCAAAAGCAAGCTAACAAGCAGATTGACCTCCACAGCACCTCCGCAGCACTGGGAGAGGAGCTTTCTGCCACGGGACAATAGCCTTTCCACCTCTGAGGTAAAAGAGGTCCCAAGGACAGAACTGAACCTGCAAGACAGACCCATGGCCTCATGGCCTGCCCTTCCTCCTTCCCTCCTTACCTCATGTCTGTCTTGGGGGAGGCACAGTTTCCCTGTGGAGTTCAACAAGCTCCTCTTCCTGCAGCTCGTGAATAGGCTCTACTAACAGGTATATCATCCACCTATGCAACTCTTCCAGAAGCTGCCAGATTTTCAGGAGCCCATTACAATGTGCAGCATGGCCATCCAGCACTGAGAAATAAGCACAGCAGCTGCTGGAAAGCTAAGTGGGTTTTATTCCTCCCCCATTCCCCAGGAAGACTCTTTTTGTCGGGCCATTTTGTTTGTTTGTTCATTTGTTTGATTTTTATAAAATTCATTTGGGGGAAATTAAGCTTGTGAGAAATTAGTGCCCATCCTGAACCTTCCCTAGTCTTTCCAACTCTGTGAATGGATGGATCACCTACTGTGATTATAATTTAGTGGATTTTGTAGAACAAAATAACTTCACACACAGACCCATGAGGTTCTTTCACTCTCCATCAGCACAAGCTGCTTCTGCAATCTTAGCTACACACATTAGTGAAAGAAAAAGCCTACCTAGAATGTGGTGAGATGATGTAGTACTTTGTATCAGTCCCATGGTACCAACGTCCATTATCAGCACCATCAGCTGCCGTGACATTAATTCAGACTTTGGATGGCAGCCCATGAACCAGTGAGGGTGAAAATTTGGAAAATCCCAAGCCTGAGTCTATGCACATTTCGAGAAGCAGATGCAGAGGGAGGATCGGCCGAAAGCAGGCATCACCTCCTGCTCGGCCAAGGCAGAAGCTGATGGGCTCTGTGTGTGCTGCACCTGCCCCCCAGGAAGAGCCTGTCCTCAGGGGCTGAGCAGAGGAGAGCGAGAGCAGCAGTGTGTCTGCTGGAGCAGCACTGCTCAGCTGACTGGGGAAACAGCAGTGGCAACTAGAGCCCAGAATAACAGGATTTCACAATTTCACTTTGGGATGCCAACAGCTTTTTCAAACTGAAATGCTACAAGAAGGCCTTAACAGCTGTGAGAAGTGTTTCACGTTGCTGTTCCTTGCTTAAAAAATAGATATATTTTTGGTGATGATGTGGGAAACTCTCCACTCCTTCCATCTCTTTTAGTAATGTGCCGTGCTGGTGAAGAAGAAATGCCCAGGGCAAATCAGGATAGTGTCCCTGTGGCTTTGCAGTGGAGTGGGTTGATCAGGAAGGGAGGCCAGAGTTTGAAATCTTTCTCTGCCCCTAGAGGCATGACATGGCTATCCACCCAGACGTGGCAGGGTAGGGTTCTGCATGCTTGTGCACAGCTGGGGTCTGTGGCCCTGCAGAGGGTTGATGTTTGCAGCATTGGTGTGGTGACACCCATCCACCCTTGCAGCAAGGGCTTTTCAGGGTGACAGAGCATTGTTTGTTTTTCATGAGGGGAAGCTCCTGACCTGGTTTCTGTGAGGAGATGGTGTGAAGTGTCACATTTGCTGCAGAGAGTGGCAGGGAGCAGGGATAAAAGCATGGAGCAAGCTGTGTTTGAGAACAAGCTGATCCATTGGTTGCCATCTGAAACTGGTGAGCTGCCGGATCTGCTTCCTGGATGATGCTTTCAGCTCTTCTCACTCTCCCCAAACCCAATGTGCAAACTGTCATTCCTCTGAGCTAGACAAAGCACTCCCCCTGAACTCCTCTGAGGCTGTGCATTCCCATCATTTTGGTCCCCTCCCTGCTGGGTGCCATGAAATGCCTGCAGGTGCATGATGACCACAGGCATGCTGGTGGCCAGACCTCACCATACCCTGCCTCTGCACAGCCTTCAGCAGCGTTCCCTGCCCTGGCGTGCCCACTGCTTGCTTGCCGCACAGCAACCAACCGCTGCACATGCTGGCATCGCTTGGTGCTTTCCCAGAGAATTTTACAGCACTTGTCCTAAGTTAGAAGACAGAAGGCCTTGAAGTTTTGGTGGTCCTGGTTTCCAGACCAGGGAGGAGAGGAGAGGCAGATCAGCTGTTGTGGCAGTAAGAGAGCAGGGGACAGCATCACGGTGAAAGCAGCATATCTTCTGGAGAAGTCTCCAAACATGGTCTCTGTGCTTCTCTGCTGGGGCTGAGGGCAGCTGACAGAGGGCAGAATAGGATGTGAATGCTCAGCAAGACTTGGGAGGAAGAGAGCTGGTTGAAAACATCTGTAAAAGGCTCTGCAAAGGTGGTGGTTTTTACAGGAGACAAGCAGCAATAAGGGGCAGGAGGATGTGGTGCTGGAGGAACGGTGCTGCAAGGCAGGGAGGGTTGGGGGGAAATGAAGCAGGACATTTGATAGAGAAGCTCAGGAACAGAGTGGGCTTTCGAAGCAATCTCTGCTTGCTCTGGCTGAGGAGAAAGGCAAGAGGTATTCCTGAGCTGAGGTGCCCAAGCCATGTCTTGCTGCGTTGTTGAAGCAGCAATGTCGCCTCCAAGCCCAGCAGTGACAGCTTGAGCATGTGTCATCAACCACAATGGCTATTGCAGCCACAAGGTGTAAATGTCACTAATGAATAAATTGCCTTGTGCCTTGGAGAGGTTAATCCGTCATGGCCAGAGACAGGGATCTGACAAGCCTGGCTATTTCAGGCATACCCTGTAGGGAGGAGGAACGCTTTGTTTCTGAGCCATCCCCTCCACCTAGGGAAGCCGATGCAGGGCTTGGCTCTGTGCCACTTCCCTTCTTCCCAGCCACATGAGCTCAGGCTTCATCCCTCTTCACTGCAACTGAAGAAGCATGACAGGATCTAGATTAGCCAAAAGTGCCCTGTTAACAGGGTGGTACATGGGGCTAGCAGGTGATTGAGGTTGGAGAGAAGCTGCTGGACACGGGGCACAGGTGCTGTAGGGGTGATGGAATACAGTGGTGGGTCCCCAGTGATTAGGAGAGTTTGTGCTGTCTGTGTTTTGGGGCAGGAGTGTTTGGCACTATGTTTTAGAAGTGTGCTGTTTCCTCCTCACCCCACTGTGCTGCCCCACAGGCAAGGCACAGTACCCCCATTTTCAGGACACCCTGTGTGTGAGTCTCAGCCACCAGTGCCCTGGCTGACTGTGCGGAGGGCCAGCAGGTACCAAACAGGGAGGGACAGCTCAGTCTAGACAAATCCAGCTCCATGGGAGCAAAGGGAAGCTGAACATAGCAACTATTTCTGTGCACAGCCTCTGCTCATCCTTGTGGCAGCCTGCTCCTCCTCCCCCAGTCGGTGCTCAAAATCAACCTGCCATCCTGTTTGTGACATATGCCAGTGTGACACCTTGCAAATCAATGCCTGGGTCTCTGTGAGCAGAAACCGCCAGGCTTGGGAAGCTGGCCACTGTCTCCTGCTGCCGTGTGCGCTCTGCTCAGAGCAGCGGAAGCCGGGCTTGCCATCTGCTGTGGGAGAGAGCCAGCTGGGTGCCCCTGCTGCAGCCTGATGGGACAGCCCGAGGGCGAGCCCTTGTGTCATTCCCCCTTCTTTACCTTTGGGCCACTCTTGTCTCTCACCATCTCTCTGGCAGAGACCCATGGGTGAGGGGATGCTCCCAGCTTGACTGCTGAGTGCTGCTGATGTTGGTGGGTGGTGGCAGTGCCCAAGCTTTTTCCCTCCTCCAGATGGAGGCCCACAAGTGACCCCCCCCCCCCCCCCCACCCCAGAGCCTGCCAGTACTCCTTGGAGATAGATGTCATGGGAGAGCTAAGGTATTTGTTCTGGCCCTGCACTCAGCACAGAGTGACCAGCTAGTTACCCGCCCTGTGGTAGCTGGACCTGGAGCTGACAAGTGACCCACCAACAGCAGGAATGTTCACACTCCAGCAATCTGCTGTTGCTGTCTGGCCAGTGTGTGTGGAATTTGAAATGGTTTCAGCCTTTGCAGACTGGCACATAGTTGACTGTTGGTCTCGGCTGCAGGCTGCTTGGTTTGGACTTTGCTTTTTGGCCAAGAGATTGATGGGAGAGAGGGCAAAGAGTTCTCCAGGCAACTGCTATCTGTCTGGGCGTTCCTGCACGTGGCAGCCCAGGAGTGGGTTTGAAGGGTGATTAAGTGGTGTTAACAGTCTCAAGCTGTTAGCAGGAAAATAAGCAGTGAATATCCTGGAAAGCAAGTGAGAAGTTGTTCTGGTGATGACATATTTTCCCAAGCCCTTTTCTTTCCATCCCTTGTCCTCACTGGCTCTGGTGGCTAATTCCTCCTCATGTGTCTGCTAGCATGTCTGCAGGATCTCATCGCTGCCCACCAAGCATGAGCTTCCACTGCACAACTGGCTGACCAGCTGCAGCCCTGTCCTTGGAGCTACAAGCAGGCTTGCCTAGGATCAGGCCACCCCCATAAACCCCCACCCTTGCTGCTGGAGCTGTTGCTTCATCAGCCTGATGCTGATCTGGGTCTTTTCTGCTGTTTCTGAACATGAGTTCTCATCTCATTGAGGTGTGTCATCCAGTGAAAATATTTTGTAAATGCAAATAAAAATAATTAAGTATATTCAATACCTCGGTCTCGAGGATGGGAAACAAGGAGTGGGAGTCACCCAGGTAGGGAGGTTTCACAGCTGCTACTGCTGGTTAGGAATTCTTCCGGACATAGCCCCTGAAGCATCCATCAGTAGTTGGGAAGGGAGTTGCACAAACCTGTGAGGGCTTGGGGCTGAGCCCTGTCAGCACCCCTGTTGTCGGGGCAACCTCGTACTCCATCCTTTCTGATCTATTTGGGCATGACACGGTGCAGGTAAAGGTCCTGTTGGCCAGGAGTCGGTGTCTGTATCCATCAGACAGGGCAAGGCAGAAGCGGGTACGTGGTGAATAAATTCTTTTTTGAACACTGGAAAACGGTTTTTACTTTCCAACTCTGTCAATATGATCTAGCTCTGTCTGTCTCTCTATATATGTACAAACAGTATATCACAATGTTGCCTTTTTTGTTGGAAATATCAAAGTACAAAGATTGTAAACCAAATCGGCATAATAAAAGTTTCAGATGATTCACTGAGGTGGTTGCCAGCAGTGGGTCTGTGAGTACTGGGCAGGGCTGGGAGGCATGGGAAGCTCCTGCGTTGTTCAGAGGCTGGGAGGGGATGGAAGTCAACCCACATGCTTAATTCCCTGATATCTTCTGAGCAGGGTGGTCAATGGACCAACCCACTCAAGTATGTGCCTTGTCCCATCCGCAGGTGACTACAGACTGTAGAGCAAAATGAAGCTGCTCCATTTTGCTCCAAGCCCAAGGAAGATGCACTGTTTTCAAACTTTTGAGCTATGTGGGCCAGCAGTCCTGAAGGGACTCCTCTAGCTTGAAGTTATGCAAAACAGATTGTTTTAGACAGGTTTTTTTGCATAGAAGAGCACTACTAGGTAAGTTAAGCATCTGGTTGTGAAGAATTCACCTGTTGCAAAGTAGGCTAGCACTGATTTAAAGCAGAGCAACCCAAAGCAGGAAACCACGGTGGTGAGACTTTTTGGGTTATTGAATTTATTCCTATTTACTTTTCACCACCCATATCAGACTCCAGACAGATTTACTATAAATTCAAATAGATTATTGAGAATAGCAATAGCCAGAAAAAGCTGCTGAGGAACTAGAAACAACATTCACTCAATCCTCTAGGCCTCTCACATCCTCCTCAGCAAAAACTTAAAGTTAGGTCTGGACTAGACCATTTAGGTGGCAGAGACTTCATCTTAGCTGCTTTAAAAGTGAAACAATATTCAGTTGCCTAAACTAAGCTTGCTGCTGGAGCATATAAAAGCATCACAGGAGGTAAGATTTCAGGTGCAGTGAGAGAGAAGACTTAAAAGGCAGATTGCTCTGTGGTGCCACTACAGTGCCTTGAGATCAAATGTCTGTCCCCAATGAAGTCACAGGTTGGATGAGAGTGGTCTGGGAAAGGCTGCAGTGGTAGCCACAAGTGAAGTGTTTTTCAGAAAAGCAAATAAAACCAAGACCCTGAAGTAAAGTGTTTCCACGACTGCACACCCAAAGCTCATTGCTCCCTGGAGCCCTTTATTCAGAGGGCTTCAGTGGTGGGGTGCTGCAGAGATCCCAGCCTCACTGCTTCCTGATTGGCCCACACAATTTTGTGAATGAGGAAATCGGTCTCCTGTTCCACCTCTGCATGGCGGAGATCAAGCTTGGTCAAAGTCTTGTTGTTTGCCAGCCCTTCAAGCAGATGCTTCCCACCATCCTGCAAAAGGATGAGAGGGGATGGTTAAAGGAGGACATCCAAAACAGAAGTGTATTGCTCCTTTCCCCTCCTCCCCAGGCAACTTCTGCTGCTGCCAGTGGGAGGTCCATGAGATGGTGCCAAAAGGGATAAAGGCCTCCACCCAGGTCCGAAACGTTGCTCACAGAAGTGCAGAGGAAGAGTGTCACCTTATGCAGCTCTTTGTGACAAGACACATGCTAATGACTCCCTCTGGGTACCATGTCAGGAGTTCTCAAACTCATGCTGGTTAATAACACATCTGGCAATTGTAACCTGAAAGAAGTCTGCTCCTCCCTGTCCCTCCATTCCTAGTTTACTGCTGGCTGGGGACAAATGGATTAGAGTGCTGTTCCTCATCTTGGCAGTTGTGAGAGCCCCAGAACTGGCAGTTTTCTGTCTGGATGCAATTTCCCAGGCTGGCTTAGCTTTCCTGAGAGAAATATCTCATGTAACTGAAGACAAGCCTTCATGAGACAGAAAATGTGATGTAGCCTTAGGGAGGCAACCCACTCTGAGGCATTTCCCCCTCATGAAGCACTGTATTTTGGGATGTGACAATTTGAACTTTTTTCCACTGTTGCTGTTCTCTTCCAAGTATCAAATACACCTCCTGCCCCATCTCCTCCATCCAGATGTACCCCTGATCCCAACACCCTGCCTCTTAGCCCTTTTGCCTAAAAGGGCAGAGCAAAAAGGACTGAGAAGAGGTCTCTTTTTAATGGGCTACAGAGGTCAGAATTGAATGTATCTCTAGCAAAACCCCCAATTTTCCTAAAGATAATACTACCAGCCACCTTTTGGACTGACATGGAACTTCACAAATGGGTAACAGGGAAGCTTATCAGAAGGAAGATACAAGCACAGAGATTATTATTTACTAAATAAAAATCCTTCTATCCTTTCCAACCTTTGCCCCCTTGTATCATTAAACTCAGATGGTTTTCCACATCCAGGACCATAAAACTCAGAACTCACAAAAGGTTTTCTGCCATCAAATCCTTTTAAAGCCCTTGTCAAACACATTGATGCCAATATTCCTGCCAGCAGGGACAGCTGGTCTTGCTGTCTCTTTATTTGACAGTGAGAATAATCGAGGCAGCACAGAAAGTTTAAAAGCCAGCATGATTGCTTTTGGCTGTCTAGTTTCAGATTTCTGAAGCTCTTTTTAATCAGCAAAAGAGAAGCAGTCTGGTTTGTGGGCATGTTGCATACTGCAGCTTTTAGAGATGTAGTAAGATCTGTGGATGCTCTTCTGTCTAGAAAATGTAAGCCTGTGTTTGAGGAGCCACTTACAAGCACACAGACATGACACTCCTGACCCACCGCACTGCTCCCATGCCACAGGGTGAGTTAAAGAAGCTCAACAACCAAGCCAATTTTCTAACAGTCTCCTCTGAGCCTGGGATGTACAGGAGAAATTCTGGGAAGGGTGACACTATCTGTGTGCTGCTGAGTGACAGATGGCACAGCAGATCCAAAGCATGAAGGATATGCATGAGACCCTCATCTCATGCTGCCTGTCATTAACTATGCTCGTGTGTGAAGCATCTGTGATTTTTCCCAGACATGCTTCCTGATTTTCAGTTTCCTGGGGGGAAAATCCCTCTCTGCCCAAAAGCCCAAAGCCCCAAAGACCGATTCAGCCCTATGAACAGAGCAACAGAGCTAGATGTAACAAGTTTGGTAAATGCATGTTCATACAGAGAAAGTGTCCTTTTCTTTCCTGACATCTGCTACAGTCTCTTCCTTGCTCACAACTGATTGTTATCACAGCAAGAATGCAAAATGAGGGATGTATTTGCCTCTGGGGCTTTGAGATAGGCTCAGGATCTGCTTTGCAAGCCCACTACACAGGGTCACAGACTGCAGGCAGAAGAGGCTTCTCTTACCAGCCCCAGGTGGTTGCATGAGAAGCTGATGCTCGTCAGAGTGGTGTTCTGAGCCAGGACCTGGGAGAACACTGCTGCGGTTGGCTCTGACAGGTTATTACTTCCCAGGTGGAGGGACTTCAGGCTGGTGTTGGTCAGCAGGGCACGGCCAATCGCTTCCCCACCTTTGTCCTCCACAAAGTTGAGGCGTAGATTCAGGGAGGTCAGAGTGGAGCTCTCAGCCAGGCCTTGAGCAAGAGCCTGAGCCCCCAGGTGACAGATCTGGTTGTTACACAGATTAAGGGTTTCTAATCTGCTGTGGCTGATCAGTTTGCCAAGAGCTTGTGCCCCGTGGTCCCTGATGAGATTGTGGGACAAGTCGAGCTCCAACAAGCAAGGGTGATGCTGCAAGTTACGGGCCAGGAACTTGATCTTGTCATCATCCACTTTGCTTTGTGTCAGCTTGAAAACCTGTGGGCATAAAAACCAGGGTCACTACAGCAGCCAATGCTTTGGACTGAGATTTGTACAAGATCATCACGGAGTTAAAACCTATGGTCCACCAGATAGGATTCATCTCCCTTCACTTCAGACGCCTTTAGCTAGCAGGCTCAAGTATTTGTTTTCCTAGTGGGCTGATACTTACAGCAAGCAGGCCATGCCACTGATGTCCCATACCTATTCTAGAGAAAAAGGGTTTGCCTCCTGGAAATGCCTGTTCCTCTCCTCTGACTGCACAAGATCTCTAACTGGGGGCTAAATTAAAGCAAGATAAAGCTGTCCAAATATCTGCAGCAACTAGCAGCAGAACCCAGCCCAGATCACAGCTGAACCTGTCTGAATGACCATGTGCACCAGTGATGACTACAGTACAATGTCCTGTGTGCCTGGGATACTTAATAGCCACAAGAAAGGTAATTTCTCTTCCAGAAGCCGTATTTCCCAAAGCATGCCAGTCTCTGTGGAATTCATCCAACTCACTCTGGCTCCACTCTGGATAGCAATGCCCACTGATGTCTTGGAGGGGCTGAGTATTTGCACTGCCGTTGCCACAGAGCTAAATGTACTGTTAGTTCTTAGGAGGAAAATCCGTCATTGCTCTAAAGCAAGTGTGAGTGTTTCCCCACTCTGTTCTCTGGGGTCTTTGCTCCTCTGGGAGAGGCTGACATGCATTTACTGAACAAAACTACCAAAAACTCCTTATGAAAAGTTCCCTCCGGGCTTTTCTTCTCCTCCCTCCCAGAACTATATGAGGAGTTGAAACAGTGGAGTGCTGCTGCTTCTTACGCTACAGGCAACAAGTTTTGTGGGAGCAAATATTTTTCTCATTGATCCCCTGACAACCCATTCTAACAAGGACACAACAGAACAAGATACTCAGCACTAAGCCAGCAGGTTAACATCTCTGCACTCTGTCAGAGTCTGTAGCTTGCAAAAGAAAGGGTGGTACCAGCAAGCAAAATTGGTCCCTGTATTTATATCCATGTGCAACTTGAAGATCTAGCTGAGGCAGTAAGGTTCAGTTTGCGGTATATTACTTTCAAGTTACGGCACATCTTCACGGCAGCAGCCAAGTTGGAGCAGTCCAGCTCAGTGAAGTTAAAGAGGCTCCACTCAAAGTTCATGCCACAGCTCTTCACACCATAAATGAGATGGAGCTCTTCAAGGTGAGGGAGAGCAGTAATGACATCTTTCAGGTTGTAATGATGCATGTAGACCTCACCAATTTCAGTGTCATCCTCTGTGTCAGAGAGGTCATTGCTCTCCTCCTTTTGATTCACCCACAAAGGTGGCAGGAACTGATTGATCTCCAGTTTCCGCACGTAGCTTTTGCAGAGCGGGATGAGCTCTTGCACCTGCTTGGGGTCTGTGATGTTAGGGATGAAAAACTTCAGAATGTTCTCCAGGTGACGTTCAAAGAACATCCGTTTCCAGCTGTTTCCATAGTTGGAGAGGTCACATGCTTGCCAGCGCTCCATACAGCACCTCTTCCAGTACTCCTCATGGCTTACAATGTTGGCAGTCACAGTGAGTGGAAGGCTGGTGGAGAGCCTGTCCACCACCTTCTTTTGGTGCTCAGGCAGAAGATAGTTCAAAATAGGGTTCTCTGGAAGAGATAAAAGAATGAGAGGTTGGTCTGGGCATAGGAACAATTGCTGGCACTATGATCCTGCCCGGGTCCCCAGCTGTGTGCCCATGCCCTCCCCTCTGCTGATTTTGGCTCTCTCTTTGGTTGCCAGAAGCTGGAGCACAGAGCTAAGTTGGCAGAACACATTTGTACATTTCCATATATGATTTCTAACTTGTACAATGAAATGTCAGTGTAATTGGGTTTGCTCTCATAATATTTGGGAACTGTGCCAGAAACTGAGCTCCCCATTTAAACTTAGTCTGAATGCAGTTTATATTCAGGGCAGGAATTCTGCTCCCGAGAGAACTAATTCAGCCTTGCAGTGATGGGAGAGTTTGGCCTGCCATTTGCTGAACTTTCTCCCTTTTGGTTTCTAAGCATATTGAAGAACAGTATTTGAAAATAACTGTGTGCTTTTCATGCAGGTCTTTGTGCCTATTTATCTTAATTCAAGCAGCAGTCTTACCTCAAATTAATTCCTGTTCCTTTTTGCTGAGGCACACTACTAGATTTTAGGTTCATCTTGTTTAAATAAAAATTCTGTTTTCCAGGTACTCTTTCCCCTGAGTCTCTTTCCCAGTGCTTGCCCTAAGTCTCAGCTCTCTTCTCTGGTGGAAGTTCTTTGTGCCCAGAAATGCCAGAGAAAAGCCGCATGTACTCACACCATGAATATTTGGTTATGTGTACAGAATTGTGTTGAGTAACATAAATCATCAGTGAAGAAACTTATCTGTGCATAGGAAATGAGATTATGAAACACCAAGTGGGATTAACTTTATAGTTCCCCTATTTCTGGGGCATTCCCTTCCTAAGGGCACCGATAGTTTTACCACAGCCTCTTTCTGGAGTCTATTTTCCAGTGTCCCACAGCTGAGACTGTGGTGACCTTCTCTGCAAAGCCCCATGACACAAGCAGAGGTGGGACACATATGGGCAGGGCTGGGCTAGCTTCACTCAGGTTCACTCAGGCCCCACTGTGGGCAAGGTGCAGCCTCACAGCTCAGGTAACAGCATGAGGGTTCCCATGAAAACAAGCAAACTGCTTTTATGTGTGCACAGTGCAGGTCCAATGCATTTGGCATCAAACTGATCGGGCTGCTGGGACTGCAAGGTTGTCCCAGCTCATAGCCTCAAGTACCTTCAGCTCCTGGCATAAGGCAGCACTGAGCTTCTCTGTACTGTCTTACAGTCCCAGAGTGGACATAGCTTTAAAACTGTCTTTGGTCTTTGCTGCCACTTCACTGAGTCAGCCAAAAAGACAGGCTCTTCTTTTCCCCCTCCCAGTCAGTTTTCAGATGAGACATGCTTCTTCTGTTTAGCTGTGTTTCATCAGTCCACCTGCTTCAAAAGCACATTCCCTGCCTGAGGATATAACTTGTCACATCACCACCAAAAGCCATGGAGGAGGGCTGAGCCAATGAGCACAATACAGAGATGACAGCTCCTCTGGGCAGGGAGCAATTCTGCATCTCTTTGTATGGCATTCAGTACAACAAGGCTCCATCCTCAAGCGCTACCCTATGAATCGAGCAGGAAACAGCAACTGCACAGCCCAGTCATGGTTGAGGTGAGTCCAGAAGAGCATGGATGGAAGATATGGTAGAACAAGGTCACTACAGAGTCACATCCTGGAGCACAGCCCAGAGGACTACAGCATACCTGCAGTGTACAGATACATACTTAGCAACTAAACAGTTTGTTTAACTGGCTTCCCAAGGGGATATTTCTCCCCATCTGTTCCTTTGGCAGGGCTGAGTGCCACACTGCCTTTCAGATGCATCTGCCTGCCTTGTTGCCTGCCCTCTGCTCTCTGGGACTGACCCTCTCTCCATGTGTCCTAGAGTAAATATGCTCCCACTTACTTTCGAAATTGTGAGCAATATGCTGGAGGCAGAGCTCAGTGAGGTGGGGGACAGTGACCAGGGACCAACTGAGATCCTCACTGATGCAACGGCGTGTGTAGAATGAGCCATCAGTGAGGTTGGCCTGAGGTGAACATGGTGAGGGAATGGCTCTGCTCTTGTCACCAGCTTCTGGCTGCTGCATCCTTGCTCAGGACCTACTTCTCCTTCAGGAGAAGCAAGGGGAAACTTCCTTGACAGTTCACCACTACGTGGTTACCTGCAAAATAAAAAGGCAGCTTTAGAAAGAAGCTAGCAATATTAATGGTCAGCTCACACTGCTCTCCTGTAACACACTTGCCCTTTGCCTGCCTCCTCTGCTTTGAACTGGAAGCACTGCAGCCAAACAATTATTACTTAGCCTCATCTTTATACCCTGCCCTATGCAAAGAGGTCTCTAGGCACCACATGCAATAAGGAGATAATAATGTGGTGTTAATTCAGAGTGCTGTTCAAGAGGATGGGCGGGAATTGATTGTTTACTGTCTTTTTCAATAAAAGTAATAGTGGAAACTGGCAGGGGCTAGGCCTAAAGCAAAGGGTTCTTCACACAGGCTGCAGTTGAACTGGGAAATTCCTTGCCACAGGATGCTGTGGATGTTAGGAGTCTGCAGGCTCTAAGAAAAGTCCATGGATGAGAAACCCTTTGAGAATGATGAACTACACAGAAGTCATGTGGCTCAGTGTGAGCAGCTGAACACAGCTGGAGGTGGGGAGAGTGCTGGAGGAAAGAACACACACTTGTTTTTCTACTCCTCTCTAGATGTCTGCTTCTAGCCACTGTCAGAGATGGGTTTTTGGGCCAGTCTGGTTTGAGCCAGTATGCCTGTTCTTATGACTCTCTAAAGACAGATGCTTTACAGATGAATACATTATAAATGTATTCTTTTCCTGCTTTTCTCCATTATTCTCTGTCTGAACTCCTTCCAAACATCCATTAACTGATGAGATGGGTCAGACCTGATCAGACCACACTGAGCCTAAGCAGAAATGAGCTAAAAGAACCAGCTGGAAGCAGAAGGAAGGATGCCTGGCCCTATTAACTTTCAGAGCTTTCCCAGACCAAAGTTTTCCATTTGCTGTTTCCTATTCCAGCCTCAAGGCCAGCACTCTCAGAATCCCACACGTATGGTTATTGCCTGGAAGTCCTAATAGTTCTCAAACCAGCCACTCTGAAAGAGGCAGAAAAGACACCAGGAAGGAATCATCCACTTGAGTTCTGGGTTCCACGAGAGCATCTAGGTCTGGTGAGCATCCCCCAGGGCATACAGACCTATGCTGATCCTTACTGGGTCTAACTAGACTTAACAGGGCTGCAGCACAGGTCTGGGAGGTTAGAGGCTGCAGGACACCTAAAAGAAGGATGAGGCAGAGGTGGATGGCAATGTCAGAGGTGAGAACACCTTCCTGCATGACCAAGAGGATATCTCAGGGCTGTGGTGGCCTTGTACCCCCATACAGTCAAAGGATCCTGTGGAAGAATAACTGCCATGTAGTATCTTTGGCCACCTGAAGAGTGGTTTGATCCCAACCAGCTCCTCCTTTGTGAAGGGGGTGACCCAGACAGTGGTCCATAGATGAACCATTTTAGTCCTTCTTTCCTGGCACAAGGTTGTGCCTTTCACCTCTGCCTTCCCAGCTCATGCTGCTTCTGCCAGCACTTCCTTCTCCTTGAAAGCATTGGAGCTGACTTTGTTAATACTCCCTCTGCTCCTCACCCCTCCAAAAGGCATACGAGGAAGGGCCTGCAAAAGAAGAAAGAGAGGAGATCTGTGAAATGCTAAGGTCTAGAAGAGAGGAGCAAATGATTAATGCTGCAAATATGTCAGCAAAAGCTTTTTCAAATACACTTGAGGCAGGCCTGAGAGGGATAGCCAGGAAAGGGTGGGGATGGCAGTGGCAGGGCATTCTCTGGCCCAAAGCAGGAGGATGAAGGGTGCCAAGGACAGGGAAGCTGATTTCTTGGGAGGCAGTAGTGTACAGATGACAAAGGTAAAGGCTGATAAAAAAAGGAGCCTGATCTGATGAAGGGTGGAAGTGGAAAGAGAAGGCATGAGTGTTAGGCAGCTGTGAGAATGCTGGGAATCCTTTCCCTGCAAAGGTCCTTGTGCCTAAGGAAGGTGCTATGATGATGGGCCACCTTTCAAGGGGAAAAGAAGAGATCTGATTCTCCACAGCACACTAACCCATCTGAGACCCAACTCCTGGTGCTCCATGGACTTCCATGGAAGGGCAAAACACAGCTAGAAGGCAGTGAGGTGGCATTAATAGAAGTGACTGGGAAAATTGTTTTCTCCTTGCTCAGTCCTTTGTCCTATTCAAAAAGCATCTGTATCATTTTGTCCCCCGGGCCAGTCACAGCTGATTGGAGCTTCTGATGGCTTTCCTGACCTTTTGGAAACAATCATTAAAAGCCAGCTGTTGGGGAGAGGCGTGCAGCATTGGTGGCCTAGGATTATTTCCTGCCTGTCCCAGCAGATGATGGGATTGCCTGTTTACCAATGGCAGGTTGATTTTCAGAGGGTGGGTAACTCATGGCACATGCAGGGCTGTCAAATGGGCTCCAAGAGTCTGGGCAGGAGACACAGCTGCCCTGAGGCAGAGCTGCCCAGGTTGCTGAGAGGCTTTCCCTTGATCTGAGCCCCAGAGCAAGTCAGCTCAGCTGACTCCACCATGCCCACTTGTCATTCACTATGAAGCAAACAGGAGCAAGGCTGCAAAGCATCCAAATGAACCCCATGCCTGTGGTGCCAGGTATGACCCCGATTCACTGCTCCAAATACATCCACTCCCACCACACCAGCGAGGTGAACACACCAGCCAGGTACCCTTACTACCAGGGCCTCTTTCACTGCTCACCCCCTCTGCCTCAGCTGTGGGAGTCTCACCCAGCCAGAGCTGAGACTCTAAGCCACTTTCCAGAGCTGGGTTTGCTAAGCATGTATTTAAACACAGGGGTAGCGCCGTAATTCACTATCAATAAACCAAGTCAACACTGTTAATGCATACTCCTTCCCACCCACTCTGCATAAACATCAGTCACCTATCCTAAAAAGGTTTTATTAGACAATATACAATGAACAGAGACATGTAGTAAATTCTCAGTTTTTGTCATTTAACACCCAGATTAGACTGAAAAGTAAATAATGCTTGAACTTCTTAAAAAAAGTAAAGGAAATCACACTTCCCCAGGAGGAACTGACAGAAATCTACTCAGACAACCAAATTATGCTGCCACTAACATGCCTTACAAACATTATTCAGCTAAACCTGTTTTGATCTGGAAATAAAAGATTTTTGCTCTTCTCATTCACAACAAATCCCAGAGAGACAAAAAAAAAAAAAAAAAAAAAAAGAAGAAGGAAAAAAGACCTGCACAGCAGCTGGTGACCTTTGGCTGGTGCTCCTACCAGGATTACAGAGATCCAAGAAATTGAACAACAGTAAACACTGTGCTTACTGGAGAGTTTGTAAGAGCAGGATAAATTATTTCTGAGGATGGTTATGCCCCAGCCAAGATTGCATTTGCACTGAAGTTCTGTTCTGCCCACTAATTGAGGAAATTCTTATGCCACTGCAGCAGCACCCTGAAAATGCCAGTTGTTCTGCAGGTGTGCTGACCTTAATGCTGTTACCTAATAGTCCAGGCAAGTCATCCTGAGTCTGGCTAACACCGCTGATCCCACCAACACCTGTGGGGACTTGCCAAGCTCTGTGGCGCTTTCAAAGTCTAATGCTGAATTTGCATTAGGATACTGTGTTGCAGGCTAAGCCTGGGCCTGCAACACAGTATCCTAATCCTAAACCTGCAATGGGCTTTAAGTGAGTTAAATAAATTAAAAAAAAAAAAAATAGTGCCAAATGAGACATCTATTTAGCTTCAGATATAATGAAATTTGTCTGTAATGGGAGACTGGGCATAGTGAGGCACGCTGGCCATTTGGGAATTTGGTTAATGTTACCACTGTAATCCTGGCGGTGTGAAGGGCCAAAACTGTGGTCCGGCATCTCTGTCAGCATGACCTGTGAAGGGCCACTGCCCTAGTCTCAGAAAAACAAAAGCCCTTTTGGACCAGAGCACTGCCCACCGCAGACCCTCTGCCGCGCCAGCCCCCGAAGGCTCGGAGAGGGGTCCCTTCCCCAGGGGGGCAAGGAGAACGCCTGGGTGCTGCTGACCGCCGCGGTCCCCGCCAGCACCGCCAGCCCAGCTCTGTGGGATGCCGGCCCTGCGCCCTCTCCTGCCAACCAATCTCCTCTCCAGAGACCCCGAGAGGGACGGAAACGCATCGGCGCGGCCGCATCGCTACGAGTCAGACCTGCGAACCGCCGGGGGAAGAGCCCGGTCACGGGCACTGGGCGTCCCCAGCCCCGGCAACGCCGAGGGGCACCGGGGCGAGAAACGCGCGGGGTCCCTCCCGACGCCTGGGCCCGGGGGATTCCGCGGCCGGCTCTGTCCTGCTGCTGCGGAGCAGGGAAGGGAGCGGAACCGCGACCAGCCCGGCCCCTGCGCTCGCCACCGCCGCTGTCGCCACGGACGCGGCCGTTGCTGGGGCGGGGCTCCCGCGGGCTGCGACCCCCGGCCGGGCACGCGTGGGGCTCGTGGGGAGCCGGTGCCCGTCGCACCGAGGGTTCGCGACCTGCTCCGAGCCAAGCCCTTGCAAGGAGCGGTGCTCCGCGGCCGCTCTCACGGGGCCTGCCCGCTGCCAGGGCGTGCGGGGCAGCAAGAACCAGCAGGAAGGGAGAGGGACGGGATTTGGGATGGCGCTCCCCCGTCACCCCGCCCCGTGCAGCCACTGAGAGTTAGTGCCGTGGTGAGTAGAAGCCCACTCTTTCAGCACACACGGAGGAGCTCACCACCATGCTCCACGAGTGCTGGGTGGGGAGGGAACGTTTGCCGAAGTCCCGGACACTCTTGCAGCAACAGCAGCAGCTGCTGTGGCATCATGGAAAGAACCGGGCAAGGTTCAATGCAAATGGTTTTGTACCAGTCAGTATTCAAAGGGTGAATACATCGCTATCCTCAAGATACCCGTTTCTTTGCATGTTTGTATGGCTAAAGGTATGCTGTATGTACCCAAAATGGGCTTGCTTCAAGGCCTCATATTTTGGGGCAGAATGACATCACAGGCAGGTCTGAGGGGGAGGAAAGCAAATCTGAGAACTCCACTGATGGCAAGAAGATCTTGGTCCATCTGCTGCATATTTGTCTCTTCTCCTCAACCTGTTCATTTTTCATTCTGCTGTTAAGCATCCTCTACAGAGGTGGGGAAAGACCAGAATCTTCATCAAGACACACATCATGCTGTGGAGTATAAAGAGTAAACAAGGGGATGAAAACATGCATCTCCTCTTTCCCATTTCTCAGATCTAAGCGTTGCAGTATTTGCCAGGGCATTTCCAGCCTGAGACAGGTTTTTCTTTCACTCCCTTGGAATGCTGATGTACTGGGCACAAGAGGAGTGCAGCCAGCCTGTGCCCTGTGGGAGCATACATAACACTGGTGCCAGCTCTCATGATAGTCCTGCAAGACCCATAATAGCTGGCAGTTTTAGGAAGCTGTGCTGACTTTCATATAAAATTTACCTCCTGGTCATGAAGAAGATGTTAAAAGCATGATCCCAGATCACCCTAAAGGCTCAGCAACAAAACAATAAATGCAAAAAGGCATAGATTAAATAAAAGGATCAAGACTCTTGAGGCTTCCTTAGTGAATTTCAAAGATAGAAAGTTAGACCTTGGCAGCAATGTACTTCTTTTTCTAGGTGTGGCCTGATTCTGTCACTCAACTCCCCAGAAGACAGTGACACTGCCTGTGAGTCAAGCTGGTGTTCAGCACAATGGGGTAGTCAGAAGGCTTGCAAAGCCCTTCACAAATGCTGGCCTCACACTGACCATGCTACTCCTGGGAACACATCTCCAGGGCATTTGAGACCTTGAAAAGCAGAAATGAGAGCAACATAAAGCCAGGGATATTTTCTCTTGCAGTGATTTCCATGCATACATTCGGTCAGACTCCTGAATTGCAAAGGAGATAGCCAAACCACATCCACAGAAATAGCACCCCTGAGCTGCCTGCATAACAGTGATCAATTTCTGAGCTGAGCCTTCAGCAAGCCATCAACACTGAAGTTTTCAGCCCACCTCACGGCCAATATAATGCAAATGTCATGTTTTGGAGGCTTCACAGTCCAATGGAGTTCAGCTGTCTACTGTCTACTGTCTACTGTCTACTGTCAGGAGTCTACCCAGTCATTGATTCCCAGACACAACAGTGCTCAATATTGCAGTCAGTTGTCAAAATGGATGCAATCAGATATTGAATCATATGCTGAAAAGAAGTAGTAGTAGTCCAAAAATAGCTCCATTAACTCCTTCTGTACCTTAGCATTTATTTCCAGTGGGAAATGTAGACATTAGTTGTGGCATCCGGGAAGGGAGCGCCGTCCCGAGGGCGGGGTAAGGTATATAACAGGGACGGGATCGGAGGGTCGGGGTACAAACCAGCCAATAATGGACCGATACAGGGGAGGAGTAGGGGTGACCGACAGGGTGAGGACCGATGGGGACAGGGGGAAGGAGTAGCTTACATTAGGGAACCAATGAAGGCATAAAAAGCAAGGAACATTCCAGAGCAAAGGGATAGCTCAAATGATGATGGACATGAACAGGGATAAATGATTGGCATCAAGGGAGGTGGGAAGATTATACAGAAGCGGTCTTCCAGGGCATCCCAGGTGGACTAACCCCGGGACCCCCTCCCACAATTAGTGCTGTTCCCAGCAGGGTGTACAGTGGCAGTTGGCTCCTTAAATTCTGTGGAGTAGGGATGCAGGGTAAAACATTACATCAATTTCCATTCCCATCCCCACTGTTGACAGCTGGGAATGAGGATGAGGGAAGGTACTGCTTCCTGGCCCTGGTGACTAAAGTCCTACCAGCAGACTCCGGGTGCCCTCTGTATCCCTCCAGCTACCGGGTCTCAGATTTCCCCTAGACAGCATCTGTGATGGTGTTGTGCATAATCAGCTCTGCCAGCTTTGCCTGGAGTTGGAGGACAGTGTAACAACAGTCAAACCTCATATCACAACAAATAAATTGGACAGGAGCCAGGTCCTGCAGTGCCTTGTGTGGGAGAAACACATCCCACAGGGTATCTTCTGCTTGCTAATGTGAAGATTCAGGTGCTGTTCTGGAAACAAAGCTGTGGCTGTAGGGTGACAACCTTTTTTAGTGTCCCAGCATGATGGACTAGAAACATTATCCTCCCTGGCTTTGCCCAGCTATCAACACATCCTGCATCCAAGCATTTCTCCTCTCCCTCTCAATTTTTCTCTCCCTCTCCTTCTCGCCAGTTGCACCAGCACCAGCTGTCTCTTCAGGGACTTCAGGAACACATCTGGTGAACTTTCTGCCCACAGCAAGTAGCAAGCTGTTTGTATGCAGTGGCAGCTGGAGGTAGAAGGAGTGAAAAAAAATACCCTCTGTGCATGTGTCCTCCTGGTCAGTTCTGCTAGTGCATCTCCTGCAGCCTGCAGTGTCCTCACATCATACCACGATGGCTGGAAGTCACCACACCAGTCCAGGATATAATTTCATTTGAGTCCTGTGCTCCATGGGGGGCAGCCTCTCTAGCTGATGCCTGCAGCGAGGCAACCTTCATCTGTCAGATGAGGTTCATCTCTCCGTGGGGAAGAACCATGGACACAGCTGAAGGTCAGGTTGGAGAGGAGCCTCTTGGTGTTTGATGTCTCCCTGACACCAAAGGGATTCATTAGGGTAGGAGCCAGCGAGGTTTGTCCTCGGCACTGGTGCAGTTCTCTTTCATTAATGGCTTCTACCCTTTCAATGAGGAGCATAGAAAGTTGCCAAAACTTGGCATGACTCAGAAAATTGAGGATGCCGAGGAGCAGAGAATGGCTTCAAAGCTCTATTTCCAGGCCCCTCCTCTGGCTGTCTCCCTGCAGCTCTTGCTGGAAAACACTGCTTACAAGCAGCTAGCAGCTCCTGGAGTCCTGGAGGAAGAAGCAGAACAAATTACATACTGGAAGAAGGAAAATTGCCCCTGTACAGCCAGTGCTGAAGGATGGGGGAGCAGGATGCTCTCTGTGCTGCTGCTTTCCCAAAGCTTTCTGCTCTCCCTGGGTCGCAGCAGGAACCATGCAGCTGCTGACAGCTATTAATAGATGAGGAGAACGTGGGCTCTTTTTCCTACTGCTTCTTTGGATGAATGGTAATTACCCTTAATGAGACTGGATTTGGTTCTACCTCCTACCTTCCAGCCCCCTTGCCTGCGCTGGCAGGGAGAGACCAGCCCATCTGCTGCCTGCACTGGCTCTGAGGGGAGCAGAGCTTGCCAGCAGGAGTGGAGGCTCATCTCCCCATGACATCCCACAGGCCTGGCTCGTGGATGCTGGGCACAGGGCAGGAGGCAGAGCCTGCCAGCTGACAGGCTGCAGCAGCTCCCTTCAGCCTGGCCTTTCCAGTGGCACACAGGTGCCCTGTGGAGGGTGAGATAAATGATCCCACCACAGGCTGAGGGTGCAGCTGGCTTGGATGCTCTCTTTTTGAGTTTAATTAAAGAAACAAAACAGAGGAACAAATAATCAGGGAATCTGTCCTGTTGCTATGATTGGCATCCCCATCATCATGCATCACACCAAGATTTGTGAAAAGGGGTATCCTTCCTCCCTTGCTGGTGCAAAACCAGTCCCAGAATATTCCTGGACTTGGCCCCCATCTTCCACAGGGCACAGTCTAGCTGCCATAGGGTTAATCAGGATATGACCTGAACGAGTGAGATGGTTTTGTTCTCACACCACCGCGCCTCTGGCTTGAACTCTGAAGCAGGAAGGTTTCCTTCATTCATGTTACTTCAAAAATACTGCATAAATAGTGCAGGAGGTTTTCTTCATCCACTGGGAGGCTGTTCCTCCTAGGAATCACCTCCAAGTAGATGGATGCAAATGTTAAATCTTTCTTGTACATCCCAGACTCTGGCTCTGGGGCAGGATATCCTCTGCATTAGTGTTTGTCTAAGGTGCTTGGTAAGGCTGCATTTCACAACCCCGCCTCTGTGCTGTCCTACTCATCCAGACAGCCACAGTGCCTCAATGACTCTACCACTCCTTAAAAACATAGAATTTTATTTTCTTGGTTCAGCTTAGCAGCTGGTAACACTTTCCACCATGGGAACCCCTTCCCTTCACTGACCCTTGCCATTTGCATTAGGGCAAGAGGTAAAAGGCTGCCCCATTTGTCAAGGTGAACTTCAGTTTATTTGCCTTTTAGTTTTTAATTAGTTCTTTTCCAGATCATATATTTTCTTGACTGAATCAAAAAAACCTTCCTGCAGGCAGGATCTGTGATCTGTGGTCAGGTTCCCATTTGCAAACCCCTGCCTCCTTGCTTCTGGAGCCCTCTCTTTTTCCCTCTCTCTGAGATCCCTCCAACGTCAGACCAGAAGTTTCAAGTCCCTCTGCTGACTCCCACTCAGCCCTTGTGTTGCATCCAAGTGCCAGATGGCACTCTAGGATTGAGTAAGACCTCTGCCAGGCTCCCCTCCCTTTCTCTCCACCCTTCAATCTAGGGAAAAGAGACAGAGAAACAGCACTGCCAGATTTCAGGCTGCTGTGTTCGTGCCAGCTTCAGTGGTCTTCAGCCCCAGTTGCAGTGGGATTGACATGGGAGGTATTGGCACAACCCTGGAGCAAGGGGTGCCAGGGAAGGGAGGACCTACTCTGAAGCTCCCCTCTGTGTCCAGTTCTGTATTATAATTAATTAATTAACCAATGCTGAGTAGCCAACAACAGCCACTGCTTTCTCGGTGCTCCCCCAGCTCTGCTTCCTTCATTTCTTGTTAGAAAATTTCTTGTTTGTCTGGAGTTGCTGACCAGCACTGGGTAACTGCCTGCAAAGGTCTGCAGGTCTGAAGGTTTAGCAAGCTCCTCTTGGGCAGGACAAGTGCCCAGGCCCCCTATATTGAAATGAGGAGGAAGAGGAGGAGAGGAAAAGCAGAGCAACTGCCCTGCCAGAAAGAGGCTGTGGGCAGCAGAAACATCCTGTTTGTGAGTCCTGCTGGGAGCATAGGGTTGTGTTTGGACAGCAGAAGGAACCTGGGGAGGATGTGATCAGATATTCCCAAATTTTCTGCTTCAGATAGCTGCATTAGCACAGTGCCTGCTGCTTTAGGCTCAGAACTGACTGGGCTCTCGAATAAACCCTCCTTTCCTGGAGGGAATCTGGCACTTTTTGCTGGCTCTTCTCGATACTCAGGCATGGGCATCTCCATTAGTACTGCCTCAGCTCCAGGGTCTCTGCTGTCACTACTGTGTCACAGCAATCCCCACAGGTCCTGTCCCTGGAGCATGTGTCTCTTCACCGCCAGGTTGCTGTCACTCAGCTCCACAGAGGGGATGAGGAAGACATAACCTTTAGTAGAGTCCAGGAGGAGACATGAAAAAAAAAAACCGTATGAGATGCATCCTCCTGCAAGAGGGCTGGTCCTGAGGGAGGTAATTAATATAGAAACACTGATCACCGAGATTTTGCTAGCCTTCCTCCTCAATTCCTGGTGAATGAGGTGCTGTTGTGTCCTTGCCAAAGATGCCAACTGTGGCCAGCTTCCCTTGGTCGTGCTGGTCACATTCTGCCCTGCCCTGTCCACCTGGCTGCTGGCTGCAGGACTCTGTGACAGGAAGACTTGGCATCACCACTCAACTAGCCTGGCACCAGCTGCGTGAGCCAAGTTGGGGTGCCATGTGAGAGAAGAGAGCTGGCTGCATATTTGATTGGAGGAGGGAAAGCTTCTTGTTAGTGACTTCTATTCCTGTCTGGGCTTGTTGCAGACTTCACGACATTCAGAGCAGGTGTGAAGCTTTTCCCTTACCAGGCTGGGGATGAGAATTAGTGGGAGGCTGTTTTCCAGCACTCTCATGGAGCTGATCCACTGGTTTTGCATTGGTCTCTTTTTTTCCACAGGATGGTCCATGATTTGCATTTTAGCTTGTGACTCTGTGTCATTCCCTTCCCTGCCCCAATTTCCACCTCTCCCTGTTGTGCTGTATTTAGATAAATCCAAGTGCTTGCCACAGTGTAGGTGCTCTAGAGGGATGTGAAGCAGGATCAGATCCTACAGCATAGGCAGTACACTATGAGATTTTGAAAATTCCAGAGGAAGCAGTGCATCATCTTTCCCTTGTTTGGCCACCAGAAAGCAGCTCAGAGGTCCATGATTCTTGTTATATTTAAACGAGGCATCCTCCCTGCTTACCTTATTTACCTTCAAGGCCAGCTGGGCTGGCCTTGCAGAGGGAATAACCAACACCCCTCACAAGCAAACACCCCTTCCCTTGGAGGCTGGGATGCTCCCTGGAGCTTGACCCACAGAAGAAGGAGAGGACTGGGAAGGGGATCAGCTGGGCTGTGTGGCCTGGGGAGGTGGGGGCACATGGGGAAGGAGGCACATTTTCCATCTCTCAGATCCTTGGTGTCTCACAGGGGCAGCTCCATATATATCTTGTATCAGGAGTTGCGAGCAGAAGGGGGCCCTGTTCACCCCATGACAGCAAGAGCAATGTCGGGGTGGTTGCTGTGGTGAGAGCTGGACAGTGATGGGATAGCAGAGCCCGGGAGCCTGTGCAGCAAGGACTGCTGAGTTGACACTGTCCTTTGGTGCCCTCTTCCCAAACCAGCGGAGCCCAACACTGGCAGAGCTTCGGAGCTGCCAGCTGCCATCACTGTCCCTCCAGAGACATGCTCTGTGACAGATCTGCTTCCTGCCACTGCGCTCAGCTCCCGGGCACTCCTGGCCTCACTGCAAGGGATGGGGGTCATGGCAGAGCCACGGTCCCCTTGGTGCTCCCTTTCAGGGCTTGGCTGGTGGAGCAGGGCCCCAAAGCATTGTGCTGTGTGCTGGGGGGAACAGGGCGCACGCTGCCCCCCCTGCAACTCTCTGCCACCGCCTCCCTGAAAGTCTCTGCTGTGTCCACAGCATCGCAGGCTGGCTCAGGGAGAACCACTGGGCTTCCCTCTTGTGCCCCGTTGCTGCATCCGGGTTACACTGGCAAAGAGAGCTGGACTGGCATGCTGCAGGCTCTGCCTGCAGCTGCTGAGCCAGGCTCTCTGGAAACTCTACACTTGAGGATTTGTTCAAGGGTCAGAGATTGCCTGATGCCGGCAGGGTGCTTTTGAACCTCCAAGAAGCAACCTGGAGTGTTCCCAAGGACTTCTGCAGTGCCAGCAATGTGCCAAGCCCAGCTGCTGCCTCTGTGCCTGGTCTGTCATAGGTTATGCCCTGTGGTGCTTCCTCTGGACCAGTATAAAGCTTTCCATCCCTAATTTTAAGTCCAGCTGTCCCCCTCCATTGTGAGGCCTCTGGCTCTGCCTGCTAGGGCCAGCTCATCCCTCTCAGCTGTGGTTTTTGGCTGCACTGCTTGGTGGGTCTCTCCTTCTTCCATGTCCCTGGCTGGGTGCCCAGTGTGATGCTGCTCACCCAGGGCTGGGAAGTCCAGCTGCAAAGCCCTCACTTTCTGTCTTTTCCACACAGAGATGCCAATGTGCAAGCTCCATGGCCCTCAGATGTGGACGGGGAGGGTCACTTCTTCCAGACCCTGCATCTGGTAGGGAGGGGTGGTGCCCGTGGTGGGGACACCCCAGGCATCCCAGCTCATCCTGCTGCTTAGTGCTGTGAAAGCCAGCAACTCTTGGGTCACTCTTGGGGCAACCAGCTCCAGCAGGAAGCTCTCCTGGCTCTCTGGATGTCCAGTCTGTTCCAGGTATGTGATTCCTGTGTTTCTAACAAGGCAGGGAAAGAAAATTAAAAGCCCAAGTGAGCAACGCAGCCAGGCTGAGCCAGGAAACGTCAGAAATGCCTCTGTCAACACTGCAGTTGAGGCAAGCAGGCAGGCAGGCAGCTTCTTAATTATTGATGGTGCTTATAAATAAATGCTGGGGTAGGGAATAGAAGGTTATAACAGAGCAGAGGAGCCACTTCTGGGTGGGGGAGGGAACCTGAGAACTTGCTTGTTTTAAAGGTCATTTAGTTTTGCCTCTGTTTCCTCTTTTTTGTAAAACTTGGTGATATTTGAGTTGGTGGATTATATTCCCTGTCCATCTTCTTCTTGCACCTGCCTAACCTGTCCATCATGGAGGAGGAGAGAGGAAAGACACCCATGAGGGCAGTGAGAGAAAGACGGGGAAGGGAGGGAGGAAGCATTGTGTGGAATGTGGGACAAACAGGCAAACGAGGAGACAACGAAATTAGTAGAGCAGCAAATCCCAACCCTAGTGTAAATAATTTTTCACCATGTGAAAAGAAGGTCTACATAAGCTCAGATTTTCTTCCTGTTCCTGGAGCTCAAGCCCAGGCAACCTCTGATGTAAAGCAAGAGGAAAGTGCGTGATATGAGGCTGGGCAAGGACTAGAAGGAGATGCAGGGATCCTGGCTGGAAACTGGAATAGTAACCCAGTGTCTGCACAGCCTCAGGGACTTTTGCAGCAGGCTCAGGGTGGTGTGTCCCAGAAAAAACAGATTATCTGATAGCAATAGTTCTGGGATAGGGATCGCACAGCCAGCTGAAAACAGAGGTACTCCAGTACTTTGAGACTGACAGCCTCCATAGGTATCTTAAGAAATTGTGCACAGTAGGACCTCACAACTTGGTCTGAAGCCCTCCAGCTCGCAGAAGTGAACACACAGGCTCTGGGTGCAATAGGGACTCAGGCACAATGGAGCTCCTTCTAGCCTACACTACAGCACACTCTACAGGATCATCTTCCATTCCCCCCCCCCCCAGTCTAAAGGGAGCCACTGCATGTGGCAGGCAGCAGCACTCCAGTGCCTGGGGTTGGTCATGGGTACAGCTTTGGGTGCAGCTTTGCTCATCTTCCCACTGGACCGTGTCATAATTACACACCTGCAGGATGAGCAGCTCTGCAGTGCATGGGGGATGCAGCAGCATATGGCTCTCTGGATGCAGACTGGGTTACATCATGACAGCCTCACTGGATTCCCTCTGTGCTGACACCCTGGGACCCCACAGCCACCCTGCAGTGACCCAGAATGACATCAATCAATCAAAATTCAGCTCTCTATGGAAATGGGCTGCTCCCGGTCAGGAGGGTGGGTTCCATAGCAAGGCGCTCCTAACAATAGTTGGGATGATGATGGGGAGGAGATGTAAGGGGAAGCAATAAGGGGAAGCAGAAGCATTCTCCCAGCCCTATGGGTCCACCAGGTGCTTTCTGGAGAGAGGAGCTTTGGGTTGCAGCTGAGGAAGTCACGCCTCTCTGCAAGCAGCATGGAAATGCCAGCTGCGATCCAGGCTGAGGAGCTGAATGCAAAGTGCTCTCACACAAGGAACCAGCTGGCTGTGAAGGGCATGGCAAAGGCAGGCTGCTGGGATTCCCCAGGAAATGCCTTTCCTGCCTCTTCGGACACTCAGCTTGCTGATGTGGACAGCATTCTCCTGCAGTGGAAACTTCTCTTCCCCAGAAATGCTCCCCAGAAGCTGGGGGCCCAGAGCTGGAAGGGTGATTCAGCCATGGGGTGTTCCTGCCCAGCCCATGCTGCCTGTCCCACAGCTGGACACCTCTAGCACAGAACCATTCCTCTCCTTTCCCAAGCATCTGGGATGTAGGAGGTGAGCAGCAGCACCAGCTCAACATAGCCCTGAGCTGTTCCTGAGGGATGGGAAGTCTCACCTCGCCATGGCTCCTGAGCCCAAGGTTCCCCTCCACAGCCTTGTATGCGCTGTCCAGCAGCTGCCCACGAGTGGGTGTCAGCTGCTGCAGGAACAGGGAGCCTGTGGTGCAGGGCACTGTGAGGGTGAGAACCTGCCAGTGTAACCCAGAATCCCAGATACGTAGATGCTTGGGTTCCTGGTTTACACGCGTACATGTGTGGTGTGACCAGTTCAGTGCACACTATCACTTTGCATGTAGAATCACAGAATCATAGAACAGTTTGGATTGGTAAGGACCATCCAAGGTCACCTCTGGTCCTCTGCCCCTGAGGTGCTCTCCCTCCCTGCAGGGCTCAGCTTGGACATGCTACATTATGTTTAGTGTTTCTGGGAGACGGCTCAGCAGCAGATCTGATGGACCAAGCCCCACAGATTTTGAGCCTGTGGCTCAGCCCACTTTTAAGATCCTCTGCATGGTTCAGCTCTGCTGCTACCACAACAATCCCAGGACCTTCCTGAAGTGAGTCCTATGGCACCCAAGGTGCAGCATGTCAAGGTCCTGCAGCAGTCTGTCCCAAGGCTTGGGCTGGCAAGGGTGCTGAGGGAGAGCTGGCCTTCTCCCTGACACTGTGCCAGCCTCCCAGTCTGCAGCCCAGGCTACTGAGTGTGAAGCTCCTGGAGCAAAGTGTGTGAGAAGAGACATGCAAATACTTTCTGCTCCCCTTCTGCCAAAGTCAGGTAGTTGCTTGGGGTTGATGCTGGCAAGCCCTTGCATTGCAGGTGACCTTAAGGGACCTCGGGGTCCATCTGGCCTTATGAAGGTGTTGCCAACCTGACAGCACCAGCTCACGGCAAAAAAAACCAACATTTTCTTTTAATTAGTTTCCCACTTCCTGACATCCCTTCTGTGTGCATGTGTTTGGAGGTAGAAATGTGTGCCCAGGATACTGCTCACACCTTAGATCTTTAATGTTTGTAAGGGAATGTAGGCTGCAATTTTGGTCAGAGAACGCCATTTCAAATCTGTGTTTCATTTCCCAAAGCTTCCCAGCTAAGCATTCCCTGACCTGCTGCTGACATGCAGGGCAAGCCAGGCACAAACGTGGCAGCTACTGCAGCTCCTGCACAGTATGTCAACGTCTTGTCCTCCTGCAGCAGGGAAAGGGGAGCGCGGGATGTAAGTCTGCACACTAGGACTTCACCAGGAAAACGACAGGAAATGCCCTCTCCTAGAATCAGCAGCCTGGCATGTCTGCAGCACAAACTCCAGCATTTCTATTGCAGTGACCCACTTTACCAGCCTGAGGTGATATGGGCACCATGGATGACTCCACAGAATCACTCTTTGGTAGGATAAGATCAATTTTCTCTTTCAATTCCAGAACGCTTTTAGTGCTACTGCCTAGTTCTGTATGCACTTACAAGATCAGGATTTGGTTATGCTGATATCATTTATTGCAAGCTCAGAAAGGATTTGGGAAATACTCAATTTCATGTCTATAAAAGCCAAGAGCAGCAAAGGAGGAGGGAGAAAATGGGGTTCCCAAGACAGCCACAGATGAGGCAGAAGAGGACCAGTGCAGCAGCTGCAGCCCTGCTTACAGACCAGGTGGCTCTTAAGGTTTATAGGAAGGTGGTGCAGGAGATGCAGCAGCCTTGAGTGTGGCAGGTGCTGGGGCTGCTGCAAATACCTTGAGAACAGAGAGTTATTTTCCCATGGAACACAGGAGGGGACAAACAGATCTGAAATGCCAAGGCATCAGGTCTTTGCTGCTCACTCACCACACAGCGCTGAGAGCCCAAAAGCATCCACAGTGGAGATGGATCTCCTTCCAACAGCTTCCTACCAACCATCTTCCTCTGTGGTGCTTTAAGCAGCAGCCCTTCACCTTCCATGAGAGTGGCCAGCAGCTCAGTAAAGGCATTACCTGGAGGGGCAGCACCCAGACCTCTGCCTTTTAAGGGGGTGGGCAAAAGTCTATAAGGTCAGTGGCTTTGAAGCTAACAATCAAGCTAAAGCAGGTTAATTCCATAAGGCTGCTGCTGGCAAGCTCAGGCTCTGCTTTTGGAGCATCATGCAGAAGCAGCTCAAGCCAGCATTCCTTTCCTCCTCCTCACACCTACTCTCCAACACCGAGAGGAGATATGATCTCCTGTAGCAGCTATTAATAAAGTAACACAACAGCACTCTGGGAAAGTGCTTTTCCAGTAACACAGAACACTCCTTGCCATTCCCACCTGGTGCTGCTGGGGCCCAAGTGAAACACAGGAATTGTGCAAGAACAGGCACTGATGCTGCTTTCAGCTGATGACATGAACCATCCTCTGGGACTCCACACACCCTCTCCAGCATCCTACCAGCCTTGTCACAAGGGCCCTGAAGCACTGGGCTGGGTGCTCCAGCTCTCCCCAGTGCTCAGATGCAGGGATGTTAGGAGCACCACTAGCACCTCTGCATCCAGAAATGGAAAGAATTTTGAGAAGGCACCAAGCTGCTCTGCTACAGTGGAATGCAGGGAGGATCTGAGACGAGCAGCAACCTGCCCTACTGACAGTGATGAAAGAAAAGGGCCTATGCACCCCTCTGATGGCTGAACCCTTGGCAGCAGGGGCAGATGTCTGAGACCTTGGCTCACAAATCCCTTTGCAATAAACCCTGCTTTAAGCTTCCTGGCTGGAAGCAGCATTCACTGAACCAAAGGCTTAAGGCCTGCACTCCTGCTGTAGTTGTCAGTGATTTGGGGGAGAAGGCGAGGACAGCTGTGAGCACCACCAGCCTCTAAAGGCTCCCCATTCCTCCTGCCTATGAGTCCTCACATTTATATCTGGCACTTTCCAATGCAAAACCAGCTGCTGGCAAAGATGAGCAGAAGCCACATTAAGCTATAGGGACCACATATGAGATTTTTGGCTGGACAACCACTGGGATACAGAAGAAAACCCCTTGTCTGCTAATCATGCCCCGCAAAGTCCATATCCCTTTTTCTCCCAAGATAAGCTGTTCACTGAAGAAAAGGGAAATGAGGCTCTGCTCATAGCAGAGCTATTCCCCCTCCCTCAGGCAGACAGTTAAGTGGGAAGCCTCTCATTCTGACACAGCCATTCCCCACTAGATCCTCTTCAGTAATCTGTATCTATGTTATAGCCATTTCCTGCTACCCGTCCATCAGCATCACTGTGCTTCTACACTTCCTTCCTCCCTCCCTCCCCAAAAGCAGCTATTGGTCCTCCATCTCCCTTCACAGTGACAGGCAATCCTACCTGCTGGTGAAATTCATTTGTGTCAGGCTACTCTTGCTGCTCACAGGGTGAAAACCTGCTTGTATCACTATCCTGTTGCACTTTTGGCTCAGCTACCATTTATGATCTCTGTTTAGGTCAATCCTGTATCTAAATTAATGATGCTTTGGCCAGGAGCTCTCACCATCATTCTAACACTGAAGTCTGAAATGTCTTTATGAATTGAATTTGCTGGGTCCACCACTGCTTGTGAAAAATAACCAGTTTATGAGACGTGCTCACCTCAAGACAAAGCAGGGCACAGTCCTGCTGCAGGGATTTCCATGCTGCAACACAGCAACAGTTTCCATTCTCACAACTCATTATATATCAGTGCTGGTTTTTAGGTATGAGCCAGTAAGAAGCTAGAAGGAAGGACTTGCAAGAGAGTGGCAGGAAGAAACTGAGATAAGAACATTCATCCAAAGCGGAGAGGTGGAGAGGGGGACAATTTTGTTCCCTCAGTGCCGAGGACTGGCTTCAGCTCTACGTATTGCATAGCCTAACAAGCCTGAACCCACAAGCAAAGTGGGATTTCTCTAATTTCTAAATTAGAGTAGGATTTTTAATCAGAGAGGTGTTCTGAGTTCTGCAGTAGGAAGGAACTGCTTAGACAAGAGTAAATGCTGACTTCTGGAGCTGCAGAAGGGGGCAGAACGAACCCCTCTGTCACAGCAGGAAAAAAAAGGTGCAGCTACAAGAAACATTAGATTATTGAATTCTCTTGACCCTTTAATAGCTTTAAGGTAACAGTCCCAGCTCCTCATGTTCTCACAAAATTTCTGTGCTGGTCTTGTGGCAAAGATTGCACTGTTCCATGAGAAGTAGGATCTGCTGTTGCAATTGGTGCTTTCCAAGGCTCCACCCACATAGGCTCATGCTGAGAACAGGCAGCATCATTCTGCCAGCGGGGTCTCTGCTGATCCTGGATGGTCAGAAGTCAAGTGCTCCAAGGCAGTAGTTGCAGCAATGTTCAGCTGCTAATCCTTCCAGATGGGCAGAATATATGCTTGGTATCAAGTGTCCAGCTGGGTGTATACAGCTGTCCTGGCACTAAAGCATCACAGCTTGCTCTGAGCGAACTCCAGTGCAGTAGTCAGGGCTCCCTGCATGCCTTTGGCATTTCCACTGCCCTTAGCTACGATGGGAGAGCCTCCTGCCTTCCCTTCCATCTGTGCACAGACGGCCATGGCCCAGTCAGCAGCAGAGAACCCAGGGAGGCAGCTCTGGGGAAGAGACACAGGCAAGTTATTTGTAATGTGGGGCAGCCAGCAATCTATGAATAAAGAAAGCTAACAGCATCCTCTCTGCACCCAGCCTGAGGCAGTCATGACAGTGAGGACCACAAAGGCTGAGCTTACATGTTGCCCCTGGGCAAACACAGCCTGGAGAATCCAGGGATATCTGTGCCCAACAGAGACTGAAAGTACATCTGGTCTCAGTACAGTCATCGCAGGTCCTGCCTCTGTGTGATTAACCACCAGCATTGGGCAAAACCCCAGGAAAAGCCTCAAGCAGGACCTGCTGAGCAGTGGGTCCAGCCCCCCTTGGCAGGCAGGTTCCCCTTGCCTCTATCAGGGTTCTGCTTACCTTGGATACCTGACAGGCACAGAGCACCTGACCCGAAGCCTGAGGGCTGAGCAGCAAGACTGATGTGCTAGGAGACTTGTCACACAGCTGGTTCACTACTTTCATTAGGATCTAGGAGAGGCAGGGAGAACAGGGGTCAGGCAACAGCAAAGCAGAGCAGCATCCAGCAGAAAATGTGCCCAGCAACTCCCTCTTGCTGTTTGCAGCACCTGAGGTACCACTGGGCCAACAAAGAATGTGGATTACTCACAGAGAGGGAATCAGCTGGGACAGTATCAATGATGACAGGCTGGTTGCAGTATTTTGCTAGCAAGATTTGTGCCACCTTCTCAGCCTGGAGGGAGAAAAACACAGCACTTTGAAGGGCTACAGGTGGCACAGGATGGGCTCCATGGGGATATATCCATGTAATATATACACAAAGGGAATGCAAGCATTGCTCTGTGGGACAGATGGGAAATGTTTGATAGCAGAAGTCAAAGTAAGACTAGCAGACAAAAATTTCCATGTAGAGCTGTACAGCCCTCCTTCCACAAATGCAAGCAGAGATGAACCCCTGTCAAAAGTGAAATAGAGAGTGACTCATTCAGTCCCCAGCCTCTCTCCTGGACCTATACAGAGCCACATGTCTCAGGAAGGCTTGTGGCAAGATGCCTATACTTTAAGCAAAGGATAGTTCTTCCTGAGATTTCTCTGTTACCAGTAAGTAATTCTAATCTGCCTTTAATATAAATTGGCAGAACAGAAACACATGTGGGAAGCAAAATCCATGCAGCTGGAGGAAAGCCTCTGTTAAGCCCACTGTGAGGACCATCTCATCTTCTTCATGCATAAACAAGGAAGTGAGGCCCAATGCCTATTGGTGTTGGCCAAAAGTGTTGTTATGGGGCTCTCTGTTCTCAGAGGCAGGGAGACATGGAAATTCTGCAGGTGCTAAAAGTCCAGCCATTCTCTGCATTTTAACCAATGGCCGCATAAACAATAGCCAGTGAAATCAACCCAGCACAGGGCCTGTGTTGCACTGTGCATGATTGCACAGGCTTTCCTTTCTTCTGCCTTCTGAGACTCTAGTGACTGAGAGGCTCTGAAGAGTGACAGAGACATCAGGTCCACTGGTGTGTGCTACAAGCTGGCTGCAAGCTGGTGTGCTGCTGCCTCAGTACCTGCTGCAGCTCCAGTTTCTTGATAGCTGTGTTGGCTGTTCGCTGCAGTGTTTTCAGGATGGTCTGTAGTTCTTTTCTTTGCCACTGGGGCATTGCAGTGCTGGCCACCACCTGCAAGACAATTTGCTCTGTAAGAACATTAAACTGCACCCCTAGACATAAAGTGCTAATTCTCTGGGAGGTCAGGCTGGAGCACAGCCTCCTTCCAGACCTTGCTTTAACCCACATGATCAGGGCAGCCAGTCACGGTGCTGAACCGCTTTCTCTTTTTAGCTGGCCATCTGCAACACAGCCACCTGGACTCTGGCAAAAAATCCTTGTGACCAAAGAGGCAATAGCAGGTAGCAACTTGCCCTTGCTATTGACCATGATAAGATGTGAACCTGATAGGGAAAAAGTCATGTGTCCCATATGCCCATGCTGGGCTTTCTGTACAGGAACGTAATCCTTACTTTGGTCAACTGGCCCACTTCTTTGGAGAGGTTCTGCATCTCAGGAATAGAGGTGATCCTCTGCTTCATTCGTAAGGAGACAGAGTCCACTTCCACAGCCAAGCACTGGCCTACTTCCCGGGCCTGTAGAGATGGAAGGAATGCATGGTTGAAATGCAGCAACAGAAACAGTCCACAGGGATGAAGAAAACGGGGAGACAGCAGGGTCATGAACACTGAAGTACTACTCAGAATCCAGTAAGAAGACACCTACAGATGGTTTAGGAATGACTGTTCCTGCAAGACTCTGAAATACAACATTCCTCTCTAGATTTGCAACCAACACTAGATGGTCACACTCAGGCAGACCAAGCTGTTGAGCTTTAGGTGATATTTATGGTCAAAATTAATGTTTCCTCAAAAACTTGCACCAAAATCATCAGGATTTCATTGAGGAAAAACTGGGGAGCTCTGTGGAGCATCTTAGAAATCTTTTGTCATTAGCAAATGCAATCTTGGAACTGCTGACTGAAGAAACAAGAGAAACTCTAACACTAAAAGAAAACTCATCAGCCACTCAGGCATATTTCCTGAGTTTACCTATCCTGATATATTTCTTACTGTTTTCACCAACAATGCTACTATAAATAATTTTTTAAAAAAAGCTATTACAAGTTTTTTTTATTTTTCACCAGTACCAATCCTTATGTTTTGAAGCATTTCCTCCCTGCCAGATCTCTATGCCCAGGATGGTCCTGCAAGACTTTAGAGCAGGATAGCAGAGGAGTGCTCTGCCTGGCTAGGATACACAACCCTTGTTTCAAGTAAATCTCTCTGCAGTCTCCTGTGTCTCATTAACACTTGCACAGAGCTCCTCTCAGGGGCTCTCCAGGTCAGCACTTCCAGCAAAGCATGCAGATGTGCCTTGCAGCTTTTTGTTCTTCTCCATGAAGAAAAGCCTCTCTGGGACACAGATGCACGGGGGATGGCCAGCCAAAAAGTAACAGATTTGCAGGGGTGGGCTTTGCCTTTTGTCTTTCCAATTCCAGTGACTATGAGTCACTCTCCTCTGACAGCAGCATTAAAGGAAGAGAGAAGGCTTATGGGGCACCTGACACTTCCAAATACTCAAAGGACAGAGTGATCACACGAACACAATAGTTGGTTGCTTACTTTTTATACAGAACCAGCCACACCAGAATCACAGTTTAGCAGGAGAAAGACTACAGAAAGGAAGCAAAAGGGCTGTAAGAATGAGGCCAAAACCTTGTAATCATAAAGCGCAAATCCAGCAGGAGGCAAAATCAATGCATGAAGAATTATACCTTAAAATACCTACTGGGGGACTGAAATTTACAGACCAGAGGCTTCCTGGTATTTTGTGCAAGTTTTTATCTTGGAAAGGGGAGGTTGAAAAGAGAAATGAAGGTAAAGGAGACAGAGAACTAGGATGGGAGGGAAAGGAGGTGAACAGCGGGTACAGTAGCAGAGCTGAGTCCAAGGCTGAAGCAGGAAGCCAGATGTGGCACAGCAAGGAGGCTCCAACCAAAGCAGTGGGGAGCTAATTGTCTATGAGGAACCTACAAAAGTTGGTCCTTCTGGCACTGCCTTGACATGGCAGAAATCTCATTTGCCTCTTCCTTACCTCTTTGGCTCGTCCCCCTGTCACTGCAATGACACGGCTAATCCCTTTGACAAGCTGACGCTCGCTGATGATGGCCAGATCTTCCACAGATCCTGTTTGGAGAAGGTGCCTAAAATGTCAGCAGAGAACAGGAAAGAAAGTAAGTTGCTCTTTGCAAACAGAAATCAGGAACCCTGCTCTTTTTTTTTGAAAACTCTAAAGTCCAGCAGCCCTTTTCTAATCCAAATCCCAGTACCTTGAATCCTTTCTCATCCCTAAAATCCTGATGGCACCTTGTCAGGCAAGAGACAGCAGAGTTGAGGCTATTCCAGAGGAACCTCTGTGCTACCTGCCGAGAAGGTTCCAGTCAAATATGCAGCCAAGTTCTGTCCTCCTTTCCTCTCCTTCAGCAATGAGATGAATTGGTGTTTTTCTCCCCTATTCAGCTGCTACTCCACCACTCTCTTTTCTGGCCAGCTCACTGCCTGGCCAGTAGACTCCAGACAAAGGATAGTTGTCCAGTCTCAGGACACTGACAACCTCCCTTTTCCTTCTTGTTTATTCAAGGCTGGATATGAAAACTACAGTGTCTTGGGTTCTGTTACCACAAGAAATCATTCCAGACATCTTCATAAGAATTGATCATCTCTTCTCCCATGCAGTTTTTTGTCACATTACTCTCACAAGAAGATCTCATAGGTAGAAAATTGCTCATTTCCAGCTCTATCTGCTCTAAGACCAGTTTGTTCTTTTTTTTTTTTTTTTTTTTTTTTTGGTGTCAGTACTGTCCTAAAATGGATTAACTTTTCTTCTACTCTCATTACTGCTAAAAGCAGAAGAGGGTGAAGATAATTAATTAAAATAATCAGAGCAGTCTCAAGTTCTCACAGCTGAATTGGAGTCTCTAGCCAGGTACCCAGCCCTTCTGTAACCCCAAAGGCAAAGCACCAAAACCCTGGTGTGACAAGTCACACACACCTTTGCCATACCCTGCTGGTGCTCTGTGGCTTCCAGGTCAGTTTCAAACTATGAAGTAAGGAAAAATGCTGTGCATTTTGTTAAAGTTTGCTCACCCTGGAACTTCCAAAGCTTTGTAAATAGCCCATCCTGTCCTCAAAATAGTTTTGCAGTGAGGAAACTTAGTTTAACAGGGACAGGAAGGTGAGCTTGTAGCAATGTTTCCACCTCAGCCACAACTGCCCACAAACATTCCCTCTGGCTGCAAGTAAACGTCACTTACGTCCCACAGCAGAGCTCCACAGAGGTCTGCAATGCAGCCTTGCAGTCACAGGTCAGCACATTCTCCACAGGGACCCCCAGGGACACTATCCTCACTGGATCTGGATACCCCTGACAGAGGAGACAGGGATCAGCAGCTAACAACATGATTGTTCAGGGGCACTTAGAGACTAACTACATGGCTTCAGAGTCTGCCTCATTTTTGTCCTATTCTAGAGCAGCCCCTGAGTCAGGAGTGGCACTATTTCTCCCCCACAACCAGCCACCAGTGGGAGAAAGACACAACTGGTGACATGACAGGCTTTTGGTCCACAGGCATAAACAGAAAGCCTGTGCATCACCAGTGTCCATGTTTTACAACAGTGTTCTGAGACCTCATCTCTGTCCTATTTTCCCATCTGAGTTTTGGAAGACAATTCCCTTGCAGAAACACATTGTGTCAACATCTTGTGTCTGAGATGATTCCTGCTGAAGGAGAATGCTCATGAAGATGTGTGCTGCCATCCTGTCATACCTCATCCACCGCACGGAGTCCCTGAACTCTTCTTGCCAGTGTGAGGGGGACTTCAGCCATATGCACCACCTCATTTTTTTTGATCAGGTCCTGGACCACTTGCTCCACTTGCTGCAGCTGCTCCACAGTCACATGGCCCTGAGGAAGCAAATCAGCCACATTCAGGAGAAGCCTCCCAAGAGGTAGAGAATGAAGGAGGGAGATCTGGGGCACAGCCACCAGATGATTTAGCTTGGGCACACCACTCTACCCCTGCATCTCATCTTCTCTGCTTGTAAAAGGGAACTGTGAACATCATGGCCCTCCCACATTCTCCTTACATGAGAGATAAGGATTTTTAATGGAAGAGCATCAGCCAAAGTCTTCAAAAGAGATACCAGAATGAATGACAGGTTACCAGGTTACCTGACCCAAAGCTTCACAAATGCTCTCACCTGAATGTCCAGTACAGACATCAGCTATGTGTCACAGGCAAGCACCATCTCTCAAAGACTCCTTTACACTATTTTGTGTCAGTACCATGACCACTGGCCTTGCTAAGTCCTTTCTCTTCTGACCACCATTTATCCCCTCAGGAAGCCCTGCTCAGGGTCAGGTCAATGCAAAATGGACATAGTCACTTCCAGAGGACCAAGCTTCATTACTCAGACAAAATGTGACTTGTCTCAAAAGGAGTGATTATGGGGAGAGAGGAAAAATCTCTGGAGAGAACCCCTGAATGCTGGTACTGCTGAGAACTAGGGAACTGGATTTCAGAGTCACCTTGGTATCGAAGTCGAAGCGCAGCTGCTCTGCTGTCACGTGTGACCCCCGCTGCTCGGTGCTGTCCCCCAGGACACGCCGGAGCGCGAAGTTCAGCAGGTGGGTGGCAGTGTGGTTCGTCATGCAGGCCAGGCGCTGCGCCTGAAAGCACACACCAGTTAGCAGGGACTGTTGGCTCTCCACAGCTCGGGGGAGCTGTGGCACAAAGAGATAAGGAAAAGGCTGCATGTCAAGGGATAGGAGAAGATGGAGGAAAAACAACAGGTAGTACAGCTGTCAGATGAGTTATGTGACAGGGCAGATCTAACTCCTTTTTCCATGGGATCATCTTTGTAAAGCAGTAAAGGGTAGGTACTTTTAGACAGATCAATGGGTTACAAAGATTACAGAGTCAGTTGTGGTATCTCCTTCCCACTGCATGCTATGAGGAAGAACAGCCTCAAGAATATAAGCGACAGAGATCTGCTGTGCCTGGTTTACTCAGGATATCACAAGGAAAACATTAAGAGCACTAAGTTGTCACCTCATCTACAAAGAGCTGCACTTGGTCGCCAGCACGCAGGGTTTCCACAGCAGTCACCTCATGGATCACATAGCCACCACAGAGATGAACTGACTCTACAGGGAAGAGTACATCCTGAGCAAAGAGACAGAAAAATGAGTTAGGACACAGGGAAGATCCAAATACCTGTGCTGTGTACCTGCTTGACCTGACTGGGAAGCACAATTCCCACTGATTCTTAAGAGACAGGGATGGGGTGGGAAAAGCAGAGAGAAGCTTACTGCAAACATAAACAAAGTGTCTCAGACCTTGCCTGCACCCAGCCACTCACTACAAAGTATGCTGAGGTTGCCAGCTTGCAGTGGACAGGCAGTAACTGCTGACTAATTTCCTTAACAACTATACTCATCCATGAGAAAATGAACAGCATCTCCCAAGGCATATCTCTGGCATCCAAGGCACCATTTCTGCCTCACTGGGATGGCAACAAAACTGGACCACTATAGCTTGGGGAGAAGTGCTGAGCAAGGCACTGTAACACTCTGCAAGGCTAAAAAGGCCCAGGAGTGATTATCAAGAGCTGGAGATGGGGAAAGGAGAAAAGGTTGTGCCTTGTGTAACTTCTCAGGACAGGGTAAAAGATCTCCCTTTGGCAAGGCCGAAGAAACATGCTGCAAAAGTGGAGGTCCTCTCTAATGCTCTTGGGAGGAATAAGATTTTTTGTACTGGGTCTCACGTTGGGCAGCATTTGCAGCTGTCCAGGACTGACCAGAGAGAAGTTACTCAGTTCACAGACTCTGTGATCAATGATTGCCGTCTCTCAGCATTGCAACCCCAGCTGGCAGGAATACAGCACATTGAAGGAAGACCTGAGAAGACCTTAGTCTTACTCAGCAAGATGAAATTGCAAAGGGCTGTGAGAGACAGCCACAGCAACAAGAATGCCCTTGTGAAGTTTCTGCTGATTCTGCCTTACCCCACCAACTCTGATGCTAAGCCAAGAGAACTGTCAAGAGTCAGCAGCTTGCAAATTAACACAGTAGAACAACCCACCACTTGGAGAACTCTGCCTGGCCACAGGACCCATGGCAGCCTTGGGTTAGGCAGCAAAGGGCCTTACCTGCTGTCCTAAACGTATCATGTAGCCTTGGTCAGAGTCTTGCCCTCCCTGCTCTGCATAGAAGTTAGTCCTGTCCAAGATGACACCACAGCGTTGCCCTGCCCCAACCTCCTTATGGAGAGACTGATCTCTGTACAGCATCAGGACAGTGGCCTGGCATGGACTGAACTCTGTCAGGGAGAAGAAGACAGCAGCAATTAGTGCATACAGCCTGTCAGACTGCAACAGGAAAGGAGGGATCGCTTCCCCGTGCCAACCCTGCCAACACCTGGGCTATACTGAAAGCTGGCACTTTGCCTTGGTAGGAAAGGAACAGCTATTGGCAGAAGGGACAAAGGACTGGAACTAAGTCACCCCTCACTTACCTAATGACAGAACTGCAGAGCAGCAGCTCAGCAGGCAGGGACACCCAATCTGGCTCCACATGAGCCTGGTAGAAGAAAATGCAGCACAGACACATCTGCATCTTGCTACACTGCAAGCTTGGAAAACCTGACTGACTTTTATGAAAATGCTGTGGATAGGGGACAGGAGGGATGTCATGGTCCTGGGTGCAGCAAGCTTCTAACATGCTCTCCTGTAGACTCCTTGAATCCAAATTTGGGCAGTGAGGACAAGTGGCCCATAAAGTGGGTGTGTAATTGGCTGGGCAGAGGGCCCCAGAGAGAACTGCGCAGTAGTTCAATGTTCAACTGATATTCAGCTACTAGCAGAGCTACCTGGTTGTGCTTGCCACGCCTGGTGGCTGATATAAGGGACAACACCACTTAACATCTTCATTGATTATCCATGACAAAATGACATGTACCCATATCCCACTTAATTGGCAAGGACTTGCTGATACATTGAAGAACTGGACTGCTTTCTGAAGGCATCTGAGCAGTCTACAGAAAGGAACTGACAGAAATTCTAGGTTCTTGAGAGCAAGCTGAACGCAAGGCAGCCGGGTGCCCTTGCAGCAAGGAAGGCTTCCTGCCTGCTGAGCTGTATGAACACAAACATAGCCAGCAGTCAAAGAAAGAGGTTATTCATCCCTATTTAGCATTTGGGAGACTACATTGAGAGTACAGGAAATTCTGGCTGTACCTGAAGAAAAAAACCTTTACACACTAAGAGTGATAAAAAACAGGGAACAGATAGGCTACCAGATTTTTGTCCCTGAAGATACTGAAAACTTAAATGGACAAAGCTCTGAACAATGTGATCCAACTGTGAAACTGGACATCCAGAGATCCCCTTCAACCCAAATTATTCCATGATTTAGAAGCTGAAAAGGTGGGACAGTTCTAGTTTGGGGATTTGAGCCAGTGTCACTGCCAGGCTTTTTTCCTCTGTTGTGCTCTTGCTGTAGTATATATAGCTTGAATTGCCTCACTTTCTGCTCAGCGTGGGCTGCCACCAGCACACTGGGTAAAAGGGAGTTGGCTGTACACAGCCTTCTCTAATTGTCTGTGACAGCCACACCACCTCTTGCTTATCTTCATAAGCCACACCCTGTGGCTTATCTTCATGCCTTCCCTAGAGTATCAGCAGCCTCAGTTACGGTAGGTGACAAAAAGCCTGCGCTGGCACCTAGCGGTCTGCCACGGAAACAGCAAGGGTCTGCTTTCACACAACTACCTAAAACCTTGCGTAATTATCCTTCTTTCTCTCGAGCACACACCCAGAAGCCTAATTGCTGGAGACAAGACTTATCTCTAGAAGAAATCAACAGTCCCTGTTTCACCACTGCACCCAGTGGTGCCAACCCAGAGCTCAGCCTTGTTACCAGCCCAGAGCCTTCCTAGGGACATACCAACAGAACTAAGAAAAGCACCTGGTTTGGGATGAGGTACAGGGGTAGAGAAAAAATGTGGCAGCAAGGTGGGCAAGTTTGAACCACGAAGTACACGTTGTGCATGCATGGGGCTAAGCAACAAAAGCAGGCATGTGAGGGACTCCAGTAGAGCTTGCTTTGCAGGTGGGCCAGGCACTCACCGTACTGCCCGTGCTGCCCCAGCGTGTAGGCATACTTTGGAGAATCATCCGTAGCAGGCACATTGCTGCCCTGCAGCCAAGACAGCGAGTGCACATCCAGCTGGGTGTTTGCAGTCCCTGGCTGTCCTGCCTGTGGGCCACCAGCCTTCCGCTGCAGCAGAGCAAAGCCACAGTTAGATGGGAGATCCCTGGGGGCAAGCAAACAGGTAACTGGAACTGTAATACTAAGAATGACTTCTTCCACCTCCATGGAAAAGGCATGTTCACATCCAGGCTTGAGATGTAGGCTAATGCTAATTAACCCCATCCCTTCAAACCTCACAAGCACTGAATACCACTCTGTGATAGCCTTGAACCAGGCCATACCTGGCTGTTAACACATCCCTCCTGGCACAGCTTGCTGTGTAGCTGTGAAGCTTCCAGGCCATTAAAGCTCAGGACAGGAAGGCCTCAAACCAATTACTGCACTAGGGGGTGGTGGTGAGTGGGCAGTGCAAGTATTTCAGCACTAGCGAGATGGTGGAGATTTTGTAAACTCTTCATAAATAATTTACTGCTTCAGCTGTCTAAGCTGGTTCTACTTTGTGTGAGAAGTTAGACTACATGACTAACAGAGTACTGTCCTAATCTATATAAATATTTCAGCATCATAAAATACCTAAAGAAAAATCACCAACAGTTCAGTTCCACATTCAGAAACAAGGGGATTGTGATGACACTGCTGTTTCAAACTCACTTACCCTTCAGAGAGAAGGCATGTAGCCCTGTGGTGCTCTGAAGAGCCTCAGCAGTGAAAGAAATCCTGCTTCCATGTTCACAGGAGACAGGTAAGGCTTTGAATTATTCTGACAATACAGGTCTTCCTCTTACCTTCACATCTTCCAGAGCAAGTTTGTTAAAAGCAGCTGAATCCAAACTGATTCCCTTCTCTTCAAGCATCAAGTCAATCAGATCCAGAGGGAATCCCAAACTCCCATAGAGAGACCAGGCTACCTCAGCTGTAAGACAAAAAGAAGGACAAGAACTCTGTGTGAACACAGAAAGCAAAGGCATCTCAAGATTTGTCTGGATGGGACCAATCTAGTGTGTGCTTTGGTAACAGGATCTACCTGTGCAACTGTACAGTTAATGGGGAAGAGAAGCCTTGGAGTTCTTGCATGGGACAGAGTATCAATAAGGCTCCACGGTCCCCCTCCTACTAAAATTCAGTGCAGCACATCTAGACAGGCAGCTGCACTGGTTGGGTCCTGTGCTACTTCTCCCAGATGTGTTGTATAATGACCTTGTTGATCAGCCAATAAAACAGCAAGGGAATATTTCTAACTTGGCTGTTGCCTAGTTTGTTGTGAGGACAAAGTACTAGAAAACAACTGCAATCTGGAGAAAGGAACATCTGCTCCTCTGTCTGGGGCTAGAGTGTCACAGAAAATGCAGGGGAGGCAAACATCCACCAGTTTTGACTGCAATGCTTGTGAGGACCTGGAGCAAACTGCCTGTTAAGGGCAGCTTGTCAGAGGAGGGACACTCACCTGGGAAATTTGCAGAGGGCTCCATCTGCTGCACTGTCCGCTCAATGATGCGCCTCCCGCGCTCCAGGGAGGATAGAAATGTGGCCTCGTTCTCATTAATGATATCCTTGATCTGCCCAAGGATCAGAAGGGTTATCCACATTTCAGGGAGTTCTCCAGCTCAGCTCAACCCTGCTTAGTCAGCTCAAAGCATATAAACCAGCCTTTTTGTTCTGCATGTATCCATCACAACATCACATGGCTCTGATGCATTATTGAACAGTGCCAAAGTCATTGTGTCTCCTGTCACCATTCCTGTCAAAGAAATATTGACCAGCCACATGGCGAAAGCTTTAAGCTGACAAATGTTCCCCACTGGGCATTCATATCTGTGATCCAATTACAACTGTATGTCTGGAACAGCCAGAGAAGTTGCTGTCAGTGGAAGCAAGCTAGGACCAGCCTTAAATCATCATTCCATGTTAGACAAAGGGTATGCAGGAGAGGACAGGCTGTACTTGCACTCAACTAAAAAAGCTACTGTAGCTTTTTTAGAGCAAAAGCCGCCTCACACAGCACACGCAGTCCCTGGTAAGGACCTAGTGGACCATGTGGCAATCTGCCACTGACACCACAGACACCCGTGCCCAGAACATCTCAGTCCACTCATGAGAACATGATTGTGGAGGAGGCTACGCAAACTCCTCCAGGTAAGTCCCAAGGGTGAGCTGATTTCTGGGCTTAAGAGCAGTGCTTCACAAAGGTAATGAGACAAGGGGATTCCACATTGCTCACCTGTTTGGCATTCCTTGTCAGCTCTGGATAAGCATCTCCCTGTGGAAGTGAGCCTCAGTTAGTGATAACATCCTCAGCATCTTCCTCAGGGGATCTCACAGCATGTCACAAACATTATAGAGGTGACTTGCATACACTAACACATGCTTGTGCTGACTGTACCACTGATGAGAATATGCCCCCTCCCTCCTATCACAAGTGATAATAGGGACAAGAGGTTTTTAATGCTGGAATGCATAGCATCAGGTAACACCTCCCTGGAGCTCGCCATCCAAAATTGACTCCTGACAGTATGCAGAAAATGGACATGGGGCTGAATAGGATGTGTGATGACCTTTTTCGACAGCAGTTTTACTCACCAGTACTTCCACGACGGTAGGCACCAGGGAGGCCAGGAGCCCAGGTGGAGCCTGTAGAACTTCAGAGCAAAAGCGTACAGCCCTGCGCAGGATCCGACGCAGCACCAGTCTGAAAACAGAGCAGGATACCTCAGACAGCCTTGTGAGCATCCCTGCCCAGCTGCCACATCCAGCATCCCCCAGCTCATCTGGTCTGATTCATCAGCACAGGCCAGCGGCTCCTAACACTCTACACCCATCCAAGGGGAAGTCTGCAGATTGGAACCCCTTCCTGGCTCTCATCTTCCTGTCTCCCTATCTGGGGCCCACACTAGAACCTCTTCCCTGGCTGTTCATATTCCTTTCTAGACCTAACTTCCTCCACCTCATGGCATCTCCTTACGTCCTTACTCTGCTCCAGAGAAGCCTGGGTAGATGCCATCAGTGATGCACACGCACAGGGTGCGCACATGATCTGCCACCACTCGGTAGGCCATGTTCACACGCCCAACATCAGCATTCCCGACCAAACCTTGGTATCTGGGTGCCCTGCAGACCTAAAAGAGAAAGTAGAGACAAATCAACAAAAAACAATGGCTGCAGAAGAAGTTTCAACACAAGAGGCAGCCAGCTATGCCTGACATCATATTTTTCAAGTACCTCTGAACCTCGTACACCTAAGATGTGCTCATTAAATCCTTCCACAGCACTACAGACCAAGACTTCTGTAACTAACACAGGTCAGCCAATGCCCTAGCACTGAGAAATTTAAGACACTTTGAAAAAAAATGAATCAGCAGTGCTGAAATTCCAGCGTACTTCCAACCTGGAATTCTCCCTTTTTCTAGAACACTGCATTGGACCTGGCAGGACATAACCTCCTGTCTCAAGACACTGCTCAGTAACTGCTCAGAAAAGACTATACTATGCTACCCAGCAAGCAGTCTGTGTTCAAGGAGCTTTTGGTGAGCTGTGACTCTGAGCAGAAGCACCATCACCTTGTGAATAGCATCCAAGATGGGAGTGAAGAGATCTGTGTCATAGCTGGAACGTTTGTTCTGTAGAACTGTCACTAGTCTTTCCAGACCCATTCCTGTATCCACATGGTGCTGTGGCAAGGGAAGGAGATTCCCCTCCACCTCTCTGTCAGCCAGGCAGGAAAAATAAAAGGCAAAAGAGAATCAAGGATCAGTTCATGGGCAAAAATAAGGAACAGGTCAATCAAAGAGAATGGGAAAGTGACAGGGGATGGAAACATTGGGTGACCCAGCATAAGGAAGCTCAGGGACAAGAGTGACAGCAGCCTGCCTTGGCCCTGTCAAGCAGCCATGATCTGACCATCACATATTCAGGATAGGCTGCAATGTAAGGAAAAAGGCCTTCTCCTCCCCTTCCAGACTGCTGCAGACCTCAAGAGATCTCTGGAATGCAGCATTAAGGGAGAATAGGCAGTGAAGGTTGAAGAAGACAGGGATTTAAAGCAAAGGGGACCAAAAGCCATGCTGGGCAAATCTCCACAGTTTCTCTCTTCCTCCTGGTCCTCATATTGCCACCTTCTGGAAAACAGTGATAAGTCTGAGAATATACCCAAGATTTTGGAGTCAGGCTAGGGGGAAAGGCTCTGGAGTTCAGATGAGATGCTTGGTACCTGCTGTACTGCATGAAAACCAAGTTCCAGATCTCCACTACATCGGGGCTGCCCTGGTTCACCAGTGCTGCAGCATTTCTGCCACCACCCACATGGTCATAGTGGATCTCTGTGCAGGGACCACAAGGACCTGTGTCCCCCATCTCCCAGAAGTTATCCTTCAGTGGGAAAGGAAGCACGTGACTGGCAGGAACCCTGGAAAGGCAGGTAACAGAGATGGCAGTGCTGAGGCATACACACAAACCACACAGTAACCTAGATCACAAAGAAAGCTGGAAGAAAGGAATCCTTTCTTCCTTCTACAGACTCAAAAAGGAAACACATCAGAATTCCTCTGCTTCTCTACTTCCCCTGCTTCCTTCTGTTCACACAGAATTACTCTCCTTAATGAGATTAAATGAGCCAAACCACACAGGACCTAGTCTCAGCCCAGAATGATGAAGCAGAGGCAAGACCTGAACACCATCAGTGGCAGAGAGCTGGCTGCCTTGGGTTCAAAGCCTACATACATCTGGAACAAGATCCCCAAGCACAGCAGTGCTCTCTGCAATGGCTGCACCCTCTCACTGAAGCAGACATTGCCCGCTTTCAGAGAACAAACTCTCATGATGGAGAGGAAGCAAAGGATTGGCGATCCTGTAGGTACTTCATCCAGGCCAGCCAGTTTTAGGCACATACCCACCCCCACTGATACTACCTGAGAATGAACCAAAGTTCAAGAGACCCAGCGAGTTCAGAGCCCAGCTGACTTTCAACAGCCCAAAGAAACCAGAAACAAAATGGTAAAACATACTCTCTGGCCCCTACAAATGATCAACTAAAGAGCAAATGCAAGACTGTGGAAAGTAAAATGTCAGCACCTCTTCTCTGACACACTTACCCCAGGTGGAGCCACACGTCCCTGCACTCCTCATCTGCACTCAGCCCCAGTGAGGGGTCTCCACCAAAGTAGGTGACATAGAGACGATCTCTGGGGATCTCATAGACCTCTGTCAAGAGCTCCCAGGCCATGCTACATGCTTCCTCCTGAGCAGGTAGGGAACATAAATGAAGCACAGTAATTCAGAAAGAGTCTTTAGAATGGGAATCAAACAACAAAGCTCATTTCAGCTGTTTCTCCCCCTTTCTAATTTTCAGATGTATTGAAAAGAGCAGGATGAAAGTCAGGAGAATGAGACAGCTCACTGCTGCCAGTAGAAAACTGACATTCCTAAAATGTTGTGAGACCTTCAGCATGGTGTGAATCTATGTGCTTACTGGCAGAGTTACATGGATTATTTTATTTCCAAAGAAAAAAATCTATATGCCACCTAAAAAATTTAGCATACTTTATTCTTCTTCCCTTTTCAAACCTTCTAGTAATAAACATTAAATGAGCTGGTAACCTCTTTACACCATATTAAGTGGTTAACACTGGCATTCTCACAGAAAATTTTTATTTTTACATGTTGGTCACAGCTTTGGCAGGCTGAGTGCTTTGAGAGTCTGCACAACACATTCAGCAATAGAGCCAAGGAGCTCACCACCTCTGTTCCAGGCCACAGAGCTCCCAGGAATGAATCTGGATCTTACCAAAACGTCTTCTGTACACACTCCTATGGCACTACAGCACAGCTCTGAAAGACAGGTTATGTTTTCCCCTAGAAAGAGTTCACTACTATCACCTCACCTTAAAGTAATCCCCAAAGGACCAGTTCCCCAGCATCTCAAAGAACGTGTGATGGTAAGTATCTCGGCCTACATCCTCCAGATCGTTGTGCTTCCCTCCTGCACGCACACACTTCTGGCTGTTCACCACCCGCCGGTACTGGGCCAGCTCACTCCGGGGGTGCACCGTGCCCAGGAAAATGGGCTTGAACTGGAAACGAGAGACACACGCTCTAGATGCCTAGGTGTAGGCATTCCTAAAGATGCCTAGGTGGCATCTGTACCCGCTATGCACAAATGCCACCTAGTGCAGCGAGCCTGCGCCTGGGGCTCCTGATACACAGAATGGGTCAGGTTGGAAGAGACCGCAGTGGGTCATCTGGTCCAACCTCCCTGCTTAAGCAAGTCCGTTCTAGAACACACAGCACAGGATTGTGTTCAGACAGTTCTTAACTATTGCCAGCGAGGGAGACTCCCACAGCACTACGGCACTACGAGAGGCGTCCAGGAGGACGGCGGCGCGGGGAGCCCAAAGCAACGCCGAAGATCCTGGCAGGGGACACCCCGAGCCGGGCGGCGCTCCTCTGAGATGCGGAAGCGCCGGTGAGCCGGAGGAGGGGAGGTGCAGGACAGGGAAGAGCACCTGGTTCATGCCCGCATTGACGAAGAGGAGGCGCGGGTCGCCGCGGGGCCGCACGGGGGCCGAGGGCAGGCGGCGGTGGCCGTGGCGCTCCTCGAAGAAGCGCAGGAAGGCGGCGCGGATCTGCCCCGCCGACGGGCAGGCGGCACCGCCGCGGCGGGGGCTGCAGCGCCAGCGCCACGGCACCTCCAGCAGCAGCCGCCGCCGCAGGCGGGCGGCCGCAGCCATGGCGCCGCACGGCGGATGGCGGCGCCGGGGCGCCCGGAAGGGGCGGTACGAGGAGGAGGCGGGGCTGCGGAAAGCGCCGCGCAGTCATCCCCACGGATCCTACGGCGCACGCGCGGGCTGTGGACACAGCCCTGGCTCGGACGGGTCCCGGCCCGGCCCGGCTCGGCTCGGCTCGGCTCCGCCGCAGAGATCGCTCCTGCCGGTCCCGGCGGCCGGGCGCCATGGCGGTGCGAGGCGTGCCGTGCCTGGCCTGGTGCCTGCGCCGAGTCGGGGCCAGCGGCGACTGGCTCCTGCTGGAGGCCGGCACGCAGGTGAGCCGCACCGGGCTCCGACCCCTCGGAGTGGGCGGGCACGGCTCTCGGGGCGCAGTTTGGTGGGGTGTCGTGGTTTCTTAACAGCGCTTCCCAGTAGGAAAAAGCACCGCTTTGTCTCGCTTAAGGAGCAGCTTCCGTTCGTGGCCGTTCGGAGGAGCCGCCCGGCCTCCCCCCCGGGCTGCCCGAGCGGGCGCCATTCGGCCCTGGTAACGCCCGAGGGCGTGGAAGGCGGACCCAGGCGCTGGAGTGGCCTTGGATAAGCCTTCACTTGTTTATATCTTTAAATTCTTATGTCGTATTTAGATAGAGTTGTTCGTGTGACGGTAACGTAAGTGAGGACGAAGGGAGCCCATAGCCTAATTAACAAGGTGATGCTTTTGGCAAGGTTAACAGTACCTAAGGCATAAGGTATTCTGGTGTAAATGAGGTCACGTTTAAATTGTTTTGGTTATGTCTTGGTGCGGTACAGGAATAGCCGTTTTCATAGCGATCTTGTTTTTAAATTGAAAAATGGGCCCTGGTACTCTTTAAAACCCAGCAGGCAAAGACGTGTGATGACGTTGGGGCAGTGTAAAAGGATTGCTGTTCTGGTGGTCAAAATCAGGTGGTATGGGTGATGCTGTGGCCAAGGCTTTGCGCTCAAACACCGCAAAAGGCACCCATCCAAACGTATGCTTTTGTTACTCTCCCATTGTGGATTTGAAACCCTGAGATGTGCAGATCTCCTCCGTGAAGGACTGGAGGTAACAACTTGCAGCCAGGGCATTGATAATTATGCAGGGAATCCAGTTTGGCATGTTACTGCTCTGATTGTATGCACAGTGGTTGTCATTTGCAGCAGGGAGGTGCTGTAGGTGTGCCAGGCCACAGAGTACAAACTGCTTTTGCTGGAGATTTAAATCATAATCATAAAATATCCTGAGCTGATAGGGACCGCCAGGGATCACAGAGTCCAACTCCTGACTCTGCACAGGACAGTCCTAAGAATCACACCACATACCTGAGGATGTTATCCAAACACTTTTTGAACACTGTGAGGCTTGGTGCTGTGACCATTTTGGTGCTAGAGGACACTGCTCATATGTGGGGATGGGATGTGATTTGCCGGTACTGCTGTGAGCAGCACTGAACTCCAGCAGGTGAGTGGTAAATGAGCTTGATCAAGGGGAAAGTTTGTGACTGGCCCTGCTTGCTCTCACTCATATTGGTATGTGAGGTCCTGCAGACGTGTGTGACTGGGCCCTGAGGATGCCACTGCAGGGACAAATGCAAAGCTGATTTTATGTTTGAATCCTCATGAAGAACGGAGTCTTTATCCATTTGAGTCTCTGTACCTCTTACATATGCAATCCATGCTGACAGAAAACTATATGAAACATTTAAGAGGTAGGCACTAATGTGTTTAAGTTTGCTTTTTTTATCTTAGTTTGCTTCCTTGGTTTTGGTTATGACATGGGGGTCTGAATTCTTGCTCTAAACTCAAGGTGAGAACTGCTCAGGTAATGCAGATGAATTAAGAGAAGTGTGCAGAGGAGGCAGCAGAGGGAGGGAGAGCAGAGGGATGTGCTTTAAATGGCAATCTGAAATTAGATGAGATTTAAAAAGATACTGTGCAATAGTACAGTTACATTATGTCCCTTCTTCCAGAAGATAGTATTACAGTCTAATCCAGTTACTTAGATCACTTTTACTACTGATTATGAGCCATAAGATCGATGGTGTGATTTACGAAAGTACTGTCTATTTAGGATAATGTTGAGCGTGCACTTTTTTTGATGGCAGTTTTCTGGGCGATTTTTTCCTGTCTTTTCTGTTCCCAAATGGTTGAACAGGTGCAACTAGCAAAAGAAGAGGTTAAGAAGTAGTCTTGAGACCCACACACAATAGTGCTGGTTTGAAGAAATGGTATTTAGTTAGGTAATGACTGAGGTGAGACAGAGATGGTTTCTGAGTGGCTTTGAGCAGCTTTGCCACTGAGGAAGATTTCCATAAAACCAAGGCTGTAATGTGCCTCAGAGAAATTAAAATTTCCTCAGTGAGAGAGAAAGATAATACTTCAAACTTTGTAAGCTTCTATTTTCTATATACTTTTAAAATTAAATGAAAAAAAAATCATATTATACCAGACTTTTTTGGAAATAACCATAAGATGTTGATACAAAGTTTGCTATACTTAAATTGAAATGCCATATACTGAATTTACCATGTCATTACTGATTGCAGTAACTGCTACTTTATTTTTAGGTGACTATTGGCCGAGGATTAGATATCACGTACCAGCTGGTGTCAAAAACCTGTCCCTTGATGATCTCTCGTAAGCACTGTGTCTTCCAGCAGAATGCAGAAGGGCAGTGGACTGTCAAGGATAACAAGGTATACTCCTGAGATACATTTAATAGAATCCGTTTTTTTGGATCCAGCAGTGTATGGGCTATGATACAGCATAAGTGGGATAGAAGGGAATGTGTCTTGCCTGTTGTGCACTTCCAGCAGGAAACTTCAGTCTGCTGCAGTTGGGATGCAAACTGGCTTACTTTCTGTATGTAGATCTACCTCTTAGTTTAGCATTTTTCAGACCAGTGTGGCCTGGCCAAGGGCACTTTGCAGTCTGTGAACCTGTTTGGTGTTGCTTTCTTAAAAAATATCCTGTATGAATTTTGATACAAGGTTTTATCTTTTTGAAAGGATAACATTCTTGTAATGCTAATGAAAAGATAAAGTGCAACTCATTATTGTAGTGATACAATTGCTTTGATTATAATCAACTTCAACAAGAATCTAGTATTAGAAAAGCCATGCTTCATGTTGTGTTCAAATGAGTTTCTCCTGAAAGTTCTTCTCAGCTGATTAGGATAAAATGTTGATGTCAGAATCCTCAATTGGGTCTCACTTTGACTTCTGTTTTTTATATCATGATCACTTTCTGATTCAGTCTGAAAACAGTAAAATGAGTAATTTGCTTTAAAACAGCACTGGTAGGACAAAAATGTTTAACGCGTCATGCAGATTTGAAAGATATTTGTGTTGACAGCAGATTAGTTGGAAAGGAATGGAGTGGCTACTATTAAAATTACACTGCTCTTAAACTTGTACAACATGTATAAATTTGAAAACCTAATGTTATTGAATGATAAGAAACATCTACCCTAGATTATCTATTAACACTCCTGTCTCTTTTCACTGTTAACCAGTTGGTCAGCTTGTTTCATTGAATCTCATCGAGATATGTCAGTTTCTAGTGTTTCTGCAGTTCATCATGAGCACAGACCAGTTTTGCTGTTTCTGAAAACTTTCTTGAGTTAATTTTGAAACCTTTTTTTGCTTTGAACATTATCTCTGGATGAACATTTTCCATCTTTACAGTCTCCTTGTATTTATGAAAAACTGAGTTTTCTTCAAGGCGTATAGCCAATGCTTCTTTTTATTTCCTATTTTTTTCCTGTAATTTTAGGTAACATTAATTGTCAAGAATAATTACTGTAGCATTCTATGTTCCTGGCAATGATCTGTTGTGGAGTCTTTATTATTTAGTTCTTATTTCTGAAGCTTTTGTGCAGGTTTTTCCCCTCAGAGTTCATTATTTTCCTTCTGTACAAGTACATATGTCAAAATGTTATTCTTGGTGCTTGTTCACAAAATCTGTAATGCAAGAATAATGTGCAGTAAATAATACAGTGCAGTAACTGTAAGAAATGCAATACTGAGCCAATAAACTGGATATTACAAGGTTTATTTGAAGAGGTGTCTTTTTCTGATTGAAGCACTGAAGAGGTTGGCTGTGTTTATTTACAGTTGCCAGAAATAACTTTCAAAGCTACATATTAAATTTTGGTGGTTCCGTGTTTATTTGCAGAGTCTAAATGGAGTTTGGCTTAATAAACAGCGCCTGGATCCATCAAAAGTCTATCCGATTGCTGAAGGAGACCGTATCGAGTTGGGAGTGCCTTTGGAAAACAGAGAGACTGCTGAATATGAGTATGAAGTAATTAAAGACGAATGGGACAAAATTAGACCCTTTTTAGCCCAAAGAAGTGACCTGGGGAACGCTAAGTGTTCAAGACCTAAACGTAAATTTAGTTTGGAGGAATTGGAGACATGTGAATCAGAAAGCCTCTCAAACTCCAAATGCAAAAGAGACAGAATGTCCTGTGCCAATGAACCTTTAGATAAATCATGGGTACAGGCAGAAGAGGCCAGACGGCTAACAGAGAAGATGGATGCCAAGCTGCCTTCTTCTGGACCCAGTGAGGGGTATAGTGATCCAGTGCATGGTAGCCCTGTTCACTCCAAGAAAGCTGTGACTGTCCCCCAGAAGGACGAGAAAGGCTCCGGTCTTGTAGAGTCATGGACTGGCTTGAAAAAGCTGAAGAAATCTCTGGAAGATACAATGAAATTAAAGGTCAAAGTGCAGGAGAAGCAGACTGCAGTTCTGAATGTGAAGCAGAAATGCAGGAAGTGTGATCAGAAGGAGATGCTAGCGATGGAGCAGGAGCTCCAGGAGTTGCAGAACCAGCTCTGCATGGAACAAGAGCATCAGCAGCAGCAGGTGGAGGAGCTGGAGAGGACATTATGTAAAGAGCAGCAGAAGCTAGAGGTATAATGGTGGCAATAATTTTGGCCTGTGTCTTCACTTTGATGGAATGCCTTGTATAAGGCATTGATCCAAAACAGTTCTTGAACTGTACAATAACAAAAATAGTGCTTGTGTGATTTACCCCTGCAAAAGTTTTTGTGGAACTATTTAACTTAGCACTTAACACAGTGCACATACCAAAAGAAAGTGCAGAGACAGAAGGGATTTGGCTGCATGGGGAGTTCAGAAAAAGGTGCAAGATAAAGCATTTCAGTTGGTAAAACAGCATGGTTTTAAATAAAAAAATAAAAGCCATTACCTGATCTCTCTTGCTTATAGAGAGGACAAGTTGAAAAGTAATCACTTTAAGTGTGAATTTCTCTCAGTATATGGCTGAAATAAAGCCCAGTTTGCCTGGCAAGTGCACTGCTTTTAGAGTCAATGAAATACTGCATGCCTAAATCCCTGGAGGGAAGGAGATTATTTTCCTGCTTTCAAAAAACCCTTTCTTGAAATCTGTAAGTACCCTTAAGCAGTAAGTATATGCAAAAACTTGCTTTTTTGGTAACAGACCAAAATCTGTTTGAACTTGAAATCAAAATCTGGTTTAAAGAAGGTGAGGATTCATCTTGGAGTGAGTCTAATAATTTATTAGTTACTTCCTTAAAGTCTACTGCTAAAGGCAAGATACCAGTATCAGAAGTACAGAAGGTTTGGAGTTGTGCCCTTAGAAACAATGGGACATTTATGTGGAGCTTTAGGTATCGAAGTCTTTGAATGTACTCCAAGACAGAGTTGCAGCTTTTGAGCTGTTGCTGATCTCTTTGCTTCTATGAATATGCTGGTACCTTTTGAGCTAGAATAATGTGGAGGTATTCCAGATATGGAACTGTAAATGATATATCCATTTTAACTCATCACAGTAAATGATAGATTAAATTTCTGTTGTAAACATGTAACTGTAGAGTGGAACATCTTGCCATTTGTTGAAAATCAGTGTTGTTTCTTTAAGCATATCCTCTAAAGAGAGTGTGCAGAGTAGTAATTTTCTGTCTCTTATGTTCTTCAAGTCTCTTTTTTCCCCCCACTTCTTACCCCACCCAGGGAGAAAAGTGTCAACAAGGGGAGGAAAATCTGAAGGAGCAGCTGGCCCAGGTCCTGCAAGAGGCAAGTGATTATGAGTCTAGGTTTGGTCTAACTGTGTAATTCAGATATTTAAATCTTTCCAAGTGTTGTGGCTTCTTGGTAGAAGACAAGGACTATGCCTTAGGTGACTGAAAAAACCTAACTGAAGTGAAAGAATAAGCTAGAAGAGGGTATACAAAGCGTGATGGCACTGGGAAGGTCCTAAATAACTAGCAGCGCATTCCAATTTTAAGTTAAGGATAAACTGCCTTAACACCTCAACTTATATGTGTTGCTCTTCTAGGAGGAGAATAGGAGAAATGAGTGGGCTGAACCTTATGACTATGATCACATATCTTTAATAGGATAGCTTATAATGGTACTCTTATAACTTCTGGAATGGTATTGTTACAGCATCATGCTTTGATGGAAGAACTGAATCGTAATAAAAGAGATTTTGAGGAGATAATTCGAGCCAAGAATAAAGAACTGGAAGAAACCAAGGTAAGGAATAACTGCATTCTTAGTTTTATTCATAAGTTAAACACAATATGCTGCATGAGCAGACAATATGGCTTATATAACATTTGTCTTGGCTCTGCCTGGCCTACTATATGGCAAAATTTCTGTGTTTTGAGGTGGCAGCTGACACTACGGGAGAAGGCACCTTGTCCTTTTTGTAAATTGGTGTTGAATTGAACAGTTGTTATGAGATCTTTCTCAATCATAAAGAAAGCCCAAAGCACCTGAACAGTGCATTTTGGAAGAGAGACGAGCCCATTGCACTGTTTCCTTGAAAAACAAACAAACAAAAATCAAACCAGAAATAACAGGAAAAAAAATCCACCAACAAACCAAAAGTGTTTGAAAAGTGAGGTGCTTCATTTTCAGTTTAAGTGCATTTAAGTAACATTGTGACAGCAGTTCTATAAGGGAGTGTAGGACTGAACCAACATGGAATTTGAATAATGAATGAGATAAGCCATGATTCTTCCTGCCCTTGACATAAAGTGATGAGTGGAAAATAATTTAGGAGATCCTTTCCTGTGTCTTAATTTTGGAAATTATCACATTATCTACCACTGACAGCGTGCTTTGTTTTTTAATGTCATCTTTGGAAATTTGTTGCTGTTTCAACTAGAAGAATTTTCCTGTTATTTTTAGAAAATAGAGCAGGTACGTATCCTAATCAGCCTAATTTAACTCTCAACAAGCAAACAAAAAGATTGTTAGGTTGTTAAATGCAAGTAAATGTCTTAAACTTTATTACTTCATTTTTTTTTAGCATTTGAGGTGTTTAGTCTGTTGGGTGTTCTGCTTTTCATATCAGACACTAAAAAGCAATATTGATTAAAGCCAAACTCTCACCAGGAACAAGTTGAAAAAGATTCTGAAAAGACTGATCAGCTGGTAGTTCCTTTAGGCTGAGGGAATTTTGGTAATGGCTGCTGTTCTTCCTTCCAAGTTCTTTGTAGTGGATGGGAATATTCTCAGTACTGCTGAGACGACAAAGAGGAAAGACATTACAGGTCTGTGTATGTGATACCCACTCCACTTGACATGTGGAGATTTGCAGTATAATTTTCTTCCCCTGCACACACACTTCCTGCCAATTGAGAAAAACCTTGTTCTTTGTTGATACACAACCACATGTACTTTTCCACCAGGAGGAGAAGGAAAAGGTGAGAGCCCAAAAAGAAGAGGTGTTGAATCAGATGAATGATGTGTTGGAGAATGAGTTGCAGTGCACAATCTGTTCTGAGCACTTTATCGAGGTATGTTTAAACGTGTATAGGTTTGCCAGTAAAAAAGAGACTTGAGAATCTTTCCATAGCTCTAGTAACCCAATATTTAAGGCCATTTCTTTTACTTCACTTATTTAACAGTCCCAACAGATCCACAGTGAGTTCTTATGGGAAAGAGTTGACCCAGACATCTATTCTGTCTGCCCTGACTCTTCTTTGCTTGACAGCAAGTTCAGCTTTAATGTCTCTATCTGCATAAATATGAGTGCTTAATCCTAAAGTGAACATAAATTTGGAGCACTAGTGTAGGATTTTGAACTGGTGCTCTGAGTTGCTGCTGACAGCTGCTTGGGGAAGAATTATTTTGTAGTGGACCTTGCTTTAAGCTGACTAGAGTCAGACTGTTTGAGGTTTAGATATATGGAGAGTTCAGTAAAGGAAGGGAGGTACCGTATTCAGTCAAGTACTGGGATGTTTATATTGGGCAGATAAACTCTTTCTTTGAGAAATTGGTCTGTTTTCATTTGATTTGACAAGTAATAGGCTATGTTTGTCGTGTAGACTGTTATTTTTGTTCATGTTTTGCTAGTAGGTCAATTTCATTACATTGTATTTTTACGATGGGAAACTGGATGTATTAGCCTTGTTATAATGGCTAAGAGCTCGCTGAAATTTTAGTTTCTGGTTTCTCAGTATATTAAGATGCTATTTTGCAGTATCTGAGTTTTTTCCCCATAATTTATCCTTTTTAAACTTTCATAACTTGTAATAAAATTAATTATTTTTTTCTGTTTCTGACTTGCTGTGACTTACAGTGACTCCACTAACTGACTTGTAATGCTGGCCTGACCTCTGGCATGGTGGGGGGGGGGGTTGTGTGTGACTCCTGCGAAGGCCCTAAAGGCTTTGGGCTCTCCAGTCCCTTTCTCTGTACAAAATATTCATCTAATATTTCCCTGTATTCAGTATGCTTTTACTTGACAGTGCCTGTGCGAGCACGCTTTGACCAGTATCCTTCTGCTGAATTCCACAGGCAGTCACTCTGAACTGTGCACACAGCTTCTGCTCCTACTGTATCAATGAGTGGACAAAACGTAAAGTGGAGTGCCCTATCTGCAGGCAGGAGATCAAATCAAAGACACGCTCTCTGGTGCTGGATAATTGCATTAACAGGATGGTAGAAAAACTGGATGTGGAAATGAAAGAGCGTCGCCTAAGCCTTATCAGAGAGCGGAAAGGTGAGAGGTGGGTGGATGTGGCATGATGAGTACATTATCTTATTCCATCTATTTTGCACAACTTTTTTTGGCACCTATATACCAAGAAGATGCTCAGGGAATGCTGCAGAAACACTAAAAAATAATAATGAGATCTCTTTACTAACTAGCTTTACTGCACAGTAAAATAAAATAAGTACAAAGTTTGGAAAAAGACTTCAGTATGAACTCTGAGTCTGGCGGAAAAACATAGTTTAACCATGCTAAATGTTATTCTCTTTCAAAGAGATCACTTAATAAAAGCAAAAATACATAAAATGGTCCTTGAAAAATTTACCAGGCACTTCTGATTAAGCTGTGGAGTACGTAATTACAGAAACTCAGCAGACCTGACAAGAAGCTCCAAATTCTTTTCTGTGCGTTAGATTTATGTAGGAAATCTCTGAAAGAGACAGTGGTATATCATGTAAGTATGGCTGAACTGACAGTTGCTCTGACATGTTTATTTTTGTGGAATTAAAGCCACTGTGGCTTACAGGCATAACATCTTGCCTAGTTGTTGCTAAAATACTGTGCATGATGCTGATTGCTTTAATAAAAAGCCCAGTATGGGTTATTCCTCGTCTGCTTCCTTCTTCTAAATTTCTTTCTAGAGCACTTGACATTGGTATCTAGGTGCTAAAATGTAGATGTCTGTTCCTGCTACTCCTTACATTTCTATTGCTGTGTTCTCTTAAGTAATTGTTTTGCTTTCCCTTCATAGAGATGAGTGCATGATCCTTAATTTTGCAATGTATCAAATTGTATTTTTACCAAAAGAAAGGTGCTTTTGATACCTTGCAGATGTGCCATGGTGACATAGAATGACATCACTAAGCAGTGCTAGTTCAAGCCTGAAACGATAACCTATATAACCCTTTCAGTCTGATTCCCCCAGGAAGTGCTGCATTGCTGAGAGGCTGCCTGGCTCAGCTACGAGAATTGCTTTTATCTCTGTAAAGGAACTGAGGCAGCCCTTGTGCATTGGATGCTGTGGCAGAGTGCCACATTACTCCTCAAGTGTCTGGTCAGGTAGCTGATGGGCACTAGCTGAAGTGGTGCTTTCACTGCAGCCGATTGTGTGCTACACCAGTGGTCTTCATCCTCGTTCAAACAAAAAGCAAATGAGTTCATAGCCTACCTTCAGAAGTAACGACCAGTAGGAAATAATTTAAATTTACTGTGACGTGCTTCAGCTGGAAGGTGAAATGTGCCTCTTCTTGTGCTGTGATGGAAACATTTTGATTGAAATGAAGAAAACCATTAGTCTATTTAAAATTAATTTCTAAGAAATATACCTATTAAAAGAAGAATTATGTTGGAAGTGGCACTTAAGAAGCTGTCAAGGCTTTCCAAGAAACCTTTCTAGGAGTCTTAGTAGCCCCAGCACTAGAAAGACCGCTTACAGTCTTAAATAGATGAAGTTTTTGATGAAGCTATAAATGTCCTGAACAATCAGTACTTGTTTGAGAGTCCCTTACCACATTTTTTCTTTCCTTTTCTTACCTGGCAAGACACTGAAATTGCTGGTTGTGTCCCTGTGAAGGGGTGGAGAATGTCTCCTCCTCATCTGTGTTACCTTAATAGGAAAAGACATACAGAACACTTTAGAGCACTTAAGAAAACAAGCAAATAACTCCCATTCCTTTGTTCTTTTATGCTGAAAACTGAAATGAAAAAGGCCTATGTCCTGCAGCTTGAAAGACTTATTGCAAACTGACAGTGAGAAGCTAAAATATAGTTTCAAAGACAAGTAGTAATTTAGCACTTGTATGTACAGTGGTCACAGCTAACTTTTGTATCTGTGTTTTGAATGCAGAGAAACAGAATGTGGTGGTGAAACCAGCCACATACAGTGACAACGGTGTCCCGTCTACCACCTACTCCATCTTGTCAATGAGCAACTGTGACAGTAAGGACTCTGAGGAGGATTCTTCCTATAGTGAAAGCTACTATGTTATCTGAACCTTGTTACTGCAGACTCATTGCCCCTGTGCTGCCTAGATTCAACCTAATGGTATTTGGTTGACTGCTGCTTGGAGGAGTGGACTGGGCACCTGTGAAGAGACTGGAGCTGTAAACTAGCAGCATTTGGAAGAAGGATCTTGTTTTCCAAACGAATGCACAGAAGCTTGATCTCTAAAACAAAATTGGGTTTGTGAGAGAACTGACTGCCATTGTGCTGGCTAATTGACTTACATACAAACCCTAAGCTTTCACATTAGCTTGTGACCTGCTCAGTGTAATGAATGAGTTTGTATTGCATCATTGCCCTTTCCTTAGTGAATTACATGTTTACATCAGCATCTCTTATTTCAGGCAGCAGAGGGAATGTCCCAAGCCTTTTGAGAACTTGGCCATCCCCCCCCAGCAGGCAGGAGATAGGTATATCAGGAAAAAGTGCCAATGTGGGTTTTCCTCTTGAATTTCATATGGCAGCTAGTCATCCCAGCCTTTGGTATTAAAGGTGATAAAGGGTGGGAAATGCACTGTTAGCTGCAAGTGCATTGTAAGCTAGCTGCTGGCCATCAGCTTGCTCTGTTTATGTAGCCCATTTTCCATTAGATAGGGATAGAGGAGATTAAATCTTCCAGAAGTCTTTAGCTAGTGTTCTTTTCATGTAGTGTCTTTGGTTTGTTTCCTTCTTCAGGTTTTGACATAAAGGGGTTTAGAACTGGGAAACAGCACATCCAGAAATTTTTAGCAATGACTTTAAAAACATATAATGAGCAGCAGGAGAAGAACCTCTGCAGCTTCAGATGTGCTGCTCTCCAAATTACTGAAATGTCCTGTTGGCAGGGTAGGAAAGCAGCATCTGTAGACAACCAAAAGGTACAGAATTAAGCACTTTGATTTTATTGTTTACAAGACATAACTGTTGAGGTGTGGATTGTACTAACCTCATGGCAAATCACTCGTTCATAAGAGACCAAGCAAGTCTTCCCTCATCCAATCATGTATTGTAATGTCTAATTCATAATGTCTATTGAGTTCCATTTTCTAGTGACATGCTTTTGACTTAGCTGTTACATGGAGAGGACATTTACACTGAAGCCCTTCTGAGCTGTAATATTTCTTTGGCTCTTTGTATATACCTTTTTGTTTCTATCTTTACTTTGTTTAAGAACAAAAATATAAATCAATTTCTGCATTAGTCTTTTTTGGTGCAGCCACTGAGATGTCTTCTATTTGTCTTTAGACTTTTTTTGAGAAAACAGACTATCTAATTTAATGACTTTACTTCATGTTTTGATTGCTGTATGCAGTGTGACTATTGTAAAGTTAATTGAAAGATGTTTGTATTCAGGAACTGATCAAAGCCCAATCATTCAAAACTGTGACTACCCTAATGCTAATTTAATAGCTACAATAGCTAGTGCTTACCTGCTTCCCCCGAGAAAGACCCCAATAAAAAGGTGCATGAATGATGTCCTAAGGAAGTAGTGTATTCTGACAAATTTAGTCAATAGGATTTAAACAGGTGAGGCCTCATCAGTGGGCCAGGGAGCTTGCTTAAATCTTTAGTGTAAGGTTTCTTTTGTGAAGGAGACATTACATCTTCTGTATTCTTCTTTCTCTTTTAATGTTCACTTTCTGTGTGTGTTCTTGAGAGTTTCTTTTCTGAATAGATGCTTTCTAGAATGAGCAAAAGAAGAGCATTCCTCAAGATGCTCTTGAAATAGGCTGATGTGGAACAGGCATTTCCAATGAAGAGGAGTAGAAGGAAAATACTCTGGTTACCTAGGACTGCAAATTCTTTGGCTCGGTATCTCTTCCATACTGCCGTGCTTTTTGTCTCATTTAATTTTGCAAAATACATATTTATTTTATTATGTTGGTGTTTATGCATATTGCAGAGAAGGATAATACTTCCCCTGGTAACAGAGTGGTAATCTTTGGTTTGGTTTCTGAGTGTGTCTTCTTTTCACTAGAATGCAAAGAATGTAAGTGGTGTATTCCAAATTATTTTCACTTTTACTGGTAGGTGCACAGTGTGTAAACGTCCACAGAGAGAGATTAAGTATTAATACTGTCCACTTACAAAAGCTTTTCACTGACAAAAGCAGACCTGTATATCTGCAGTGTGCTCTCCTTTGCTCTAAGGTCTGGATACCTTCTTCTACTTGTTGTCTACTTGGTTCTACTTTGATGAGCCCTTGGTGATGTTATGCCCTGAACTGTCACCTGTCTTGGGATGGCATCAAGTGCTTCCAAATGTCAGGTTACAACTGAGCTAGTCACAGATGATGCAGGACAGGTTCAAGACTTGCTGTTTTCCCTTGGAAGACAGCTGTCAGAGCATTACTTTTTCAGAGCATTACATTTTCAGCATCAGTGGAAGAGCTGAAAGGAGGGATGTTTACTTCACACAGATCTGTGGAGTGCAAGACCAATCTGACAATCTTGTGCAAGAAAAATTTACCACATGTGATGAGCCTGTCACAGGCAGAGTGTGAGCTTCAGACAAAGTTTAATTATTAAAGAAGCCCTCCCATTGAGTCACGAGGTGCAGACAGGGCCCCCTTGCTTTCTGATATCTTTCTCAGAGGAGCCTGGATGTGGCTGGATCCAGTCTTAGCCCCAGACTGTCAGTGGTTTGTGTCAAAAGGATTATGTAGGTGAAAATGAACCTTTACACAACTTTGTCCTGGAGGATTTAAGGATGGCAAACCAGATACATAAATATGTATGATTTATTATGATAATGATTGGACAAAAAGATCTTTATCAGAATTATTTACCACACAGTATAGGAGGTAGAACAGCTCTTGATGAAATATTGAAGCAGTTGTTTTAAAGCAATTGTATTAAAACTTGGGAAAAAACCCCAATTAAGTAGAGATAATGTTATTCACCCATGACTGTGGACTAATTTCTTTTGCTCAGTCATGAGGAGTAACCTTGAGCGGCATACCCAGTCAAGGGTGAAATCTCCACACATACACTTCAAGAAAGGGTATATTAGAAGATCATGCCCTTAATATTTGGGACTGGGCTTTTATAGTATAAAGTTACTGACTGTCAATCATAGGTCTCCAGGCTAGCTGTGTCAGCTCAGCAGCTTTATCTAAATTATCCGTAGTATCACTTATTGGTTCTGGGTATTTTACCAGGTCTATCCTATCACATCTTCATCTCACTATCAGGATGTTTAATTTCGGGACTGATGAGTCATACTGGCTTCAGCATTTACTGAGTATCAAAAGCAGCATGATGACCCCTTCTTCATTAACCTTCTTCATTAACCATGGATAGCTTTTCCCATATCATTGTTTGAGTTGTTTTTCCCATTCCAGGCAAGCATCCTACTCCAGAGTCTTAGCAACAACTGTCAAATTTAACTGCAGAATGTGTAACAGGCAATTCAATAATCCAGCTGTGCCCCCCTTCCCCCAAGTGAAGTGCAGGTTTTCTTTTCCAAAGATATGCTCTGACTAGTCTATGTTTTACTTCCTCCTCCTCATCCTCCCGCCCTGCCATAACTCAACCTATTAGACATACAGTTAACAGCAGCTACATAACCATGAGCTACACTTTTCCAGTAGTATCCTCCTGTCTCTTGATACCTACCGTATTTATTTTGGTTTTGTGAGACTAAGCATTCAGACTTGTGTGCTGAGCTGTATGTCCCCAGGGTTCGAGGTTAATGCAACGTACAAGACGGTTCCCAGGATCAGGTTGGAAAAGACCTCTGAGGTCATCGAGTCCGGCCCGTGACTGAAGGCCACCACGGGCACTAGACAATGGGAGTGCCTCCTCCAGGGATGGTGACTCCACCACCTCCCCGGGCAGCACATTCCAATGTCGAATCACCCTTTCTGGAGAGGAATTCCTCCCGCTGTCCAACCTGAACCTCCCCTGCGCAGCCTGAGGTTGTGCCCTCTTGTCCTGGCAGTGCTTGCTGGGGGGAGGAGGCCGACCCCGCTTGGCTACGACCTCCTTCTGGGAGTTGTAGCGAGCGAGAAGGTCACCCCTGAGCCTCCTCTTCTCCAGCCTAAAAACACTTCTACCTTCCGCTGCTCTACACGATCGATAAACATTTTTATATCCGCATATTTACAAACTCTTAAGCGGCGTTTTCCGCCCAGGCCGGCGCTGCCCGGGCCCGGCCCGTGGGGCGGTGCGTCACTGCCGCGCGCCGGCGGCCGGCGAGGCCCCGTGCGGGGGGCGGGGCCGGCGCGCGTCAGAGCGGGGAAACGAAAGCGGCGGCGGCGGCGGCCTCGCGCCCAGGGAGCCCTTCGGAGCCCGCCACTTTCGCCGTGAGTGCCGCCCGCTCCAGCACGGCGCTGTCCGCCGACCCCAGTCGCGTGTGGGTTAGCGCGGGGCGCGGCCGCCGGCGGCTCCGGCCGTCTCCCCGCTGCCCGCCCTCCGCCTGCGGGGAGGTCTCGGCTCGCCTCTGGGAGCGGGGGCTGCGCGGCGGGCGCTGTGACGGGGGTGAGAGGCAGAGAAGGGCAGCGAAGCTGCTGAAGGGTTTGGAGGGTAAGTACTGTGAGGATACAGGCTGAGTGACCTGGGGGTGTTTAGCCTGGAAAAGATGAGGCTCGGGGGAGACCTTTTCGCTCTCTACAACCCTCGAAAGGAGGGTGTAGCCAGGATGGATTGGCCCCTTCTCCCAGGCAACCAGGACAAGAGGACACAGCCTCAGGCTGTGCCAGGGGAGATTTAGACTGGACAGCAGGAGGAATTTTTCTGCAGGAGAGGTGATGAGACCTTGGAGTGGACAGCCCAGGGAAGTGGTGGAGTCACCATCTCTGGAGGTCTTCAAGGAAAGACTGGACGTGGCACTTAGTGCCGTTGTCTAGTTCCCATAGTGGTATTCTCTCATGGGTTGGATTCAATGACCTCAGAGGTCTTTTCCAACCTAAATGATTCTGTGAGAGGCCGGTGGTGCGGTGCAAGGGGGCTGTAGGGCATGGGTGGGGATGTGGAGGGACTTTCCTGCAGCTGCGGGACTCCTGAGGGACTGGGTGTCCCTAACTTGCCGCTAATTTTGCATGGTTTGAAATTTGTCGGGAAGTCAGGTGTGCTGAGGGACCTTGAGTGGGGTTTGGAGGGTGGGGGTCTTGATAGGGGGCTGGTTGGAGTGAGCTAAAATGGTCTCATTTGGCTCTCTCGGAAGAAATATAAAATGGCTGGTTTGTTAGAGATAAAGGGTAAAAAAGCAAAACCCTCAAGTGAGGCAAGAGCAGATAAAGGTTAGTTGTCTGTAATAGAACTTCTGGTGGAAGGGAGAAGATTTCTTAGCCATAGTGCAATGAGGTTGTGGGATCATTTTGTAGTCAAGAGTTGTGGGGATAACGAAAGGATTTAGCCTTAAGCTGCCTTGTATGTGTTTGTGGAAATAAGTTTGATAACTAAAGGTTTGAACTGGTGACCTGGAGTATCTTTTAGCCCAACAATTCTATGTAGTATAAGAAACACAAATCAAGGTACAGTTTTTTTTTTTTTTTCAGTTGCAGGGAGGTTTTAACTGGTCTGCTAAGCATTTTTGCCTTTAAAATTTTCCCTTTCCTGCTTCTTGTCTTCTGAAAGCCTTCCAAGATGGCTTCTATTAACGCCATTGTAAGCATTTGACCTTTCTCTGAGTTTATGCAAATTTATCAGCCACATACAGAAACTGGATATTTTGCCAGTGATTCCTGGTGAAAAACACAACTGCATGCACAACTTGAGCACACATATTTAATAAAGTTCTGTTATAAAAGTCATGCAGAAAAGCCCCTTTATTAAGATTTGCAAAGGGGAGGTCAGAGTTGTTTGGAGTCTTGTGAGAAATTAGTTTCACCTTGCATATTCTCCATTAGATGGATCTGACATTTTTTCAGTGTGTTTGGATAAAATGAATCTTCGATTCAGTAGTATTAATGAACTGCCATATATTTAAGTTATTTAACAGTTTGCATCTGGGTAACTTCATCTGCTTGCATTTGGGGATAAGTAGGTTGTAGAAGTGATTTGAAATTCATCAGTTATAGGGAGTTTTCCATATCAGTTTCCCATTTGATTAGTTAGACTGGGTGTTTACAAAGGCGAATTCAAAAGAAGCCAAGACTTTAACCTAAAGACATTTATGCTGAGAATACTGATGCTAATACTGAACAGCATTACATGATCTATGCTGCCATGCTGCTGTGCATTACAGAAAGTTATGCTTAATGTTTGCCAAGTGTGATTTTCTTCTTTTAGCATTATACAGCTCATACAGGAAAACATGAAGAGAAGGACTGAACCTGAATTTAGCAGCCCCCAAAATAAGCAGAAGAAGAGGATAGAAGACTTGGGATTAACCCTCAGTTCTGCTTCAGATGATGAAAATCAATTTAGTAATCATACTACTCAAGGTAAAGTTGGAGATCTGGAATGTGCTGCTGCAGGGGATATAAATAATAACCAGGAATTGAACCTACATCTCCTGAATCCTAATTGATAGCCTGAATTTCAAGGGTATACACTCTCTTTAGGAAAAAGCTACATTATTTATTTTCATAACCTTGGATTGGTGTGAATTATTTTAGGCTTTTTAAAAATCTTATGTAAACCTTTTAATCTGGGAATTATATGAGTTCAGATATAGAAAACTGGATTTGAGGTAGATGATATGCATGATCCAAAGCTATGATCATTCTTGTCATATTGATCTTTTCAGTCTCAGCAGTTATTTCTGGTGTGGAAACTCAGTACTGAGGTGTTGTGGGTGTTACACCATAAAGAAGCATCATAATCATAATTTTGTTTAAAAAGGAAGAAAGAAGTCAGTAGTCTTACCATATTTCTGCAGATGAGAGAAATTGAGATGAATACAAAGGGACCAGTTGGTTGGAGCTTTTACTTTATAGCATCATCTCTTATGCTGACTCAGTATGATTTTGCCAGGGGACAGAGTTGTGAAAGCTCACAGGTGTTTGTTTTCAGAAAGATCTATTTCAGAGTTAACTAATTGACTACTTTTTCTTGGAGTGTGCTTTCTCACCTGGAGTTGGGATATACCATAGATGAGGCACATGACCTGCACAACTGGTGTGGCTGTTGTGGGACACTAAACTTTCCCAGGATGGTACTTCACATTGCCTCACTGTCATGCCTGCTATGTCAGAGTCTTAGGATTGCTTATGGTCATGAAGTGTTCAAGTGCCTGAACACATAAAGAAGCCTTCCCTTGTGAAAATGGAAGTGAGTGTGTGTGGAACTAGCTGTAGTTGCAGGGTATAGTGTATGTACCTGTCTGAGGAGGCCAGAGGTGCAGAATGTGAGAGCTGGCATAGGGAATGCTCTGTGCACTCAGGGATGAGCTAAAAAATTCAAGGTGATGTTTTTTTTCTTTTTTTTTTCTCCCTTTTAATTATTGAGTTCATACATGAATTGAAATCGGCTGTAAGCCTTAGTGTTTAAGAAACAAATTGATAAAGTTCAAGGACAATATTTTGGGTAGAGTTAATTGTTTATTAGTCTATTACACCCACTGTGGTTTCTAATGAAAGAAGGGAGGTTGGGGGAAGAATTGATTTGAGATTTAATCTCAGCTGAGCATGGTTTAGCAAATCTAAAAAACAAGAAGAGTTGTAAAGGGACTCCACTGAAACTTATGCAATAGGTAATTGTGTTTAAAATATTTTATGAGTCTCTAGAAAACAAGACAGGTAGCAAAGAGTTAAAAAGCAGGTAGCAAAGTTAACTGAAGCTATGTACCAAAGAAGCAGAAAGTGATAACTGACCCTAAAGCAAAAATCCTTTTTGTGTTCTTAGGTAAAAGCTTTGTGAAAGAAACAGAAATATATCTTGTGTGATAGATGTTTGAAAATCAAGAAGGGTATAGAATGTTGCAAACACAGGTTGAATCATAGCCTTCTTTGTCTGGAACTGGAAGCTTCAAATGTTGATACTGTAGTGTAGTAATGTGGGGACACAAGTCCTGAATCTTAAAAACTGCTCAACAACAAGCATTGAGGACACATTGAAAGTGTTTTAACTACAGTTGTATATTTTACGGTGCTGTCTTTCATTTTTACTTCACTTTCTTGTAATAGCTTTTTTTTTTTTTTGCTGATTTTTCAGTTGTTTCCTGTTACTTCACTGATGCTTAGTTTTCCGAACAGGAAAATACAGAGATCTGTGAGTTGAGAGAGAATTAGTCTGTGTTTTTGCTTAAATTAGACAAATCTAAGAAAAGTTCAATCCTTGGTTTTAAGTATTATAATACTTTTGGGTTTTTAAATACATCTGTGGAGCTAAATTACTCCTTCTTAAGAGCTAAACAGAAAAAGATAAACTCTGCTAATTATCTTCTGGTTTATGCTGGACAACTTTTGTAGTTCAACTTCCTATATTTTTACAAAGCAGCACAAAATGATTTCTAGCACTTGACAAACAAGGGAGCTCAAGAGGCAGAGGGCCAACACAGAGCAAGGCTGTGCTTGCTGTGGATTGCTTCTCCTGTAGTTTGTATGAATTAGCTATCGTAAGAAGCTTGTACCACTGCTTCATCCTCATAGTGATATTACCCCAGGAAAAACAGAAAGACTCATTGGATTGTAGGGCCTCCCTGGGCACCCAGCTGGTGCAGAGCACACCGAGACAAATGAGACTACCATGACTCCTGCCCAGATCCCAGTTACATCCTGCCTGGAGCAAGTAGGTTTGGGCATCTCACAGCTGGAGAGCAGCAGTGAGGACTATGCAGCTCATACAGGCCTGTGTTATCAATTAGATCCCAAGGTGGAATTGGGCACAGACAGAGCTTCATTATTTAATGCCCATGACGGTTCTGGTGTGGAAGATTTACTTGGAGTGCTTGCTATGTATGTTGATATTACCTTGATTGAACCATTGACTTAAGTTCTTCCTCAAATCTTTCTCAAGGTATTTTAAAGAAGATTGGTGTTCTCTGACCTTATCTTTCACTTGAGTTTGTATGTATCTGTGAACTCTAGATGTGAAAAACTCTCACTTGCTGTAGTGAACTTGGGGATCCTTGCTATTTAACTAGATAGTGGGGGTTTAACTAGCTTTACTCTTCTTTCTTCAGTGTTGGCCATTTGGTAGATCCCTGTGTACTTGATGTGAGTTTTTGGCTAAGTTAGGGATAGATTTACACTTGTAGTTAGATAGGATATGGAAGAAAATTCATTATGTTTCATCAAGGTGTAATTGTCACTATGCTCAGGAGAGAATCCCTGTGGACCTTCTCAGTTCCTCAGGATCATTGCACAGGTCAGGCATACCACAGTACTATTCCTGTGACTGCTCTGCTGTGTGATGGGGTTTGCTCAGCCCTTTGTGGGCTGGAATCCATGGGGTCAGAGAGGTTGTTTGTGTCCCTGAGACAACAGGAAAGATAACCAAGTGTTGGTTGTACAGGGTGTGTTAAATTACACCTACACGCTTTTTGTAACAAATTTGAGATACTGAAGTGTCCTCTATGTGTATGTGTTCAGAGTATTTAATGAGTCTCACTGTACTCTAATGTGATTACTGAGCTGTCTTTCTTCCATTTTATTTTTATTTTCATTCTCACTTTTTTGTTTGTTTTCAGAATCTTCCAGTAGCACCAGTGGGTCTGAGAGTGAGAGCGATGAAAAAAGACCAGTCTTCAGCAATGAGTTCAAACAAGACTCTCTCGTGGAGGGTACTTCATCTCGCTACTCAATGTATAACAGTGTCTCCCAAAAGCTTATGGTAGGTCAAAATAGTTTTGGGCCAAAATATTAAGAAGTGATGAGAGCAAAGTGAAAAGACTGAAAAGACTAGTTTTTTACAAAAAATACTTTAATTCTGATCCTCTTTGTAGCATGGTTCTCTGTCTTTTATTTCCTTACTGTCTTGTGCATACATGAAATTGACTGCATCACCGCTTTTTGCTATTGTTCTCTTACTGCTAAAATTTACTGAGAGGAAAGCCTGAAAAACCAGCAGATAATGAGCATAGTCCTTTTAACCGAAGAGATGTATATGTGTTTGGTATTTGGAATGCACCTGAATGCATGTTCACAACAAATTTCATCACAGCATGAATTTTTTCCTTTACCAGCATCTTTTTTTATGAAGTGTTCATGCTTACTGAACCCTGTGATGAATGGCTCCAGGCTCCTCACTACTTTTTTCTCTGAGCAGGCTCTTTCCACATTACTGAACCTTTTGTAATTTGCTGTCATCTCAAGCATCATTCTTCAGATCTAGTTTTTTTGTATCCTGCCTCAGTGAAGTGAACTCACTTGAAAGTCCTGAAAGCTACAATTGAGATTAAAAATGCTCAATGCCTTCAAGTCACTTCAGGGTGATGTGCCATTTTCTGTACTACTATTTGACCTTAGCAGTACTACATAAACTCAAGTCCACTCGCCTCAGAGTGCTCCCTTTGCTCCCTTTATAGGCCAAGATGGGCTTCCGGGAAGGAGAAGGTCTGGGAAAATATGGGCAAGGCAGGAAAGATATTGTTGAGGCCTCCAATCAGAAGGGAAGGAGAGGTTTTGGCCTGACCCTCAAAGGATTTGATGGGGAGCTCAATATTGATTGGCAGGATGAGCCAGAGGTAAGTACTTTATGTTTTAAGTCCCATTTCTCTTGCTGTCTTCAACAAAACCTGAAGACACTTGACACATTCTTTCTTGGCAGTCTCTTTTTCAGTGTCTCTAAACTGTACTTTGAGTACTAGACTTCTGATTTGCCTTGATTATAAGACTAATAAAGGGGAACATGGTGAGGTTTTTGTTTGTTTTCTTTTTATGGTGGAGGTGTTTGAGGTTGTTTTTAATTTTAAAAATAAATAAGACATGTTTTAGTCCAGGAGGTAAAAACTCTACAGTTGGCACTGAAGTCATGGCATAACCCCTTATGCTAGCATTGGGAGGCGCAAACTGTTGGGGACCAATTAGTTTTTATATTTTTCTAGTAAAAACATCTTTGGCTCTTCCCATGACTTGTGTTTGCAGCCTAGTGCCTATGAGAAGGTGGACTGGTGCCCTAAGTGTACCACGGAGATCCCAGATGCTCAGGTGCTGAAGGAGTGGATGACTGTGGGGAAGGTAATTTTTTATATCTTGGTACTTACCACTTAAGACAAAGCAGGAATACTCAGCCTGGGAGAGTTGCCATGTCAAAGAGCTGTAGAATAGCATGAACTATGAACAACCTCTTGAGGTTGCTAGTTTTGCTTTCTGTTTAGAGCAGATCCAGCTATATCTGATCAGGTTGCTCAAGGCCTTGTTTAATGGAGTTTTGAGTATTTTCAAGGATGGAAGCTTCACAGCCTGTTTGGGCATCTGTTCAGTGTTTGAGAACCCAGCTGACAAAAGAAAATTTACATATGGCTAATTAGCATTTTTTAATGTGGCTTTTGTCCATTGTTTCTTGTCATGTCGCTGTAGATCTCCAGGAGCCTAGGTCAATCTTTCCTGCCTCCTGTTAGGGACTTGTCCCATTGTTAGGTACAGCAATAGGATCTCCCTTTCTGCATTCTGAACAAACTGTTCTCAACTTTTTCTCATACACCAGGTACTTTTTGACCCTTGTCATTTTGGTGGCCCTTTTGCTGCTTTTGTTCCAGTATGTCCATTCTTATACTAGGGAGTGCTTAAACTGGATACAGTATTTCATATGTGATCTCAAGGTGCCTAACATGGGAGAAAAATCCTCAGCCTAATTGCCACACTTTTGCTGATACAGCTTAGTGTGTGATTGGCAGCCTTTATCCACTATTGGTACATGCTGCATTCTGAAATGACAGTATCATGCTTGCTAATTGCTCCCTGTGCTCTTGTTCTGTTGCAGAGGAAGTTGATGATTGAAGATGAAACAGAGTTCTGTAATGAAGAACTTTTACATAATGTCCTGCAGTGCAAGGTGAGCCCCCTTTTTGGAGAGGGATTGAAATTTTGGGGAAGCAAGTGAAAATAATTAAAGAAAATTGAGTAGTTAGAAATAATTAAAGAAATAATTGACAAGAGCTCAGAATGTACTCTGTCACCTCGATATCACTGGGATGACCTAGCATTGTGTTTTTTGCTATATATTCAGCAGCCTGTTTTGAATCTGAGCCTTCTGGGAGATTTTCTTCGTTTAACTCCAGCTGGCAACTAAGCCCCCTGAAACTGCTCACCCATTCTCCCACCAGCAGGATTGGGGAGAGCATGGGAAGGGTAAACATGAAGAAAAGTCATATGTTTAGATAAAGGGAATTATTGAGTCGCAAAAGCGACTCAATGGAAGGAAAACAAAACAAGGAATTAATTAAAGGAATGAATTCACTACTTGCCATGGGCAAGGTGTTCAGCCATCTGTCTTCAGGAGAGCAGGGCTCCATCACATGCAAAGGTTATTTGGAAGACAAAAACCATAACTCTGAATGCCCTTGGCTTCCTCCTTCTTCCCCCAGCTTTATATACTGAGCATTATGGGGTATGGTATGGAATATCTGTTTGGACAGTCGGGATCACCTGTCCCAGCTATGTCCCCTCCAAGCTCCACAGGAATGCATTCCCTACCTACTTGCTGGAGGGTGGTATGAGGATCAGAAAAGGTCTTAATACTGTTCAAACTTTGCTCAGAAGCAACAAAAACTTCTCTATGTTATCAATACTGTTTCCATCTCAAATCCAAAATGTATCTCAATACTAGCTAATATGAAACTACTACTATGAAACAAATTAACTCTACCCCAGCCAAAACCATCTTGGAGATGATGTAAAGCGGTCACCTGCTGAGTCTGGCCTTCAAAATCCCTGTCCAGCTGGGCGAGTCAGGCAGAGAGAAGGAGCTTCTCCTTGGATCCCAGGGGGCTCTGAGAAGCTCCCTCGTGAGTCCAAAGACGAGCTGGTCCCACAAGCAAAGAAAGAAGGCGCTCTTCATCTCAGGAATAATTCCAAAGTTTAATGAAAGCCTGTAGATATTCCAGGCCACATCTGTCCTTGAAGGACATCGAGAGACAGAGAGAGGGGCTCTCCCTGCCGGAGCAGCCAGATATAGGGGCGCGGGAAAACCCGAGTAGCCAATGGGAGGACATGGGGGTGGCTCTCTGGGGCAAGGGCTCAGAGTGACCACTGGGGAAGGGGGTAGGGGAGGAGCCCCGAGCCAGGGCCCAGTGACCTGGTGACCCTGACAGAAGGCTCTGAACAAAGGGGAAGGGTCACAAGGTGATGGACACATCACCTGGGAGGAGACAGGGGGATGGGTCAGGCATTTTGGGGTTTGATGGACATACAGGTACTGATGGGAAAGCTGGGATGAACCAAATGGATACAAAGAGGGGGATATGGAGGGACAAACCATTATGAGGGGATATACAGTGTAACACAACTCCACAGTCACCTGCCCTTAGTCCAACTGAAAGGCTGAAGGCTTGACTAAACTAAGGAAATGAGCTCCCCTTCTTTTCTTGTCTGTTTAGTCTTCCCTCCTAGATTTTATCATGCCCTTGTATACTGCAGTAGTGTGTGTGTGTGTGTGTATATGTGAAAGAAATACTTTAGGCTGGGACTGCTTTTGAGGTGGCTAACCATATTATCATGCTCTGGAGCTATCAGTACAGAATTTGTCAGTGGTATTAAATTTGCTTAAGAGCTGAGGCGTCTTAGAATAAGAGTAAATATCATAATGAGACAGAAAAACATTTTGTATTGGTGAACCAAATCCTGCATGGAGTTTACTGTCTAAGGGGAGAGGAGAAAGAAGGTAGGTAATGCTGATGCCTACCTATCCCTCCAGCCTGTGCCAGGTCCAACTGATGAGCTTTGTTTCTGTTTGTGCAGAGTGTATTTGATGAGCTGGATGGAGAAGAAATGCGTCGAGCTCGAACAAGGTCTAACCCCTATGAGATGATCCGTGGAGCTTTCTTTTTGAACAGGTTTGTACAGTGTTTGATACTGTAGTCCCTTTCCCATGTATGCCCATTTTCAGCTGTGGGAGCCAAGGATGAAACTTAACAAAGCCCTATTTATGTGTTCACAGGGCTGCAATGAAGATGGCAAATATGGACCATGTCTTTGACTATATGTTTACAAACCCTAAGGACTGCCAAGGGGTGAGTTCCTCTAACTTTCAAACAGCAGTGCTTTCTCAGAGAATGTGGAAGGTGGGAAGAAAGGACAATCTTTAGGATACTAGCTGGGAAAACAGGCCCTTGAAAGATTCCTCTGAGCAGTGTAGTTTATGGTGTATGTGGTTTCACTGACAGGAGCTATTATGGGTCAGTAGAATTTCCTCAGTTTCCTTTTGCAGGTGCCTTTGATAAAGGAGTGTGTTGCAGAGCTGCTCTACTTTGCTGATGTGTGTGCTGGTCCCGGAGGCTTCTCTGAATATGTCTTGTGGAGGCGGAAGTGGCATGCGAAAGGATTTGGCATGACCTTGAAAGGACCAAATGATTTTAAACTGGAGGACTTCTATTCTGCTTCCAGTGAGCTCTTTGAACCTTATTATGGTATGTAGTGCACCTATGAGTGTTACCTGATGTTTTTGCTTATGCTGCAGCCTCTGTATTAATGACAGGGCTGGTATTGATACCAGCAAGTGAATCTAAGAGAAGCCTAGGGAACAATTTCACAAGGTAGAAGGGGGTTGTCATTGGAGAATAGGGTTGAGATTGGTGAGCTTGCATATCAAGTAATTTTTCTGACAAGTCATTTTCATTTTTTCAGGTAATTTGCCTTTATTTCTAGTGTGGCCTGGGAATATGTTTCATTGTAACAGTTGATGTTTGAGTACTTTGCTTATCTGAACATTACAGAGTGCTTAAAGATTGCTTGGCGATATTTTTCTCACGTCACTGATCTCAGCCTGCAACATGGTGAATGAGATGACTTATCATAGAATTATAGAATAGTGTGGATTGAAAGGGACCTTAAAAATCATCTAGCACCAACTCCCCTATTGTGAACAGGGATACCTTCCATGAGACCAGATTGCTCAAAGTCCTATCCAAGCTGGCCATGAACAGAGACTGGGTATCCACAACTTGTCTGGGCCATGTGTCATGGGCCATCTTTACTCATCACTCTGAGTAAAGAATTTCTTGTTAATGTCTATTTTAAATGTACCCTCTTTCAGTTGAAAGCCATTATACATGATTCTATCACTATATTCCCTGATAAAAAGTCCATTCCTATCTTTACTGTAGCCCACTTTAGGTATTGAAGGGTGCCTAGACTCCCTAGAGCCTTCTCTTCTCTAGGCTAAGCAGCCTCAGTGTTCTCAATCTATCCTTATGGGAGAGGTGCTCCAGCCTCCCGATTTGCCCAAAGGTCTACTAGCAGAGCCAAAGATGGAAACCTTATTTACCCAACTGTCAGCATGTTTCTGTATCAGACCTTCCTAACTGTGCTCTCATAATTGATTGTAGGATCAGTTTAGTAAAGATAAATAAAACAGATTCGGGCTAGAGGCTGTATCTGAATCACTGTGACTAAATGAGCTGCTTAATCCGAGGAGGTTTGTTAACATATTTTACCTTGCTTTGAGACAGACTAAACAAGTGTACACAGACAATTGCTGCATCTCATCTCATGCATTGTAACTTGTTAATCTTGATGATGTGTTTGAGCCCTCTATCTACCTTGCCTTTAGGAGTAGGAGGAGAAATTCAAGGATTGCTAGTATTCGTGCTTCTTATTTAAGACTACATAAAAGAAATTGGAAAGTGACTGTCTTGTAGAGGGTTTGCTTTTCTGTTGTTGTGCCTTGTATCATTTTTTTTCTCTCCACCACTGACTCTTGTTGGCTGCCACTCTTGACATCTGACTATGAGCTCTTAGAGAATGGTTAGTAGCATTTAAGGATTAGATCTTCGTTGAAGTGAAGGTTCATGGCAAGGGCAGCAAGGCAGATAAACAACTTGTTCTAATGGTTGCAGTGTTTGGAACTTCATAGTTCATGGCAAACTGGTGTTATGGAGAGGAGGAGATACCTGGACAAATTAATAGCCCAATGTTTCTGATTAATTTTCTTGATCGCTTTCTGTTATGTTATAAAATCTAGTGAGGTGTGTACAGACTCTTCCACTGATGGGAAGGAAGTAGCCTGCCATGATATTTCTGTTGTGAAGAATGGTAACAAATTCCAGTGTCACTTCACTTATTGACAGGATGGTTGATGAGGAGTTTAGTTATCAAAACTATATCATGCATCCTGATCCACTTCTGCTTTCTAGTCCTCCAGCTGAGGTAATAGAATCTGTAGTTGTAGAAGATTTACAAGGTCTAATAGCAACTAGAAGTTCAAGCTTCCTTAAAGCACAAGAATATACCTTAGGTCAGCTTTTTAAAACACCAGCTCGGGGACAGTGTAGCTCTCTAAATTTTAAAGAGCTGCATGGGAAAACTGTATGAGTATTTGTGCACAAACCCTATGTCTCTTTCCCTACTCCCTTTTTATAAACTTGTTCGGAGTTTTTTGGGGGGAGTTGCTTTCTTAAAGCCCAAATTACACTGTGTTTGAAAAGAGACTATTATGTTTCTTTGCAATGATTTGACTTCTTAGTAAAATGCACAATATAAAGAATTTTGCCTTGTCTGTAATAACATATTTTTAATAGGTGAGCTGTCCAGTGAAGTTGAATCTTACATTTTCAGTAGGTTCAGCTATGTGTCACTCCTTCCTGGATGAGAATATTATGTTGTCATATAGTCTTCATTTGTCTTTTGCTTAGGCTAATGTACACCTCATCATTTGAGCATGGTTATTGTATGGTCTTGTTTCAGCCTGACCACTCAATCTGAATAATTTTTCTGAATTAAAAAGCATCTTTGTTTTTTGTGGTTAACTTTGGTTTTTAGGTGGTCTTAACAAAGGACTTTGTTAATGTTTATTCTGCCTATCAAGGTCTTTGTAATTTCTGACTAAATGTTGATTGAATACAATAGATCATCTGCACATACTGATCTTTTGTTTGTACTTGCAAATGTGTTATTAATTGTCTCCTTTTTTTCTTTAGGAGAGGGTGGGATTGATGGAGATGGAGACATCACTCGATCAGAGAACATTACTGCTTTCCAGAATTTTGTTTTGGACAATACTGATCACAAGGGAGTGCATTTCTTAATGGCTGATGGGGTTGGTTAATTTCTTTTTCTTCCTGCACAAAAAAAAAAAAAACAAAAAAACAAAAACTGACACCTTTGTCTGCACACAATAGGGTGTATGACATGTGTAGCTACAATGTGAAATTCTAAAAGCCTTGCCATTAAAATTCCTGGTGCTGATTCTTTTACCTTAAAGAAACAGAAATGATCATGATTCCATGGTTTACTTCCTCAGAATTGTTTGCTTGACCAATGGATTTGTGGAGATACTAATCATATGCTATGCACTTTGCAGGGTTTCTCAGTGGAGGGTCAGGAGAATCTTCAAGAAATCCTGAGCAAACAACTCATGCTTTGCCAGTTCCTTACAGCACTGTCCATTGTCCGGACAGGTATGTTTTGTCCATTAATCTTCCTCCTTCTCTAAGGTGTGGGTGGCACTGGGAAATGCTGCTGTACAATTTTTATTAGTGCCTTGAAGTCTGCTCTGACATGAGTTGCACAGAATTGAATGTGTATGCATAAGTCCTGAGATGGTTGTCACAAAGCTAAGATCTGGTGAGAAAAATAATCTATGTCTGTTTTGCTTTTGATTAAAAGCATGAGCTAAAATGCATTATTTTAAAGCACTTAATTTGTTGGGTTATGTAGCTATCTTGGGGTAAAGTCATGCAGTGAGATAACTGGACAGTCTGAGTTTTATGGCACTAGCTGGACCAACTTCCTCAATATCCCAGCTGATTGGAGCAAAGAGGTGTTTATCCAGTTCTTTCTTTCCTCTAGCTTCTGAAGGCTTTTCTCCTTTAAATCTGCCATCTGTGTGATAAGAACTGATGCACCTCATTGTTGCTAAATGATGGACCTTACACTGTGTCTGATTCTGATGGCTCCTGTCTTCCACTGAGTTTAGTTAGCCTTTGGCACTGATATAGAAGACAAATTGTTACAAAATGATAATTTGTATCTTGTGCCCTCTGAACCTGATCTGCTAAGGAGTAGTCGCAAATGTGATGTGATAAAAGGGGTAGAGCTCTCTAAGTCTTTCCTACATGGGTAGATAATAGTTCTGTAAAAATTCCTGCTTTTTGCTTCGGGAAATTGTGAATCTTGTTTGAAGCAGAGAGGAACACTGACTCTTTTCTCTCTAGATGGCAAGTTGTTCTGTTTAGGTAACATCTATTAGTCTTCTCCTCTAGTCTGAGGTTCCTTGTTGCATATATCAGGGATCCTCTTCCCTGGAGGCTTTGGGATAGCGTGCTGCCAGGCTGTAGGGCACAGTCTGGGCCTGGAAGGGAAGGATGGGGGACAGATAGAAGGTTTGCTTGTGAGAGAGCGTACATACAGATTACATTCTTGCCAAGGGAATGCTTTTCTCTCTTTGCTGCAGAGGCATAGGGAAGATGTTTCATGAAGTCTTGCTGGCACACTTCCTAACTGTGTTCTGGATGCTGTTTAATTGCACAAAAACTCTGTTGCTAGTTCTGCAGAAGGATTGAGGTGCTCGGTATCTCCTTATTTCCTTATAATCTGCTGGCATTGGTGTACTTTCTCTTTTTTTTTACAGGAGGAAATTTTGTCTGCAAAACCTTTGACCTGTTTACTCCATTCAGTGTGGGTCTTGTTTATCTGCTGTATTGCTGCTTTGAGAGAATTTGCATCTTTAAACCTGTGACAAGCCGCCCCGCTAATTCAGAGAGGTGAGATGCTTGAGCATGAGGGTCTACTAAAGAAAACAATACTCTAAATACAGTTATGGATTTGGGTAAGCCTAGTGGAAGCTTTGTGACCTGCCTCAATTACCAGCTGTCTTGGAGGAGGAAACATTTTAGATGTTTGGTAAATTACAGACAAGGTAAAGATGATATTTGCCAAATTGCTCTTACGAGAAGGAAGCTGTGTAACTGGGTATGTAACAAATCTTGTTCTGCATGAAACAACTATGGTTTCAGTGAAGCCAGAGGATATATGAGAGGTTGGACATGAGCTGGCACTGTGTGCTCACAGCCCAGAAAGCCACTTGTATCCTGGGCTGCATCCAAAGCAGTGTGGCCAGCAGGACAAGGAGGGGACTGTGCCCTGCTACTCTGCTCTGGTGAGACCCGTCCTGCAGTGCTACCTCCAGCTCTGGGGTCCCCAGCACAAGGGAGGACAGGGACCTTTTAGACCAAGTCCAGAGGAGGAACACGAACATAAGTTCAATGCTGGAGCACATTTCCTGCAAGGAAAGGCTGAGAACTGGGATTGTTCAGTCTGGAAAAGAGACGCTTAGGGGTGACATAACCAGGGCCTTCCAGTATTTGAAGGTACTGAATGATCTTTAAGATCCTATCCAACCCAAACCATTCTATAATTATGTGATAATATCTGTGTTTTCATTGTACCTGTCAATTTTAGCAGAATTGATTTACTACTTCAGGGAGATATGTGGGGGGTTTACACAAGGCTGCATTTCCCTGCTTTTTCAGAGCTTAGAAAATGTACAATGACTCGGTGATAGGTCAGTTTGCATCTTTATAAAGATAGTGAGGAGGAAAGAGCTCCTGGGGCTTAGGAAGCTCTCCATATAATGGGAGTGTAGCGGACAAGTTGGCTGTGTGAAAGAACTGACCTCTCTGCCTTGCTCGTCAGGTATGTGGTATGCAAAGGCCTGAAGTCAGGGATTGAAGATGTGCGGGATTACCTCTTCACAGTGAACATCAGACTCAACCAGCTGCGCAATTCTGATGTGGATGTGAATCTTATCGTCCCACTGAATGTGATCAAAGACAACCAGGATTTCTACAATTACATTGTCCAATCCAATGAAAAGTGAGTTACTATGGGTGAGGAAGGTTGCTGGCTGTAGGCAGATTAATTTAGCATTGCTTTCAGGTGTAACTTCCTGCACTCATGGAAGTACTTGTTGATGCCGGCACACTGCTCTGCTTTTGTTCCCTGAGAGGCTGAGCAGAGCAGGGGGACCCTGTGCAGACAGAAATTCTGTACTATCCTTAGTGACTCTTCAGCCTCAGAGTACCGTGTAGAAAAGAAAGTACTGCCTAATTTGTTCCAGTGATCTTCCTGTCAGTTGGAATCATGTTGGCTAAGATCCCTTATTGCTCTGTGAATCAGACTGGCTTCCCTGTTGTCTCAGCACTCTTTCTTGTTTAGAACAGTAGAACAATGTTGGTGGTGATTAATTTGCTCCCTGATTAAAACTTTTCTTCTCTTTTAGCCACTGCAAAGTTCAGATAAAGGCACTAGCCAAAATTCGTGCCTTTGTTCAAGACACGTGAGTATATTCTTCTGCCTTTTGGTGAAGACTGAATTGCCCTACTGTTAATGAATTTTTTGCCCTTGTTTAATAAGTTGTGGATTTGAGCTGGTACTTGTCTTCCACTTTGGAGCCAGGAAAGTGAAAAGTGCTTTTAGGTAGATCAGTTTGTGTCTCCACCTGAGTTATTTGCAGTGTGTGGGTGGCTGGAGGAGTCTGGAAAATTGATGGTCTATTATCACCCTTGTTGAGAAGTCTTCCATGCATTGGATGATTTCCAGTTAGCATAAGTGAGCTTGCCTTCTTAGCAGGAATGTAAGCAGAAAAGTAACTTGCAGCTAGTATTTTCAATTCAACAGTAACCATCCAAGCTGAGTGTGGTTCACAGATGTTCATCTTTCCAGGGGCAATTCAAAACATCTATGTTACAGATTTAGAATTACCTGAAGTTTGATGTTAATTTCTTGCATAAAACTAAAGCCATTGCAATGTTTCCCTGCTATGCATTTTCTGCTCAGGTGTTATTCAGACATAATATGTGGTAGAAAGTTGAGTGAATATGGTAGTTAGAAATTGTCTTAGAGCCAATTCTTCCTTGAAACTGTTTTTTGTATGGCCTTCAGCAAGTTTTCACTGTTATTTTTAAGTAAGGCTGTGTACCCAGCTCTTGGAGATTAGCATCAGTTTGTACAAATACATAACTTACTGAAAATATTTATACCCAATGGTACTTCCGTGGAATGAAGTGATGGCTGATAGTAGTGCAGACCATGAAACAAAGCTAAACACAGGAACTGGAGGGTGGGAGGGAAGGCAGCGTCCGCTTTCATACAACCCTATGTTCATGTTGTTCTCAAGCCAGGTGCTGAAAGTTCCAAATTTTATAAGGCTGGGATATCTAATGCTGCAAGATCAAGGAGGTTTCACCATCTTAACAGTCTGCTCTCTTTCTTTAGAACACTGGTTGAGCCACGGCAGGCTGAAATCCGAAAGGAGTGTCTCCAGCTATGGGGGGTAAGTAAGGTGTCACGCAGGCAAATTGTGAAGGTGTCCTTGCTATAGTGAAACAAGAGTGGAGCTAAGGTAAAGATATGACTTTCTAGATAGAGGTTTAATATCTTGTCTTTTGGGAAAGTCAGAAACTGTTTCAAGCTGTTATGTAATCAAACATGATGTGCCTGATTTATTGTGTATGGCTTAATTGAGCAGGCTTCTTTGCAGTTGAGAATATTTCACTCGGTGCTTAGATCCCAAGCTGTAGAGCTCTAAAAGGTCTTATTTTATGAGTCTGCAGTTTCTGTTTCCTAAGCTTTTGACTCCAGTGGGGCCATAGATATGGCAGTTAGTTTCACAGGCTGATGGTGTGTCTTTGATGAAAGGATATTTCATCAAGACATGCATGACATCAAAGGTTTAGACTAAATCTTTCTGGAGTTGCTGGTTGGTTTCTGTGAGATGTGGTATGCCTACATTAAATTTGTAAAACATGTGAGACATTTTATTTGCCACATGACATTTCTTCTTCATCTCGAATCCCAAGAGCAGGAGTTTCAGGGGCAGAATGTCCTGTCATATATTGAAACCAGAAATGTTCCTTTGAATGTGCCAAAGAATAACACTCAATATCAATTGTTTGGATTTGTTTTCAGATTCCTGATCAGGCTCGTGTTGCTCCTTCATCTTCAGATCCCAAGTCCAAGTTCTTTGAGCTGATTCAGGTGAGAGCTTGCCTAGAGTCCTTTCATACAAATATAACTTTTTTTCATATTAGAATTATGAGATAAAGAAACTAGTCCTGGATTATTGCTTCATGTAGAAATTATGTTTACCTGCCTGTTGATGTATTGTGTCTATCTTGCCTTTTCCATACTTTGCTTTTTAGGGCACAGACATTGATACCTTCAGTTACAAACCCACTCCTCTGAATTCCAGCACACTGGAAAAAATTCGCCAGGTGTTCGATTACCGGTGTATGGTGTCTGGAAGTGAACAGAAGTTCCTCTTGGGGTTAGGGGTAAGTGCTAAGAACAGTCCAGGAGTCTTGCTGATTTATTTTAATGGTGCTATTCTGCCTTGCAGTTTCATCACATCCTTTCCTGTCCCTAAAGGCCTAAAAGAATCCTGATCAACAGTACCCGAGACTGCTAGTAATTTATGTTTCTTTCTCCTGATGTCACTGGCTTTCACACTAATTAACCCTTTTTCTGTAATCTCAGCCTACACAGAGACCTGCATTCCTGCTAGTGTCTCTAATTATCTTCACTGTCCTTTTAAAGGTGTTCTATTTCTGGTGCTTTGTGTGGGTGTGAAAAGTCACTGGTTCTTGTTCCTTTGCTGTAGAGGTTAAGGTTCTTCCTTAAAACTTATGACAAAGAAACTGCCTGTGACAGCCTAGGACAAAAAGATTCTCTGAGGGTTGCTTTGCAGTTAGAGGTCTTTTCTTCACCCCTGCCCTCAGGAAGCCTTGGCCAAATCTACTCTGTCTTTATGTACAGAAATCACAGATCTACACCTGGGGTGGTCGTCAGTCAGACCGCTGGACAAAGCTGGATTTGAAAACTGAGCTGCCACGAGATACTCTTCTCTCTGTGGAGATCGTTCATGAGCTGAAAGGAGAGGTAGGAGCCTATTTTCTCTCACCATTTTGCTACAAACAGAAGTTTCACTTAATATGTGTAAAATACTGCAGAATAAATGTTCCATCTGTGCTGGGTCCAAGGTTTGGGTTTTTTTTGTATGTGATCTTTAGAGTAACTATTTTGGATTAAGTTCCTTCTTTCTGTCCAGTCCTAGAAATATGAGCTTTCAACATTGTTTTGAAAACACTCTGGACCTGATGTGTTGCTGTTCTAAGTGGAGCTGCACTTGACATTGTCACCATGACTTCATGTGTCTGTGGCTCTGTGGGTACATAACTGCTCAGTAGTGACTGGAGACTATGAGGAGGAGATCCTCATCATATATTTACAGTGTAAGGTGAAAAAGCCCAGCTGCCTGGGAGTTTCCCCGTTGTCTTGCATCTCAGACAAGGATACTGTAGTGTTCTGGGCTTTGTGATATTTGATAAGGCACAGACAGCTGGTGGATGGCAGCCGTGGTCCTGCTCTCTCTCCCTCCCCTAAGACAGAACTGGGTATTTGAGATGCACTAGTTCTTGGAGGATGCCATGTTCCTGTATAAGGGGCAACAGGGAATTTGTGTGTTTCTAATATCTGGAAAGGTGCTTTCTTGCTAGAAGACATGTCTTGTCAAAAAACAGGCTGAAATAGCAACAGCATGAATAATAAATCTCTGTATTGCCCTCCTTAGGGGAAAGCCCAGCGAAAAATCAGTGCCATCCACATCCTTGATGTCTTGGTGCTGAATGGCAATGATGTTCAAATGCAGCATTTCAACCAGAGGTATGTAGATTATGGATAAGCGTTTTTCTGTACATGTGTAGGAGTGACTGGAAACAGTGTTCAGACAAAAAGCAGAATGCTGAGCACAGGGAGACAAGTGCATTCAGCTGAAATACTGCTATAAAGATGAACTATGAATGAAGCTGCTCTGAACTGAAGTACACATAGGCTTTTCCAACTGTATCTTCTCTGTGTTACGAGAGCAGCTCTAGCTTCTTTCTTAGTGTAGGGTGAGCCAGGCATGGCTGGGGTAAACTGACCATTCTAGGAATATGAATGAGCTGAGAGAGAAGGAACAAGCCCCTCTAATTCCTTCCTCAGGGACATAATGTCTCTGCTAATCCAGCTAGCCTGATAAATATATCAGTGTTCAACAGCATGTGGACTTAGAGAGTAAGCTGTGGAGACTCATTTGCAATGGATAATAGGCAGTATCACTGGGCACTGAATTGGGAGAGCAGGGTGAAAAGAAGTCTTGCTAGACCCATTTGCCTAGCAGTGTGCATGTCCTGAGTTGGCAAATCACTTACTCCGTTGAAGCTGTTGCCTACCTGCTGTGCCAAATGCCTCGTTAAATTGCTGGGTTCTCTTTCCATGTTCATTCAGGATTCAGCTGGCAGAGAAATTTGTCAAAGCTGTTTCTAAACCCAGCCGGCCAGATATGAACCCCATCCGGTGAGTGACGCCTCCTTTCCTCAGCCTCGCTTGCTTTGGTGTCAGTGTGTTGGAGGACATGGAGGGCAGTTAAGTTTCAGGCTGAAATTCATAGTTCTTTGGAAAGAGGTTAAAAACTTTTTATATATTTAAGGTAAATATTATTAATGGAGAAGTTGAGCCCTCCTTTCACATGTCACACAGTCACATTTTCATCATAGGTGGATTGGCTGGTGTTGATTACAAATATATGTGATTGTAGGTCTAGCAGTGAGCTTAACCATTGCAAAGAATTCTGTCCTTGTCTGCCCTGAAGGGTCAGCAGCAGTACAGTGATGCTGACTGTTAGTAAATGCAGGACTGACCAGCATCTCTGAGGACAAGGTTTTAGTTACTGCCCCAAGAAAGTTCCTGACAAAGGGTTTCAGCTTTGGTTGTCTCCTGGCCTTGTATTTCATTAATTCTACTGCAGTGTAGCATAAGAGCACCACTGTGAAGGCATCAGTCAGGTATTATGGACAGAACAGCTTCTCATTCACAAGCTGAAGTCATTAATGAATCTGGAAGAAGGGAGAGAAGGATCTTCTTGATGGCTTAATGAAAGGTAATGAGTGGAATCTCTGCCTAGTGACAAACAGACATTTGTAATAACTGGAGGTGCCCAAAATGCTGGGGAAGGCTGAAGGCGAAGTCAGGAGAGCTGGGGAAATGGAATGTAGAGGGGTCATTTGCTGCTTTTGTGGAGAGGTGTTAAAGTGTTCCTGTTGTGCTTTTCGAAACCTGATGCTTGTAGCAGTATGTGGGAAATGAGTGGTTGGTGTGTCCCATCAGAGGCAATGCTTTTTAAACTTACTGATCGATTTTCTGTCTCAAAACAGCAAAACCAGTTTGATGTAATGACAGAATGAGGACTCAGAATAATCTTTGATTAAAAAAAAAAGCTCTTTTTACCTCAGGGTAACTAACAAGTTTGTTGCATCTCTGAGGATAGTAGTGGTGAAGATCAGGTTGTTAATTTTACTGTGGGGCCTGCATACTGAAGCCTGAACATACCTGGGACTGACTTTGGTCAATTTATCTGATGGGAAAACCAAAGCACTTGACTTTCACTGTTTTTACTTTTCTGTATAGTCAACCTGAGGTAAAAATGCACAGCTTCCGTAGCAGCGAGGATATTTATCTGCTGCTTACAGCAATCCAGCCATGAGCATGCAGGTGTCAGGTTTTCTCAAGCCAGGAAAAACTAGTCACTGAAGCATAAGATAGAGGAGAAGGGTGAGCCTCAGTTGAGCCTGACTACCTCATGCTGTATAAAATCAACCATTTCGCTGCTCCCTGTAGCTGGGCAGAAAAAAAAGCACAGTTCTTTTTTGAAATAATGTTTTTGTCTTCTTCCCAGAGTGAAGGAAGTATACAGATTGGAAGAAATGGATAAGATTTTTGTGAGGTAAGCAATTGGTGCAAATAAAATGTCAGGGCACACTGAGGTTATCAGTCACTAGTGCACAGGAATGGGAGGGATGTTCTGATCTGTGCTAATGGGGTCATGAAGAACGAGCTGTTAAGAGCTCATGGTGGCTGCTGTTTCTGAGATGCTGCTCACTCAGAGCATCATTCTGCTGCATTCTCATGCTGTAGATGTGGCCAATGCACTTCATAACAGTTGGAGTAGCAACAGTGCCTGAGTTTGGGTGCAGAAGTATCAATGGCTTCTCAGTGGCTTGAAAGGTTAAGAATTGACACTTGAAATAGGAACCCCATTTAATTTAGATTAATTATGGTAGCTTATCACAGATTTTTCACCACAGCACTCAGTTTGCAGCTTGATCTAGACAGATCTGACTAGTTTCTCTTGGCCTGTGTGGGTAGGCAAAAACCTCAGTATTTCAGGATGTGATGATTTGATCCTATCCTGTGCAGTGCTGTCAGTTCTCACTGTGACAGGTGGTACAATGTGTGTATAAGCACAGTAAACGAAGAACACTCTATCACTGCCTTCTCTCAACATTTAGGTTAGAGATGAAAGTCATCAAGAGTTCAGGGGGAATGCCCCGGCTGTCCTACACTGGCCGAGATGATCGGCATTTTGTGCCCACGGGACTCTACATCGTACGGACTATGAACGGTAGGGAGAGAGAATCCCCACTCCCTCTCAACTTTTCTTTGTCTCTCCAAGTAAAAAGTACTGACCAGGCTTACTCATCTTGTAACTTGGTAAACAATTAATGCAATATTCAAATGGCTAGAGATTAAGTGTTTGCATGTAATGACAGTATCTTGGATTTGGGTGAGGTTTAGGGTGTTATATGTAAGTTTTTCTGTTGTGGGTTGATTAGCTATCATGTGGGTAATTCCATTTATTTACATGACTGACTACCTTCTTTTTTTTAACGAGATCATAATTTTTCATCAAGATGTTTTCCGGAGTAATAGGATGTGGAAATACCCTCTTTCAAATGTCAGCTTCTAAATGGAGGGAGAAGGTATTTTTCTCAGTGAATAGAGAACAGCTTGGGATGCAGGTTGTCTTGGGGGAAGGAAGGAAAAAGGAGTAATGGAAGGATCACAGTTGTTCTTAAAGATTCCTCCTTCTTACTTTTACTGCATGTGTATTTCTTCTGTGATTTCCCCCCCCTCCCTTTCATTTTCTACCTGATCCCTGTAACCCCTCTGCTAGATCCCTGGACAATGGCATATAGCAAAAACTCCAGGAAGAAATTCTTCTTCAACAAAATGACCAAGGCAGCGACATACAACCTCCCTCCTGAGGCCATTGCACCCTTTCAGTGAGTATAAGTCAGAGCTGAGGCTATGGAGGGTATATATCTGCCAGTGTCTGTGTGTGTGTGTGTGCACCTGGGTGTTTGAAAGGGAGCTCTGCAGTGTTGTGTCCTTGCAGTCGTTTGGAGTGCAAGTGCATCTGGTCACCAGAAGGGTGTGCTGCAGGAGCTGGCATCTTCTCAGGCTTTCAGGAAACTTGATGTGGAATCATGGATTTTGCAATTAATTGCTATGAATAACAAACATCCCACAACTTCGTTCTGCTGTCTGCAGCAGACTACAAGTTACTGAACCTCCTGCATGTGGGGAAGTAGAAATTGAGCCCAGCAACTGTAGTTTTCTGCATTTCTGTATTTACCATATTTGGTTGGAAGTTGCTAATTAAAAAGCAAATCCCAGTTCATTTAGCCCAGGCTCTGGAATAACCTGTGGGAAGCTAGGAGCTGTTTTTAAAGAGTGTGAGAGAGTAAAACAGTAACTCCGTGGGAAAGGATGGAGTGGCTTGTCATTGGACAGTCATTAACATTGTGGCTGCTGAAAACCATCTGTATCTACTGAGTACTAGGCTGAGGTCATTACCCAAGTACAGCAAATCCCAAGTCTGATGCCTCAGGGCTCCTCAGTAGAGAGGTTCTGCACTACCACCATTACCCAGGACTGTGCCTCTGCATGAGAACTTGACATGAAATAGCACTCCTGATTTTCTCACTTTGAATGTCCTTACCTGTCTTAGAGCAGCGCCTTTCAAGAATCCTTAAGCCTTCATGTGGTGAATGGCAGAACAGGCTTAAAAGGAGAGGCACATGATGCTTTTTCTCTCAGTGTGTCAGGGTGGGGTTAGTTCTGCCTATATACTCTGAAACAGGCCAGCATGAACCTACAGGAATGCCTGAGGAGGTGGAGGGAGTGCTTGTGTGGGGCTTCAGAAGAGATGTTTTGTGGTTAGTTGAGTACTAATATGTCTATAATTAGGCACTGACATGTGCTCTTGTCGCTGTGCTAGTACTGCTTTGTTAGAACAGAAGCATTCAATAAGATATGAATATTAAGTGTCACTAATAGTACAAAACTAAAGGCTGCTGTGTTGGCAGTAATTAGCAGCTCTGATTTCATTATAGCTGGGACTGTATTGATGCAGTGAGGGAGGGCTGTGCTTGATGGACTGGGAGATGGCATTGTAGGACCAAAAAATCTCAGCAGCAAAGTAGGGCTCAGTTATTTTACATGAGGGGAAATAGGGAATGATCCTAGCTGCTTTTGTGCCTTGGGAAATGCTGTTTGTTTGTAAAGCTCCATAGGACAGCTGTTACTGATTATAGAAGGTATGTGGTGAGGGATTAAGTTGCTGCTCCTGGCAGACTTTCTAAATTCTTCATTAAGGTCTTTCCATTGCCTGCAATGACAGTTTCATCCTCTGAGAATCTTAGAGGGAGGTAGGGTTTATCCCCAGTGACCTGACTCCTTCCAGCAAATACTGAACTGAATTTGAGTGAAGCTAGAATTAACAAGCTTGTTTCCATGGAAATCTCTTAGGCTTGGCTGTTGCTGTCCTTTGAGGGCTGTAGAGTTTGTAAGGTGAATGAATGAATGCACTGGTCTTGCCTAAGGCACCTGTTCTGAGTATTTCTATGTGGCTCCCATAGCAAGGGCAACTGTCTCTTGCTAGGATGGAGGTGTTTTCCTTTCCCTTCTCTGCCAAACTAATCCTGCTGTCCTCTCTGCCCACAGTGTCTGCCATTACAGCCGCCTCTTCTGGGAATGGGGGGAAGGTGTCAAAGTGCACGACTCTCAGAAAAGACAAGATCCAGAGAAGCTATCAAAGGAGACTGTTCTGTCTTTCATCCAAGCACACTCCCCTAACCCTGCTCTCTTGAGGGTGCAGGGAGGGGCTGAGCCCAAGTTGAATTCTTCAGGGACTGATGGGACTGGGAAGGCTCCACAACTTCTATCCTGATATTCTCCAGAGCTGATTTCCTGGAGATGATTGAACCAGAGGGTGGTATGCACAAAGGACAGGATGAGGCTTTATCCTGGTAGTGTATATAAGAGTACAGCCCAGGCAGCATCTGGTGCCAGAGTACCTAAGGTGACTCCTGGAGCTGAGGCCTAATGTTCTTTTGTGCTGACCTACTGCATGCAGGAGGCCAAGGGGCTGGCAGCTTTCTTTGTTCCTGTTCAAACATTCAGCAAGGTTTGTGGAGCTCTGTGTGTGCCAGAACTCCCCAGGCTTCTGCTTCTCTTGCATTGTGGGAAGGAGCAGAGATGTTTTGATGGCAGAGCTGGGCAACAGCACACTGAAGCGGCCTTGCATTGCTCCTGGCAGCTGTCTCCTTGGCCTTGTCAAAGGCTACACTATCCAGTGGAGGGTGTTAAGTCTTTGGTGAGCTGTGGGCAAAAGTGACATATTCTTGTCGGTGTCTCCAATGCTTCTGTTTATCAAGGCACTCAGCTAGCCACTGGCAATTCTTATGTGATGGTTCCCTGTTGGACAAATGCCAATGCAGGTGATGAGTACAGTTCCTGGCACAGATCTGATGTGCTCACACCTCTGCAAGCTGCTGTGACAAGGATTTCCCCTCTTCAGGTTAGTGACAGATGCCAAGCCAGCAGCCTGGGGCTAATTTGTGAAAATGTACCATGGTTGGTGTACGTGCTTGTGGTAGGTGCTTTGCTTCTTGGTACTCAACATTTTTACCTAAACCTTCAGGGAGGAAAGTAGATGTGGGAGGGAAGATATGGAAAAGCTGGGATGCTGAAGTCTCTGGAAGAAATTATGGGAATGTCTAAATTAGTTAAAAAGACTTGGGGCTTCAGTAGAAAGATATCTTGACTTAAACCATGTAGGTTAATCAGAAGCAATCCTGTCCCCTGACTGTGCCCACTGGAAAGGTTACCAGACTTTCCTTTTAAAATATCAGAGTGGCTTTGAAATCCTCTGTATCTCATTTGACTCGAACTGCATTGATGTGAAGGCGCACAGCTAGGAAACTCCTCTCATGGCATTTGTGTCAAGACTTCTCCATGCACTTATGTGCCAGGCTCAAAGTTGGCTTCTGTTGCACATTTTACCTTCACTTCTGGCTTCCATGGCACCTTGCCAAGTCTTCCACATAAATCAGAAGATAACAGATAGTCAAATGGTCAAATGCTTTGGGATAAACAGCAAGGTAGTCCTTTTTTTTTTTGTTTGTTTGTTTTTGTTTGTTTGTTTGTTCTTGGCTTGTTTTTAAACACAAATTGGCAGTAGGGAGAAAAGTGGTTTAGGGGTTTGTCTGAACTGTGCCTTAAGGAAAGCTACAGTTCTAGAATCTATAGCAGTTGTTTAGACTTTGTCTTTCTCTCCACATCCATGTGAATAATTTGAACAAGCCTGTGCAGCAAAACATAGAAACTTTGACACAGGTCTGTCAAAACACTTGAAGGACTGCAGGCTGTTGAGGCATCCTCTTGGCTGATCTGGCTTGAGGCATCCTCTTGGCTTGACCCTCTCCAGGCTCAAACATTGGTAAAACATGTATGAAAGAAATGGTGGCTCTTCCCCCTAAACAACAAGGTGTGCCATTAGTAGCTTTGTCTTGGCAAAGGCACTTCCACGAGGGATGAGGAGGAATGTCTCCCAGTAGGCAATAAAGTACCTCAACCTCTGGTGTCCAGGCCTGTGTACAGTTGGCTTTTAAACCAACCAGCAGTTTGAGTTCTGAGGACCTCTGTGGACTGCCTTGAGTCTGTTCCAGTGCCAGCAATGCATGCTGCTCCCTCTGCCAGACTCCTTTCCAGTATTGCATCCTCAGGTCAGAGCTTTGACTCCTGCTAGCAGACAGAAGAGTAACTAGGAAGTAAACTAGGATCAGTGTAGGCCTCAGAGGGTACAAAAAAACCTGGTCAGTCTGCAGGCTAGCTTTTATGAATGGATACTTTGTTTACTCAGTTGTCTATAGTTCCTCATTGTAATTTGCTTTTATTTTTATTTTTGATGCACTGAACCTTGGTTCCAAATCTCCCTTCAAGAAAGCAGGCATGAGCCACCAAACTACTTGCTTCCCTGCTGAGGAATTATGTTGGGAAGGGTGGGTGAGGAAGGTCTTGCTGAAGGGAGTGTTTATGTATGTTAATTGCACAATGTATTGTTATTAGGCTTTGTATAATTTTGTGTTGACTTCTATGCTTTTATGTTCTATTACCAATACAGCCCCTTTAGCAGTGCTTCTTTCCTTTGCTTCCCACAAAATTTGGGCCAGCAGTGTCTGTTGGTATGGCAACAGAGAAATGTCAGCAGAGGTAAATTTTCAAGGCAGTTCCTTTTAAAGGTTTTTGTGGCAAGTTTAGAGCATTGGAATGAGAGGGCATTACAGTCTCTGGCCCTCCTGCAGCATAGGTAGGCTCCTGTTCCACTCAAAGGAAGTATATTCCAGGCCACAGCAGACCAGTAACCCACTGCTGAGAACTCAGTGACCAGGGGGTTAAGTGCCTAACCTAGTCTAGGCTTACCATAGTGCAATGTGTGCCAGTAGGGAAATAGTAGGATGAGAATAAAGCAGTGGCTGAGAAACAGAACAGGGGAAAAAAAAACCCGACCAAATAAACCAAACAGAAAATTAAAAGGTCAAATTATTTTATTTAAAGCTCTACAGAAGCACTTTCATCTCTCTGGAAGTTGATAGTAAATTGTCTTCTGCAAATGCTAATTCTCAAAGGCACAAAATGGCTACCAAGCTCTGATGCACTGGAGAGAGGTAGGCAGATGATCTCACAGTCCAAGCATCAATATCTCAATATGGATGCTCCCTGCTTGCAGAGATACCTATGTCCCATCTGCTTTTGTGGATCTAGGATTCCTTTGTTCCTGGAAGTCAGGGTGGAGGAGGAAGCATCTTTAGCTCAGCTCAGGGAATATACAGAATTGCAGTACCTACAGCTTACCCTTTGCATCAAGAGCTTGGTCCCTTCAATTTATGACTGTGTCACGGGAGCTAAGGTGTGTATTCCACCTGGGCCGGGCAGAAAGCACCTGTCTGCAATCACAAAGGTCCTCTTCAAAACGGAGAATGTATTGCCTTTCTGGATCTGGCTGGATGGTCCTGACTGTGTTTTGGCTAAGATGGCACCACCTTGAGCTCTGCTTGACTGATTTCCAAACACAAGTATGTTGTGATTTCTGGTTTGTCTCCTGTCCTCAATTTGCAGAGAAAAGTCTTCCCTACAACAAGGCTTGGAGACCATAAACAAGAACAGTAATTTGAAATGCTGATCCTCACCCATTGGGGAGGCACAATGATGAGAGGAGGAAGAGCTCCTTGCAGGAGTAATTTGTTCAGCAATGAGAATTCTTGAGTGCAGTCACATGGTCCAGCAGGTGTAAATAAGAGCAATCAGCAATGCCATAGCCACAGCAAGGGCAGCATTCTTGCGATTCTCCTTATGAAGCACACTGAGTTCTTTCTCTGGAAAACAAACAAAAGACTTTACTGTGAAGATTCTTCATGTTACAGCTCCACTTCCTTTTGAAACTCTCTTAGAAGCACAAAGCTACCTTGGCCACAGGCAGAAATTTTGGGAGCAGTATGCAAAGCTGCCAACAAGATGTGCTGATTGGGAAGTAATTACCCAAACTACCAGGAACCCTTTCATTTGCTCTCGTCCTGACACTTGTGGTAGCTGTGCTTGGGAATAATTCACTGCCAGACCAGTTCCTGTTGGCAAATGACATTGCTGTATGCCTCTACTAAGGACAGACTGTTTCATTAGAATAACTGCTTGCTCCCTAAGAGAATGAAGGAGACAGGAGGGCAAAGAGCTATTTGTAGGTCTAGATGTAACAGTCTGGTAGCTCTTTCTAATGCTAAAATTTAAATACAACTGTAGCCACCTTTGAATGCTACAGATTCTGTGTTTCCTTACATCTCAAAAGGATCAGTGTGGAAAAAGTCTGAACCTGGACACTCTATTGGGATCTGAAACTTTTCAGAGATAGGTAAACTAGGGAGAAGGAAAGCAACCTAAGAACCACAGATGCAGAGAGAGGAAGACAGTGGCTACTTCTAGTATAGAGTCTTGCCAATCTCCATTTCTATTTGGTTCCCTTTACCAAAGATTAGAACCCCGCTCTTGCTAGTTCTGTTCCACGAAACTTTGCTGGCTGGTACATGTAAGCAGTGAGGCCTCCAGCCTTTCACACTGCAAGGCCCAACAGCACTAAGTGTGTGGCAGGCAAGGTTGGGACTGTCCAGAGAGAGGCTGCTTTTGTTGCGGAGTTCATCTGCAGAGGTACTGCCTCTAGAGTTTGCACAAGCAGCCTCCAGCAGTTCTCCAAGTGGTGTTGGTAATCAAAAGAGACTTTTAGCTGTTCTTTCTGCCCCATTCTTCACCGAATACAAGTTTTCTCATGCAGCCACAGAGCAATCTGCTTGAATCTGCAAGGCCACAAAGGAGGTGACAGGGTCACATAACCTCATGCACAGCAGTGCCAGCTTAAACTGATGCTGACAATGCCATTGTCAGCAGCTGCTGTTCATGGCCTCAAGTGCATCAGCTTGAATAAGGAAAGATTTAGTCAGAGGCCACAGCGGTGATGTCACCATTAGGTGAGGCTGTTGCTGCTGTCTGAGCTGCTGTCAGACTGCTCTGCTGATGCCAGCAGGGATGGCTGACTGCTGGCTGGTTAAAGGGAGGCAGCAATTTTCAGTCTTCTGCTGTCTCTAGTGGTAGGCCCTTAGGGAACAGCTTTCTGTCTGTTTAAAGTAACTGTTACTCTTCTGGAAACAGTCCTCTAGCATGAGTTATAATTACAAATTTGCTGGCCATGCCCCAGCTTTCAGCCCTCTGGACCTAAAAGAATACTTGTGCCCCTTTCCCTTTTGTGAGCTCTGCTGCTTGCACAGCTGCAGAGTACTGCCAAGCAGGTAACACACTGATCATTACCAGGAGCCTGAAGATGAACAAAGCAGCACCGCTAGTGGAATGGAAATCCTGTCAAGTATGGTATCCCAGAGAGACTTTAATTCTAACTGTCAGCAGCAGGATTTGCACCAAGGAAAGACCCTGGCTCTCTAGAAATGCAGGTGGCACATCAGTGTGAATCACCATGCTCTTGTGCTGAGTAGCCTCATAAATTGATGCAGTTAGAACACCCTCCCCAAGGAAGGTATACTTTGCTACACTCCTGATAGCACTTGCCTTCTTGCCTAGCAAGCCTCTACAAGGAAAAAAAAAACAACTTGGGGGACGGATGCTAAAAGCTACTCGAGCCAATCTGCTAGCTATGATTATCTAAAGACTGGTAATTTGGGGTATGTGGAGGGGTTATTTTCTCCCCTTCATTAGCTGATGCTTATTTTTTCCCCCGTGGAAGTACAGCTCAAGAGGGAGGATACAGATTCCTATTATAATATGCTGACTACATTTCCATTAGTCTAGCTCCTTTTGGTTGAAGCTAAATTCAAAGGCAGAAGTCAGAGGTGGCAGGAACTTGAAGACAAAGCTAAGCTGCAGCACTGATCCCATCCTGCCCAGAGGGACCATTTTTAATGAAGCTCTTACCATAGTTGTCAGCTTTGGTCATTAGTAAGTTTTGCTCTCTCTCCAGTGACTTTCTGTAATGAGAAGAGGAGTTCATTACCTGCAAGGCAGAACACAGCCTAGTTCTTTGCTTACATGATGGAAGAGAGATTGTCCCCACTGCTGGGGATATCTGCTCAGAGGATGAGCCCCTCACCCCTCCCTGTTGGAAGGGTGACAGTTTAGAAATACCCAGCTGTGCAAGAGAAGAGATGCAGCATTTTAGATTATTTTTTCCTTCCCCCAAATTGCTTCATATCTCTCAGGAGAGCAGTGTAGGCAAACTAGAGCTAGAAAGAGGCTCTTGGGTCAGTCCCCTACTCTGGTTTCCGCAAGGTGAGGCAGGAAGCTCTCACACAGCTATGGGATGGGGCAGAATCTTCATATGCCCTCTGGAGGATCCTGCTCCTCCACCACATTAGGCTTAGTGCTGGAACAGTAATTCTTCTCACCATTTGAAGCTGGGATCCCTTTGTCAGGGGTATCCAATTTAAAGAAATTGGTGAACTCAAGGAAACAAGCTGAATCCAAGCCCAGTGCTAACAAGTTAAACAACCTGTCATTAGACTGAAGACTCATAATAACAGAAAAGACTAAGGCCAACCCAGCCCTTTTCTTAAACTGCATGAGATGATTAATTAATATACAGATTAAAATATAAATCCAAAATAAAATTCCTGAAAGCAGCAGTGTTTCCATTATGGCAGTGAGGAAACGGTGAGTCCTTTCAGGCTCTGCACATAAATAAACATGCACTAACAAATTATCTCCCGGTTCAGACAAGGCAGAAAGTGCAACAGAGTTTGTTGTTCCCCTTGGTGCACAGCAAGAACAATCTGTAGGAGGAAAGAGATCCAAACCTACGTGTACAGCTAGTTAAGTGTAAGAGTGCAAGAAAGCAACCTACATCAGGAGCAGTAGGAGAGGAAAGGGCTCTAGAAGAAAACTGGATGGACAGCAGCCAGGAGGAAGTGAGAAGACAGATTTACCAACATGACTGAGATGCTACTTAGAAATTTGTGAAGAGAGTCAAAAGAAGAAGCTTTGAGAATGAGACATGAAGAAACCATATCAACTGAACTTCAAAGTGGAAAAGCAGAACTCCTCATTGTATGCTATACACTGAATCGATAATTTTGATCATGGTACCTTCCCTCCAGGGTCTTTCAAAGGGTCTGGAATAGGACAACAGAAGTTCAGTTTCTATTTCCATGCAAGCTGTAAAATTCACAGAAGGCCCCAAGAATCCCAATTCATAACTCTTTGCACTAGGCCCTATATTTCAGACAGAAACCATCATATAGCACATCTTGTCAAGTTACCACAACTGTAGGTTTGGTTGCTGGCCACCTAAACCCCAGATGAAGAATACAGACAGTAAACAAGGAGAATTTAGGCCAGAAAATGATTGTTGAGATGAGGAGCTATAGTGAATAGGGACAGGAAGAGAAAGGACCCTGTCTAAATATGGATGGGGATATAAAACTGCAGGAGGGGGGTACAAAGGAGAATTTTACAAAGAACTTAAACTAAGCCTGATAAATATCAGGGGATGGAGACATCACTATTGCTATGATCATTTCTAATGGGGTTCTACAGGACAGAACTGTAAAGCAAACACCAGGATCATCAGGACTACTCTGTAGGCTGATGACTAAGTCTCTCAGCCTTTTTCTGCTTGAAGCAGAGCAGTAGGATGCTAGTGACTAAAAAAATGTCCTCAAGCAGAGAGATTTGAATTTCTTGCTTCACACTCAAGAGAAACAGTAGGTTCTGCCTATGTCTACTGTAAAATCCAGGACAAAGTCCTTGCTTGAGTCCCAGCTCTAGAAGCCAACAAATGCTGCCTCTACAGCAGCCACAGATTTCAGGGGAGTTGTCCCTCAGCTTTTCCAAGAAAAGCCAGTGCATTAATTCATCCCTACATCCAGACACATTAGCAACACAGACACAGATATTTTCCCTCAGCTGCTTTTGCAGCTGGATCCCAGCCTGGTTTGGCCCTCAGTAGTAGCTGCTGCACATCTCCCTGATTGAACCCAGGTGGCTTCAGCAAGACTTGAGCAGGAGCGTGCAGAAAACCTTTGCCAGACTCACAGAGCAGGTTTGTAACAGGCCAGGAGCCAGGCCTGCAAATGAACTGGTTAAGTTTCAGGCTCTGCTTTTCTGGTTGTGGCACAGGTTGGAGTAAGGCTGTTAATAAGATACAGCTTTCTCTCTATATCACTGCATTTCTCACAGAGGCAAGTTCCCCAAGAAAGCTCCAAGCTGCGAGAAGAGAGTCTTGTCATGGGGAAATCACACATTCCCACCCCTTCAAGAGCCCTTGCTTGTTCCTACAGCAGGATGACAGCTAAGCTGAAGTGCACACATACAGCTGTTTAAGGAGCTGGTCAGACATACCTTCCTTCAGGGCTGAGATTCTCTCTGCGCAGGTCCACCTCTTCCATGCTCTGTCTGCAGCGTGCCAGCTTCTCTAATCCATCAATCTAAAAAACACCACACCAGTCACCATCATTTCTTCTCCTAGTTTACAAAGACTCATTCCCATTCAGATGGTGGCAGTTCAGCTACTATTCCTCCCCAGATCAAGGGATGAATCCCAGATCTGTGTAGAGATCACAGCACAGAGAGCTCATAATCTCCCAGCTCAGCCTGTATTCTAGCCCAGACAACTCTAACATCATCACTGCAGATACAGCCAGACCAGCCCTCACACTGCCTATTATGTGCCTGGCCGGCACCCTTTTGCTAGGATCTGATCCTGTTCCAGCTTGCTCTGGTTTCTTTGAATGTGGGTCCACAAGCAAAGATGTGATCTTAGGTATCTTTATGCGATTAAAGAATAAAAATGGAGACACTGGCCTAACCAAAGCCTGAGGGACAGGGTCTTATTTTAGCATTGTGAATGGATGCAGAAATCTACAAAGCACCCTCAGCTGTCTGGTTGGGTGAAGAGGGAACAAAGGGATACTTCTAGTCTCTTTTACCCAACTAGATCTACAACAGCAACAGGAGTCTGCACTGTATGGTCAAGAGAGCATTCATCACTGCCTCCTTCAACCTGTACCAAGTGTTGGCAGCAACATGTTTCCATGCAGAAAAATATTGGTTATCTCCTTGTGTCTCTTCATCAAGTATCCCAACAGCCACCCCTGTGTCTTCCTGTGGAGGGGAGTAACCACAGCTAGGCACAGGAGGGTTGATCTCCTTGTATGCAAACAGACTGCCTAGGAGGGAATCCTACCATGGTAAACAGTTCTGGGAATAAGTCCTCTCTTCTGCCTGGCAACCACAGCATAGACATCTGAAGGAAACTGACTTTCAAGCTTGCTTCCAGCAGGGAAATAGTGGGACTAATCAGACAACATGGACACAACAACCTAGCCTGAAAGAAAATGGCCTCAATACACTAAGATGGCAATGACCTTTCTTTTGAGTTACTCAGTGCAACACTCCTACTGTGCCTGGTTCTCCAGGGAAGGCCAAGGCTGGCAGCACGGCCTCCCTGTGGTGGGGAGCTTTCACATACCAGATGCTAAGAGGCAGCACAGTCCTGGGTAAAGGTGGAATGAGCTGCCTGGACACCAGCCTCAGAAGCAGCCCAGAGCACAAACACACTCATAAACAGTAATAAGGGAAACAAAATCAAAGGTAGTGATCCCTAATTACTGCTGCTTTGGGATCAGCTCTGTTCTGATCAGCTCCTGTTAATGAGCTCATTAGCAATCTCACACCTTCTGCTCAGAAAAAGCAGGCAAGCATTATAACTAAGCAGGACTGGAGAGAAGAGGCTTGATGTAAAGCAGACCATAAAAGAAGTTTAACCAGTCAGTTAAACAGTCTAGAAGAAGCACAGCAGAGCTGGGGAGGGGTACATATAAGAAGGCTCAAATAAATGTTTGATTTATCAGATAGCAATCCCAAAGTCCTGGGCTATTAGGCAACTCTGCCAGCATTCAAGATGCCAAACTCCCCAGAGGCATATGCACAGCTTCCTGAGCCCAAGGAGAGCACCAAGGCATATCACCTGATTCCAAAGGTCAGGGAATAGCACTTCTGTGTTTGGCAATGCTTGGGTTTGTCTGGATGAGGATAATTATCTTCCTCCATTTCCAACTGTGCCAGTTAAGAATGTTAACTGTAGCTGCTCCATCTCCATGTCATCCACTACAACTCAGTCAGCATGATGCCCCAGTCTGCTTCAGGGTCAAGAAATGACTTCACCCAGGCCAGCTCCGAGCACACTTACCAGCAAGTTAATTTAATAGCACAGTGTGGTACAGCAGAGGTGGGGTGTTGCTCCAGTCAAATTTAAGAATTACCATCTCCCTCACCAGATCCTACTATTTGTAAATGGCTATTTCTGCTCCCTTAGCTGTTGGAAACCCTTACGTGCACATACAGGAAAAGATGCTTCAGCATGTGTTACCTGGCTCCTCCTTAGCCTGTTAAATTACTACAGTGCACCATGGCTTCTCTGGAAATATATTTTAAAATGATGCTAAATAATACATTAAAGAATTAATGAGAGCTTTACTTAGCTGCCAACACCACCACTAAATTATCCATGCTACTGCACTCCAATCCTCTCCTCCATGCCTGGTCTTCCTAGCTGGCAGTTGCTCTCACTAGTATATTCTCTGCCCGTACTTCCCTCATTTCATGAGACTTAACAAGAGTATTTTCTGCCCAACTTTGTCAGTGCTTTTACTTTCTGCTGACTAAAAATCTCCAGATTCCACATAATACTTTAAAGTTTCAACAGGTTTTACTGCTCTTAAATCAAAACCCAAGTTTGGGTCCCCTGCTGGAGAGCAATAATTTGCTAATAAACCACATGCCCTAGAACTGCATCATCAGCTGTGCTGAGCTGGGGGCACAAGGGATAAAAAATAACCAGAAAAAAAGCAAGGAAGGAGGAACAGATTGCTGAATGAACAAAATGCTTTTCTTTCACAATTTCACTACTCTTTTTTTTTTTTTCTGGCTAGCCTGAGTTATTAGGAGTTACAAAGAAGGACAAGAGTGGGGATTCACAGATGTTATCCATTCACCGTGCCTCGGTTTTCCCACTTATAAATTAAGACACTATAATCTGCCTCCTAAAGGCAGCTCATTTGAATAAGAAGCCTCAGACACTGACCCAAACTATGGGCAGAGCACTGTCTTGACATGTCAATGTCATTGCCTTGCTTGGCATTTAGGACCTGCTCCTGCAAGCCAGGAGTGTCTCAGCAACTCAGCCATCCAAATAACTCTTCACTGCAGAACACAAGAAAGACAAAACCAGAAAATATGCATAGGGAAAAAATCAGAGTAATACCTGGGAACTACTGATTACTCTCTGGGCTGCTAAGGAAACTCCTAGGGGGAGCCATAGTCTGTAAAATTGTAGCAGAAGAAAATCTGTAGGGCTTTGCCATAATCCCCTGCTACAGCTAGCTCTGCCGGAGAGCAATTCTAGAAGCACGTGCTCACCTGAGCTTACTGTGGATGGAAAGCTTTCCCTCTTACTAAATAATAAATGAGGTTAGTTGGGATACATACCTGGGCACACTGGAAGCCCACAGGAAAACAAGGAGCCAAGCTCGCTTAGCTGAACCACCCTTGCACTTCACACTACCTTATCTCTTTAGTGGCAATCTCAGCACAGTGCCTCCTAAGTTGCAAAGATGAACCTTTCCTCCTTTTAGCTCTCCTTTCCTTTAAGGGGATCCTCTGGGACAGAGCTGAAATGCAGCAAGCAGAAAGTTCATATGACAGCTCCTCAGGTTCACACAGATGGTAGCAGGGACATAGGACTTCACTCACTGCAACATCTTTAAGCAGTTCCAGTTAAAAAGGGGGAGTGAAACATGTGCTCCACATCTAGGAAGCAGATCTGGGCACACAGAGCTGCCCTTCTGAAGCTCCTCAAGAGACACTCCAGAAAGTCAAGTCCCAGCAGCTATGGATGCACACAGGGATCCAAGACCAGATGCCTCCTTTGCTCCACAGGTATGACAAGGCATTCAGCTATTTTTGCTGAATTCTGGCAACACTTGCTCATAACCTGGAAACTGTTTTAAGCTAGAGAGACCTGGAATGGATTTCAATCCAAACTGACTTATACGCTTATTACAAATTCCATCTGTTGGGACCATCTTGGGCAGAGAGCCCGAAATGGCTCACAGAGGGGCAGAGACAGAGAAGTGAAAAAGCAGCTTTGCTTATAGAATTGAGCTGAATCCCATTTAATACATTTTGTAGCAAATTAATGAAAGCTTTCTTTCCAGCAGAAAGGCTAAAAGTGCTTTTCAAGAACTGGCATCCACCCTCCACTTTTATGAATTCCCTAATTAAGATACTGGCAAAGAGCCATATCACACATATGCTGACATCCAACAGCATTAGGTAATGAGGTTTTCATCTTCTGACCCTCATAAAACAGATCAAAGCCAACTGAAGAAGTGGGGGCAAAGAAAAAACCCCTTCCCTGAGCAGTCTTTATGTGCCTTGTCACCTGCCAGCACACTTGAACTGTTCTTTCACAGAAGAATTAATGGTTCCTGCATCCACAAATTTGGCTGGATTATTAAAATCACTCCAGCAGAGACAAATTTTGTTTAAATTCAAGTGCTAACTTGCTGTTCATGGACACACTTCCATTTTCTCCACGCTCTTGGAATCATTTTGCATGCTGGAAAATAATTTCACAGACATTCTGCCTACAGCATGCTTAGAAATATTTACCAGACAAGCTATTCACAGCAGAGGATGATCCACCAGCAAAGTCTAAGATGGCTCCTGCAGAACAACCCTGTGTGTTGCTAAAGGAAGAAAGGCTGGACACTATCTACACCTCCTCCTTCACCTTTGCAGGGGCCATCTTGTTAGTCGGTGCATCCTGCCTCAGAACAGAGCAGCGGCTTTGCAGGACCGCACACAGTTGTGACAACAGAGCATACGAGCCAGATTTTCGAAAGCTTCTGCAAGAACAGCTTCACTGAACATGAACTGTGTCAGCCTTTTCCCTATTCTTTAGGTTCTTTTATAGACACTGATCAGCAATTGCCCTGTCAGACTCAGCAACACATGTAATAATAATTTATAGAAACACACACCTGACATTTTGCTGCCCAGGCACTGCCTTTAATTTAATGCATTTTTCTGCTTCTCTGATTTTTTTTTTCAGTTGTTGTCTGAGCCACAAGTATATTTTTAGTGGTTACAACATCCTTTGGCAAGAAGTTTCACAGCAGGTTATAGGAAGAACCAATCCCTCTTGTTCGTTCTGAGCTTGTCAGCTGCTGGTTTCATTTGATAGTCCTAACTTTGTATTGACAGTGTATGTTCATTCTTCGTTTAAAGCTACAAATAGCATGCAGATGATATAGGACTATATTGAGTCCCTTGCAGTCAGGTTTTCCAGCTCAAAGGGACCTGAAATGCTTGGTAGTTTCTTGCATAAAGTTCTCCACACCTTTGGTCATCCATGTCACTCTCTTGAGTTAATTCCATTTTCACTATTTTGGTACAAAATGGACCAGTCTTGCCAAGTTCATTTTCCTGATAAGTTTCCTCAAGCAAGTCCTATGCAGCTCAGCATTGTCAATAGGGCTGCCTGTCAAAAGACTAAATCTATATGAAAGAATGACATGAATTTAAACCAACACAATATTTTGGAGATCCATTTATATCTATTTAAACCAGATCATATCAATTACATCTGCAATTTGTAAGTGCAAGCTAATCTGATAAGTGTCCATATAGAAAATTGCATTCATTTAGCATCATGACTCCAGTTAAACAAGCATGACTCTGCTTAGATGAGGCCATTCAAGGCTAGTCATGTATCATGCCATATTAAGAGTCATCTGAAAAGTTTTCCTTATAATCATAACAGCTCAGAAGGTAATACTAAACAGAATAAGTTGAAATTATGAATCAAGTATCTTGGTTGTCATGCAAACTGAAACACAGCCCTCTCTTCCTCTGGCTTAAAGGGATTTTTTTTTTCCTTCCTAACCTCTCTTCAGTAGTGTTCTCATCACTGCAAGTGGAAAGAATTTTATCTTGTAGTAATGTCTTTGCACAGAGATTTTCACCTGTAATGCACAAAAAAGAATACCTCTACAATCCTTTGAAAAATAGTATGTTCCATCCTGAAAACTTCTAAAAAAACCCCAAAACCTAATCTAAAGCTACTACAAGTCCTCAAACATTTTGCTACAATTTTCTGTGGCAGCTAAATCAGTCCCTTTTCATTCTGTGAAAAGCGGGTCCCTAACAGGCTGAGCCATTTTGCCACCTCTCTTTTTGTAAGGTAGACCCTACCATCTCAACTCTTCTTGTCTATCACTTTTCAAACCAGAACCACAAAAAACAAACAAACAAACAAACAAAAACCCCAAACCTCCCCCCCCAAAAAACCCAAACCAACCAACCAACCAACCAAAAAACCACTGTTCAATTCTCTCTGGTAGGCTTAACAAAGGAAGCCTGGACAGTCAGCATGGCCCTCTGAACTCTCTTTGATGGTTATATTCATATTCGGGTTAGATTGTCCAGAACTGTGTTTCTCTAATGAAAGCATAACCAATGAACCACACCAGGTAATCATAAACCAAACTCTTATTCCACACAGCAGGATGATAGGAGGTCTCATCAATACATATAAATATCTCAAAGGTGGATGTGAAGAGGTTGGTGCCAACCTTTTCAGTGGTGCCAGTGACAGGAGGAGGAGGAGCAATGCCTGTAAGCTAAACTAAAAACTAAAACACAGGAAGTTCCACCTCAATGTGAGGAAAAAACCTGTTTACACTGAAACAGACCACTGGAACAGGCTGCTCCGGCAGGCTGTGGGGTTTCCCTCTGTGGAGATTCAAAATCTACCTGGTCACGTTCCTGATCACATGTGTGATATGCTCTAGGTGACCCTGCCCTGGCAAGGGGGTTGGATGAGATGCTATCCAGACGTCCTTTCCAGCCCTAAGGATTCTGTGACACTCACCTTTATGTTACCAGCTGGTGACACATTTCTGACATGCCCTGCCGTTTCCCAGGCCTTTCCATTCTGGTTACCTTGGTCTGTTGTGCATGTGCTCACCTGAAAAGACTTCAGGGCAGATGTGACCAATGAGATTCACTGAATGAATTCTGGCCCATTTCAGCCATTTGTGAGAACATTCAGGCTTTGCTGAGCCCAAAATATTCAAAGGCACAGACTTGAACTCAGACTTGAGCCCAGACAGCACTGTTCAGTGCGGGAGCCAGAAAGACATATGCTTCAGAGAGATCTTAATTAACACAACTCAGCTTGTTTACAGAAAAACAAAGCTTCAACAGAGCTTACCAGCAGCCCTCCTGCCACCCAGGAGATCACAGTATCACAGAATGGGTAAGATCTGAAGGGGCCACAGTGGGTAATCTCCAACCTCCCTGCTCAAGAAGAGTCATCCTCAAGCACATGGCACAGGTGCAATCTCCAGTGTGGGAGAGAGACACAAAACACCCAAGCCCAGTGAGAATGCAGCTTCAGAAGGAAGACATACCCTTAAAACCCAGCCTTTCACCTTTCTCCTCGCTGTGATTTACAGGGCCCTCACATGCCAGTTTACAACTGGGTTCCTCTCCAGAAGCAGCAGCACACGGATGACCTCCAGCGCCGCACGCACACAACGGGCTGGTGGTCACGGCCCGCCGCAGCACCCCCACGGGCACACACACCCACGGCCCCTCCCGGCACTGGTTCAAGGGCTGGGCAGGAGCAAGAACACCGCCCGCAAGGGAGGACGCAGCTCCGAGCCCCGCCAGCCCGGCCGCAGCCGCCGCGCCCCGCCCCCACCGCCCGGCCCCGCCAGCCGCGCATGCGCAGGGGCGCCCCGCGAGCCGCCGCCTTGGTGCGGGGCGGCGCGCTGGGCTGGGCTGGGTGGGTGCCATGTTGGGGAAGGCACCGCTGGCTGCCCTCGCCCATGGAGGCGCTGGCCCCGGGGCTGGGTTCGGTCCTGCGAGCCCTGTCGGCGTGGTTCCGACACAGGCGAGGGCGAGCAGCAGCCGGAGCGGTGCATCCCGCGTTGTGCTGCTGCTACCCCTGCGCTGCCCTCTAGTGGTAGCGATTGAGAAATGGCTGCGGGAGGAGCGTCGGGCTGGGAAGCTGCGGTGGGACTTGTTGGTCATGCCTGGTCCTGCCTCTCCGCCCCTCAGAGACCCCGGCTCCCTCGGGTGCTGCTGGACAAATGCGAAATGATCAGCTGGTTTTCCTGCAAGTGGAGCCATTCCTGGGCAATCCATACCAGGGCTTGTAGTGCCGGGGGTCACTCAGGAAGAAGACAACCTCGGAAACACAAGGCAAACCCAGAACGGCTGCTTTGTGGCGTGTTGGGATAAATGAGAATTGGTTTTGGACATCAGGAGGGATTTCTTCACTGAAAGGGTTGTCAAACATTGGAACGGGCTGCCCAGTGAGGTGGCGAAGTCACCATCCCTGGAGGTGTTTAGGAAAAAATGATGGGGAACACAGTGTCATGGTCTAGTTGACATGGTGGTGTTTCATCACAGGCTGGACTCAGGTCTTTTCCAACCTAATTGATTCTGTAATTGTGTTATTCAGATTGTCCTTGGGGCTTCTTATTTAAACGCTAGTGTTGTGCTAGAGCAGCTGAGGAAAAGCTGGCTGTGTGATCCATCCTGAAATAGCACTTTGTGCATGCCAGCCAGTTCAGTGCAAGATACTAAACATGATGTTACATATGCATGACAACACTTGTTCTGACCAATAAAGCTTTTTATGAAACACTGCAGTCTTGTATTTAAAAAAAAAAAAAAAAAAGCAACACCACTGAAGTGCATCTATCTTCAGGGTAGGACATGACTGTTACATGACAGAGAGCAGCAGTGCTATTTGCTGGCAATAAGGAAGGCTTGGCAGCAGCAACATTTATTAGACATACAGACTGAATTTTCATTTTGACTAAATACCCTCTGCTGAGTGAAATTTTGCTAGAACGGTGGGAGTGCAGATGTGTGTCACACAAGCAGTAATAATACTGATAACTAATTAGTGTGTTACATTTTCTTTCAAACATCCCCCCTTCCTTAATTTTTACTGTGTGAGATGGCATGTGTTGGTAACAGGATCACTCTCATTTTATGTCTGGAGAAAAATGAGGGACAGCTATACTCTTTTCTGCTTCCCAATGTAGTACTTGATTCTATGTAATAGAGTCTATACTTCTGAACCCAAAGGAACCAGAACTCCCATCTCCAAGCTAAGACGCTGTGAGATAACTGCCTTCCAAGCAGAAGCAGCTAGTCAGAAGGCAGTAAAGAAGCTGAGTAGGACCTAGCCAGCAGCCCTGGGGAAGCACAGCATCAGGGGGAGGGAGAAAATGAAAAAGTAGGAGAATGTTATTTTTCCCCCTCGTAGACAGAAAACTTGATTAGTGAGTGTAAATACAATCTAAAAATGCATAGAGGTTTGAAGAAACCCATCTGTTATGGTTTACAATGGGCTGAAATAGCCATCTACAGAAAGTTCAACAGAAAGCATTTTCTCCTTCACAGAGGTGAGTATTGATTCAGAGGACTGTCAGTTCTCATGTACACTTCTCCACAGAGAGACAAACATACACCATTTTGCAGGCAGATGATTGTTACCTTTGTTGTCGCATCTTTTGGGAAGACAGAAAAGGGGAACTGGTTCCTCCTTCACAAGCAAGCCACCATTCCCACCATTGTAAGCAGCAGTTTTCAATTCATGTGTTACTCCTCCTGTCGCTACTAAATCCATCAAGCTAATAACCTCATTATGCCTGTTACCTGGTCTTGTGTCTCCTGGTTCTGCCCTCAGCTAACACCTTTTCTTCATTCATCCCTGTTATGTCTTCATTTCCTATGTAACGTCATTCATGTCATCTATAGGCTAATGCAAGAAAGAGAAACTTCCTTTTCCTCTGCAAATTTTTGGTATTTTTCTTCTTGAAACATGAAGAACACATCTGGAAGTTTTTCAAATGCAATGATATTGGCTTCCGGATTTTAGAATATTCATGGACATGAGTACAAGTTTGAGATACTCCATATCAAGCAGCTGCTACTGTCAACATACATGTCTAAGCTGGAAATCCAAAGTTTTTAGCTTTGAGAGCAGTCGTATTATGGAACACACCTCCTGCCAGAAAGGTGGGAGGAAAATAATGAAATAGTTTTTAGTAGGCTCTGGAATGGGATGGTCTAACAGAAAGCCTGTAAGAGGAAGGTTCAAGATGTGATTACATACAGGTGGGCACCAAATAGCATATCCAGTAATGAATCTGTATATGGTCCTGGTGAGACCCTGCTCAGTGTCCCTGATTATGCTGTCCCTACTGCATCCTTGCAGCCAAAATGAGTGACAAAGCGGTTTTAGAAATGAAAAATGCATGTGTCAGCCTTAAAGGAACACTTTAAGCCTTTAAAGGCTAACAGCTAACACTTTAACACACATCCAGGAGACACTGCACTACGTGTACAGAGGCAGGATCAGATACACTGACGCCACCCAAGCAGTGTTTTCTGTAACTGTGCATAACACAGCAAGAATGCTGGCACCTCCTCAGCACCTGTTACACAGCTCATTGACTGGCAGCAGCAAAAAACTATCCCCTTTGTCTTATAGGCAGTATGCCCTACTAATGCATACAAGAAGGAAATTTGCAATGCTTTCACAATGGCAATTCATATTTAGTTCACAGCCCTGTGACTCCACAATGTTTCCTCAGTGCTGAAGTCTAGGTAGGTGTTACCCATTTCTTTGTTGGTGCATTTAATTTCTTCTCATTCTCAGTTCAGTATTTTGCACCAGTTTTAGGAAATTTTAACTGGCTGAATGTGAGCTATTTCTCCAATTTGCCAAAATATTTTTTTCCCCTATTGTGCCTTCTGTCTTGCATGATCTTCCAGACTCGAGACCAACTATGCATTTCATAAACATACTTTATTTGATTATCCAAGTCACTGGGGAAAACAGTTAATAGATCTGTTCTTTGTAAGTCCTCCTGATCTGATGACAAATTACTGATAACTAGTTTCAGAGTGCACCCCTATGACAAATATTGTTTCAGAAAGCCTTACTACACACCAGGACAGCCTGCCTCGCAGGGTTTGCTCCCTCTACTATTTCAGTTACTGTGACAAAGAAAGCTAAACAGTTTATATGATTGGTTCTTGGTTTTTTCTCTGCTGGCTTTTTTTGTATTACCTGATTATCTATAAGTGATAACAAATCGATTATTTAACCTTTTTTTTTCCACATTTATTGAAGAGATGGGAAGCTAATGACTGAGGAATCAAAGTTTTCAGGAAGCTTTAGGAACACTTACTGATTTTTATCAGGGCAATGCTGACTTTGAGGGTAATTTAATAGAACAGACATTAAGTCTTCACTAGTAATTAAGTCTTTATTAGTAAATTAAGCAACATCAGGAAATGTTCCTAGAAGACAAACTCAATCATCAGATTTACGTGTCAGCATATCCCTGGTATGATTTTATTTGGTTCCACTAGGACTGTCCCAGACAATTTCCACACATGATTTGGGAGTTATAGACAGAGGACCATTCTCAATGGGCGGTTCAATGAGGTCATGGTTTCAGAGGTGAAGAGAGTTTAATAATGTGGATGTGAGCCATTTGGTGCTAGCTTACAGGATGTATCTAGGACAGTGTTCCTGGGCACTCCTGATTTACTACCTTCCTATCTCTCTTTGCACTCTCCATCTGCAAGATTCACTGTGCTTTCTAAGGACAAATGAATCAATCCTCTGACAAGTCTGAGAGGAAGCTGAGGCCAGATGTCTCACTTTATTGATGTGAGGCAGTATCTGACCCAGTCTTCACAGCAATGAAGTACTGGGCTAGCACAGAATCAGGGGCCTAACCTCTTATGCTTGGCTATACCACAGCAGGCAGCCCTTTGTGTCCCAAGCATATCTTTCCCCAGCTTGTTAGCTAATGTCTCAATGGACCATGAGACAGGAGGGGTCTTTCCAGAAACCTGAGAACAGGTGTCCCCCAGCATAGTGCATGTCCAGCTTTATCCAAATGCTATGTCTCCTTTCCCCTCCCAGTCCTGCTGTACCACATGCAGCTGGCCACTGGGAGCACAGAAGGAAGGAGATCACTGTGCAGTGTTGATGGAGAAGCCTCTCTGCAGGGAAAAGCAGAGGTGAGAGCAGGCAGGATGAGTTGGCCTCTAGTTGTATACTTGCACCTGTGTAGAGATGGAAGGAAGAATCATGATGCTGAAAGCAGCCAGGAATGGGGAATGCCTGGGACATGATGACTCCTAACACATTGGAATAAGAAGATTTCTCTGGAGCAGAGGTTGTGTGTTGACTTCCTGGGGGAAACAAAAACTAAGTGCAAACAAGACAGACAACAAGCTGAGAGGTGCTGTGAGCTAGAACTGGGCTATGGAGCTATTCTTCCACTTCCCTCCTGTAGGACCAACATATAAGTTCCCTGCCTTCTCCCCAAGTTCTATAAGCAGGGATGAAATTGCCTCTGCAATGATGACCAGGGGACAATACTTCCAGTGAAGACATGTCTGCCTCTTCCAGCAAAGACAGTAGAATTAAATTCCACCAGGGAACAGAAGAGCAACAAAAAGCACTGTCAGATTTCAGATGTCTGAAAGATGCTCCTGTATTGTGGGATGTTTTTTTTTTTCCCTCTGGAAAGATAAATATTGAGAATCTAATGGACTGCATCTTCAGTTGGTGTGCATCACGTTCTCTGCTTCCACCTTGATGGGCTTCACACACATTCTGGGAACCGCTTGAGATGATAGAATTAATTAAATGAAATTAATCAAAACAACCTATCGGAGACAAAACTGGCATTGGTGAAATGCAGAGTTGGACCAAGAAGGGATTCTGTAGCTCAGGATAATGCCTGCACTCATCATTAGATTCTGTTTGGATGAAAGCCTGTGTCAGATACAACTCGGTCAAACGTGAGAGGCTCTGAGGAGTTGTGTACCTCATGCAAGATCACATCTGTCCATGCAGTGCAGTAATTGTGGTGGGAACAGATGGAGTCCTGCTTTTCACAGAGCCAGGCACAGTGTGTAATCATAGGTCTTGCTTTGATGCTGAATGAAGCTGAACTCCAAATCAAGCTGTGTTAATGTGGAGGAAGCAAGAGAACTGGAACAATGGCTTTTAGAGATGTGATCTAAGAAGGTTCCATGGGCCCACTGAATGTGTCCCACTCTGCAGACCTGGAAACAGAGGTACAGATTTGCCCAAATGGATTACTGAAATTGGAGATTCCTTCTGCTTTAGTGTCTGCCCATTCCCCCAGCACATGTCAGCCCACCTGTTCTTATGCCAGGTACCAGTTCAGAGGCATACTTTTTGTCCTGTCCCAGTCATTTTTATTCTATGCTTCATGAAAATATTTCTTTCCTCCCCACACTGCATCATCTTGAGGATCTAATAAATTGTGTGGGCATGGTTTCTGTCTATTGAGCAAGGATAAGAGTGCAGTTACAAGAAAAAAAAAATCTGAGTGTAAAGTAGTCAGATATATTGTAGGGATGGGTCCTGTTATGTGTAGTAGATATAATCCGCGCCGTTTCTAGTATGATATATGTGATATTGAATATTTATTGGAGTATACACATTTGTATTAGGAGCCCCCCCCCCCCCCCCCCCCCGCCCTCGCAAGTGAAACCTGGTGTGTGTTGAAACCCGATTTACACGTAAAAGGATGTTGCTCTCCAGGAGATGGGCTGGGTCTGGAGAGAGACAGGGATGCCCAGGCGCTGATCATCGTGTGAATGGCCTGAGATGGATATAATGGAAATCCATGTGAATGCAGCGTTCCAGTAAATTTCATCAAGGGATTCAGCAACTCCGGACACTGAATTGTTCTTCCTCATCACCAAAAAAGAAAATCTTATTAACCTATGGATTTGGAATAGAAGAAAAGACTGACTACCAAAATCTTGGCCTCAGGCAGAATTTTCCCTATAAAAACCATCTGTGCCAGGATGGAGGTGTGTAGGCATAGAGGAAAATCTCTGCTGAGGCTGACCTCTTTGTTGTGCACCCGGTGTCGACCCTGGGCTTGGCTCTGTTCTTTCCTTGTGGCTGGCTAGATAGAATTTGATTGCAAAAATAAATATTTTATTTTTTTATTTTAATTTGGCTGGACAAATTTTCATTTATAACAGTCCCTTGTAAATATCTGAGAATAGAGAGAGAGAGAGAGAGAGACGCAAGTAGCTTTATGAAGTGCTGTGTTATTGGGGCCATAACCCTGTGCCTGAGTTTATTCTGCAGCCAGCAGAGGTACATCCATCACGGAAATGGGCAGCATGATGCAGAGGCAGTGCAGGGTCCTGCGGGTTGCCTGGGAAGCCACAGGGAGCTGTGTATTTCTGAATCTGGGCATGGCTGAGTAGAACAGTGTGCCCTGCTTTTAACATATACCAAGTATCAGAGGAGGGAAAACATGGCCATCACAATTACCCCAGACAAGTTTGCTTCTGATGTGCTTGAGGTTTCTTGAAGAGACTCTTGAGGAGAACCCCCTGGGCTCCCCTGGGCCCCCCTGCCAGTTCAGAATTGGGTGACTTGGCTTTATCGTAATGTTTTTGTCTTGGGGTCCCTAAGCTATGTTCAGAACCCAAGCCCTTTCTTGGAGATGTATACCCTTGAATAAGCTCCAGGGAACCAGAAAGTACTTACTTGGCAAGTAGGGTGCAGAGATTTAGGGTGGCAAGATTGGCCTGGTGGTGCAGAGCTCACACCCTGCATTTGCATTGGGTGTCTGGTTTCTAGCTCAGTCATCTGGTACACAGTGCCTCCATTCCTGCTCTTGTGACCCCATTCTCACCTGCTCTACTTCCTTACCTGTCTGTTAGAAGATAATGGGTGGGTGGCAAATTCTCTTCTGTTCCCATCTTGACTTTTCCCCCATCTCCTTATCCCAGGGGCATTAAGATCTCTGCTTTCAGATGACAGTGCTGTAAAAGGCATGAGGAAGCTGAATCACATCTGCTGTTTGTCAAAAGCACTATCTTCTCTATTCAGATCCCGTGGGGAACTTGTCCTACAAAATTCCAGGTGCTGTTAGAATAGTGAAGTGTTCAAGGATTCTGTAGTCTTGCTGACAGAGGCAGGAGAAACTAAATCTGTACCTCTTCCCACATTCTGCAGGCCTATCATGTGGCAGAGAGGCTGCTGAGTACTGTGGCTGATCCTGACAGAGCTGTCAGTTGTTATGAGAGAGGACAGCCTTGTAAATGTATTCCCTGGCTCATGCCCCTTGCTGTGCAGTCAGACTGAGTCCATCCTTGTCTGCAGGACAGTGAGGGACTTGTCCTCTAGTGTGTCCTGTGGTTTTCTGGACAATGAGATGCTTTCTGTTTTAAAAGAAAGTGCCTAATATTTATGCTAAGCACTGTCATTCCCAGTCACCCTCCTGCTTCAAAGCCCCTCTTGTTCATCCTGGTGGTCATCAGGCCCCTGTACTCCTAGATGAACATGGGTTGACCCTTTGCTTCTCTTTTTCCCTGGGGTAATGTGAGAGAGGCTTGTAAGGACAGGGGGTGCTTTGGGCTCTCTGTGGAGGGAGAATAAAGAAGTTTGCTCCTACACGAAGATGTCTGCAAATGGGAGGTGACAGCCCTGTGCATCCCTGCATGCTCTTGTCTTGTTTAGGTAGAAGGAGAGTTATTAGATCCTTCCAGGCCTTTGCTGAGCTCCAAGGGAACATGTGGCTCACTGCCTCTGAACAAGAGGCTAGTAGGGAGTCTGAAAATAGCATTATTTCTTCTGCTATCATTTCTGCTTTTTCAAATTACTTACTGGGTGATTGGTGGAGACAAATGCTCCAGAAATGGGAACCTGTCAAGAAATCTGGATGCCCCGAAGTCTGAGATGGCCAAAGAGCTGAAATCAGACAGACAGACACACACACATCATTAGATGCTAGCCTGCATGTGAAATTAATTGAGATTTCCTGAGTTGGGATCCAGCTGGCACCCTAATGAAGACTTCCTTTCATTCTTGCAAGCAGACAATAAAAAAACAACTCTGATACACCCCCAGTTTCCCCAGTCATTTCTGTTATATAAGTAGTCTGGGTCTTGATCCACCCCACAAACCATTTTGCTGGAAGACAGCATGGTCTCCTAAATTTTTTATGGCTCTGCTTAAGTTGGAAACAATCCAAAGGTCAAACACTGTGCTGTATCTCCAGTCACCTTGTCAGTCAGCACTGAGCATGAGTCTCTGATACTTTCTGAATCTCTGAATTGCCCACAGGGTGCTAAATTACAGCTATGACACTGCAATTCATGGTACAATTTTATTCTTTGATACACTACCTTCCTTTGTCTATCTGCATAGCAGCAAGAGCAGTATGCATTATTTACCAGGCTAAGTGCACTGCTGCTGCTGCTGAGGGGAAAAAAAAATAAGAGAACAGGAACAGGCTTGAAATATAAAAAGCTGGCACAAATACAGCTTCCTGGGAAATGATTTCGCAGTTATGTAAAACTTTCTGAAATGTTGTGCCTTTTGCTCCCTTCACAGAGGTGTCTGTGGCCTCCCAAAGTGGTTTAGGAAGAACAGAGGTTCTACAGCACATGGGAAGTCCAGTCTGGCCAGTGCCCTGGCTTCAGGAGGACCCCATGGCAAGTACTGTGTGCGATGGGGAAGAATAATGAAAAGAACAAAATGAGGAGAGCATGATGCTGCTCCTCTCCTCATGGGATACTCCAGGCCCTTAAGTTGCCCTGTGTTTCTTTGTTTTGGTCAGAAATCCTTCTAGGCACTAAGAAGCCATTCCTGTGTTACTTCAGTTGATATATTCCAGCCTTTCTTCAACCTAGCCACGGTTTGTATTCCCTCCAGGCTGCCGCTTTGAACCTTAAACCTACTGGGACAGGGATCTGGGGAATGAAATCAGTCTCAGAAGATTTCCATTTAGTGCAGAGATCATCAAAAAAGTGCTTCCTCTACTCTGACAGCCTGAGAAAATCAGGTTTTGCTGCCCTGCATTGGCTACTGTGTCCTTTGGGCTTCATTCCAGGGCAAGTGTCTGTCTATCAGGCAGCTTTTGGAACGTGCCCGGGTGGAACTGGCTGGGTGATGCTGCCCCTGGCTGATTTGCTGAAAGGCAGCTCCAGGCTTCCCTGTAGTGTAAAGCTGGTGGAGCTGCCAAGAGAGAGCCGGCCAAATCCTGGTGGGAAGGCAGGAGTGAATGGCAGAACCAAGGCCAGCCCAGAAAGGGTGAGCCTGTTTGCTGTTTCCACCTGGTGAGGAGAGGTGGGATGTGCAAGGTGGCCCACTTGTTTGTCGTCTTCCCTGCAGATGTTCCCTTCATTTCCCCCTCATCAGCTGGCAGCAGGAGCCTGACCACCTTGCTGTGTCTCTGGTTTAGGCACTACACAGGGCAATGGTCAGATATCACCTTATACATCAGGTTGTGAGTACACTGGGTGCTAATCCTGCAGAGTGAAAGCAGCTCTGCACAAGCCACCTGAAGGAAGAAATGAGTGGAGTCATGCACTCAGGCCAGCTCCTGGTCTTTTATTTAAGATAAGCTGCAGACAGAGTGGTTTTACATCTACTCTGTGGTCAGGAGTTTACTGTTTGAATGTCTTGAGGTAGATTTGGAGGGGAGAGAGAGCTGAGGCTCCGATTAGTGCAGAGCTTGTTGAAATGGCATCATCTTGTATTGTGGCGGTCACTGTTCTGATTGTTTCCACTCTCCCCTGTGACTGGAGCCTTATTCACTTTATTTCTATCTGCTTTTCATCTCACCTAGCCCCATTATTGCTCAGCAATACAAAGTAGATTGCAGGTTGCTTTCTCTGTTAGGCCCCCAAAGCAGTTCTTACAGGAGATGTATTTCTGATTGAAATTTTCCCTTCAGTTGCTGCAGGGGTGGTTCCTACACAGCATGAAGACAATTCTTGTACAATTGGTAGGAAGAGATGGCTGTGTTTCTGTGAGGCTGAAGCTCCCACTTCCTTCCTTTTCCTGGCAATGCAGTAGTGTCCCCATTTTAGAGATGCTTTTCATGCCCTTCAGCTTTTGGAGGCTCCTGAAGTGGGAGCATCAAAGCAGCCCATGGAGGAATGTCCCAAACCCTGTCCCTTCAACAAGCAAGACTGCAGGCTGGGACACCCTAGATAGGCTCATCCTGAAATCAGTGCTGAGAGCTGAGTGTTTTCCCTTTCCCTGATGAGATAATCTAGTCCTGGGTGAACCCCAAAGACTGTGTTTCTGAAACATAAAGCTTCAATTGTCTTCCTGTCCCTTGTGGGGATCTGGGCTCAGGCCACCAGCTGTGGGCTGTGCTGGGCAATGTTGCCCTCCTTTGGGCCTGAACAATTTTGACAGTGGAACAGGAACTGAACCCACACCTGGATGAGATACAGCTCCCTTGCTTCCTTGCTTCCAGCCTCTCAGCATTTGTTCCAGGTTGACAGTATATTTTTCAGCCCAGTCAAATTGTGTTCAATTATGGGAATTCCTACCAGGAATTCTGACCAGGTGAACCTGTGCATACAGGTTAAACACAGTCTGAAGTTTGGATGGGGTCCTGTCTACAAGCTGTGCTGGAGGAATGCAGGAGCATCCTTTTTTTTTCTGGTTCTGGAGGCTGCTCTGGCAGAGCAATGTGGATATAGTCCAAGAGAATTTTTAGCTCAGCTGGGAGGTGGTTCAGGAACAGTTTGATGTGTTCCTGCTTTGTTTCAAGGGTGATATTTCAACCATCAAGATGCTGGTGTGAAAAGGGACTTCCCTTTGCTGTGACATTTTCCTTCTGGGCACAGCAGAGGCTGTAGCTGTGTGAAGCAGACTAATAACCTTATTACCTTCTCCTCTCAGACTGTCTGTCTGATTAATGTAAAGAAGTGAAACATCAGCATCATTTTCTCTGTCTCATCCTTCATCTGACATTATCTGCTTGTGTCTCAGACCTGAGAAAAGCTTTAAGTGTCCAAACACTCATCTATCTTTTCCAGTTACAGCAGCTGGACAACTGATTCTCCAGCCTTGCTTATTAGGGATAAAGCAGCTGTCCTGATTGGGCTGATTCCTCTCAGGAAAAATACGGCACCTTCATGCTCTTCTGATGGCTCTGAACCTGGGCAGCTTGCACACTGAAATGAGGCCCGATACAGCTGTCTGTGCCACTCCAGGTTGTGTCTCACAGCCATTTGCCTTGGCTGTGGATGTGGCATTGGCAGGTAGAAGGGAGACCAGGGCATGGGGGAAAGAGGCCACAGCACAAGGTTTGCATTTTCTTTTCTAATTTTATTTTCTAATTTGGAATTTGAACTGTGTGTGGCACATGCAGGTGGGATGTGCTTTTTGATAACTTTACAAAAGGACTCCTCTGTTCCTAGATTTCACAACCAGGAAGGAGGAAACAAGTAGACAGACAAAGCTATCTTGTGTACCAGCTGCTGCTAAGACTGACAAACCTGGCTCAGCCACACTTTGCTCTCAGGTAGAGAGGACTCAGGTGTTTTCCACACATGTTCATCCCTGCAGTTTCACTTAAGAAGGGAGTTTTTTCTCTTGGCTGACAGGCAGCCCAGCAAACAACATGCCTCACTGACCTCACACTGGCAGATGCTCTTTTGAAGGCTTTATGGATAAACTGGCCTGTATCTTACTGGATCGTGTTGAGATCTTGGCCTGGAACACCAGTCCGTGATGTATTAAGATTGATGTAAATTCCTTTAAAGAAGGGACTGAAGATGTTGAAGTACCATGAAAATGTGAGGTCCCAGAGCACTCCTGCCACTTTTCTTCTGTGATGAGAGTTTCCCATTCCCATGCAGGGAAATTTGAAGATGGAGCTCATGTGGTTCCCTCACTGAAAAAAACATGCTGCTGCCCTGCTTCACATTTTGGACTCTGAAGGTCTCTGCCAGCTGCAAAGCTTTCAGAGGACTAGAGATAAAGAGCCTGGGAAGAAATCCTATTTCTCCTGGAATTTCCCAGGTACATTTCCTACACTTCTCATGGCAGTGTGCTGAAGGCAGCGCTTTATATGCAGGCTGTCCTGACTTTGCACAGAGCTGGCAGCTGACAGCTTTGTTCGCTCTGCTTCATGACACTTCTACATCCTCTTCCAAGAGCTCTGTGTCCACTGGTAACTCAGTGTGGTGGCAAGAAAGAGAGTGTGATAGAAAATCCAGCTTTTGGCAGCCCTAACTCTGTGTTGAGCCTGGCTACTTTTCCTTGACTGTCCTGAGGGACTGTGGGGAGCAGTGCAGAATGCGGGTGACCTGATGTCAGGGTGAAAGATGGACAGGGACATCAGTGGCTGTGAAGCTTTGGCTCTGTGCTTCCCCAGCACTGGGGCAGAGGATCCCTGTTGAATGCAGGCTGCTGCAGAGCCTAGCTGTAGGAGTCCCTAACACCCACTGCCAGGTGCCTGGAGGAGCCTAGGGTTTGGTTGGGACCTTCTGTGTCCTTGTCTCTGCTGAGGGAAATGCTTTTTCCCCAGCAGACATATGTTTGGCATATGAAGGCAGCAGGTACACCAGCAAAGACCCATTCTATGACCTGCATTGAGGCAATGCTCCTTCCAACTTCAAAACTGCTCATCTGGAGACCTGACTTTTAAATTGGCAAGAACGGTGTTTTTATGACTTCTCTCACAGTCCCTGAGTGGCTGCAAGCCCTGAAAGCAGCAGGGACCCCAGGCTGTCATTTGAAAGCCCTGACAATGGCAAAGTGATAACAGAAACACTCTGGATAAGATTGTTGGAGAAACCCTCAGAACAATTCAGTTCAGAGACTGTTATTAGCTAATTTCTGCTTTCATGTGCCCTTTATTAGGAGCCTGGAAGCAGACACCTCACCCCTTTGAAATGTCTCCTGACTCTCCCCCTCTAGTCTCCATCTCCTGTCACCAGCAGCCCAGGCACCTCCAGGGAAGTGAACAGAAAAGCTGTGCATGGCAGTTCAACAGGTTTGGTAAGAGAGCAGGCACCAGGACCTGGGAGAAGTTCAGTTCAGAGGTTCCATATGGGAGTGCTCCAGGAACAAAGTGTGCACAATACCTGATATGAAAGAAAAATTTATTCAGCAGGATGGTAGTTGCAGTTCATGAGGAGCCAAGCCCTCATTAATTTTGTGCTCTGTGTAAAATAAAGCTGTTAATGATATTTAGTCCTTCTTTTGCACCTTCCCTTTGAGGAGCTTGAAAGCATTTTGCAGGCACTAATTAGTAATGGATTGCAACTCCTTAGGAAAACACAGCAAAAACTTAATCTTTTATACCTGGGGAAACTTAGGAAGAAGGACAAGGCACTTCCTATATGAGCCCAGAAGAGCATCAAGCAGCAAGTAACTAGGTTGGAGACACAGTGGAAGTATCTGTATCTGTGTGTGTGTAAAACAACTGGCCCTGTTCACTCAGAGCAGGACAATGTGGGAACACAGGACAGACAGCACAGAGCAATCTGCAGCCATCACAGGGTTTGCAGAAGCAGCTTGCAGGACTGTAGGAAATCCTTGCTGTCTGCCTGTCAGCTTGAACTGCAGCAGCTCTGTCTGCCCTGCTCTGACAGAAAGACAGAAGAAATGAGTAAAACTGTTTTGTCTGTTGAAAGACAGGCTGAACTGAATACCTACTAGAATGCTTTGGAAGCTTCCATTCTGAGGGTCAAAGAAGAAAAGAGAAGTGAGGAAAAGAAGATGGCTCCCTGTCACTAGGTGGCTGATACCTCTTCTGAGTTTGTTTATGCAAGCTCTTCACATCAGAAGATCATGACTTTCCAACATGTTTCTATTTGCTGGGCTGCAAATCCAGCACATTCAATAGCAGACAAGCAACAGTCAAGTTTCCCTTGTTCTATCCAGCAAAGACACCAAAGGCAGTGCTTTTAATTGGAAGAGTTTTGGGAGAAGGACTTTAGTCTCCAGGTGACCAGGCACTGCTCTTTAGGTGGGATTAGGTGTGCTTAAATTTGACACAGCCTGTGCTTCAGCCTGAGTGCGAGAGGGATGTATGGATGGGTCACAGGAAATGACTCTTTTGTGGCCACACTGGAGATTGGTCTTTTGGAGCTTTACAGGCACAGCTAGTAATTTTTAGGCCTGGCAAGGCAGTAGCTCATCCCACCTGTGTAAAACAGGAGATAGAACTTCATGCTGGTCCCTTGTATTGTGTCCCGCTGTGGAAACAGTCACATACATTAGCTATTGAAGTCCACTTCTCTGTTCCTTTCCACTAAGCTCTGTTCCTCACTGCCAGCTGGGATAATTTGTGTCTCCTGATGAAATATTCCCATCATTTTATTCTTGGTTTTATTGCCTTTGCAGTGACAGAACTGCTGTTTCCCTTCTGCCCTTCTAATGAGCGCTGCTTCTGTAGGAGCTGTTCTCCAGGAGTTCTACTCTGGTATGCTCAAGATGTAAAATAAACTCTGCTGCGAAGGGCAGTAGGATTTTGAACACAGGAGGAAGATGGAAAGTTATTTATTTTACTTTTTTGCAGTCTTATCTAAGTTCAGTAAAGGTGACTTTTCATCCAGGGAAAAGGCTAGATGTTCTCTACTTTATTCAAGTGAGAAGAGATTCTCTTGGAAGAGTGTATTTTCTACTTAGAAAAATATTTGTCAATTATTGTTATTAAGGCCTGGTGAATGCATGGCAGCTACTGTGTGAAATGAGTTTGGCAAGCTTATTTCACATCCTAGACTGTAAAGTATAGGTTTCAGAAACCAGGACCTGTCTCTTGCCTGGCTGTGGCCACTAAAGAATCCAACAGCCTTTGGGATCTGGGACTTTAAGAACTGCCAAATCAATTGCAAGGCAAGGTGGAGGGAGAGAAGCAGGCAGTGTTCTTTCTCAGCATCTCTGTAGAAAAATCCCAGGTTATCTGGAGGTTTCAGCTGGCTGCCTTTGTCTGCGGCTACACAAGAAAGTGAAGAAGAGGCATTTCAAGGTCTGACGGGCACAATCTGTAAGCATTCACTGACCATGCCTTTGCTACTATTTTAAAAAGGTTGACTGACTATGGGTTAATTGCTGCTGAAAAGTCTCCCCCAGGCAGCTCTTACCTAATGTAGCAACAGCATGGTTGCAGTATCCTCTGATCCATTAGAGCCATATCTGGAGTTCTTTATTCATCCTCTAAAATCCCTTTAATTCATGTCTTCTCAGAAGATGATCAACCATCTTCTGACTTAGCCATGTATATAATCACCTAAAGTAATTCACAAAAACATTCCTGATACTTTGCTGCATGGGTAATAAAAATCCACTTTATTCTCCACAGGAAGAACTTTTTTATCTCTTTCTTCTTTTTTTCTTCAGACAGATTAGTAATTTCCTGGGTTTATCACAACCCCCATGGGTGCCAGACTATTCCTCATGCCTGGTATAGACTGTACTGTTCTTTGATGCTAAGATCAACATCACTTCCAGTATTTTAGTAGCACTCCATCACAAACAGTTGCTTACTATTTGCTGTGCATTCTGCTCTCAGTTCTTTCCTATTTTTTCGCTCTAGTATCACATTGTCTTGATTTATTCCCTGGAGGTGGCTGTGGGATGTGACTTGGTGTATCCCTCAAAAATACCTGGGAGCAAGGGCTACTGAGTGCAGTTGTGCATGGTGTATGAGAGTGAGCAAGCATCTGCCACTCACCTGGACCTGCAAGTACAAGTTGACTGGTACCTCTCCTGGACTCACAGAGCCCTGGATTAGGCATCTTGGATTTCTGACAGGGGGAGAGAAAGTCACAGCTAACCCAGCCTTCTTTTAAGACTCATGCATCCACTTCAGCCACTGCAATCCTCCCTTGAGGGCAGGGCACACCGACTGAAACACAGCCTCTCCTTTTCATTTATCACTGGTCTAATGCAAGATCCAGGAGCTCATCAAGCTGTGCTGACAACTAGGAGGTTCAAAAGAGAAATCACATCTTCTTCACCCATCATGTAGCTAAGCATAGAAGTCCTTGCCACAGAGTGTTGTGTATGCTTAAACTATACTTATGTTCAGGAGAAAATTGGATAGGCTCCTGGTGACTAGATGGGCTTTGGTGGGACTGAGCCAGTTTCAGGATGTTTCTTAGAGTTCTTAACTCAAAAGGGAAATGGGTTCAGCTCCTTGTGGTGTGCTTGGGATGATGAAGCTGAAATCCCAAGAGCCATCTGGCTGAACACCAAGGCTGGTGGCAACAGGTCTTTCCCTAGGCCTTCTCTGAGGAAAGAAGTCAGATGTGAGCTTGCCATGTCTTGGCTGTGCCTGTACCTGCTGAGCTGAGCATTTCAGGCACAGCAGCAGCAGACTTTCCCCCAGCTGTGTTCTGCACAGTGGCTGACTGAACAGGCCTAGCAAGGGGAAGCAGGCAGCTGGAGGGTTGCCTGGTTGATGTATTGCAATGCTCTTAGCTACTCACAGAGCAATAATTGTGTCTTATAGGCCCTGCAGGGATGTTTTAAGCATTTGCATTTTGTGCTCACACAGGCTGCTTAATTCACATGTTAATTTTTCAGGTCCAAATGGAGATGGTTTTCACCTACCTGCTTCCTTGGTGTGTTGGGCTGCTGAGGCAATCTTAATAAAATCTTTTCCATTCTTGGGACAAAGAGTAGGCAGGGGAAGGTGGCTGCAGAATGAAGGCCTAAGAGATTGGTTACAAGTTTTCTCCTTGGGACAGATGGCAAACCACATTCCTCTGCCACACTTGCTTCTTCTGGGAAGAAGGGGTAATGCAACATGTCTCATGGGGAACCATCAATGCTGATCTCAGTGACCAGCATTAAGTGAAGCTGAGCTCTTCTGAGTGAGGGGTAAATACTGAATGTAAAAATGGCACTGAGACAAGGCCAGTCTCCTCTGTAAATCCCTTAAAGAATGACTAGCACCTAAGTATTTACTCTCCAGCTTCAGGTAGGCATAATTATTTTATAACTGTTCTTCTAGAAAAAAACTGAAGTCATGGGTGATGTCAAGATGAGTAGCTGAAAACCAGCCAACTCTTCTTCCAAGGAGGGATACTTTGGTCAGATTTGCAAGAGCTAAAACAATAGCCTCATCTGGTAGAATGCAGAAAGCAGGTTGAATTCTTCTTTCCTACAGGGAGATATTAAGCTGCTTCTTTGGCCTTGGGAACTAGCAGATGGTTGAACAATGCAGGGATGGAAATGAAAAGCAACTAAAATCCCTTTTTACCAGACTGCTGGAATTATCACATGAGAGCATCTCTGGTGTCCCTCTGACTAGTTTCTGTCCTCTTTGTCTTCCCAGCACTGAGAGTTGTAGAGAAGGTGGCAGCCACTGCGGTGGACATCCACCATTTAGAACAGAACACGTGCCCAGGAGACATCTCCCCTTTCCCCTCCTAGTGAAGCAGCAGAGGTTCTCACTGGACCTGGAGGAGTTAAAATTCTTTCCAGAGAGATTTTATTCTGACAAGTGTAATGGTGAATATTTTCATTATTTGTATCAATGCCTTTTTCTCTTCTGAATGCTGCTAAGCTTCTGTCCTCAGTAAAATCACATGGCAGTGAACTTTACAGGTTAAGTATTCATAGTCTAAAAATACTTTTCCATTTTATCAATTCAAAATTCATTACCTTTCATTCTAATTGCATGTCTTCTCTTCTGGTATTATTGGGAAGTCTATATGAGGGAACAATTTACTTCTGCCTGTCTGGGTGTTATTTTCTACCTATTTTTCCTATCCCTTGCATTCATCTTCTTTCTATATTACACCACCTCAATCTCTCTATCTCTCCTCATCAGAAGGCTCTACTCTCTTCTAATCATTTTTGCTACGCTCTCTGTTTCCTACTGTGTCATTTTGCAGAGCTGTCATAGACAAAGCCAGAAGATGGGACTCACCCCTCGTGTGTCCCATGCTTCAATCCCAGAGTCAAATAGGGCTGCACTTGGGTGACACAGTGGTAGAGCAGGCACAGGCAATTATCACAGAATCTTCTGAGTTGGAACTAATCCCAAATTCCACGAGGATCATCAAGTTCAACTTTTAAGTGAATAGCCCATATGGGGATTGAACCAACAACCTTGGTGTTTTTAGTACCAGGCTCCACCAACAGAGCTAGTCTGGATCTATCAGTTTTTTGTTGTTTGTATCTCATTCTTTATGCACTCAAATGCTGTGTTGACCTTGACAACACACAGCCCAGAGGGCATTTGCCTTGTGGACACCCTTTGGGGTGCCATATCTGGCAAGGAAAGATGATTCCTGTCAGCATTACTTGCTGTGCTCCACTTGTATCTATCATTAAGAGCCCTGCATCATCCCAAGTTGTGGTCACACAACACAGGGCAAGAGGCAACTCCAAAATGAGTTTGCTTCAAACCTATGTTACTGTAAACACTTTGTTATTGTTCTTGAATTTCCTTTTATCTGGGCTTTGAAAATGCTTAGCAAATGCAACTTCCAGCTTCTGTTTCTGTAATTGTGTGGTTTGAAAATCTATAGAGGGATGAGACAAGCTGAGATACTAAGGAAATGGTATACCACCAGCAAGTGAGGATTTGAGACTCCCCCTTTTCCTGTCTTTTGAATAGTATAAGATTTATGGAAAAAAAGTTCCAACTGGCTTTCCATGGTTTCCTCCAGGACAGGTGAACACAGACACTTATGTGTGATCTTGAAGAAGTGGCACAGGTGCTCTTATAATAGAGCTACCCAAAGTGGGGAGGAGAATGATAAAGACTCCTTGGGCTGTGATCATTTGTTAATTCTATTGCCTATACAGCTGCTGCTACCTGCGAAATCACTCACCAGATTGACCACTGATTGTGTTTTAGCAGTTCTTTGAACCTGTTTTTGGTCTTCAATAGCTGCTTACATCTTGTTTTTGACTGCTTTGCTTTCAAATAGTGCCAGTCAGCTTGAGGAGTGTAGATGGAGGATTTTTCACAGTCCAAATAAACCACCTCACTTTTCCTTCATCTGCCGTTTTGCTGACATGCACAAAGCGTTCTAGAAGTTGTGTGAGGCATGAATACTTTTGCTGAAGCAGTGTTGGTTTGTTCCTGTTATATTCATCTAGATGTTTTATTCTTTGAGTTTTAATTATCTTTTCAGCTAATTTGCCTAGTTCAGAGTAAGGCTCATTGGTCTGTAATTCCCAGGATCATCACTAATGCCAATTTTAAAGATAAGTATGCCTTTACTACAGTCTAATCCTCCTTCTGTATACTAGCTTATTTTAATGAAACATCATAAACATTAGAAGACCTGGATAAAGCATTGAGGCTCTGTGCCTTCTTGAACTCTGGATTCATTAGGTTGTTCTGACACCAACTCTCTGAGCTTCTCAGTCCTTTGCAATCCCTTTTCCATTTTGCTCAAAACGAGTGATCCTGAATTAGCCTCACCCTCTTATTCCCCCCTCTTGCAAATGTGTGCTGGGAGGGATGTTGAGGAGAGATCACCTTCTTTCCCTGCAGTGTCCTTCCTTGCTCTAGCAATCTCTCTCAGTTTTTTGCAGCTGACTCCTGGTGATGTTCCCTGCTCCTGGCAGTGCCTTGAATAGAGATTTCCTGGCCATTTTGATCCATGGACTGACAGCTGTAGTCCCTTAGTGGCAGTGCAGTACCCAGCAGATGTGAGGCCTCAGGTGGCCAGTGTGCACTCCTTACTCCTCTTTACTTCCTCGAAGAGGGCAAAATGGCTGTGGGGGGAAACTGCTTTGTTGCAAATCTCATTTCTTCAACGCTGAGTTTCTGCTATCACTTCAGTGGTTCTCTGCAACATTTTGGAGCTAGCATTCCCTCATCTCAGCTCCCCCATGGCTGCAGAATTGCTGCAGGCTGGTCACAAGGCAGAATCTGCATTTTTTACAATGGAAGCAAAGAGAGGATAATCTTTTTTCATCACTTTCTTTGTCTTCAGGCTGCTTCTGCCTTGTTTCTTGCTTCCTTCAGTAGTTCTCATGAGTTGAGGTGAAGAGCCCCACAGAAGAAAAGGTCTTGATTTGAAGACTGCAGGCTTTGGTGTCTGACTCCTGTGAAGGGCTGAAGGGGCTTGCTGGGGTTCTAAGCCAGGGAAAAGGCTGTGCTGTGAATGCTTGTGGGGTAAGACAGAAGTATTTCCTCCTGGGAGCTTGAGGTGGTCCACAGTACCTCCAAGCGTAGGTGCAGGAGGCTAAAGAAGCTTTGCATGGGGCACATCAGGTTTTAGCAGAGTCTGTTGTTGTCCAACTCCCCTCAGCTCCACAAAGGGATGATACACATGCTGAGGCTTTATGAATAACCTCACCAGTGAATAAAGCCTGGAGCAGATCTCTTAGTAAAGCTGGATCCTTTATGAGGCATAAGGGGAGGCAGGTACACTGCTTTTTATTTCACCTCCTCCCATGCTGTTCTTTTCAACTAGGATTGATTTATTTACATAAGAATGACATTTAAGGGCAATCTGTTCACATTTGGTACATAGCAATTTATAACCCATATCTGCACCTTGTTTAATCTTGCTGCTCTAAAGCAAGTCTCTTTATCATCAGCTGGAAGGCTCAGTAAGAGAAATGGTACATCTTTGCTCATTAAAAACACAACTCCCTTTCTTTGTGATGAGTATGTAGCATAAAATATTTTAGCATCCCATTTGCTTCTCATTTTCTCATGCTCACTATCTGTCAAATGGGTCTTTTGCCTTTTAATATACTGATTTTGTGTATGTATGCATCTGCCTTTCAACAGCCTTCTCAATTTCTGTAGAGTGCTATGTCAGAAATCACAGATCTGAGGGTGGTTTATAGACAGTGACTCAGGTGACCTCTTGCTGAATTTTCTCCTAGCCTTTCCTGGTAATGTCACACCTAGGGACTTCAGTAAACGTGTCTGAGACCTGAGTGAGTGTGTCTGAGGGTGGCATCTAAGCATAAACTCAGTCTTGCTGGCACAGAATAAGCTGTGGTGACGAATAGCACATCTAAATCACACCATGATCATCAGCAGTGTCAAACCTCTGTGTCCAGTGCTGTCTGGAGATGGGGCAAACATGGTTTAATTGTATCATCTGCTGTGTTCCACAGGAGGCATCTGCTGATCCAACTTGGATTGTCTAATGATTAGCAGTGGGATGGAGAAGACACCAATTATTCAGGGCCAAGCAGGGGCTCAGCAATCCCATTTCAGCCAGAATAAATGGAGTAAAGGCAGCCAGCACAGTCTGGAGGAAAATGCCACACAGTGAGCCATGCATCTCTGCAAGCTGAATAGGCAAAGGTAAGATTTGGTTGCTGAAATATGGATGGATGCTTGAGCTGTTTGAGACTCCTTGGGGCATCCAGGGTGTTCTCACTGGACCCAGAGCCCCCTGAGGAGCAGCTGAGGGAGACTGGAAGTCCACAGAGTCATTATGCTAGAGTAGTGAATAGTTCAATTGTGTGGGAAACATGTTAGCTTGAACTCTTACTCTGGATTCAGACTGATTTTGAGATGGGAAAATGAGTGGTCATAGGCATTGATATTGTCAGAATCTGTGGTATTGATGATTCCGAGACTGTAGAAAGTCTCTGTCTTTCTGCCCTGCTGCCAAAGAAGAAGTCATAATTCATCTGTGCTGGTTTTCAAGGTTGTTTATTCTTGCTTATCTAGAACATGTTCTGCTGCCCTGCCGCAGGTCTGTCCTGCAGGGCAGCGTGTGGGGCTCTGCCCCTCAGTGGCATGTTACAAACATTATATACCAGAAACTACGTGTGCTATATTTACAATAATGTGCCAATAGCTATCATCTACATTGAACAGTGTGTCCCCAGCCTAAACCAATAGAAAAATGCCAACACTACAGTGAAACATGGAGGGCATGAAGAAGAAGAAAAAGGACAAGACACACCGAATTTCCTCCATCTTGTCCCCTTTGAATCCCTAATCTAGAATCCTAAAATTTCACTTTTGCACCCGTGCCACACTTAATTATTACTTATATCAAACACTCAGAGTTGGTAAGTCATCCTGTAAGATTGAAAACTCTTTTCCATGGACAGAGATCAGAGACAGTGTCTCTCGGGGCTCTGTACAGGGGGGTTCCTGACCCCCTGCAGGGTCCCAGACATTCCAGGGCAGCCAGAGGGAAGCCCTGGATTCCCATAGATATAATGACAGAAGGCATTCTTAAAATCTCAGGGTATCAACTCAGACAATGGTATCTGAACATCTTCACCCTGCTCCGTTGTGTCAAATTAGATGTGGAGAGGAAAAGATTTTTTTAAAAATGAACATTAGGGAGCTCTTAAACGTAAAAAAAAGAGAGTCCTTATCAATGCCAATAGAAAGAGAGATTTTTGCAGGCACTGAACAAGCATCAGAATCTGCTTATTTTCTCAGCAGGATTCCTAGTTCTGAAGGGGGGGGGGGGGGGGGAAGCCATAAAATAAAGTCATGTTCTGATATCCTCAGCAAAGTGCCAGATACCTCTTTTATGCTCATCCACATAATCCCTGCACAGAGTCAGTGTCCCGAGGACATATACTGATGACATAGCTTCTGGAGAGATGGATTACTGCACAGATACTTTATGGACTTGCTTTCTGTGTGTGCATAGAAAATAACCTGGCAGCAACATATAAGAAACCGGCTTGGGTAGCTAAAGGACAAATGAGGACAGTATGTTTAATTTTAACTGTTGATGCTACACGCTGTCCTGATTTGTTCCTCAGCCAAGCTACTAGCATGTTTTTCTCTTAATTTGATCTACTGCTTCTAGCCTACTTTATTTCTAGCACAACCTTTTACCACAACAGTTACCCATCTGCCAGCTGTACAAACATTCTTAATGCAGGGAATAAAATAAAACATCTCCTGTGCTGGAGCTCCCAAAAGCCATAGACCAAACCTGTGGGTGATGCCTGTAGGGAAAGCAGCCCTGGTGCCACCTGGAAGAGGCTCTGAGCATCTTGCAGCCTCTGGGCACAAGTCACTGGAGGATGCTGCCATCTCATTCCCACTCTAGCCCTCTCAATTTGATTTTCAGCTTGAAGCAGTTGTTACACCATCAGCATGTTCTCCCTCTTTAGATGACCAGCTGAGAGAGAGCGTTAGGTACCAGGCAGTCAGTGATCACATGAGGGTGGAAGCAGACTCCAAATGCTGGATGTGGTCAGGATGGGTAATGTGCATTTCCAAACTCTGGAAGACTTGCATGCAAATGACAGGCATCTGGCATGGAGCTTTGATGCATCCTTCAAACAGTGAATAATACCTGATTAGAGATTAACAAAGGTAGCATCTCTAGTGAATAAGAGTGATACATATTCTCTGGGCATGTACTTGGCCATGTCTGACCTCAGCAATATTTAAAGCTTTTGGGCCACTTGTGAAGCATGGACAAATTAGCAGAGGTAAATGGAAAATGTCATACAATAAAACATGAGTTTTGCCATTGGCAGATCCTGACAGATCAGTCTGATATCTTTCTTTGAGAAGACAGCTATTTTTCTAGACAAAAGAGATGTGGAAGATCTATTTATGCTTGAAATACAATTTTGATAGAATGCCACTGAGATACCAGTGGAAGTGGAGTATTTGGAAATCAGTCGAGCCGACAATTAAGGTAAAAAACTAGCTCATGAGGAAATGACAGCAGAGTGTATTTCACAAGAATGTACTAGCCAGACTTAAGGGTCTAGAGATGTTTCTTAGGGACAAATCTAAGGACTGGTCTAATGTTTTCATGAACAGAAGCAGTGGTGTTCTCTGTAGAATTTGATACTTATGGAAAGATAGGAGAATCAGCAGGGCAGAGTAGGATCAGAATATCATGCAGAAGAGATTAGGTTACTTTCAAGTCTAGGGAAGTTTATAGTCTGCTACTACTAATGGCAGTGTCTGAAAGTCTGAGAAACTGCATATGAAAAGCTCAGGTATTGGCTGGTGGGTCTATGTCCTTGAAAGAGTCATGAAGACAGAGATCCTTGGAGTGCTACTGCATCATATTGGCTGGTAAATGTGAGGACTGATTTCTCATATGTATCTGAAAGGAAGGTGCAAAGAAAGCAGAGCAAGGCTTTTTTCAGTGATGTTCAGTGGCAGGATAAGAGTGGGCATGAGCTGGAACACAAGAGGTTCTTGAACTGCAGGAAACACTTTTTTGCTGTGACAGTGACCAAAAGGTGGCAGAGGTTTCCAGTGATGTGGTGGAGTCTCTATTCTTGCAGATGTTTAGAAGCTGTCTGGACACAGACCAGGGCCACTCTTCCAAACAGCCTTACCATGAGTCTGTGTGAAAATTATACAGCCTGGAGAAAAGCAAATGGCAGTCCTGTCAAACAAGGTATTTCCTGTCAAGAGTGGGAATTACTACTGCTCTCAGAAGGGCTGCTTACAAATAAGAGTAGGCTGAAAAAAGGCTTTGTAGGTATGAGAAAGCAGTGAGGTTCTAGAATGGTTTCTCATCTGGTGTAATGGGGAGAAAAAGCTCCAGTGGAATCCAAGAAGGATTTTGTCAACACATAAGAAGAGTATGGCCATTTGCTTTGCCAGAGGGGACAGGAGATTTGGCTCAGATGCTGCAAGTGCAAGCCTGTGTTTTTCTAAACTGTCCAGAAGGGCAAATCCACCTTTTAGGGTATTTTGCCAAACCTGAGCTTCAGAGAATCTTCTCTTCAGAGAAGATCCCTTAGTATCAGCAAGTAGTGTTATATATTCTTTTAGTTTCTAAATTATAGTTTTTAAGCCCTTGCTGAAAGTTCACCTCATCTTGTTGTCTTCCTAAATTTGGGGAAAAGTACAGGCATCACAGACTTAAAATACAATCTTCCGTTCTTTTCTAGGTTGTTGTAAGCCTAGGTTTTGGGAAGTCATATATGTCACTATAATTGGCCTGGCCTGCCTCCCTGATGCTCCCTGCTCTCCACAAGAGATTTGTGCAGTATTTCCTGTTATTGGAGGGTCATCTTTTATAATAAAATTCCAAATATATTTAACGATGCACTCTGGGAAAATTAACATTTCTGCTAAGAAATGTTGCACTTTAGGGGCATGAACAGTGAGTTCAAGGCCCTCATTCTGCACATTGGATCAGGAAATGCTTGCATTCCCACTTTGAATTTTCCTGTTCAGTCATGGTGTCTCACACCTTTCATCGGTTTCTCTGCATCCACCTCCGCTCTCCTGGAGTTGTCTCTAGCCGGCCAGGGGGCTAGAATGACAGGAGGAGAGGTGAAGGCATACAGGTCTGTGCCACTTGAGGTGACAGAAACTGGGGGAGAGGAGGGTCAGGGACATCTCTGTGAGCTGACTCCCAGCTGTGGTCTCCGATGTTCCTCCCTCTGCTTGCTGTGCCTCTGTATATGCCTGACATGAACTCGGGTGTTTGCCTTGCAGTGCAGGTCCTCCTGAGCACCACCCAGCTTGCTACAGTACTCAGAGCATTAGGGAGATAAGGTATCCTGGAGAAAAGCTGATTCCAGATAGGTCTGCACATACCCAGCCCTGCCTCTGTTATGAACTCTAGGCCAGCCCACTGTGTATTGCTAGAAATTTCTAAGCACAGGAAGAGGAGAGATGAAATTAATGCGTGCCTTCATTCAGGCACACATGTGATGGGTGTGCCCTAGTGCCCGGCCCTGCGCTCAGGTGCTGATCAGTTATAACATCTTATTTTGGGCTAATGGAGGAGCTGTGGCATAGACAGCTGCAAGCCACAGGGAACAACACAACACTGATGGATCTGTCAGTGGAGAAGGATAAGTTTTTTTTTTCCTGTTGGAATGTATGTGTGTATTTTACTGACAGTTTCAGATGTAAAAGAACAGCAGAAGTATGTTTGTGCTACAAGACCATAATCTGTGACATGTTGGGGATCGATCTGTGCCTCTCTGCTTCCTGCATCACAGATAACAGCCATGTCACAGTGCATCTCCACAGCCAAACAGAAACACCACCACAAAAGCTGCTGCAGCTCAGAGTCATGATGCCATTGCACTCCTAACTATTACTCAGAGATATTCTCCTTTCTGTGAATATGCTGCGTGCTTTCAGGCTTTCCCAACTGTGGTACATGTTCTGGTCAGCTGGTAAGACAGGCTTAGAGAGGCTGAGAAACTGGCTTTTGGTTCAGCTTTCTAGTGCTGCTTTGAACACACAGAAACTGAAAAATGAGAAAGGATCTGGTTTGCATTGCTCCTGACACTAATGGCATTTTTACTGTGGTCAAAGTCCCACCTGGCCAAAGTCACATTGGTGAGAGATGATGCAAGATGGAGCCCTCTTTTTAGCCAATGCTCAGAGCTTTTCCCAGCCTTGCCTTGCTCAGGGAACCCTGTCAAAGATGAGACTGAAGCAGAGGGGGCTGAGAGCTACCATTCTTTCCTGTGCACCACAAGAGTGTAGAGGAAGCAACCTAAGAGCCTGGCAGTTTTTGCTTTCTGGAAAAAGCTGTACCTTTTGAGGTCCTGCGTTCCTGGGCTAATTTTTGTTCCCTGAGCAAGGTCTGACAGCCAGATTTGTTGTGCCAGGCCGCCAGTCAGAAAAAAAAAAACCAACAGGATAATGAGTCCACTAGCAAATACTTTATTTACCTCTTGTTTCTCCCCCCGCCCCACCCCCCCTCCACCATTTCCAAGTTACAGAGTTCATTCATGCCTGTGTTGCTGACTGACTTGTTCAAAGTCCTACCCTAATGCAAGCAAGTGATGGTGACAGGTAGAAGGTCACCTAGCACAGCCCTCCAGCAATCCATAGATTCCTCTTCAGTGGGCTGTAACTTGAACAGACCTGGCCCAGGAAGCCTGTGGAGGCAGCATGGCACCCAGTGTGGAGGTGAGGGGGTATCACTCCATTGGGGTGCTCCTCAGAAGATGGGTGCACAAGAGGGCCATATACTCAGCATTTCTCTGCAAGCTGTCTGAATCTTTTGCTGCTGCAGAGGAGCACACAAAAGCTTTCCAGGTGAGAAAAACGTTGGAAACAACCTAAGATGCTGCTGCATCTCCTAGCTTAGCTCAGAAGGGGCTTAACTGAAGAGCAAAAGTTCACTCATATACCCTGAGGCTCACTGATGCTCACTAGGGCAACACAGAAGCAGTGCCTGAGCTTCTCAATTTGCACTCAAATCATGTTTCAACAGATTGAGTCTGGAATTTGTCTGTGCCTCAGTGAGATGTAGCCCAAAGCCACTCCTGGCTTGTCCCCTATCTGCACTGTAAACTCCAGCCTGGGCTGGGAGACTGCCTTGGCATAGGCAGCAGGCAGCTATTATGGAGCCCATGTTGGTACAAGGGATGTCCCAAGCTTGGTACCTGCCACAGGCACTGCAGGTGTTTTAAGCCTGCACTACCAGCAGCACCATGAGCAAAAACACGTGGATCACAGAGTCTTAAAGGCTCATGACTGTCACAAATCTCTTAACTGCTTTACTCACAGCATGTAATATAGGCTGAGTGAAGTGGGAGAAACCTCCTTACGGATATGTTATAGCTTAAGGTTTCTTTCAGTTTCCCTTGGAAGAGTACAGCACCAACCAGTGCCAAGAACTGGTCACACTGAGCCCATCAGCTTCTCTTTTCTTAGCGAAGCAGGCTAAACTGCTGCTTCTTAGGATTCAGGAGACTGTAGAGAACATTTCAAGACTCATTGCACCAAAGCCTCCCTTGCTTCAGAGCTTTGATATGCAAAATACGGAAACAAATCCAAGCTTCACCTTTTCTAATTGCTGCTCAGTGCCTGAGATGTGTCTCTCACATTTCTGTCTGCCATGGGAAAGTGGTGATGTGGAAAGCTGATGTATATTTAAAGAGCACCGGTTTGGCTCCCTGTTGCTGCTGGCTCTGCTTCTCTGAGAGCCTGCAGTACATCCTGAATTTCTGTAGATGTTGCTGCATGCCTACAGTCTCCCAGCAAAGCTTTCCACAGAGGGAAGCCCACAAGTCCAGAGTGTCTGGAGGAAGCTGCACTTTCAGAGGATCTTCTCTTTCCTCCTTGGGCTTCAGAAAGTGAAGATAAGTGTGTGGAGGCAGTTTTTGGATGACTGACAGTAGACCTTGAGGAACCAGCTATCTAGGATGGAGTGGGTGCTGAAAGGTCACTGTGACTAAACCTGGTGGAGTGAAAGCTTACTGGGAATCACTGCTGATCTGCATTGCATTGCCTGTGCCACTGGGTTCCTCAGCACTGGCTGTACAGTGGTGGGTAGGGCCTGGTCTGGAAACATGGCTGTTCCTAACGTCATCCTTCCATCCTGGGGAATCAAAAGATTTGCAGGTATCAAATTTCCCAGTATGTGTCCCAGAGCATCCCCCAGTTCTGAGCCTCGCCTTTCTCTGCATTGTATGTACCCACCCTCTTGGATTACAGGAACTGCCTAGCTCCAAAGCACCAGGTCGTGGAGCAGGGGGAATCCCTGGTGTAACTTTAGACTCCCATGGCCTTGGAAAAGTCATGTGCAGAGTTACCAGCTGAAACTCGTGATATGCAAGCCCATGTGCTGCTCGCTGCCCTGGGGATATTAGCTGCAGCCACACTAGAGATTGATGTGACTACCCTTGATTGAGGATGGGTAGGCAGGAATCAACTGGGTCCCAGGAACCTGGAGTAAATCCCAGCAGATGGGAAATACTCCTTTGTGACAGATGCAAGACCTTAGAAGCAAGGAGCCTTCAAAGATGATTACCCTGAGATGTGATCTGTGCCAGGCACACAGAGAGTGACTGGAAATACTCACTACCCTCAGTGCCACATGTCATGGAGTTCCTCAGCCCCATGGGATGGACACAGTGGGTTAGGGGAAGAGGGGAGGTAGTAGGACAGCAGGCTTGGGGTATAGATAGGCTGCTGCACAGTTCTTCTCCCCTCCTACCACCTGCAGTAAGCAATGTGCAGGGTAATGGAGGCGGTGGAGCTCTGCCTCCTTTTTCTATACCACTCTCAAGTAAGTCCACCCTTGTTTTATTAATGGAAGTCTCTAATTTATAAATGTGGGAGAAATTTCTCATGGGAGAAATTACTTTGGTTTAAAAAAGCAGACACGGAAACATGGTTATGGCTTTAAAGAAACAGACCTGACTAAAAAACACAGAGCTGGAACAGAGAATTGAGATATTCATGTCAGGATCTGCTGGGGCTGATCTACCATACACGGTAGGTTTGGCATGAGATTTTGGCCTGTTTGTTTGTAGGTGCTGTTTCTTTACAATGTTTATGTCCTGAAATGAAAGGTACGGTGTTTTAGGGAAGCTGACAAGTCACTTGTCACTTGTCACTGTCCTGGAGTAGGGACAGAGCTGTGAGCCCAGTACAGAGGCTGATGGTACTCAGAATAATAAGGCAATTGCAATGGGGATGCTGCTATAAAGCTATGGCTCTGTCCTAAAAAGATCTGAGGAGTAAATGAGAGAGGAAGTATTTGGAGAGGAAGTATCAATATGTTGAAGGGAGTGCAAATAGTTACAAGGAGTGGGCAGTGCCACCTGCAGCAATCAGGGCAAGGAAGAAATGCGCCCCTCTTCCTCCACTTCTCTCCGTCTTCTGCTCCCTGCCCGTGGCAGAAGTCATGGATGTTGTGAAGAATACAGCAGTGATTATGGGGCTGTCAGACTGGGCTGCCCAGAGCACACCCTGGATGGTTTGATAAACTTCCCACTTTTTGTGCTTTGACCTTAGCTGGCAACTAAGCACCACACAGTTGCTTGCTCACTCTCAGACCCTCAGTGGGATGGGGAGAGAATTGGATAAGTTCATGCATTGAAGTACAGGCTGTTTAATAGGACAGAAAAAGAAGGGGAAAATAATTAGAATATACAAAACAAGTGATGCACAATGCAATTGCTTACTACCCCTTGACTGATATCCATCCAGTACCTGAGCAGTGGCCCCTGGCCAGCTTTCCTCATAGTTTATATCCTGAACATGATGTCATAAGATATGGAACATCCTTTGGACAGTTGGGGGTCAGCTGTCCTGGTTGTGTCCTCGCCCAGATTCTTGTGCCCCACAATCTCATTACTGGTGGGGTGACATGAGAAGCTGAAAAGCCCTTAGCTCCATGTAAACGCTACTTAGCAACATCTAAAACATCAGTGTGTTATCAACATTATTCTCATCCCAAATCCAAAGCACAGCATTGCACCAGCTACTAGGAAGAAAACTATCCCAGCTGAAACCATAACACCCTTCTGGCTCAATTCAAATCCTGGGGCACTTTTTTGTCCTGCCTGTCCCAGGCTTGCAAGGATGTGTGGTTCCTGTGGAGACTGAATGCAGGGGCAACCAACAGAGCAGAACTGATGGCTGTTGTGAAGGAGGCAAAACAGGGTGTTCATGCCCTACATATGTATGGATTCACATGCCACACAAGCATGCAGGATCCATAAAAATGTCTGTCCAGCTTGGCATCTTGCCAGTTGGTCATATGTGCTTGGGATAAGTATGAGAAAGAGACAAGTGTGTAGTGCAGCCTCTACAAAATACTCCTTCAGATCCCAGAGGTCTGAATTCAGGGATTCTCTGATCATAGCTGCTTGGTTAAGCCACTGATCAGTTTGTCTTCCTTGACTTTGGTCCAGTGTCATATGTATCTACACTGAGCATCCCCAACACTCTGTGGCAAGGAGTCCCACAACTTAAGAGAGCACTGCATGAAGAATCACCATTTCTTTTTCACTTCAGATGAGCCCCTTCCCTCTGATGCTCTCCCTTGTTCTGGTAGCAGAAGGGACAGCGAATATCTCTGCCTTTGGCAGATCAGCTGAGATCTGCTTGGCTTACCCTAGATCCTGGCAAGTCTAAGGGCCAGCTTAGACTACACTCAGCTTGCAAACTGTAGATTGCCCATCAGTTTTCTGGACTCAGATGTCACCCTACAGCTTCATCTTTAGTAAGGAAAGGGAGACCTCATCAGATATACCTGCTACCATGAAACGCCAGGGTCAAGGCACAGGCTGCTCAAGGTCCTTGCTCTGCAGACAGAACTTGAAGGAGGACAGGGTGAGACCAAAGCTGTTCTGAGCTCCTGGTATTGCAGCCCCCTTGCCCCTGTAGGCTCTCTGTCTGACTGGCACCTGGTGAGCAGAGAGGATCTCAATCTGGCTATGCCACTCGTGGGGCTTGAATACCTTGCCCCAGATGAAGTATGATACAGAGATAAGCCTGTTCTTATTCGCATTTTCATTGTGGGAGAGATAAGGCAGTGAGCTGATGGGACTGAGCCACTTTCTAAAGGGCTCGGCTGGGTGGAAAGCATCCTTGCCCTGTTCACTGAGTAGCAGCAGCAGCAGCAGTAGCTCATCTCTCCCGGGGTCTCTTGTCCTTTCAGTGTTAGCCCTGCACACAAAAGGGAAGCTGCTTTGCATGCCAGCAGGAGTGAGCCTAACCTTTGTTCAGCACAATTGGCCCTTTCACTGATTTCAGCTGCCTTGCTCATCTCTGTACTCCCTGAAGGGCTTGAAGCAGACCCTGGGGCACTGGGAACCTGGGAATGGGGACCCCTTGGCCTGGAGAACTGCTGCCCTGGTTATTTGAAGCAGCTGCTTGGCTCCCTTCAGATAGGCAGTTCTTTCTACCAAGAGCTGCAGCACTGAAATAGTGACACAGCTACTCTAGCAGCTGAGGTCATTGCCTGTTGTCACCCGCAGCTCCCTGTGCTGGCACACAGAAGGGCAACAGGTGCTCAGCAGCCCTGCCAAGCCCAGTGCTTTGACCTGGCTACCAAGATGTGGCACCCCCTCTTTGGGAACAGTGCTCTGGTGTGCCATTTCACTCTTCAGGGATAGGGAATAGTGATTGAAGCCCTCTCCCTGGCCAGTCTGTTATGTGACAGCTTGGCTTAGGAAGCACTGGTGCTTGGGACAACTGATCATTCACCCTTTCTTTCCTCTTCCCTGTGTCTCGGGTTCTCTATTCAATCTCTTTCATCATTCATTTCCCTGCTTTGACATATTTTAGAAGTTCACCCTCAGTTAAGATGCTCCCCTAGAATACCCTTGCTTCAGAGAGGGGTACCAGGGAGTGAGGGATGTGTGGAGCAGCTGGCGCCAGCATCAGTCAGGCTGCAGGGAAGGCAGGTCTTGGCAGCCAAAAGGGGTAGAATATATATATACATATAATTTTAAGAAAAGTTTTCTTTTTAAAGAACACTGTAGAACCTCTAAATCTTAAATGGAAATCTACTTTGTCAAAGGCCAGCCCTGCCTCCCAGAGTCTGCTGCCTTCAGTTTCTTTGTGCGCCTGAGCAATCTGCTCTTACATGTTAAGAAGCACTTAGTAAGTGACTAAAAGCCTCAGAAAAGGAATAACCTAAGGATTTAATAAACTGCAAACAAAATTATATGAAAAGATTTCCCAGGCAGTTGAGTTTTCAGTGATTAAGAAAATACAATTTCCTGTAATTAAATCTTAACAAGAAATGTTATTAAAAACACTCTGTCCCGGCTTTTGTAATAATTGCCCATTCCCCCAGAACAGTAAACAGAATTAGAGTCTGCAACACACACTATAATCAATGTGTCATTTTGATCAAATTTACCTTAATAACTTTATCTGGAGAGAAAAGTTGAATCACAGTGTCTGAAATGGAAACCCCTGCACAGCAAATGCATAATGTGTCTGCTTCTGGGGCTGGGGCAGTGGCCAGACTCAGTGGGTGATGCTGCCAGAAGGTTTCTGTCCTTGTGTGGACAGCCCTCAACAGCTGCTGTGGCACCCTAAACACTGGGGATAAACAGGCTTGGTGCTTCTCACTGTGTCATGGGATATGTATCCTACCTGTGGCTCCAGCTCTCAGCATCTCCATCCCAAATTTCCTTGATGCCCCAGAATCCACCATGGCACCCCAAACCTCCCTCCTGGAAAGCTTTGCTCTGCAAGGGTCATTTGTCCACATCTGTGGTTTCAGGCTCTTCCCACAGTGTCTCCTGTGCCTCATAAAGCACTTCTGGTGCTCTCTTTCACATGGTGTTTGACAACACCACAGCCACCTGCATTTTAGAGCTGCTGTGGGGCTTTGTGCCAACATGTTTCTTTTCCCTTGGGTCTGGCTGCCAGGGGGCTCTGGCTGTATGGCTGCTGCAGCCTTGCCCATGCTACTTGACTCCCCTTCCCTCTCCTTGCCTGTGGCTATAGCCCACTATGCCATTTCTGCCCTTGCCCCCTTACAGCAGTGGCTCCCTTCTTCCCTTCTTCCAGCCCTTGTCCATTCTGCTTTCAAGCTCCACAGCACTCTCCCATCACCATCTGGCCCTGGCTGTTGGCAGAATGGAGGTTTTTCTCCCTGCCCAATAACACTTCCCAGTGTAGCTCATAAAGTGTCATGCATTTCCCCTCTGATTTCCTCCAAAACCTTATCCAAATGCCAGGTTTGGGACTAAAAGTTGAGTGGAGCACAGTGTGGGGAGCACTGGAACATCTTTCCCAGGCAACAGAGACTAACCAGGGGCTCTGTCAGTGGGCTGACAATTTCCAGCCTAACCTGAAATCAGTCTGACAGCAGCTGGGCAACCCACTCAGCTGGGGGGTAATTTTTAATGACCATAATTGCCTGTCATTGCTGCTGTGCCAGGCTATGCCATTCCCCCTGCAGCAAAGCCTGGGGAACAGAAGAGGAACCTGCTTGCAAGAGGTTGAAGGTTTCTCATGTGTGCCAAGGGTGGCCGTGGTGGGATGGGGCAGCACCTGCATATGCTGGGCAGGGTTGTCCTGGCTGCTCCTGCATGTTGCAGCACTGGGGAAAAATACAGTCCCTGCTATGAAGAGGAGTTGTTTGAGGCAATGTGAAAGGGGCCTTGCGAGAGGCTTGCTGCAGAGAGCTGCTAGAAGATTTTTTTAGGAAGGGCAGAAAGACTTGGAAAGTGATAGTCTGGTACCAAGGAGATGGGTGTGGGTTTGGATTCAGACTAGGCTAGCTTCAGGTTCTGCTTCCAGCCACAGGAAGAGGCTGCTTTCTCTTGGAAACATTGTGCAGATGTGCTACAAGGCTGAACAGCCTCTGCTAACAGTAGCAGAACGTAGCACTGAGCAAAAGCTGGATCCAATATCTGCAGGTACTTCTAACATTTCAGTGGTTGCTTAGATCACTAAGTGGAGGTAAGTGTAGAAACTGGAGAGGTTTGAGGGGGAGCAGAGAAACTTTTGAACTACAATTCTTTTTTTTCTTCTTTTTTTTTTTTTTTTTTTTTTTGTTAAGAGACAAAGCACCTGGACATACTGTACAGTTTTGTTCAGTAGGGCATTGCATTTTTCCACCCAGCTTCATTGTCCATTTGAGCAGTGCTTTAAGAACCTGCTGTCTTTGCTCCCCTGTAGTGATTCATGGCAGAAGATGTAGCTAACCCAAGCAGAGAGGATTCAGCTTCTCAAGGAGAATCTGAAGCATGAACTATGAACCCTGCCAGGGCCTCTACTTGCAAGGAAGCATGGGTTCAAACCAGAAAGACCTAATGAACCAATGGCACTCTGTCTGCTGGCCCTGTCAGTAGGTTCCTGGCTGTGAGAAGACAGATCCTGCCAAGGTGTTGCTGGCCAGCCAGAATGGCAAATAGGCAGAAGAAAAATGGTGAAATGAATGCCTCTCTGTCTCTCCTCCATGGCCTACCTATTTTTCATTCCAACCTTCCTTCTACAGGCACACCAATCCATCCATCTGTCTCTCTCTAAGAGAGCAATGGCACCTTACACTGACGGTAGCATCTCCCTCTGAGTAGTGTTTCTGTAAGGACAATCATTACAGTATTGTGCCATCACCTACCTAGAGCCTTGGAAAGGCTCTACACCTGTGAAATATGGCGATGAACCATTTTCTAGCTCTGAAAACCTCCAGACAAATATATAACAGATGCTGTCTTTTTAAGCAAAGGTTCCTCGCAGAAACTAAGTTATTTGCTGTATGGGATACAGCAGTCCTACGAGCCTGAAAAGATGCACACTCCCATGAGACTGAGTCCTGCATTATTTCAGAGAGGTGGCAGGGCAGACTGCACAGTCTACATACTCCATCAAGGTATTTTGCTGGCCAATTTCTTATCTTTCAGAGTCTAAAATGCCTGCTGCTGTCAGAGTGTTTGAACAAACTGCCAAATCCTCACTCTGTGTCACACTGCTGGCATCTGTTGCTTGTTCTGGCAATAAACCAGTTTATACTGTCATGATCCAACCCAACGGTTCTCCTGAGTCAGTGCAGGATGGCTCAGGAAGGCAGTTTCCTTTTCATAAGGTTTTTATTAAAAACAACATTGGAGAGTAGAGCTGAGATGGTGGAAACAGCTGGGGGATTGGTTTATTTCCAGCACACCATGCAGCAAGTATTTTATGTGCATTCTTCCTGCGGGGGATGGCCTCGATTCTTCTCTTCCTTCCACAGGTATAAAAGAGGAGTCTTTTTAATGGTGTTACCCTGCTGTGAAGCAGGTGTAAGTGAGGAAAATCATGCCCCTTCTAAAAAGAATTGGCAAAGGTAAAATCTTTGGGAGCATGTTGGAGATTGCTGCTTCAGTAGGTACTTGAGGAATATTCACTGTCAACCTAGACAGCAGGGCCACTGACAGTAGAAACCAATTTTAAATAAAAACTTCCTCAGCTATTCAGTGAACAGCAAGGCTAGGGCAGGTCTAGGCTTAAAATACAAGGGCAGCCCCTGTGGGAATCTGCTTACCTCTGAGGGGAGGACTCGGTGCAACCAAGCAACTCTGATGAGAAACCAGGGATCCTGAGGCTGGTATGAGCACCAAGTGGAATTTGAAAACAGGCAGCTCTGAACCTTCCAGCAAAGGAGAAATTTTTTCAAAAGAATCAGTGTCATGAGTGACTCAGACATGGTGCTTTGAATAGGAACATCTTGTGGCATCTCAGCACCTGAAATCTGTTGGGAGTTGAGCTGTTTCATGCTTGATGTGTCCACAGCAGAGCCTTAGTTATGAAGTACAGAAGTACAGAGAAATGCAGCAGAGTCTTTCCTGGAAGCTGGGGTCCAGAGGACTGGGAAAAGTTTGTTCAGAGCAAAATCAGTTTGTGGTTCTCTCATTAACTGATAGAATTCCAGCTCAGGGGGATTATATGCTCCTGGTATTTCCCTTTGTATCTCTATTTTTGGAAGTCTGGCCTCATTGCCTGCTGCGGACAGAAGTGATTAGAAGGTATCTAGCTCCAGCCACTGAAGTACTAGGCTTATCTGTAGCAAAGAAAGGAGAAGGCATCCAGCTCAGGAAGTGTTCCACAAACCCTGTGGATACGTTATGAAAGCTGGAATGGTAACACTGAGACCTCAGGTAGGACTTGTGTGGAAAGCAGCTACTATGCCTTGTGCACACTGTGCCTTTTGCTGGAGAAGCCTAATGGTCACCAGTTTCCCTAAGCTACAACACCCAGCATCTCTGCCATTATTAAACAGGATAGTGAACATCTACAAACTGATCCTAAATTCTTGCGTATCTAGTGATCCCACTCTTAGAGACTGGCAGATGTAGTCAGACCTGAGCTGTGCTGATAGAAAGCTGTGACATCAGAGGCATTTATCCATCAGGAGATTGTCACACTGATTTCAGCAGTGAGGCTATTTAACACCACCTCTCTGGTCCTGCCTAGAAGTGTACAGGCTTCCCACCTCAGTTCTTTCCTCTGGCCCTACAAACAGCTGGTGCCCAAGCTCACTTATCTTACCTCCAAACTTCAGTATCCACTGATCTTCCTTCTTGGCAACACAGTCCCCTCCTGCCGCCACCTCCTCTAGGGAGGGAACAGCATAATGTGATTAAAAGCAGAAGGCTGTAAGGAAAGGTGGATTTTCTGTAATAGCAGATAAAAAGAAGAAAAACTACAGAGATAGTGTGGCTAGCTCAGTTTCTTTAAAGTTTGAGTTTTTGGCTGATAACAGTTGAGTTAAATCACTTTGGTAATATTTTATAGTCATTAAAAAAAACACCCCAAAGATAAAAAGTGAGAGATTGTAAGCCATTTTCAGGATTTCCCCTTCCTTGGTGTTATTGCAAAATTTTAATTCTCTTGCTCTGCACTTTGCCCTGATCTTTGGATGTTAAGACTGAGACCTTAAGCTAAGGATCATGCTCTAATTTGGCATCACTGTTGAATTGTATTACAGCTCCCTTGGCACTTTTTGCAAATGTTGAAATCTTCCAAAAGCTGCACTGGCTGTTGGGACAGCAGAGCTTTCTGCTTTGGCTGTGGCTCTTTTGAACATCATTCACTGCACCCACCCCTGCCCTAGGAGACCGTGCAATCAAAGTGACATTCTTCAAAGTCAGCCTGTCCTGCAGATGTATGCATGCAATTAGTAACCTCCCTGCATTTTTGGTATCAACCCTTCCTTCCCTTTGAAAACACCTCAAGTCCCTGTGATCTTTATCATCCATCTGAAGCCCAGAGAATGGTAGAGTCAAAAGAAATGTGAAAATAGTCTGTTTTTCCCTAAGTGGACCCAATGCAGTGAAGATCTGTAGGGCTTTGAAGATGAGGAATTTCTCACCAGAGGATGTTAAGCTGCCAAAGTTTATATGGGTCCAAAAGAGACTGGACCCAGAGGCAGCTTGAAACGAGGACCTGTGCTCCTTCTTGGTCCTGACATCTCTTCCTTCTGGATGATGGGTGGGCTGAGCTGACGCCCATCTTGCAGACACAGAACTGCTATATGTACCCATCTCCCGTGTCTCTGCCCATTGGAGGGGCAAGTACATTCCTGCAGAAGGGTGAGATAAGCAGGCAGGTGCAAAAATATATAAAGTAGGTGCATGTCAAAGCTATAGCACTTGCTTTCTGGAAGCCACAGACAGACATTACAGCAAAAATGTGCCTGTCTGTTTCCATTCATTTGGATTTTACCTGGCTGTGTTTTGAAGGCCCTGAAAGGGCTCTAACTTTGTACTGTGTTATGCATGTTCAGAAATGCATTTCCTGCTCACAATGTTTAAATGGTTATCTTCTTTGTTATTTATTAAAACATCTTCAAGAGTGTCTGGACATTCATGGCTCTGCATCTCAAATGATTCATTAAAACACCCATTTTCCCTGTCGGAAACTCCATTCTTGCATTATATTTTGATCTCCACCACTGAGTGAATGAAAGGCTCATGTCAGATGGAAAAAAATCTTTAACTGACTGCACATCCACAGGACAGAGGTGTCTGTGCAGTTTCTTGCAGATGGAGGTGAGCACAGACTTTCAGTTCTCCCCTCTAGGTTGCAGTGAGTCAGCGCTCCCCTCCTGTTAACCCCTGCTAGCAAGATGCTGGGCTGCACCTGCCTTGCCTGTCTCTGCAGCATGGCTTAGGAATTTAGGTGTCATGCCTTGATAAACCATCTACACGGCTTCTGGATTAGAGCTGGCTGGTGCCAAGCTCATAACACAGGCAGACAAAGCTGGCTGGCAGTCTGCACTGCTACCTGCAGTAATCATGATGGAAGCTCCTGGAAATGTGAAGATGGTATTTGCAAGCCTAGGGAAAGCGTGCTGTCTTCAGTCACCCGTCCCCTCTGTCTGGCACTTGGAGAGAGCATCTGGAGTACCTGGTCTACTTTGTAGGCTCCCTGGGAAAAGATACCAACAAAGTGGAATGAACCAGATTGGGGGCATGTTTGGGGCTGGAGCACCTGGCATGTGAGGAGAGTCTGGAGATTTGGGACTCTTTGCTATCTTCTGCTATGTAAAGAGCCATTGCAAATAGGATGCCACGTTGTTCTCAGAGATACATAGCAAAGAATGAGGGACAAAAATAGCTCCCAGGAAAATTTTGATCAGACATAAAGAGAAAAAAATCTTCCCTGTGCGAGTGGTCTCAGCACTGAAAGAGGTATCTGGAGAGTCTCTGGGTCTCTGTCCTGAAGATACTCACAGAAGGCTGGACTAGATGAATTCAGAGGTCTGCACTGTGAATTCTTACCCTTTTCACTTATTGGTGGCCACATTTTATAACCAGCTCGTAACAGTCCTCTCTTGTTCTTCCAACAGAGCCTTTTTCTTTTCTTAAGCTATGGTCTTTTTTTTTGCCTCCTGTCACCCTTACACAAAAGAGAGTCAAAGAAGACATTTCTTCCCTCCCAGTGCCCAGACTTGCTGGTAGACTTTCCTACCTAAGTATTGGTCTCCTAGACTCCACCTTGATTTATTGCAGGTAAGATCACCCTCACCTCAGCCAGGTGTGCCAGAAGCAGCTTTGCAGGTCTGGGAATCAGGTCACAATGTTCCTTAAAATCTCTGGAGCAAAAGCAGTGCCACCAGATTTTGGTTTGTTCCCTCTATCCTCCAATTCAGGAGCAAGCATCATCAAATAAATCTAGTGGGAGCTGGGCTTGAAAGAATCACAAAGAAGCATCTCTTCCCAAAAGAGTTAATTACTCTTCCTGCCCCTGCTGAAGGAGGTTATGATAAAGTTTCCACTAAATCCAAAAGAGAAAAGCCCACAGCTAATTACTAAGCATGACAAAACTACCTCATTTTCAGCAAGTCTCTGTGTTGAAACTACATGGAAAGGAAAGGGATTAGGAGCAAGTTTTAATACAAGCTTGTCCTACTCTGCCCTGGCCTCTGGTCCCTGACTGGATCCTGGAATCCTGTGGGACACCATTGTTCTTGTAGGGGGGGATGGCATTTTCCTCACTGCAAATCTTACTCTATCTTTTGTCACGCAATTAGCTGAGACAACGAGCAGCCTGGGCTTCTGTGTTTCTTGGGAGAGCGTGCCACTTCCAGCAGCAGATGTGCAGTCTCTGGCTCCTAACCTGGTCAATTGAGATTTTTCAGGGATGTAACATTTGACCATAGCTGTGTAAATAAGCACTGCTTTTGCTTGCTACAGCAACATCAGCATTAAAAAAAACCCAACCAAACAAGCCCACAACTGGGGGTCAATGGGAAATTCATTATTTTTCCGTTTCCTGCTGAAATGAAAAGCAGAAAAATCACCTTGTGTTTGGTAAATTACTCAGTTTGAAAGCAAATGTTCTGCTTAGGGATATATAAAAAGGGTCTAATGGGCTATTAGAGATCTGTAAAAATAAATGGCTATTTCAAAAAGCTAAACCAGCTAATTCAGAAAATGTTGAATTAGAGCCTTTGAACTTCTCCGTTTTCTTCCCCTAAATTGAAATAATTCACTGATTTGTGCAGCCATCATGACTTGATTTGGTCAACACAAAGCAGAATCTTTCAGTGAGAAACAGTGACCCTGAAAGTTGTCTCCTTCTCCTCCTCAGGACCACCCCTAAAATGTCCTCCTGCTCCTGCCAGACTGATTTTCAATTGCTGCAGCTTCACTGCTGTCCTTGCCACTAATCAGCTCTCTGACACATCCCTGAGACACTGCTTCCCAGGTGAAGGTCCTCTAAAAAATAAGCTGTTAGAGTGGTGTCTGCCTCATTTCAGCCTTCTCCTCCTCTACGGGTCTATAATTTTTTTTCCTGAAGTGACTGGGTGGCTTTAGGTGTGCTTTCAGCTGGAGAGCACACAGTATTTATCATGGTCCCTGCTTTTCTGCTTGACATGGAAAATGCAAAAAAGAAAAAAGCAGCAAAGGTTGCAAAATGTTGTGGAGGCCTCTGTTGTTTAGGAGGGGTGATAGTGGGTACATCATCTGGCTGAAGGTCCTAGGATGACATGATGCTTATGCTTAGCCAGTGTAGATCCCCATAGCTGGGTTCAGCTGCTTTAAGAGAGGACAAAGTGGATACTAAACATTTGTTTTTAATCTTGCAGTGCTAGGTGGATATGGAGCAGTAGGGTGCATGGAGCTGTGGATTTGGAGGTTCACTCAGCAGAGGAACATTTCAAGCACAGGCAGAACTTCTGGATATGTCCATGTCATCATGGTAGCTCAGGGCTTTGCTCTGCATGCCAGCCCAAACTCCCTGGTTGTACCTTATCCTTGAAGCCTGCCCCTGGCTGGCATGGACACAGACAGCTGGAGCCCATGAGGTGGTGAAGGTGGGCCCCACCTGGCAGAGGTGAGGTGGAGCAGAGTGAGATCTTGCATGCTCTGCTGCCGGTGGATTGCATGTCCTCAGGAAAGTGATTTCCTCCATTGTCTCCATCCTCTCAAGAGGCACAGGGAGAGTAACCCCTTTCCAGGTCTGTGGGTGAGGCTAAATTCATCAGTGTCTGCCGGAGTTCAGAGCTGGCTGTGGGGAAGGCTCCGGGGAGGGCATGGTGGTGATTAGTGACTTGTGAATGCCCCATTGTCACAGGGATCCAGGCACTTGCTAAACTCCCTTCCAGATAATCGGAGTCCCTTCTCTCAGCTGCTCTTCCTTTTCAGCCCCCTCTCACTTCCCAGAGATGAATGAAAAATTAACACATTTATCACACACCGTCTGAAAAAACAGAGAGTGATCAGTTTAGAACAGGTTGTATTTGCAAATATCTGAGCCCAAAATAACACAAACAAGCAGTCTCATGACAACTTCATGGTTGCTTTTCAACTGAAGCCTTTCACTGAAGTGGAGTGTGCCTCTTGCTTTGCTTTTCACTGTCCTCTGACAGGGGATGCAATCCATTTCCACACTCAAGTCTCCAGTTTATCCAGCAAAAGCTTTCTAAGGGACAACAAAGAGGATCTCAGCCAGTGACCCATGCCCACTGCTGGCTGCCCCACCACCCTTACCTCCTGCAGGGTGCTTCTCAGAGTGGTTTTCTCTAGGCAGCTGGGGTGTCCTTGATGCTCTGATCCTCAGGAGAAGATGGTTTTGTCCACAGTGAACTCCTGATCTGAACTGGGAGAAGCTGGGAGTAGCTGCATTTCCAGGCTATGGAACACTTTTTCTTCTGCACTAAAGAGCAGAACCTGATTTTACCCACATTTCCCATCAACAAACAGAAAATGTGGTGGTTCTGGAGACAAAGGCCCTTGTGGTTTCCCCCTCTCTCTCAGCCCCTAAATTATCAGGCTAGCCCAGAAATACGAGCCTTGAGAGGGGGGAAACATCTGGAGAGGGGAAAGGTTGAAAAGAGGCTCTCCCCAATGTGGTGGATGTTCAGCTCTTTTATTCCATGGTCTGAAAGGGAAGAGTGGGGGAAAGAGAGGGGAAAGAGCCGGGAAAGAGCAGGGAAAGAGGGCGAACAGGAAATGTCAGGGGTTTTTCTAGGCTCTTGACAGGGAGGGCTTCTTGGCTCTCTGCCAGCCCCATTGGGACATGAAGGAGGGGTTCAGGAATATCAGATATGATGTCACAGGAGTCCCGGGAAAGGGGAAAACATGGCCTGAATGGAACGTAACAGGCCCTGCCTCTGTGAAGACATACATTGCAAGAAGAACAAGCTCCTCTTCCAATATGCCACTGCTAATACATCTAGCCACACCCTCTAGAGATGCTGGTGGTGGTGAGGAGCAGCCTGAGCTGCCATGGTCTTCAGAGCTCCCAGCTGATGCTCTCAAGGGGCTCTGCTTGCTAACATGTGTTGTGGTGGGATTTGTTTTGCTGTGGTGTGGGTCATTCCCATGGGGCTAAGGTCTGGAGAGGTATCTGCAGTGGAAGAGACTCTCTGTATGAAGATCTTGGAACATCTGTTTAAGGGAATGCAGTGACTTAGGAGGGGAGGAGACCTGTGGGGTGGATGGGACAGTCTGTTACTCCATTCCCTGCTGTCACTGACCCATGCAGAGACCTGACACTGGAAGTGTCACTCTCAGAGGGTTGTTTGTATAGACTGGAGTGGATGGAGGTGCAGTGACATGTGGGAAGAGCTGTTTATTTTTAATCTATGCCAAGTTTTCAGAGCCAACTCCCTTCGCTATGCTTCTTTCTCAGGTCTCCTCTCATCCCACCCTTCCTCTTGTCACTGTCAGAGGCTCACAAGGATGATGGATGAAAGGCCTTAAAAGCAGCTGGTTTCACATTTCATCACTGTCACAAAACTTGCTTTCCTCTTTGCCTGAAATCACTCCTGCTGCCAGAAATGCCCTTGGCATCCCATGGTGTTTTCCCTTGCTGGTGCCCAGCCAGGGATGGCCTGCTGGAGTCAAGTGTCTCTATAGTTTTACAAAGCCCCTGCATGCCTTGAGAGGAAGGACTCATCACAGCCCTCTGCTCCTGACAGGTGGAGATAACAGCATTACTTTGATCATGGGAAGAAGGGAAGATTTGAAGTTGGCAGCATTGTCCAGGCAGAGGTGACTGAATAGCTCTGATGAGAGAGGGAAGGGAGCTGGGGATGGAAACCTTGGTGGTCCAGGGACATGTTGGAATGCCTTTGGGACTCTCTGTGCTTGTGTAGCCTAGCCTCCTGCTAGCTATGTGCTGGGTATCTCTGCTCTACCCACAGGGAAGGTGTGCTTCAGGTGCAGTGGCATGACAGTGACTCCTTTGGGAATAAGCACTATGTGTCTGGGGTCCCCTGTGGCACCAAAGAGGATTACTGACATAGGCAGGAGCACCCTTGATGTGAGGAGCAGAGGAAACCAAGTCCCAGAAGGACTGCAGTGCTAGTGCTCTGATGCCCATGGATAACAACACTGCATCTCCATGTCATCTCTCAGTACCTGGGCACAGCAAGACCTCAACCTATATCCCCTGTGCTGGCAGGCTCAGTTCCAAAACATGCCTCCCAGACAATCCTGATCCTCAGGATAGATCTGGGCAGGGACTAGGTAGAAAATATTTATACAGCTGCTTCTCAAATTTCCTCCATTTGCAGTGCAAGCAGGTGAAAAGCTGGATTGCAACCCCCCCTTGCAGGCAGCTTTGATTAAATGCCTAAGAAGGGGAGGGGAGGGAGGGAGAGGAGGACAAGAAAAGAGATGATTGAATTAAAAAACTCTAAAGTAAAATAAGAATCAGTGTGAAGTGAGAGAAGACATTGTAAATCAAATTCTGCAAAAGGAGGCAGAGAGCAAACACTTCAGCCAGGTCTAAGCCACCACCAGCTATTTATTCAGATAACATATTATTAGTGAGGAGAGACACTCACATCTGATATATATCTCAAGTCCCAGAGAGATATGAAAAGGCAGCTGGCTCTGCTCCTATCAAAACCATTCCAGATGTTTTCAGTTGGTGTCAGATGTGCTGCTTGGCATGACAAAGCAAAGAGGGGGGGGAGGTAGAAAGAAATAAGGGAAAAGAAATGTCATCATATTTTTTTTAAACACAGAAGGAAAATAAATAATGGCTTCACATATTAAATGTTTCCCCTGGCAGGTCCTGGTGTAGTTGTCATTAACAATTGAAACAGCAAGGGAGATAGCAGAACACAAGTCTTCTATTTACCATTGTTAATCAAGCACTAATTGGTAGTTTAGACATTCTAAAATTATTGTGGGGAATATTTCAAAAGTGTCAAGAACCCAAGACCCATTCTTAGAAGTGTCACCCAAATCTGATTTCCACATCTGAGTTATTAAAATGCTTTTGAAATTTTTTACTTTGGCAGTCACAGCTGACATTGGAGCATAAATTCTGGTGCCATGCACTGCAGCACGGAGCAGTAGCCATGCCCCAAAGGTTTTGATGAATGTGCAGGAGGAAACTCAGTCATCCTCTTCTACATCTGAGGGATTAATTTATGCAGGGATTAAGGCTGGGAGCTGTATTTCTTTACTGGTTAGTCCTGGAAACCACCCAGGCTGGTGTGTGTGTACAAAACAGCAGCGCCACCCCACCTGTCCTTGCAGCATGCCTCTCATGTGGCACTTGCTATCACCTCCAGGCTCCTGCCAGGCTTCAAACACTAATGTTGTGCTTTGGTGATTAACTGTCTCTGCTGTGGACCCATAGGGACTCTCAGGTGATGAGCAGAGAAGATGTTGAGTGAGCTAATGCTTTACTTGTGGGGATCTGCTTGTCTGTGGTTAACACTGTCTCTGGGAAAGGAGGCTAGGAGCTGTTACAAGACCTCACTTTTTGCCTTTGGTCATGAGAAAGAAAGAGTAAGCTGCAAATGGAGCATCAAAGATAAACACAAGCACTATTGAGGAGAGGCAAACATGGAGCAGGGATGCAGCCAGAGACAGTTACCATAGTTACTCCCGATCCCTGCAAGGAGGGAGGCTCAGGCAGCTGTCCATTGCTTTAGCACACAGAGCAGAGGTGTCTCCCAGAGCCTAGGGGTGCTGCTGGAAGTGGGAGTCAGCTGAGGGGGACATCAGTCTGCTTCTCCTGAGCTTAACCCCTTATCTGTGCTGACCTGGGCAAGGGAAATGTCCCAGGCACCCAACAGCTAGCAGCCTTGGGGGTGGTGGAGCACAGTTGGGCATGCAGAAGCAGGGCAGGGATTTGCTAAAGGATGGGCAAAGCTGCAAGAGTGCAAAGAGCATCCAGAGGTTGGTTGCAGACTTAGCTGGGATGCTTGTGTAGCTATGGGCCTGGGAAACTGAGGGAGAAAGAGGGCTTTCCTTGAGAATCCTGATTTGGGATCCGGTCAGGGTTGGCAGGATAATTGCCATCTCCCAGTCTGGGGAATTGAGTTTAGATCCCTTTAGGGCCATTGGAAGATGTGCATGCTGGATGATTATGCAGATTGATGATTGAGATGCATGGAGATGATTATGCAGCCCCAACTCAAGCTATGCTTTGGGCTGTCAGTGGAATGACATGACATGGAGAGCACACTTTACTTGTATTCAGCATGAGCCTGAACCCCAGAAAAGACAGCTAGAGGCTTGAGTCATGCTACAGGTGACATTTTTCCCCATCAAGAAAAAGCCTTTTAATCAGATGATGTGCAGAGACACCTTATTAGCCACTAGCTGGCTTTTCTGCTTAGAAAGAGTAAAGAGAGAGATGCACATGCAAGAGATAAGCAGCTTACAAAATGAACCACAGGGCCCTGGAAGGTGCCTGCTCAACTCCAGCCTTCCAATGGCCATCCACTGCATGTCAGCTGGAGCTTGTTTCCTAATGGACAGACCCAGCATCAGCCAGACTTGCTTATTCTGGCTGACAGCAGCCCCACTGCTGTTTTCCTTGGGTGCGGGGCTCACCTTGGACTGGGATGTGCTCAGTGCTTCACTGCAACAGAGATGTGTTGCAAAGCCAGAAGTCTGCAGATACAGAGAGCTGATGCAGAGGTGGCAAGAGAAGTTGCCAATGGAAAATGGTTCCAGGCTGCCCTGTCCCCTGGGAAGAGGTCATCATGGCACACAGGCTCCCAAGGCTCACCCCACTCCTGGGGATGGAGCTGGGATCTGGGTATTGGCTTGTTGGGACTGTAACCATGGCAGCAGCAGCTTCTGCATTGCAACATGGCTTGGGGACCTAAAAAAAAAAAAAAGGACCAAAAATAAACAGAAAAACTATTAGAATGTCTAATAATTATGTAAGCTTGGTGGCAGATCAGGTTTGCTAGTTTGCTGAATGCCTTCCACCTAGGCAGGGCTCACCCCTGGGCACCAGCTGAAGATGTGATTTCTAGAGGAAGCCAAGCATGTGGTCTGGGAAATCAGGTTGTGAGTGTTCAGCTGGTGCCAGGGAAGGGGCTTTGCTGGCTTCTATGCTCCTGCAAGCTTTCATTACACTAACAGGGAGCATCGTGGGCAAAAACATGGGTACCAGCACCCTTACTGCGCACTTAATAAAGTGCCTGAAGTTCCTCTACATATTTTTATTTTAAAAAGTGTCAATGTCTCAGTGAAAGGCAGGAGGGAATGACTAAATTGCTGTTAAGTGACATGTTCAGACACCAAATCAAGCAGACTGCTGCATTTTAAAATTAGTTTTTACAGTCTTTTGCCCAGCATCTCACCAGGCTGCAGCTTCTGGGAAGATGTGTCCAGCTCCTCTCCTGTTCCCAAATCAGTCCCTTCAGTTGGGACCTGAAGTATCAGTTTCTCCTTTTGTGGAAGTGAGATGACCACACTGCTTTATGGACCATGTGCTCCTGGAGTCTTAGGTACCTGGTAAGAGCTGGGACAAGTGTGGTGGGTGCATCAGCATGTGTTGGAGCTCCTCTGGGCTTCCCCAGCTCATGTGGGCACACAAACGGCTGTGCGAGTGACCTGTGACTGCTTCATGCATCATGGATCTCATGCCAGGGTGATGGGCTCTCTCTGGGGCTCTGTCTCCCAGGAGCTGGCTGTGATGACCATGCCAGACTCCTGCTTGACCTGAGTAAGTGACTCAGTGATGATCCCAAGTTTCATGGCTCCTCATGAGACTCTCCCATTGCCAAAAGCAACTCTTGGTCCATGCTTACAGCCCAGCCCATGCCCAGCTGCCTGTTCCTTGCCACAACCACATTTTTTCATGTCCCAGCTCTCCTGCATGGCACCAGAGGCTGGGATGATGGATAGGGTATTGCTAGGGAGGAGACAGGTTTGTTAGACTCTCAGCAGTGCTTTAGGCAGATTGAACTGTGTGTGTGGAGAGGCAGATTGTTCACGTTGCTCAGCACTAGAGAACACACCCCTACCACCCTCTCCCCAGCAGAGGGGTGAGGGATTCAGCCCAAAATTCCTGAGCTCAGTTTGCTTCAGCTTGTCTGGAATTTTCATGTAGGGAATTTAGATTGCAAAGAAAGGGCTTTGCAAGTTAGGAATCAGGGTTAGGAGCCTCATTAGCTGTTACAGAGCAGACAGCAGTGACAGAGTGGGGGAGGGTAGAGGAATGAAGAGAAGTTTGGAGAGAAGCTGAGGACTTGTGCAAAGCACTGTGTGTCTTCAGAGTGTCTCTGTCCCTCCTTTCCCAGCCCAGCATGCTGCAGGAGTTCTGTTAATGTCTGTGAAAAGTAGGAGTTGTAAACAAGGGGCTGTGCTGCTTTAGCATGTGCATGCCAGGTAATGTATTGGTGGATACCAAGGAAAAGCTGATGCAAATTCAGGGATATAGAAATGCTAACTCCGGGATAGGCATATACTTGCCCAGCCAGAAGCCAACATGCACATGCCCAGTTCCTGTATATCAGCATATGCACAGCCATGGTACCTCTCCTGTAGTGGGACAGCGGGGCAAGAGGCCAATGCAAGCTTTGTGGCACACATGCCTTCATCCCTGGAAAGCAGTCCTTGGGTTTAAGCCTCCTGTAAGCACCATGAGATCTCTCTCTGAGATTTTCTCACAGCTGCATTTCTGGATGTGGCAGCTCATGTAAAACTTGAAAACTCACCTGCAGTGCATTTCTTGAAAACCTCTTGGGCCAGAGATGTGAAGACAGTCCATGGAGGGAACAGAGGCCAAGCTGTCATCTTTGATGGGCAGGGCATTGCAAAGAAAGGAAGAGTTTCCTTTCTGACACCTGCTTGTTTCTCAGATCCATCACTTCTGTTATGGACTATTAAAAATTAACTGAATCGTGTTCCTTATTAACATGCACTGCCTTTGTTCTCCAGGCTCCTAGTACCCATTTGTAGGGTTTTTGTTACATATTTTTCAGCAGTCTCTTTAATTTCTCACTTCTCTCTGATGTGCTGGGCTGTTTTTGCAAGTCAGCTGGAGGGAGCAGAGGGGCATTTTTATTGCTCCAGACTGGATGTCAGTGAGAGGCTCGGCAAGACCCGGCTATAGCAGCCGAAGCTGCTATAGACCCTGCAGTCTCTGGTGCCTATGCACCAGATGCTCCTTGCTTCCCGGCAGGCAGGCAGACAGCTCTGAAGTCTTTAATCCATTACTGGGGAGAGGGAAGGAGGCTTTTCTGAAGCTTAGGCTCTCTTTGCTCCTTTTAACCCCTTTCCTCCCAGACACAGTCCTGCTGCTTTTCTCACTCTCTGTTCTCAAATGATGTAGCTATTTTTGGCACCCTGAAGTGCAGAGCGGGACTGGCAGCAGTTCTGTGGTGCTGGATGCCCTGGGCTCTGCTGCTGGCTGCACTGCAGGGGCTTGCATGGCCATGGAGACACCTCCAACCAGGACCAGGCTGGAGGTATCCCCACAAGCCTTCCCTGATATCAGTCCCTTCTTCTGAACTTAAGTGCTGCCTTCACTGGAGTTTAGCTGGGCCAAGCAGGCCTCCTAACAGCTTGTATGGTCTGGATCCCCATAAAAATGGATGCAGCCTGGTAATCCCACCAGCTGGGCTGAGACTGAGCAAATGCCAGCAGGAGGTGTGAGCATCTGCTTCATTCTTGAGGCTGTGGTGTGGGCATCACTGTTGCTAAAGGGAGGTGGGCATGTAAGACCATGGTGATCATGGATCCTGAGATGTCTTCTCCTGCTGGAGGGCTCCAGAAAGAAGGGGTGAAACCAGAGAGTGAGCTCAGTAGTAGGCACATAGGCTGATCTTGTTGTCAGGAGAGCTTTCTCCATTGCTGATCTGGGAAGGAGCCAGGGAGAGAGATTATAGGATAGGGTACTATTGCTGAGTCTCCTGGGACACCCCATCATTTGAAGCTACCAGTCATCCTGGCAGTCAGCTGGAGAGCACGAAGAGATGGGTCAGCTGTTTGATGCTCATGTAGAGTGAGTCAGTCCTCTGCCCACAGCTCCTCAGTTGGATGCTAAGCAGAGTTGACAGGCAAAAGTGAAACATCAGCTTTAAGCCCTTGTTCTTTTTAAACTCATAAATTCTCAAACCAGGAGCTCACCTCGTAGAACAGAAGTGCCCAAGGGAGAGGTACAAGGACCTGGGGTCTCTGGTTCAGGAACAGGGGTCTGTTTGGCACCGAATCCTTCACTTTTGCAACTTGGCAGGAAAGAAAGACTTGGTTTCCCTTTGGGTATGGACAATTAAGACTAAGGCTGGGACTTACCACTTTGACAAACAAAAAAAGCCTAGACAGCATGTCTGCAGTTCAACAAACCATGATATTAGGAAAAGCAAAGATAATAAGAAGTTTCTTGTGCCCTGAACCTCTCTGTAATATCCTGAATGAAGATTTTGGTCTCAACTACCCTGGTTAGTCTCCTAATGTTTCTTATCAGAAAGGTAATAGATCACCAAATCACTGATGTGTAAAAGTATATCAGAAGGACTCAAGTAATTCTGAAAATAATATAAATATTTTCCTTGGCTTCATCAGTGTTTGGATCAGGACTGGATTCATTGTGGTCTCTGAATGGCCACTGTGATTAAAACACCCAGCTGCAGGGGTGATGGTAGGAAGTGTTAGAATGACAAAGGCTGGTGTCAGCATTCCCTCTAAGAGCTTTAATGCTCAACATGTTGAAATTTAATAATTAAGGAGATACTTTCAATTTTTCTTTTTTTTTTTTTTTTTTTTTTAATAGTCTGAGAGCATGAACTAAGCCATTCAATAATTAATTGATAAAGTTGAACTGCACATGCCAGCAGCCGAGCTGAGGGTGTGGGCTCAGTCTTTGCAGACAAAGGAAGTGAGAAGTAATTGCTTCATGAAGAAAAGGATTATATTAACATAAGATTTGTCAGGTCCCTCATAGGAATTCTTCATAGTGGGTCTGGGGCTTCAGATGGGATTTGTGCTGCTAATTAATCATTAATTAACACTAAATTGGCCCAAACACGAGGGAGTGAGGGAGCTGGGGCAATTCTAGACTACAACAAGAGGAGGGAGAGAGAGAAATCTTTTCTTTGTATGGGGATGATTCAGAGGGAATAAGGAGGAGATATGGACTGCTCATGCTGGGCAACGTATGCTGTTGAGGTGGTGTTTTTTTCTTTAGTTTGTTTAAGGTCTGCATGTTATCCTTCCCCCCCTGTTTCCCTGGTCCCCTTCTCCCGTACCCAGCTGCCATGTTTCCTGGGTTTTTCCCTGGCCCTCCCCCTTCCAGATTTCCCTCCGCCCGTTCCCTGCCGCCTCTTAGATTCGGGTATAAAATCTGTGTTCGCCCGTCCTGAGAGGTCTTGGGGGCTTCCGGAATAAAACCACCCTGTTCACCCCCCCAATTCCCGTGTCGCCTCCGTCTGTCCCTGTGCCTGAACTGAAACCACAGAGCAGAAAGGGGGAACGGCTGACTTCTCCTCCTCTTCTCCTGCCACAAAATCTCGCCAGCGCTCGGGGGAGAAAAGCGGATGGCACGCACCACAACAGATGGTAGCAGAGACGGTTTCGTTTATCATTTTGTGATTCGTGGTGGCGCCTGCCTCACAGAAGAGGAAGGAAGAAAGAGATACACCCGCAGCTGCGGAAGCTCTGCACTACGCTAAGAGGAACCCAGCGCTGAGCGGAAAAAAAACCGAGGTTCCAGGACCCTCTTCTCGCCTCTGCTCTCTATCCCGGCCGGAGACAGCCGCGCTGCGGGGCAGCCGTGCTGCAGGGGGCCTTAAGGGGGGTAGACTTACCCCAGGACAGAGAGGGAGAGTTTGGCAGTGGCTTGATGGACTGAGCCCGAAGAATGGAGTGTCAGAGCTTGCTGCTGACGGCATTTGCTTGAGAACACTAATAGTGGCCAAACCCAAGGCTTTGGGGATGAGCCTTGGTTAACGGGAACACCTAGGTCTCTGGAAGAGCCAAAACGTGAAAGACAACGTTCCCAGTTCAGCGCGATTTTCCCATCACCTGAGGACAATGAATGAGCCACCACCACCCGTGCCTGGAGGGTAAGCGGGACTGCAGCAGGGAGATCCCCTGGCGGGTGGCTGGGCTTCCCCCTTCTTTTTTTTCCTGCATTTTAACCACCGCCCGCACCCAGATTCAGGCTGTATTTTTGCATATCTGTAGTGGACAGGTGGATTTTTTTCTTTTCCGAGGGGGAGCTAACCCTCCTCGGTCTTTTGTTGGGGGGGACTCATATTTGGAGGCTTTTTCTTTTTCTCAGAAGTCTGTCCTTTCTATCCTCTCCTCCCTGTTCTGGGCTCTGGGGGCAGAGAGGGTAGAAAAGACACAAATGGGACAAAATTGTAGATTGCGACACATTAACTATGGGAGAGTTGATAATATCTTAAGAGAAGCCCTTCACATCCACGCATTTCATCGACTTTCTGTCGCATCGGGCCCCTCTCCTGTAGATTTCCCCTTTAGATTTTGTAAAGCTCCCCATCCCCTTTCCCCCGTGTATTTTTCAAAACCCTCTCCCTTGGGGATGGCAGTGTACGAGCCGCCCCAAGCACCCTGCCAGACACTGTTGTTCTCCCTTGGGGGCAACCTTGGCTGTGCCACCCCAGGCGAGATGCAGCGTGCCCGGCACCCCCTCCCAAGATTGTGCTGGCCACGCCACTTGGAACCGGTTTACCTGCCTTGATCCTTCTCTTCCACCCCGAGTTTTCCTGCCATCCCCACCCCTCCCCCAAGGGCATTGCACCATCCTGCAGTGAGGCCAGTCCCTATTGTTGGGAGGCGGGGTTGGATCAATCCCTCAGTCCTTCTTCTGGCTCTCCCTCTGGGGGAAAGGATTGCCGGGGACACCTCTTGTCAGAGGACCTTTTTTCTTAGGATATCAACCCCGTTTTTGGGGGAGACCTCCTTCGGAGGAAGGTGAAGCCAGAAACCTGGATCAGGAATCCACCGTTTTGTTTTCCCCCTAAAATGGTGGCGCCCAGGTCCCCCCCTTACCGATTCCCCTTTCTAATAATGAAAATCATTAATCAAGTGATTGTCTGATTTGCCTATCCCATCCCTTAAGTGTACCTTACCCAAAGTTCCCTTTTTATTTCAGTGCAAGCCTTTTTTACTACTTTTGATCCCTTTAAAATAATTGTTTTGATTGAGTTATATTTTATAGAAAGAAAGGTCATCCTCTTTGATTATTGGTCATAATGCTGTGCCCACTTCGCAATCAAACAATCAAATCAGAGAAGCCACATCGCTGCTTGCTGCTTCAGCTCTGCAAGAACCTAAACACCACAAGCATTTTGACAGATCAAGCCATGAATCCTGCTTGTACCTCTAATCTGGAAGAATTTGTTTAGGACAATTTTACATGTTTTGTTTTAAGTTTTAAAGTGAAGAAAAATTTTACCCCATGTATTGTAGTTAAGATTGAGTTATCCTTATCTGTTATTTTTCAATTTATCACCTTTTAATAATTTGTAATATTACTATATGAATTCTATGCTTTATTAATTTGTTTAAACCTCAGAACTCTCTTTCTTTTTGAAAAAAAGGAGTGGGATGTTGAGGCAGGGTTTTTCTCTTTAGTTTGTTTAAGGTCTGCGTGTTACCCTCTTCCCCCCTCCCCCCCCCCCCCCCCCCCCCCCCCAGTTTCCCTGTTGCCTGGGTTTTTCCCTGGCCCTCCCCCTTCCGGGTTTCCCTCCACCTGTTCCCTGCCGCCTCTTAGATTCGGGTATAAAATCTGTGCTCGCCCATCCTGAGAGGTCTTGGGGGCTTCCGGAATAAAACCACCGTGTTCCCTTCGCAAGCCCTGCGTTGCCTCCGTCTGTCCCCGCGCCTGAACTGGAACTGCAGAGCAAAAAGGGGGAACAGCTGACTCTTCCCCTCCTCTCCTGCCACAAAATCTCGCCGCCGCTCGGGGGAGAAAAGCGGAGGGCACGCACCACAACAGTATGCACATGTGTGTTTGCTGTTGGGAGGGATCTAGCAACACTGACATCCACAGGGATGATCCCAGTGTCTGGATGGAGACTCAGTTCTGAGGAAAGGAGGATTCCGTTCCCCTGCAGACTGACTCCAGTCTCTTTCCTTCTCATCATTCTCGGGATATCTCTGCTGTTGCAGATATTACATATTTTCTGTCTGGGTGAGATTAGCAATTTAGCCTGACTGTTGTGCTCTGCTGCCTGAGCCTCTATTCATGTGAGCCTGTAGAAAGAACAAGGTGCCACAGCGAGGGGAGGCACCTCTCCAGTGCAGGCTCAATGTGGCTCTGAGGTGCTGCTGTAATATGGGAAATAACAAATCCTCCCAGCTGCCACCTACCTACAAATGGCAGCTCTACCTACAATAGGACATGACACCTCAAAGTTGTAGCAATAACTTAAGTCTGTCTCACTAGTCTATCTGTCTCTCTGTCTCTGTATGTGTGCTGTGTGACTTGGGTCTCTCCTAAGTACTTGTTATCACATGGGACAGCTCCACAGGGAGACACAGTGAGGGCTCAGTCGGTGTGCCCAAACCTGGCAGCTGGGTACTAACTAAACTGAGAGTGCACTGTTCCCCTCCATGTACTCTGATTCCTCACCTATTAGAGGAGTGTCACCTTTCCTGTGATTTTTTTTCTTTTTTCTTTTCCTATATGAGAAAGCTCAAAAGCCTATTTCAACATGATAAAACCACTAAAACCTTGAAAAATGTTTCTAAGAGTACAGCTTTCTTCTTCCCTTCTCCCAGTTTACTCCCAGGACAACAGATTAGTAGCATTTAGAGCTACAAAGGATCACTGGTTTAATCAATAGATTAAAAAAGATCACAGCTGTTAGTGCCAGACTTTGATTTTTACACTGCCACTACATGTGGCTGCTCCCCCTTTTGTGGCATTTTATAGCACTCAGGATACCTCTCTGTTACCTCAGTCCAATTTATGCCCTAATTTTATTTTATTCATCTATTCCTTTTCTATCCCTCATCTCCTCACATCTTCCTGGATCCATGTCCTGCTTTGTTTCCATCACTCACAGGTGGGAAGCAGTCCCATGAGAGACTGGCAGTGTTTGTGTGACATTTCCAAGGCAATGCAAGGGCAGTATCTGTACTGCCTGCTTTTCACTTCAGGACCAGCAACTCCTAATTTTGGCTTGAGGCTGACCAGGGACTTGTGATTTGTGCCCCTAGAGACTACAGCAGAGTCCTGAGCTAAGCCTCTTCCCCTTGAAGGTGATGATGTGGACAGAGTGCCAGCCACGCTCATAGCACCTGAGCAGGCTGCCAGAGTCCTCTAAGATGGGACTGCTGGGAATGGGGTCACTTCCAGTGAAGAAAAGGCATTTCTCTCCTCTCCCCTTTTCACTGAGCTATTTACTCACTCCCCACCCTACATGTTTTTGATCTTTACCTTGCCCATGGTGAAAACTCTGAAGCTCCCTTATGAAGGTCAAAGTCACAGAATTCAGGCAAAACGTGCTGCTGTGAGCTGCTGCTGCAGAAAGGGCAGTGGCCAGAAGTGCCTCTTTGCCTCATGTTGGCAAAGAAAAACAAATGGATGTAAAGAACAAACTTGTTTCCTCAGAAAGTCAGCTATGAAGGTCCCCTGAACTTGTGTAATCATTTTGCTGCCTGAATGTGACTAGATGTGTGAGTAGATGGATTGAGGTGCTGCAGCAGGACAGGCTACAGACAGAAATGAAGGCACTGACAAATTACAATGTTTCTTTGGTGTGGTTTATTCCAGAGACCTTCCTGCAGCTTCTAGGGAAGGAGTTACTCTTGAGGGAATGCAGCAAGTTTTATAAAGTCTCAGGAGATAAAACCTTCCATAAAAATGTTATATTGGCTTCCAGCCAAAACTCCTATAAGGAGTGTCTCAGTACCTTTTGGGCTATGGGTTATCCATGGATTGTATGCACAAACATACCCCTTCCTTTTTTCATTTACCCTGAAAAGGAAAATTCAGATGTCAGCTGCTTTTATGACTTTTGGAAATTTTGAAAGATAGCAAAACATAGGCAACTTCATTGAAGAGAGCTACAACTCCATTCTCTGATTTCCTGCTACAAAAACTCCTGGATGAGTTTTCTTTAGCTCTGCTACACATGAATGGCAATTTCTATCCCAACCTTGAATTAATTGGCATTGCAGGTCTCTACTCCATTATGTTTACTGTGGTGGTGTGTTTTTGCCTTAAATTGATATTTGTTCAATGTTCGTTCATTTCCCTCCTCCCTAATCTCCTCCCCTCCCCAGCTGTCAATCTTCCTGAGCTCTTCCCTAACCTCCTCCCTCCAAGTTGTCATACCTCCCTTTCCCTGCCCCTTTCCCTAGGACATTCCCTGTCACTCCTTCTAGTCCCTTCCCTTTCTTCCAGAGTGTTCCCTGTCCATTTAGTTACACTCGACACCGTATTGGTCACTTTGTGTTATTCCACTCCCCTATTTCCCCTGATAGGTTTATGATTTGTTAGTCCCGCCTTAGACCCCTCCCCAGTTTTACCCTCATTGTTCCTACACCCCTCCTCCTGAGTTTCTGTATAAAACCTTCTGTTTGCCCCCCAGGCTGGTCCTGGGGCTCCATTTTCTCCACCTAATAATCCCACTCTGGAACACCCTAAGCCCTGTGTTGCCTCTATCTCTCTTCGTGCCAAACCATCAGATAACTGGGATTGCAGAGCTTGCAGGGGGATGGTTGCACCTCTCTTCCCTTGCCGCCCAGCACACAACCGCTTGGAGTGTCGCGAGACACAACAGTTTACAGATGGAAAATGAAAAATCCCCATATTAGGTCTCCAGCTCTGTATTTCTGTCTCTGGAGAATCAGTCTTCATGACATCCCCTTGGACATTGCTCATCTAGTAGATAGCCCCTCACAAGCTTTTGTTTTCTGCTGATCATCAAAGCTTCTTCTTCACCAGATTTTCTCTTTGGGTTTCAGGGTGAGTTGGGAATCTTAACTTGAGCATTTGAGCACCATCTGTAAGCCCACAACAACTATGTAATCTGATAAAACACTTCTGTTAGTCTTCTGTCTTATCTACAGAATGATTTCTGCATTGGCTTGCGTTTGCTCTAGTGATGATGTGAGTTATACCCTGTTTCCCATGCATGAATAATCAGACATTGATTTGAGGGGAGCTCCTGCAAACACTGCAGCTATTGTGACAATCCTCAGGATTCTATGAGGTCAACACCTCATTTGTACCTTGATGAGGCCCTTTGTCCCGAAAACACCAGGGGAACCTGTATGATTGTCAGCTATCACTGCTATAACTTCAGGAAAAATTTTCTCTTTAAAGCTGATCTGGGATGCACAAATCAGTACTGATCCAAAGGGTAACCTCATGGCAGACTGTTAGAAATACCTGTTACTGGATCCCGAGAAATACAGATACCTGTGGCTTCTGGATTCTCCTGGAAGGTTTCCTGTCCCAGAACCAACCGAGGACTTAGCTGAGGGTATAAGCATTGCATCAGTGTGTACACATGGTCCAGATGATAGCGCAAGCTTCCTTCTTCAGTGAGAACAGCGAGTAGATGCAACCTTGGAGAAAAGCTCAATTCCATTTACTTCCACAGCAGGATTCTTAAGAGAGAAGAGCCAGAGAACAGGCTCTGTTCTGTGAAACTCCTTTGGAATTGAGTCTTGCCACAGTAATGAAGGTGGGTGAAAGCTGGGAAGAAATGCTCGCATAAAATGGCTCTGCTTTTGGTGTGTGCTGGGTATATGGAAAATGGTGGAGAAAAGAATGACACAATTGTGGATATTCCTGTCCCTTCAGATGGGATTTCTGTTCTTTGCCATGTGCTGTGCCCTGCAGCATTTGAGAAAAATGCATGAAGATGAAGGTCTCTGATGCCTGGAAGGCAGAAGATTTCCAGTGAATACTTGGACCAAACAGAATTCAGCCAAACTGGGGCCCATTGCATTAGAAAGGACTCCAGATTAGGAGGTGGGACTGTGCTGGCTAACAGGGATTCTGTTCCCATGTCTTTCACATATTCCCCTGGCCTCACAGACAAGAGTTCCAAGACATAGCCTAAAGTGCTATAAATTCTGAACCTTTTTCACTTTAAATGGTACAAGTCAGATTTCTGCTTTCCTAGCAACATGGAGGCTGGAGAGTCCTGAATCCTCGTTGTATTGTTGCTTCACTGTGCCAAGAACTCTGCATCAAACCTATTACTTTTACATTCCTGTCTTCTGAAAAAGGGATGCACATAGCAGTAGAGTGTACCTGGAAAACACATCTGCAATGTTAGTTTAGGCTTGTGGGTCCCTGGAAAATCCTGTGAACTGCAAGCAATAGCACTGCATCAGGGCGTTGCAAGGAAAAGCAATACATTAGCTCCATACAAGTGACGGTTTGGCCACAATAGCCAGCTCAGGTGCCTCTAATAGCTTTGCACTGACTTTCTGCTGAAAGAATGACTCCTGGTTCGAACAACAGAGATGTATCTGTGGCCAAGGGAGGTTCCTTTTTACCAGTGGCTGCTGAGAGCTCTGAGACACACTCCAACACTTCCAAACCAGAAAATCTGCAATCAAAATGACCCTAAAATACCCACTTCAGTGTCATTGAAAAGAAACCTTACAGCTTCATAAATCAAACTGTGGCTTGATTCCTTTCTTTTGAAGAAAGGAAGTGGTGGTTCTGCAGTCTGAGTCTGGAGGGTATAAACAATGGCAGGAGCACCTTGAGCCATAATGCTCAGAGTCAGTTTTTATCAAATTTTTAGGAGTAAGCAATAGTGTCCTGGCTGTGTCTGATAGTTAGAGGATGGATGGCCTGGTACAGTCCAGGACAGGCAAATCTACAGCTGAGCAAATAGAACTGAACATGCAATACATATCACGCAACTCAGCCTCTTTTCCTCCTGTGGGGAATGCCAGCCATCTGCCATTTCACTAAATTCTGTTAGCATACAAAATAATGGGAGTGGCTTGCAGAGTGGAGAAATAATCACATTTTTTTTAAAGTGACAGCAAAGGTATCAATTGTGAGGGTCTGATCTGCCATGGCTTGTGGCAAGGCTCTGTAAACTTTTTGTGCCATCCTACTGGAGTGTGTGCATAGCACTGGAGGGACCCTCACTTACACACATGCAGTATCTGCTTTGCTTCTGTTGGCTACTTAGAAAATTGCCGGCCTTATGTAACCTGTCCATCAGCCCCCACTGGGGACTGGTGACTTCTTCTTCCTTCCAGGATCAGGGATGGAGCTGCTTCCAGGATCAGGAGGGTGGGGATGCCGCTGGTACTTCAGAGAGCCATGGGGATGAGTGAGCAAGAGGTGGAGGAACATCCTACAGGAGCCACCATAGAGCTGACACTAACAGGCAGAGTCATCAGAGCAAGACCAGACAGGGAGAGCAGAAAGGTGTCACCTGTGCCTGGGGAGGAAATTGTGGTGTTCCCTGGTCCCCTCCACAGCTCTGGCTGGTGCAGCTTGGAAGACACCATGCTGTGGGGTAAGGCACCAAGGGCAGGAGCCACCCAAATCTCCTTGGTCCGTCACCTCTTTACCCTTAGCAGACCATTCCCTGTCCAAGAGGCACTAAGGTGGAGTGGGATAGGAATGTGATGTAGGGAAGGGGTGACCCCACTCTCAGCCATCAGTGAAGTGTGCGGCCAGTGGCAGCAGGGCTGTAACTCACCCCCTTGTAAACACTCAGCAGTTCCTTCATTCAGGCAGACGTAAAAGGAAATCCAGCGTCGTTTACAGGCTCCCAGACCATTACCAAACGGGTTCATAAAGCAGTGAACAAAGGCTAATCAATATGCTGAGTGCAGGGGACAGGGAGCCTGAAAGCATTCGCTAATCAGGCGGTTGCTGCCGGCCTTATAAATAAGGAGGGTGTCTGTGATGGGGAGTGGGCCCAGGGAGCAGTTTGGCATCTTTCATCTCCAGTCTAAAATAGTCTCTCTCTTCTAAAAGTCTCTCTCCGGTAATGAGCCCGGCGCTCCCTTTCCTCCACAGCGTGGAGCGGAGCGAGGAGGAAGAGGCAGGCGGAGCTGCCACTAATGGCAACTTGCCACAGGGATCAATAGATGGGAAGCAAATTAACCAAGACCCCGTGGGAAGGGATTTGTTGATATGCGAGGTGACATCGGATCGGATGGCTCTGCCTTTTCGGAAATACCAGCCTGTAATGAACCCCCGAGGGAGGAGGAATGAGGGGACCTTCCTGCCATTCTGGAATGCTGTCTTTTCTCACCTCATCCTTCCATTAGCATACACACCGCTTTGATTTTTATCCCCTAATGAGTTCTCTCTCTGCCTCTCTCCTTCTCCAAATTGCTGCTCTCTCCAACAAAACTTCTTCCGGAGATGCCCTTGGAAATAGGGTAGGCTCCTCAGAGCCCACAGAGGGTGACTGAGGCGGCTTTGCATAAGACATATCTCTAGTCCTTTCTAAGAGGCTTGCAGTCTTCCTGCCCTGGAAATGTGGCATGTGCCTGAAAGAAAAGCCCTAGTCTATATAACTTGCCTCACTGTTGTGGCACTGTGCTATGAGGTGGGGAGGTGGGCAAGAGGGCTCAGCCAGGTGTTGCTCAGCCAGGTGTTGCTCACCCTTTCCTTCTCTGGGCCTGGGGAATGAGGCACTACTTCTCCAGGCAATGATGCTGGCAAACCATGCTCTTTTTCCAGCCAAGCCTGGCAACATGGTCAGTCTTTGATTCCTGTGTGAGCCCTCCCAGAGATGGAGATCTCAAGCCCCTCTGCCAGCAGCCAGCACAAGAGGCTGGAGGAGGAGACTGCTTCCAGCCAGCTACTCCACTGAGCAACCTCACGGCTGTGACACTGTGACGAGGCTGGGATTAAGGAGCAAGTATCTTCAGCAGAAGCTGATGCAGACTGTCCAGACTGTTAGAATCAGAGAACTGTTTAGTTTGAAAAAGACCTTTAAGATCATCAAGTCCAACCATTAATGCAGCACTGCCAAGTCCACTGCTAAACCCATGTCCGTAAGTGCTCCAGCTACAGCATTAAGGAAACAGCCCTACTTGTAGGGAGCTTCTCCTGCCTTTCCTCCTCACCTGCACATGGGTTGCCTGGCACTGTGGGTGTTAGTCGTGGTATTCTGCACCATAGCTGGAGGTAGAAGAGCAGGCAGAAGGAAAGGTAAGGCTCAACTGCCTGCTGGACCAAGATTGGCTGGGAAAGGGCAGGAGCTGCAAGTTGTGGCACCTGCTGGAGGTGGTTCAAACAGGAAATCCATGCACAAGTAGTGCATTTAAGAATTGGAACAGCTTTCATTATCTTCCTGCTCATATTAGGCAGGCCTGGCAGAAGTGTCGGTAGATTGGAAGTGCAGTAGCAAGGGAAAACAGTGGGCTAAGAAACGCAAGTCCTAAGCACACACACAGAGCAGGATGACCCTGCTGGAGTGTCAGTCACATCTGCAGAGCAGATAAATTTTTAGTATCTCTCATTCACTGTAGATTTCAAAGCACAGCATAGAAAGGGATCAGTCAATTGCTGAGAAACCCAGGAACTGGATTTCCTAGGGCAGTTAGCCAAGAGGAGGGAGCCTTGGACTCCTGGAAGCCACTACCAGCACATGTGGAAGACAAACTATGGCTGAACAATGCTGAGCATTCCTCCTGGAGCTGACAAAGGACACCCTCATAGTCCTGAAGCTCACTCAAAGCAGAAGTCATGAGCGAGGCCTGAGTCCAGTGACTTTTTTGGAGGACACCCAAGTTCCCTTGGAAATCTGGGGAGTGGGTGGGCTGGAGATGTATCCCTAGGCATGCAGAGGTGCATATCCCATGCCTCTCGTTCTCAACACTTGTGGAGGTGGCAGCAGGACAGGGTTAATCAGTCTGTTCTGTGGCAGGCAGTGCGAGCAGCGTTCCGGCAGCTACAGATCTGGAGGAGCGGGGGAGATCTCCTGGCTGTGCTGCTTGTGCTGTTCTGGCAGGGAAAGCTCTCACTGTGCTGGTGGCCCCTCCTCACTGCTTGACAGCTTATGCCCCAGGGGGCTCATTTGGTGCAGATCCAGCAGCAAGTTCAAACCTCATTTAATTTTGCCCACATGCACAAAAGAGAAACTCTTGTTGTTTTTGCTGCTAGCTGCTTGAGTGGCTGCCCAAAAAAACAGGGAAGATAAAGTGACCCTGGGCATCTCTGCTAAACCATGGCCAAGGCTCGACTGAGCAAATGAACCTGCAGAAAGACAACAGCAAATGAATTTGCTCTGCCTTGGCTGTTCTCCCCACCAAACACTGCTAGCACCCAAAGGAGTGGAGTCCCCTGGGCAGCTTTCCTGCTGGGGGTCTAGGAGGACAGGAACAGCTTTCCAGTGTGGGGAGGAGTGAAGGGAGTCCTCATTTGGGAAACCAGAGCACTGAGTGATTGGCATCTCGCTTATATGATCAGGAACAGAATGTCTTTGGGAGGTATGCTTTGGCCAACCGCTGGGACTACAGCTTGCTCATCTGCCCCACTTCTCTGCTTTCCTCTCTGCTTATGGCTGAAGAGTCCAGTGTCTCTGGGCATACTTAGGAAGGTATGCTCGGGGCCATGCTATTAACAACTTGAAAATAAACTTTCCATCACTCCTGTGTCCCCCTCACTGCCTTCTGCACCCTGCTTTCTCATACTTCTATCTTTCCTTCTTGATCTCTACCTGCCTTCCTTATCATCCTTCCTGTCTCTCCCTTCTGTTTGATCTCATCCTCCCTCTGCAGCAGAGCTTTGCCTTTCAAGCAGCCTGTTGAAGGAACTTGCTGAAGGAGCCATTGGTTGGAAGAAAAGCAGAGGCCTGTGGTGGAGGGTGGGGAGGGAAGGGCTGGTCTGTATAATACAGCTCTTCACTTCCAAGCCAGAGTGACCCCCCTCACCAGGCATCACTCAGCCACGCTGTGACAGCCATTTGTGAAGAGTTCAAGCATTCCCATCTTCATTCCCTAATGAAGGCAGAGACTCACAGAGCCCCAGCTGCATCACAACCCACTCCCTTCAGCTCCATTATGTGAAGCATGAGTACCTGCTGGAGTTTCTGCTCCTCTGGAGGCTCTTGCCAGGAGGTGAGAGGAAGGTTTGTAACATGAGAAGGGACCTAAGAGAAATCTAGAGGTGGCAGCAGAAGCTGGCAAGCTCCTGGCTCTTTTAGGCTGTTAGTAAACAGGTGACAATGACTGTATTGTCCCAACAACAACACATGGCCTTGTTGACTTCTCAGGGGCTGCGTGTGAAGCTCTCTTGCCTCTTCCTCACTGCTGGCAGACAAAAGAAGGTCTGTGTATAAGAATGGACAATAAGATTGGATTGGACATTCTGCCTCTCTGTGCTAATGCCCTTTGAGGTTAAAATGATGTCTGGATTTAGGGGCAATTTCTGCTTGGAAGGATTTTCTGAGTATTACTGTTCTTTCTGTATCAGTGAAGTCTGGCTGTTTCCCCAGCACCATCTGAGCAGTTTCCCTGCACAAAGCTCTGCCCTAGCAAAGAGCTGGTGTGTGCCTGCAGGACTGCTTGCTCTTTCTGTGGCATCTGTGATCACGGAGTGCCTTTGCTTGGGCAGAGAGAACGTGCCTTGCAGGATGACTGGAGTTCTATGTTCAGGGCTTATGCACTGCAGCCAGTAAAACACTGGGATGCTATAGATATAATTTCATGTAAGCAAATGCTAAGATTCTAAAAAGGCATCATTGTATCACTCTCCATCTGTTAAGTGCTTTGAGATCACTGAATGCAACATTCAATATAAATGCAAAATAATTATTATTTAAAAAAATATTAATTTCTTTCCATTCTACTCAAATGCACCAAGAAGTACATTCCCATTGCCAGGCATTTGCACACAATCTCTAGAGAATGGCTTGTCTGATGTGTTTATTCAGTGTAAATAAGTTAAATGCTGAAGAATGAATGGTTCTAATAATTGAATTTATTCTTGAAAATTTAATATGTCATTCTTGCCAAATGTGCCATCAAAAGTGTGCATTATTTTGTTCATCTGCATGGTCATCATTGAAATTCAGAGAACATATCTGAAATCCTACTGCATGCTTGGAAGAAATGGTCTTTCCAGCAATCCATGGAAATACTGTGTGGGACTTCAATATTTGTATATCCAGAATGATGGCAATTGTAATGCTGAAATGTGCTCACAGTGAGAGAAAGTACAGTTTCTCAGCTTTTCTTACTCCTTGCTTATTGATTCCTTTTAGGCTTAGAGTCCCTCCTATGCTCAGCCTGCCCAGAGAGGATTTTAAAGCAGAAAGGAAATGGACAAGGAAAAGCTATCAGTTTGTGTGCTTTGCACGTATTGTAAGAATTATATCTGGGTGTAACTCAGCATCAATAAGGTATCTCTTGCTCTAATTCTCCTGCTCTGTAGCTGTTATGGAGAACTGACTGTGATGAAAGAGTTATTTGTGAGGACAAAATTGATTTGGAAGACCTGAGTGTAGGAGTTTCTTTTTGAATCTGAGTGCTAAGAGAGTCTTTTACATTTCTTTAAGCTCTTCATCCAAATCTTGCACCGCAGAAGGTCATGTATCTGCTGCAAATTCGGTATCATACTTTTAAGCCTGTTGTGTGGCAGTTCAATAAGGTGGTTCAGAGGTGGAGGAAGCTCCTGCTAGCCCAGCCACAGGAAGGAAAATAAAGCAGAGCAGAGAATGTCATTATGCCACTGCCTGCGTGCTGAGTAGGGTATAAAGTTCTGGCTTCTCCAACTCAAATGCCTTTTACATAGTAGAGCTAAAAACAGCTCAGAGCAGCAAAGATGACCAAAGGTGGGAGGTGACCTGGGTGTGAAAAATTATTACCTGGTCTAGGACTCCCCTGTCTGAAAGAATCTGGTGAGGAGTTGTGGAATTGTGAGTACCATGGAGAAGGAGAACAAAGAGCAATTGTTGTCCCAGCAACAGGACTGGGCTGAGGGTAGGACAGAACAGGCGGGCAGTGTTTTAGAAGAGACCAGAGGATGTGACTCCATAACAGGGGTGTTGATGAGCTGTTGAATGCCTGGCAGCAGGTATCTGGAGCACCCCAAATGTGAGTGGACAACTCTGTGGAGAAAAGTCCAGGGAGTATTAAAGACAGGAATGACACATGTGACTTAGTATGTCTGGAAGACAGAGGTGGCTGGGTAAATCCTGTGGCATGCTTGCCCTGCCCACACCTGCTGCTGTTTGGAGGCAGGCTGTCATGTGAGATGGGTCTCTGGTATTACCCAATATGATCATTATTGCTCTTCTATGTCCATTGCTCAGAAAACACCTGGTGGTAGTCAGTTCAGCTCTAAAACCACTCAACTTCAGAAAGTTATGTGACTATTAACTGCTTTATCTTCATGCCATTAAGTATCATTAGGTCCTTACTATGGATTTAGCAGATCCTCGATGAGGGAGAAATAACTGCACCGCATATGCTGAAATAATCTATCCCACTAAGGACTGCAATTCAGCTTATGAGCTGTAATAACATCAATTAACCTTTGTTCCATTGAACATTAGGAGGGCCATAGAATTACAGTTTTTGTAATTAACCTCCAAATAGGGATGTACCCAAAACAGAGAGAGATCCCTATGTCTCCCAGGCCTGTGCAAAGGCAGGGACAGGGAGAGATGAGGATTACAGAACAAAATGAAAGAGGGATTAAAATGCCCGCTGAATTCTGTTGTTGTCCTGCAAAGAGAAGCGATGCTCTGAGCCCTCATGTCTTGTGAGCCTCCCAGAGAGATGGCAGTTCTGCAACAAGGGCCTTGGACCCAATGCCAGAGAAAGGAGAGATGTAGGATCAGGAGTGGGGGAAAGAGGAAGCACTCAGAGCCTAAGCTGCAGAGAGGCAGCCCATGTAGCATCACAGCCTCCCCAGGATCAAGTGCTGAGCTGAAGATACATGAGATGCTTGAGACCTGGTCTCTGCTGCTCTGTCAGAGGGTCAGACAGCAGAGCTGGCCTCAGGGGGTGGGGGTGGGAAAAACATGGAGCAGCCAGTTAAAAGAAAAAATGAAGAAGATTCACTGAGCAGTAATGGAAAAGTAGTTGAGCTAAACTGAAATGTGATTGGAAAATAATCATGGTGAGCAGCACTTGAACACATTTCATTGTAATCTGAACAGAAGGTGCTTTATGAGTTTGTGTTCAGCCCCATCTTGGGGCTTGTGGCATGTCTATGATGTAGGCAAAATACTTTTCCTGTGGCTTGGAAGTGAAGCCAGAAAGAGACTCTACTCCCTCATCCTCACTGCTGCCTCTGTCTCCAGATTCAGTGTCGAGGCAGAGCAGGAAGAAGAACCTGGTTTCTCCAGCAGTGTGGGAAAAGGATGGTGATACCACCCACAGAAGACTGTGGCCACTGCTGGCCGGGGTCGGGGGGGGGGCAATGCGGGGAGACCCTACTTTCTTACTCCATGTTAGTCAAGAGTATTTTCTACCCATGCTTCATGAGTACTGTTATGCTCCAAATCTGCTTATATAAAGTGTTCAATAAACACCCCCGAAAAGTACAGGAGATGAACAAAGTAATGTGAAGATTAATGAAATGTCCTTAGCCTCTAGGGAAGCAATACTGACCAGCTGTGGAGAGAGCTCATAATGAGCCAACTTTACCCAGAGACAACAATAATAGCCTTCCTTTCTGTAGCCCCTGCTTGCCATCCCTGTAAATTGTGTTTGCTCAAGAAAATAATTTGTGCAGGAGAGGAGCCAGGCAACAAATGTGAAATGGAAGGGATGCTGTAGGGGGAAGGAGAAAGGTTGCAGGGGGAGTCCTGGCTTGGATACGGCTCTGCACACTCACTGTTGCTGATAAGGTCTGCAAGGTGTAAAATGCTCCTCTGGACCCTCTGGCCCAGAATCCTGGGGGAAGAAGACTTTGGGAGTGTGGTAGCCAGAGCTGGCAACAGGGAGTAGATCCTGTGCTCAGTGAGTGTGACCCTTGTCCCAGTCATGGTTTTTCCTTGCTTCACCCAGGTCTCTTTGTCCAAACCTCTGTTTTTTATGAAGGTGGTGTGATCTCTGCACCAGCCACACTCTATCTGACAGTCACTCCAGGTCCTGAGCAATGCCTCTGCTCCCAGTCCCAGTTCTGCTGCACTTGGATGGAATCAGGGAGCTTGCATCCTGGATTCACTGATTGCTCTCCCCTGGCCCCTTTACCCACCACTTCCCCTGTAGAGATCTCCCGAGCTGTGGCAAAGCACCTGGCTGAGATTTTGTGTTGGGCAAGTGATCAGCCCTACAGGGGTGTAACCCAGAGTGCCCAGTAACAGGGCTTCAGTTTCTCACCTGCAGTGGCTCTTGTTTTCTAGCCCATGACCTGGGGTTCCTGGTGGCCTCTCCAGCACTACAATGTCTCTTGTTTCAGCAGTCACAGAGATTTCTAGAGAGCACCAACTGCTCACCTTTTTTTAGCTGTGCTATCTGTTCAGTGCAGCATCCCAGCTCCATTAACCTTGATCACATCATCCCTTCCATTCCTCATTTCCATTCCTTGCCCCCTTGTTATCTGGGGAGGCAACAGGTCTGTCACTTTGCCTTTGTTCTTCCTATTAACTTCTCTGCCTTTTACTGTCAGAGCTTCCTTTGCCCGCTCCCTCCTTGAGCAGCATGCCAGTTGGGACCGGCATCTCATTAGACTGCAATTCCCTTTGCCTTGGTCTGGTGTACAAAGTGCCAGAACATCTCAAATTGAGCTGGGACTGTTGCCTCACAGACAGCAAGGTCACTGCAATCCAAGGAGTTCCTGAGCCTGTGTGTGTATATGAGGCGGCCCACATTCACACAGTGCAAAAGGTAGCTCTGCAAACTTTAGAGCTGTCTGAATCCTTAAACAGGTGCATTAAACCACCCACACACTGCATCATTTCTTTGTCAGATTTGATTTTATTATTATTGTATCATTTATTTCCTCCATAATGTCCAGAGGAGAGACTCCTTCCTGTTTCCATGGCAGGTAAGAAAAAGGTGCAGGAGAAAATCTCAAATGGTTGAGACCTGGGATAAGGCAGGAACCTGATAAGGGTGACTGGTGATAGAAGATTTGGGTGTGTGGTAGATGATGGATACATGGTAATCTTCTCCCCTGCTGCACTCTGATGTGGCCCATTGTATGGCCAAACCAGGCTGGGTTTTCCAACGTTTTTTGTTGTTCTCCGTGGTCTCACCATAGCCTTTGTGACAGGGGGTTTCTCCCCCTGAGCTGTGGACAATCCCACACTGGCACCCTCATGGTGTGTCAATCATCCTCTGCCAGGCAACAGAGGGGTTAGGCTTCACTGTGCCCTGAGGAAAAGTCTCTGGAAGCTGTCAGCCTAAAGCAAATTGGAAAAGCCCCCCTACTGTGTTCAGTCTGTTGATTAAAGCAGTAGCTGATCTTATTGTCATTCCTAACAGATCAGCCTGAGTTTTCCCAGGCTGCTGCTGAGCCCATTATTAGTTTGGCTGGTTGCAATGATCTGAATTTATCCTACGTTTTCTTGGTTTTTTTTTTTTTTTTGTTTTTTTTTTCCTTCTTACAATTTTGAGTCTGCTTGGGAAAATAACTTTTCATTTTGTGTTCATTGGGATTTCATGTGGCAGAACCTGCCAACCTGGAAACAAAACTTTGATAATGAGTTGCTGAGAGCTGCTGAAGCAAATCAAACTCAACTAAGCCATGTGAAATAAAAAAAAAAAAATCTAAGCTATGGCCAAATCAGACCTATCAGATCAGCCTCAACTAGAGCAAACCAGAGACCTACATTAACTTGACCAAACCTAATTAAATTAGTATTTGAGTTAGGGAGAATACAAAGGGTCTTGGGCAGAAAGGCATTTTCTTTGCTGCTTCTACTGACTCCAGGAAAAGCTCTGCTCTGCTTTTCCCAGATAAGTGGGCCTTCTGCTCAGGTGCAGAGCTCCCTAAGGTGAGAGTGTTGCTTGGAGAACTTGGCACAATGCCACAGCATTTCAGCAGGGATGTCTTTTCTATCCATAGTAAAAGCCAAATAAAAGCAGAGAATCATCCTTACCCAGTATATACTTCCTTAGGAATCTCTGGAAAGACCATGGGAAATGGTATCTGTTGTTATCACAGCACTGACTGTGACTTTTCTGCTTGGTTGACACTAGAGCTAACCTGGATTTCCTCCTGCCTGGAGGTGACACACAGCTGTGATCTGAAGGGATTAAGAAGCTTTGTGCCTGTCCTTGTGTCTCTGCCACATGATCACAGTCAACAGCACCAACTCATGGCCTTGCTGCCGTCTACTCAACAAGGTATCCAGAAGCAATCCTGGTCAGGAACATTAATTGTCAAATGGAACAGTTCTTTGGAGACTGGGTATTTATCAGGCTGTCATTATCCATTGAAGTCCCTTATGATTTTTTTTCTCATAAAATCAAGGAAACAAACAACCCAGAAGAAATAATTTTCTGCCATCTCAATAGTTAGGATAAAATGTTTGTATTTAGACCTTCTCTTCTTCCCCATGCCCTAGGCTGAACTCATTACTTTCCCCAGCTAATTAGCATGCAGCCTGCAGGTTCCACAGCATCAGCTAAATAAACCATCATTTTATTTTTTTCTTTTTTGTATGAGGGCTGTTGACAGAGCTTTTGTTCACTTGAAAGGTAGAGGATTAGCCATGTGAGCTTCATTCCTCATGTTTGTCTCCTGTCATCTCATTAGCCAGTTACACGTGCAAAGTAATGCACTGGGCAAGGTGTCAGACAGGAAAATATCACAGCTGGACTCAAGGGAGTGAGGGCCTGAGCTCCTATGTGGCTAGTATAGTGCTGAGGACAGGAGCTTTGTCACTATAGGACACGTGAAAGCACAACGTGAGCCACCGCTATTGCAAGGTAAAGAAGAGGGCAGTGTATTCTCTGACACCAACTTTTATACTTTTCCAAAGATGGTAGTGGATTGGCCCCACATTGGGCCACCTCTGCAAAGACACTGGACAAACCACCAGTACATCAAATTTCTCCACCCCCATGAAGGAATGAAAAACAATATGTTGTTTACAGAAATTGTGTGGGAAAGTTCTCTAACAGAATGTAAACTCAGAAGGCTTTAGAAAAATCTTAAGAATCAGGGCGACAGAGCTTAGCTTTCTTAGACTGGCTTTTCTTGCCTGCCTCTTGGCTGTTACAGACAAGTTACCTATCCTCAATGTGCTTTGTGCTCTCCACATTTTTTTTTTTGTAGAACAATCCTATTTGGGGAGAAGTGTGGCTGAAGGTCTATGAATAGAAGAGTTGGAGGGGGATTGATCCCAGTCATCGTCCTTTTGGTTTAACCAGCCAGTACCTGTAAAATTCTATGAGATTTGCTAAGAAATTAGCCTCCAGCATACACAGGGCAATGATATGTGTCCTCTCTATGTCCTTTTATGCTTCTACCAACAGAGCTGGCCCCCATCTCTCTCTCGTCTGCCAGTTTATAATGTTATAGGAAGGGGTGATAACATTTCATACTGAGGAAGAGTGAACACAGTTTCTGATGTTAATTTCTCATAATTTGGTACCCCCTGTGTCGTTTTCATACCCATTAGGATGACAGGGTGACATTAAGGGAGTCGCAGACCACATTTCAAAGTCTAAGGGATCCCTTGGCTGAACTGTAGCTGACATTTCACCCCTCCTGGGCTTTAAATTGCAGCAAAGACCCTCTGGGCATGATACACAACTGTTTTATAGAGCACTGAAAGAGCATTTTCCAGCTGGGATTATAAAGAAGGGGATTCTTTTTTTTTCCAATGGCTCCTGTTGGAACACATGAAATCCTTTGTGAGAGGCTTTAAAAAGTACCTTTAAAATTAATTCAAATGGAGTGCGATTTGGCAGAGTTTGAAGTGGAAGAAAAATGTGGGGGATGGAGAATCTCCAAACCAAGGGAAGTAATTCCAGGAGCATAGTGAAAGTTTGTCAACAGGATTAGACCTCTTTCCTCCTCCCAAACAATGAAGCAAATCTCAGATTTCCCTCCATGAAGGAAAGTTGATACACAGTTGTCCAGTTTATCACTGAGTCACAGATTTGGTCACACATTCGCTACCCTACAACAACAAACATCTTGGTGTGGGCCCTCAGAATGTGCTGAAAGTGTTAAGATTGGTAGAGCCAGGGCTGATGTGTTAAAGGCTTTCTGGGGCCTCACAGTTCTCCTGGGGAGTCTGGAGAAAGTGGGTGCTTTCTGATAAAGGCTTGCTCTCTGACTCAGATTAAAGGAGTAAAGGTTTCTATAAGGAGTAAAGGATTAAACTTGAAGATGGGGATGAGTGTGAGAATCTCTATGGTAAGGTCTCTCCTACATATTGAAGTCTTCTTCAGAAAAAGAGATAAAATTTAGTCCATGGCTGAAGCACAAGTGATCTGGAGTGTTCTTTGGCTTTGGGAGGGAGGAAGGGAAGTGTGTTTAGGGATCTCCACAGTCTGCCAGTGAAGGCTTCAGGGGCAGTACAGGTTTTGCGTCATTGCTTTGATTTCCAAAAGGATGATGGCACTCAAAACAAAAGGAGAATCTGGAAATCCCATGGCTTGATCACTAGCTTGGCTCTAGTATCTTTTCCTTACATCCAGACTCATTGCTACACTAGAACCACTAGTTTCAAAACCTTGATTCCTCTGTGCCTGCTCTATAGTTGATCCATATGTTAACTGCAAGCTGGGGTTTTCAAAGCTGAAAATATGCCTTCGGCTGTTTTAATCTTTCATCTAAATTGGGTCATTCATTTCTGAAGAGAAGATTAGGGAAAAAACAAACACCACTGCTCTGACCACACTGAGCAAAATTCTGACAGATGGGTGGTTGGGAAGTGCAAGCCTACATGTTGGAGATGGGAATCAATGTTTGTAAAATTCCACTCAACCTAACTAGAAATGCCCAAGTGAAAAGCCATGCATCTTTGCAAACTCCATGGCCCATCTATCTTTTGTAGAGACTGGCTGTATTTGAACTGCTCTGTCCTCAAAAGCATCTGTGTTTGCTGAGCTTGCTCTGCCCTTCCTGTAGCCTCTGCAGCCCAATTTGACAGCATTCCTTGAGGGTGATTTTTCTGGTGCTGCTGTTACTCTGTTGTATCATGGTAAAGCTTTCAGTCCACAAAGCATCCTACAACACTACTGCTGAAAGCTGTTTCCCCACTTCCCCATTTTCTAGAGGAGTATTCCCCGGGATGCAGGTGAGGGTAAGGCCAAAGGAGGCTCCCCCTCCAAGTGCTGCCCTAGCTACAGCTCATAGTGAATATTAGGAAGGACTAAATGAGGGAAATGCAAAATGCAGAAGAATGATCTCATGCTGCCCACCCCAAGAGACTGGCTTTCTTTCTTCCTCTGTCATTCCACTCCTTGCTTTCAGGGAAAGGTGGCAGAAGGTAAGATGTTCATTTAGAGTAACTAATTTCTCCTTTCTGATGAGTCTGATTTGTGCTGTTCCTTATTATAACCAGATGGATTCATGCTTCAAACACATAAAATCACCTGTAAACCATGAAAAATCAGACTTCAAGATCTTTGCAAATCTAGCATCCCAAATTAATGATAATTTTGAATGAATTTGGCATTTTTTTCTGTCCCTCAGTTCATCAGGTGTGAAGATAATAAAGCCACCAGAATCAACTGATGAATAATTCATTAATATCTGTGGCACTCAAATGCTGTCATGAGCAGAACTTGGGAAAGGGTTTGAGGAAGAGTTTGACTCTGCTGAAGGCTGTGAATGAGCTGGAACCAGAAAGGCTGAGGGAAAACTGGGGGGATTGGAGCACTGGGAGTCACCGTGAGCAAAGAAAAATTACTATCTGTCATTGTGGTCCCTCAGTCTGGAAACCTTCTCCCTGGTTCCTCTGAGGGGAGAAGACATGGGGATACTTGTCTGGGGATGCTTGATGATAAGACTGGAAGTGCTGAGGAACAACCATGCCTAGATATTCGGGAATGGGATCTCCAGATAGGATAAGTGGGTCATCTCCATTACAGCATTCCATCATGCAATTTCCACCTAGAAAGAAGCACCAAGCTGAAGAGACAAAGGGCTGTCCTTGTGGGAATGTGGTATTAAAAGAACAGCTCCACCAAGCCCTGGCTCTACTCTGTGTGCCAACCTCCAAGGCAGGACAATGTCAGCTGACTTACCTGTCTTCATGCTGCTGGCCTTCATGACTTCTGCTCCCTGTGCACCATGCAACCAGGCATTAGACTGGGAGCAGGCAGCTTGTGCCATCAGCCCAAATGCAACTAACCTGCACGGGAAGGAAGAACATGTGTTACATATTAAATAGTGCAGAGCGATTAACCACTTCTGAAAAATTTCAGCTTGGGTATACAAACTCACATAACTGCTAATCAGTGGATGATCTCCCAAGTGGTAGTTTGTGTCAACAGAGTGGATTTAATGCTTGTGCAAACAGTGCAAGGCAAAACCATCCCCAGAGCTCTGCTCCTCACATGGGCTTCCTCCTGCTGTTTCTGACCTTACATAGGCAGTTTCTCAATCCCCAAACTCTGTGTCTTTTCCCTTAGTGCCTTGAGGTGCTAACTTATTGAAGGGTTTAATTTCAAATATCGGCACAAACAGATATGAGTTTTCTGCGAGATGGCTCAAATATACAAAAAATCCCCCAAAATTGGGTTATTTGGCTATAATGGGGTGGTTCTCCAGTTGCTGGCAATTCAAATCATCTGACATGCTTTTTATGGCACAGTGGTAGTATGAATTCCCTTTATGCCACAGAAGTCCATACCTTATAAAAAAAAAATCAAAGTGACCTAAGTAATAGGAATAATCCATCTGGAGGATTGGTGGAAGTAATATACATCTGCAGGTGATCCAAGTGTCTGAAACCCTGGTCACTCCAACTTCTTCCATGGTATATCACCAGGATATCAGGACATGGGTCTGCAAGTGTCTCTTGGCTGTCTTGGCTCCAGGTGGACAGCCTAGGTCAGGCCAAGCAGTGACATAATACTTTGCACCAGGCCAGAAGTTACCTGATTGGGATAGAAGTATACTTTGCAATAACCTGAGCATTTTGAGCTAATACTTAATCAAGAAGTGCCACAGCAATGGTGTTTTCTACTGGAAAGCTCCAATTTATTGAAATCCAGAGTGTGTAACAATAAGACCTGACTTCAGTGATGGGGGAAAAAATGTGCAAGAACATATATTTGGAGGGAAGGAAAAGTTCCTAGACTGTCAAAACCACAGTGACATATTTGTGGCTTTCAGTTTGCAGCAGCTTTCCATTCTTGAAATGTTACTTAATTCACACATAGAAGAAGGAAAAAAAAGCCTTGAAAACTGTAAAGGTTGAAGAGGCTGCATGAATAGAGGTCTATAGCCTTGGAGCTGCTGGAGAGGCACTCTTGCCACACAAGAGCCAGGCTGTCTGTCATGAGAACAGTATCTCCGATCTCCTCAGAGGAGTGGTGGGGCAGGCTCTCAGCCCTGGAGTGGCAGCCAGCAACTGGCTAAGAGCTCCCTGTCCAAAGGGCCGTTTGGCAGAAAAAGGACACATTTCTGCTGGACAAAGGGAATGATATTGTGACTCCCTTTCCCTGCTGCTTTCCCCTCCCAAGTCACAGCTGGATCCATCCCTCTCCCTCTCAGGATGAGGGGAGGGAAGGGGAGGATTTGCCAGCAAGGAGGGCCGGGTGATAGCAGTCTGTTTGTAACCTTCGATAAATGCCAGAATGCAGCCAGCGTGAAATGAAGAAATATTGCTTCTGGTAAATATTTATTTTATATCAGAAATTAGCATACCAAATGTAATTAAAAGCAAATTTATGTGCACATTCCCCCCCCCCCCCAAGTCTGTCAAATTACAGCTTAGAATAACTAGTCATAAAGAATAGTGGCCTAATTAGCAAGCATCCCAGCCTACTGCTGCTGTTTGATAATTACCCTACATGAGCTGCTGAAATAGGGATTTCATTCCTCCTTTCTGCCCTCCTCCAGAGGAAATCAGCACCTTTCTGCTGGTGAATACCCAAGTATTCAAGGGATTTCAAGGATGCCAGAGCCATCCTTGAAATCCCTTGATTTGCTGAGCTGGGGACAAATGAGTGACATATGTCAGCAGAGCCACCTCTATCACGTGTGGCAGTTTTTGCAAGGCAGGCACTGGGGTGTCACCTGCACTCCTCAACTCCTTGTCCAGGCACCCGGGGGCTTGCCTGAGGTGAGAAGAGTGATGGGATGGGAGGGCTTGGATGAAGGGAGACTGAAGAGAGGCATCGGGAAGAGCAATTAGAAAGGTCTCAAGACAAACAGGGAAGCGGTTAATCCTGATCTGGCGTGCGGCTGCTTAATTGCTTATCCTGGGGCTGCTCAGGGAGTGCCTGCATGCAGTGAGCCTGCTGCCTCTGTTCACCAAGGCGTGCAGGAGATAAAAACCCCTTTTAAAGAGGGCCTGTAAGTCTTAAATCCCCAAGAAATGACCCATTAGTGGCAGGAAAACCAAAACAAAACAAATCAACAACAAAACAAAAAGAAAAAAAAACAACAACAAAAAAAAAACCCCACCTCACCAGATGGTGCCTTGTGAAAAACAGCCTTGTTGCTACAGTATAACCAAGGCTGCCTTCCCCAGCCCTGCACAGGTTGAGCCTGTGGAGAGGGGCTGCTGGTCCCTGGGGACCAGAGGTTTGGGAATGTGTGTAGCTCATTTTCTCCTCCTGAGATTTTTTTACTCCCAGTGATCCCTGCATCTTGTGCTTATGTACACCCCTGTCTCACTCTGCCCCCTTCCTTACAGATCCATTCTCTCCCCACAAGCACCCACAGACTCCCAGGGGCAGGGTGGATGGGGGACAGTCCCTGAGGCAGGTCCTCAGGAGACTGCCTGCCACAGTCTGCTTTTCTCTGAGCCCTTTGCTCCCCTTCTCCCTAGGGCAGAGGACACGGTGCTTTTAGGACCTGCTTTGTCTGACTTAGTTTAAACACTGACCTTAGTATGAGACAAATGATGTCATGGAACAGTCTCTTTTCCTCACCTAACCAAGCAGAGACCACAGGGTTACTTGCTGAGATAAGAAAAACAACAGTGAAATGAATCCTGTTCTGAGATCTTGTTTTCCCAGCAGCAGAGGCTAACCAAGACAAAGCAGAGGAGAGGGGCAGATAGGCTCAAAGAACAACAGAATTAACTCTAATGGAAGCATTTCCCAAGAGGCTTTTTGAAAGACGCTTTTCATCAGCACACAAGAGAGGCATTGGCTTTGTCTGCCTTGGTGTGAGATGCTTCACCAAGAGGAATGAGGGCACAAAGTGATGAGATTTTGGAGAGATCATAGCTGAAAGGGTCGCAGTGGAGCTGAGTTCCCTGGAAATTCAGAACATTCATTGCTGGTGGTTTTGATAGCTTGGTTGAAAGAAGGAGTTGTAAGGGAACCAGAGGCTTTAGGGAGAAACCTTGTGCGTGTCTGGGAAGGCCGTAGGGACTTCTGTTCAAGCCACCTTTGGGCAGAAGAACAGCATTGTCTTACTCACTGTTTCCATCCCAAGTGGGACCAGAGGCTTTGGATCCCCTCATGGGTTAATGGCTGGTGGGGCTCTTTGGGTGTGAGAAACACAAAAAGTGCTGGGCTGAGACATGCTGGTAGCCTGAGGGAGGGCAGGAACAGAGGGAAAGAGACCTGGATGGCTTAGGAAAACCTTCCTGAGACTCTGCAGTAGCCTCTATCCCTGTGCTGACAGTGCTCCCAACTTTATGGAAACCTCCTTCTCTACCTGAAGAGGGCAGAGAAGGAGGTGCATTTGCGTGTCCATGCTGACACTGCAAATGCAGCAGCCCCAGGCACCAGTTTCCTAGTTGCTGTGCATGGCAGGGTCCTCTTGGGGATCCATCAAGGAGGGTTATTGAAGATAGTGAATGCTGGCGTTTCATTTAAGTCATTAGAGAATTCCTCAGGGATCTGGAGGGAACAAAATGAGAAGTGTGGTGGGGGAGAGAGAGGGAGAGGCAGGAGGAGAAAAGGAAGGAATGAAGGAAAGTGTGGGCAAAACAGGATGGAAGTATGGTGAAGTATCTGCAAAGTAGAAAAAGGAGTAGAGAGAAAGAAGAGTGGGCAAGGGAGGTGGGAGTACAGTGGAGGAGGAACACCCCCATATCCGAGGATGAGGGGGAAAAAAACTTGGTACTTACTAAAACAAGGAGCAGGAGCACTGCAAGTTTTTCTGTGGCATGTTCTCAGGTCCTGTGGCCACCTGCTTCTTCCACCCCTCTTCCCTCTCTTTTACCCTGCACTTTGTGTCACCTCCCCAGTGTTTCTCTCATTAGTTAGCAGCCATCTCCCTCCCCTGAACTGGCAAATTTTTAACCTTGAAGGTTTTTATTTTAATTTCTAACAGCAGTTAGAGCAGCATGGTCTCATTCAATCACTCTCTATTTTCCTTCTTTCTTTATTTTCTTATGACCCCCTTTCATCCTATTTTCCTTTTTTTTTTTCTTTTAATTTTTCCTCCTTCCTTCCTTTGCTGTTTTCTTTCCTTCTCTCCCCCTCTGCCTCTCTATGTCGCTCTCTGATTTTGAACTTCTAAGGTCTTTTCCATCTCCTGCTTCCCTATCGTCAAAGGTGGGAAGCAGGCAGCTGCTTGCAGAGCAAGGAAAGGAGATGACCAGCAGTGGAGTGAGCTTAGCATCACAGACTGTACTCCCATGAAGTTCTAATTGGAAATAATACACCTGTTTTCTTTGGAAATACTTTCTCATAAAAAAAAAAAAAAAAAAAAAAAAAAAAACCTCTTTCCTATATATTATTTTTTGGAGGGGTAGCAGATTGTTTTTTCTATCAGATATGCTTTGTAGATGGAGGAAAATCACAAATTTGCATAACAAATATCTACTCACTTGTATTCCTCTATTCCCACATAAGAAAAAATTACATGCCTGAAAAAGTGAAGTATTTTCATGGATTATTTTGAAGAAAGTAATCTTTTTTGTGGTTGTAGAGCAAAAAATAAAAAGGTTAGTTTTAACAAATTCTGCTTGCATTCTGAATAGAGAAAGCAAAATAACCTCACTGTAGCTATTTCACTGCTGTCTTTTTAGCAGGGGAAACTGAGATATTCCCAGCTTCATGAGCTGACTCAAAGGCAAGCTATGAATCTGTAGGAAAGTAAATAATCATTCCTGGCTTGCAAGCAGTGCCACACTTGAAATGACTTCCCTGCTGGCCATGAATTCTGTTCATCTCAGCAGCTCAACCTCTCTGTGAAGCCCAGGAGGTAGAGGGTCCACAGTTTTGCTCGCCCTTAGGATGGGGGAATGGGAGAGGGACTGGATTAAACCAGGCAGCTGTGCCTAGTTGCCTTACAAAGTTACCTCCTTCCAGGCTAAATTGCACCATGTTTTTCCCCACTACACACAGAACATTTGACCTCATCTGCTCCAGCTGCATCCCACCCCAGTGCCAGCTGCACCCTTGCCTTCAGGGCAGTGGGCACACTGTTTGAGAGTTGTCCAACAAGGATGATTTCTGCAAATGAGGAGGCCAAGGAGGAATGGGAAGAAGATTTAATTGTTGAAGCTCAGTATGTTTTCCAGAGCTTGCAACACACACTTCTTCAAATATGGGATGTGTCAAACCTAATTGCTCTCCAGGCTGGCCTGCTTCTTAATTAGAAAGTGTTTTAAAGCCCCATGTCAACTCCCTGCTGATAAAACTGCTTTGCAGTGTGAAATGAGATCCAGCTGCTCCAGCACCTTGCAGTGCTGCTAGGACAGAGGCAGGAACACAGGCAGCCCCCAGGGCTGTGGTGTTATGGGGTTCAAGGGTGGCCTCTGCTTCTGGCTAACTCACCTTCCCTCAGCCTGTTTCCAAACAGAACTGTCCCACAGGATATGTGTACTTCCCTGGTGTAGAAAATCTCCTACTAGAAATCCCAGTTCAGTGAGGACATGAGTGATTGTCTTGGGTTCAGTCTTGAGGCTGGACAACAGGAGAGCATCAAGGGGCAAGTAGGGGAGTTGCTCCCAGGCTTTCCCTGGCATGGAGTTGCCACTGCATCTGACCTCCTGTCTGAGCTTGTCCAAGCTGTTGCAGATCCATGGGAGAAAGAGGGAGCAAATAGTTTCCAGCACAGCTTCTTCCTTCTGAATGTGCCCCCCTCCTCTGCCTTTCCCCAGTTTGCCATTGTCATTTCCCAGCTGGCCGGCTCCACAAACATCTTAATTTCATGCCTTCTTGTCAGGGCTGCTTTGTGAAACATCTGAATGACATTAGCACAGTTAAAGAGTGTGACAGACTGAGGAGCAGCAGCCTCCTGTGATCTCTTATTCCAGATGGTTAAGTGACAAATCTCACTTCTGATATCTTAACTAGAGCGGTGCAGGAGGGAAACATCTCCAGGGAACACCAACACCCCACCCCCAGCTCTGAGCCTTTAGTGGGACCAGGCAGTGGTTAATCCAGACAGAAGGAGACATGCAGCAGATGCCATGTTCTTCTGGGACCCTGGAAATATTTTCCCCTCCCTCTGACTTGTTGCTGTCTCATATCAATTACATTGATTTCTCCATCAATTTATGGACAACCATAAACAGCTCCTCCATACCCAGTGCTTTTACTGACTGTCTTTCACCTAGACACTCTTCTCACGGGGGTGATACCCTATCACATTGCTTTCAGAGGGTATTTGCAGTCTCAGGAATTCTCCAAGCCCCCCAAGCCATTGCAGGACATTTGGGAAATGAAACTACATTCACAGCAGTAGTGAAAGGCAAACACTGCTGGGGGTGAGTTTAGAGTCAAAACTTGTGTGTGTGTTTGTGTCAGAGTAATATAGCAGAGGCTTGTGAAGCCCTGGCTCAGGGCTGTAACCTGCTTGCATCTTAACTGCCTTGCTGGTTGCAGCTTTATTTTCCAGTGTAACCTCTCCTGGATCTGTCATTAGTGTAAGAATCTCCTACTACCACCACCTCTGGGAGTGATAGAAATGCACTGTATGACTAGTGCTGACAGGTTCAAACTCTGCTAGCAAGAAAAGCTAGAAGTTTCTGGGTCAGCACAACAATTATATGTGTGAGTGTGTTTATGGGTTGCTATTCTAACTCTTGAAATGCAGCTGACTGCAGCCTGAAGCACAGCAGTCGATTGGAAGGACAGGACAGGAGCTAGCAGGGCAGAAAGTGAGGCAAAATACTGTAAAACTGGGGAGGGGTACTTAGTGATCACCAACAGCTGGAGTTTTGTGCCTTCTCTGCAGCATAGCAGGGTTACAATGCTTCCCTTTGTCCATGCAATATAATGTAAATTCCCATCCTGGCTCAGGATCTGGATCCTGAGATGACACTGTTATTTCTCATGCTGTAGCAACAAATGTTTTCTGGGTCTGCAGGCCATAAAAAATTCAACACACAAGGTCAATATTTAGAGGCTGTGTCCTCCTATGCTCCCAGTTCTGTTCCCATTGCTATAGGTGCAGCATCTGTGTGTTCGTTTCATAAATGCCCTTGCCTCCCCTATTCCCTGCTACCCCGAACCTCTATTCCTAAGGTCAGACACCTCAGGGGGATGAAACTCACAGAGCCTTTGCTGCCAGCTCACCTGGCTTGCTTGTGTCAATAACCTGGGCAGTGAGCTGAGCACACAGGGAAAAGTGTCCATCCTTCCTGCCCTGATTCAGCTTCCCATCCCTGAAGAGGGCTTCCTGCCTCCTGGAGCAAGAAGCTGAAGTCATTAGCAATTGATTTGGGGAGTGGGAATGAAAGACAACAGCTGATCAGAAAATAAATCCAGAGACTCTGGGGAGAGGTACTAAATCTGGCTTTTACTGCTGTTACATAAAATAGCAGCAACCTTGTAGTTAGATAATTGCTTTTGTAAAATCCTTGGATTTCAACATAATGGTTGAAGGTTTCCTGGTGATGCCACATGAATAAATTTGGGGTTGATGCAGGTTTCATTTGCTTTTGGTGGCAGGTATTCACAATTGCAACTAATGCTCTGTTCTGTGCTTGCACTCAGCTGCTGCAGTCTGGAGGCAGGTCTGACTTGCAGACTCCTGTGAAGTGCTCACAGGAGGCATCCATCAGTATCCTGGTATCTGCCTGTCTTCCTCCTGTTGTGATGGAGCACATCTGTTACTTCAGAAATATCCTTTGAGCCTCTTAAAAATAGAAATACATGGGAATCAGTATGTGCTGTTGAAACCCTATCTTCTGTCCTCTGCAGATAGGAGGCAGAAATGGGGTTGGATCCAGACAGGATTACTCTGGATGGCTGAAATGATCCCCAGTCTGATCCCAGAAGAATGATAGACAGAAAAATGAATGCAAGGGGAACAGATGTTTGAAACCTTGCCAGTGGAGAAATGTTTCCAGTTAGACACTCAAGGAAGAAAGGAAATGCTCAAGGCCCCAGGATAGGTGACCTGGCCTGATTTAGTTCGCCTGAGTGGCTCTGGGTGTAAGGAATCCCCTGCCCCAGACTTGGCTGGGATATGGTGTTGCTCATTATCTCCAGCCCCTGCTTCCCTCCCCAGGGATCCTGGAGGAAAGTGACAAGCAGAACAAAATGGAACCTGTGGGACTTGGGAAGATAGCAGTGAAGTCCCCAGCCATGACTAAACAGTGCAGTTCTCAGCGCTTTTAATCTCCTTATTATGGTAATGGGCTGATAACTGATTGTGTAGTTAAAATGGAATTTGGCACCAGGGCTGCCATTTCTCTGACTTCAGAGAGATTGTGCAGTAAACAACATGGTAAAGAGCTGTAAGAGCTGATGTTCTGCTTCAAACCTGTGCTAATGGGAATATGAAGAAGTGCAAGAGAATAAAGGGAAGCTGAATTTATGTGGATAGAGGCATTAAATGGCCCTGGATAAATAAAGCATTTTTTGGCTTAGAAAGAGGTCACCCTGTGGGTGGAGATGAAAAGGCATGGGAAAAGCAGGAGCTGTGCAAATAAAGAACTCTAGGGCCACTGCCTTCAGTGTACAGCATCTGCACAATCCTGCTGCCATGGCTACACACATAGCCTCAGCAGGCAACTGGCCAAGCTGACACTGAGGGTCCCATCATCCTCTTACCCCTGCAGGGGCACATCACATTCTTCTGATGTGGTTCCCCTCTGTTAGTCCCAGATGCTCACCAAGTCTTTTTACTACATTTCTTTTCTTCTACTGTTTTATTAATTCATAGATGCTGATTTTGTATTGTCTGCTGTATTACCTGCTATGAGGTCCAGTGTGAGCCAGCATTTTGGTGAAGCATTTGCCTTCCACTGATTTCCTTTGAATTTTCCAAACATTTCAGAACTTTATTGCTTTACATGATCTGACAGCTTTGCTCGTATCGTATCGTATAGTATCCTATCCTGTCCTATCCTTTCCTATCCTATCCTTCTGCATATGCCACTGTTCAGTGTAAGACTTTTCCAGCAAAACACAGTCCATAGCTTGTGGTTTGTTCTTGTATGTTCACTCCTGCCATTGATTTGTCATCAAGCTGTGTTTCTACAAAGGAGGAAAGGGGTCTCTATCACCATCCTAGTAATTAAGTTGCAGAGGATAAGAAACACCAAAGTGACAGGGCTGCGAACCTATCTTTGTCACCATCCTCATAACACATTTCTTCCACGCTACAGAAAAAGAAGGTGAGGAATTTCTTGCCACTCACCCTTCTGAGATAGGTGACAGCTGATAACGCAAACTGCAAACCCCTCTGAACTCCTGGACTTCCAGAATTTTTCCAGTTCCTTAATTCTGAGGGATTTCAGGTTGATGACCTGCATCAGGTCATCATGGTTGATGGCTGCAGGGAGAATCCTTGAGCAGTCCTGCTGGGTTTACCCCAGTGAAGATCTGTAGTCATGCTCTACCAATTACTTTGCCTGCTCCATTCTCCCTTTGAAAAACAGAAAGGAAAAAAATCATTACGAGGATCTGCCTTTAATTTTTTTCTAAACTCACAGTCAAGTACATTTGTGGGGGACAAAAGACCCATTGAGTTTTGTCCTGGTTTAGGGCAATTTTTTGAGAAAAACCTCTGGAAGGAGCCCCCAGAAAACAAACCCCCATGGCCCCTCCCCACCCACCTGGTTTGGGAAAAATTTTCTCTGAGAGAAGTGGAAAAGAACCTGTTTATTTAACAAACAAAGCACTCGCCAGCACAAAAAAAAAAAAAAATTAACAACACTAGGTGACAACAAAACTCTTTCACCACTCTGAAGAGATGACAGATCCAGAAAGTCTTTCCTGGGAGTGGTCACCCGGGTCTGGGTGCTGGGGATTGTTCTCTGGCACTGGGGATGGGTGCTGCAGATCACAGAGCGCAGGCTTTCGGTGTTCCTCAGTGTTTCCCAGGTCCCAGTCCAGAGCAGGCTGGAATGGTATTCAGGAAAAGGAGAGGGGAAAAAAACAGTCGAGGGAAAAAATTGGACTGCTTAGCTAAACTAACTAAAAAGTAAAGGCAAAAGCAGAAGCAGGCAAAGCAAAGCAAGCGAAAGCCAGCAATCAAAGCCAAACAAGCCAGCCAGCACTTGCCTCTTCTAGACAACAGACCATAGGGGGAGGTGAACCAGCTGATAACAAGACAAAACAAACCTTCACTTTCAGAGTCAGTTCTGAAAGCACAGAACATAATATCAAACATAAATGGAACACACGATTGGGGATACCAGCATCATAACGTCACCCCATGACAAGTTTCAAGGTCTTGGGCAGCAGCTATTTCCTCCATTAAGCAAGCAGACATGGGGAAATGAGGGAATGTGTATTGATTGATTTTACCAAGGTCCATTATAGGTTGTATGGATTGAAGTATCAATCTGACTTTGACATTAGGCAGAGAGGAAGCTGGACTCCAGAGAGGATGCTGTAATGAGAAGGCACAGGCTTAGGTTTTTTGGTGGGCTCAGAGAGAGGAGGACAAACAGCATCCTCAGGTGCCAAAACTGAGGCTGTGTTCATATGCTGCAGGTAGTTACGAAGTGCTCACAAGCAACCTCCCATTCTCTTCCACCTAAAGAACCATGGATGGTGCAGCCATGGGGCGCATGAAGCCTCAGACCCCACCATGAGCACATAGGGGTGGAATTGCCTTGGCTCCCCAGGCACCTTCTGCCCCTGTGCTAGCACTGAGAATGACACTTAATATAGCTTTTCACAAGGGAATCTTGGGAAACTCAGCACTCAGCCTGTCCCTGAGTACTGGATTACTCTGGCGCTTGATAAAATAGCATTATTTATGGAGGAGTCCACTAGAACCTACAGCCTGAAGTTGCTTTTTAAGGAAAATACTGGCTGTCTGGTATGATTAGCTGAGAATGCCATATGGAGGCTTTTATCCAGCTGCATGTAGCATTTTCATGTAATGACAGCAGGACCTGGAGGCCTGCAGAAACTCCTTGCTGGCCTTGCTCTGCAAGTGCTGGGAAGCAAGCAAGTATGAGGGCATGACACTGTGATGCCCAACAGGTTTCATGGGCTAATGGATGTCTCACATTCACCTTTATTCTTGGCATGTGTAGAATAAGGAGAATTCACTGTGTAAATAAGAGCAAGTTCAGCTCCTTTAGGCAAAGCATTACAGCAAATCAAGCTGTGCTGATGCGCACAGCACATGCTAAGATGTGGAACTCCTGACACAAGAAATTAATGGTGAGAATAACTTGACCAAGCTTGATGACACACATAGATAGGAAAACCATCATGTGTAGTAATATAATCTTTTGATCCACAGCATAAGATGGAGTTTCTGTTCTAGCTGTTAGGTCTAGGGGGTTTTCCCAGCTGTTTTTCAGCCTGCTATATGCATGCAATATGCATGCTTCTGTTTGCACAAATTTTTTAGCAGGGGATTAGAGAGGTAACAAATGTTTTCAATCTGCAGGATGCTGCTTGGATGATGTATCCTGAATCAGAAATGCAGCTCACAGGAGTCTATGAGATTTCTTTCCTTCCCAGAGCTGTCAGTAAATCCAACAACACCATCCTACAGGTCAAGCCCCTTAACCAGTCTGGCTGTTGTTTAGGAGAATTTGTGACCTTCTTCAGTTCTGACAATTTAAGCATGCTCTACCCTTCTTCTGGGAGAATTTCCTTGTCCTTTTTTGTCAATACCCCAGGTCCCTCATCCCAAACTTTGAACTTGTCAGACATTGTCCATCAGCTTGGAACAAATAGACGCTATTTGCTGCCTGCTTGGCTACCTCCTTCCTAGCCCCGTCACTGTGGTTGCACACCAGATTCAAGGCAGTGTTCCCTGGTGTGAGCTGGGCTCTGGTCTTTTTCTTCTCCTCCACTGCACACCATTTGTGTCCTTGTCATCTCTCTGATGCCATGATGCCTTCTCCCTGGCCTCTCCTCATTAGAAGCCACTTCCAGCCATCCGTTCCCTTGACACAGTCTGAGGAACACCCATTAGCATGAGACTTCCCCTCCTTGCAAGTCGCAGGCAGACACACTCCTTTTGGGCTTAGTGTCTAATTTTAGCTTTACTTTTTCTTACAGCTACTCTTCCCATAAGGTCAGAAGTGTCCTTGCCCTGTCAGAGACATTATTCACTTGGCAGCAAGCAGATATTTTGCCATCATAAAAGCCAGGAGTCTCAGAAACAAGCAACCTTTATTAGGCATTAGGTATGCTGTGATGTAGGATAATTAGGCTAGGCTGGCATGGAAAAGCTCACACACACGACACTTGGGGGTCCCTCCCCAACCCTGCACTGGGCAGCAGAAGCATTTCCCTTTCCTGCCTGGCACTGCTCTATGACTGTGCCTCCCAAGAAATTCCACACAGACCTGGACTAATGCCATCTAAGTGCTGTCTCTGGGAGCAGATCCCTCTTTTTCTTCCCAGTTACCAAGGTGTAAGTGATTCCTGCAGACTCGCCTGGGTCCTTACCCAAAGGTTTTTATTCTGTTTTTGTGTTGCAGAGAGGCATTTAAGTGCTGGGGAGAGCAGAGTGCAGCAGAGATCTTCCCTAGCTCCTCTGGGAGAAAGATGTGCTTCCCTAAGCAGGCATTCCCGGATCATTCTACATGTCTTTGAGTATGGCTTTTCACAGAAGCTGCCTCTGTTGTCTCTGAGCTGACTGACACCCTCTGTGAAGTGAGCTGCCTTTTGGTAGCACTGCACTCATGGTATGACAGGGCTGTGTATTGAGGTTCTTGGTGAAGAAAGGCAGCCTATGAATTATTCAGGCACCTCAGTTTCTGATTAGCTTATGACTAATGCTCATTGCACTAACCCCTGAGATGTAGCACGTTAAAACTAATGCAGAAAATATAATGGATTTAATTGCTTTCTAGGTAGCAAGGTACACACAGAGCTTTTGTGGACTCTTGTGTGTTTGTTTTGCTTTTAGTTTTAAATAGGTATGCTGAAAGTGAGCTCAGAAAATCTGCTCAGGGATTGGGAGTCCACAGTGGGCCTGAATCATTTTTCAAGGTCAACAGGGAACAACAGGGAATGAATGCAACAGCAGGCAAGGGAATAGGAGAGAAATCTTCTGATTTTAGATTAAGGCTTTAAAAACCTTAAGACCAGGAGCAAGAAGGAGAGATTGCCTTGAGATAGCCTAGGGAATGAAGGGTGCATAAGGAACACCAGAAAATTTTACATCATGTTGAAAAAGCGTGGAAAATAGTGTTGGTGGAGTTCAGAAACCAGAGCTTGATGTTAGAACAAGTTAATTAATGCCTGGTGTGCACTGACTTTTGTGGTCTGTGGCTGGAATTGGAGGCCATTTCTCCTGCTGGAGTGGATCTATGACAATCCCAAGTACCCACCTCTTACCAGAGAATGTGAGACTTACCTAACATCTCAGCTACTAACTGCTGTATAGATTGAAGACACCAGCTCAGGACCTGGCAATTTGGATATTTAACTAGCAGTTTCATGTAGGATTTGTATTCTCAACATTACAGTTTTCCAAATGATGCCTGTACCTATTTGCATGCCCCCTTGCCAGGTAGCAGAGCTATCTTTGGGTCACTGGGGACCACAGATATCTTTATGTCTGCTTCCCTTCTTTCTGTGGGTCAAATGAGTTGAAAACTCTTAGATTGTGCTTCTTTATTCACATGCACAGACTGTTATCTGTGTGTCCCTCTGGATAGCTGTGTGCTGCCTTATTAATCACCTGAGTTATGTTTGCTAACTTGATCACCTTGAAAACCCAAGCAGCAACCAAACAACAAACAAACAACCAACCAAACAAACAAACAAGCAAACTTCATTATTCATTGTATTATTCTACAATATCAGAACCACCTGTGCCATGTTCCCAATGGTGTTAGTTTCCTGCAGACCTTTTCCTCAGCTGAGCTCTCTGTAGGTAAGACAGCTAGAACAAAAGCCATTTAGAACAAAAGTTTGGGCTCGAGCAGGAACCATCAGGATATTCCCTACTGGGAACTTCAAACTCCTGCAGCCTCCTTTAAAACTTGCATCTGGTTCCAAAGTTTCTTTTTTTTTCCTCCATAGAGGTCCTGTTTGGGTTCCTTCCATGAAAGGGCACTACTTCTTGAGTTTATCAGGATCAAGAAAAAAGAAAAAAATAAGTATGTTACAACAAAGCCAAGAAAAAATGTCTCAATAGCACAATGTGCTATTCATTGAACTAAAGAGCATTTTCAGTGAGTGCTCATCGGTTCTCTTCATCTGAAATAGATAAGATTGCTCTTGTCCTTAAAATTGCTCTTCTCCAATAAAAGGATCCTGGGGTGAATATTTTACATGGAGGCATTTGCACAGCAGACATGCAGAGGGTGAGCAGGAGGGGGCAGATTTTGCCCCTGGCTACAGAAACAGATCACAAAAATGAGAGCTGTCACCTAACTCTTCTACTTGCTGCCTTGTAAAGCAGGAACCAAAGTGGTGTTTTCCAGAACAGAACCCAACCAATGAGTCCCTGTTCAGACTTGGGAGCTTCCAGCTTCTCCTGGAAGCAAAGGTGGTTTCAAAATATCTTCCAAGAGCTTCTCAGTAACTCAGTGAATTTGAGGGATCCCACTGTGCAGTGGCTTGTGTGTACCTGCATCTGATCCACAGCGCATTTTCCTGCCATTGATGCAGAGGGTGTGGAGCACAGGGTCTCCCATCCCTGCTACCCTTGCCTCTGAGGAAGCCAGCTGAATCACAGCTCTGAGTTCATGTAGGTGCCTGTTGCCAGTCCTGCCTCGCCCACCAAGGCGTCTCCTCACTGTATGCCGAGTGCTTGTTTTCCTGCCATTTTCCAGAGACTGCATAGCTCAGGCTACATAAGTAGATGTGGAATCTACTTATGCTTGCTCCCTTCTCTATCTTTGGGGGACTAACTAGGTCTTTCTAGCCTTCTGAATTCACCAGAAGGTCTCACCATAGTCAGGTTTTCACCAGATTTCCTAAAATAAGTAGGATTTTGCCTGGTCAGGGTACCTGTGGGAAGCCTGCAGGGCACATGCAAAGAGCTAAAACAAACAGCAGTGGCTTTCAGCATCACTGACATGGTATGACATGAAGGGAGGCTTGGATGCAGGATGAGCAGTCTTGTAGTTAAATCCTGAAATGCTGACTGCAGTAATGCCTTGACAATTTTTAGCCCTGATTTTATGACCATACCACAGAGCTTGTGAAACTGCTTTTTGCACCATAGTCCCCATTGGGGTATTAATTGATGCTTGCCTGATTTCTGCAAGTGCTGCCTCACAGTCCACCCCAGGAGCAGCTGCACTGCAGCACAAAGGGACCCTGCTACTTTTGGGAGTCCCTTGAGAGGGGAGATGCCATAGCAGTGTGTTGATGGTGGCACAAGAGGGGCAACTGCTCTCTGGGGACCAACTGCTCTCTGGGGACCAACTGCTTTCTCTGTCTGCCATATGTCTGTTTCTGTTTGCAGCCTGAGTGCAAATATATTTTATTAAATAAAAACGCCTTTAATTCAATGAAACTTCCAAAGCTGGTAGGACTCCAAAAGCAATATCAGCTTCAGGCACTGCTTTCCTTTTCTTTTTGACTTTTACACTCTTAAGTCCAAACATCTCTCAGATATTATCTCTTCTGCATTTTAAATTGGCAGGGCTCACAGGTTTAAGGTATTTCTGTGCTCAGTTCAAGGAACACCATGGCCTCAGGACTGCTGCCAGCAGGATGCATGCAAGAGGCCATCCTGCTTTAGGAGGTGTTAAGTTTAGCTGCATGGATGTCGGTACCACACCATGCTGTTTGCTCTCCTCACCAGAGAACAGGCTCAGTCTCTGAGACCAGGAGAAATGGTGTTTTGTCCTAGCTCTTCTGGTCTCCTGATGTTCCCTGCCACTGCTTCAGAGCATTGAAGCTGGGCTGGCTATGGTGGGAGATACTTCACTTCAAAACCACCATCCTAGGAAAAGGATAGATAAAGCAATTGTTCAAGAAGATGAAAGCACTCAGAGAGGAGATGTACAGTATCTCCCTCAATAACATCTTAAAGGCATGGCACCCATGTGTGGAAGAGATTCCCCTTCTCTGACTATTGCTACATGTGAAAAATGCATATTTTATGATTGTCTTTTTGCAAATATTACAGTAACTATAATATGTGTAATGTTAGAAAGTTATGCTGTATTAATTCTCTTACGTAGTGTGTTAAATGTAGTTTTAGGTTACAACATAATGTTAAAATAGAGACTATGTATGTGGGGGAATTTTTTTTTTTTTTACGAATGAGATACTCACTTTGAGGGACACCTAAATCTTCCAAAGGAGAGGAATTTATGGCTTTGTATCAGAAGAAGCTAATTTCTTCAGGCCTTGCTCAGACTCGAACATGCCAGGGGATTAAAGGAAACAGTTGATATACAAAAGACAGAGTTTCTTGTTTAGAATAGAATGTATGCATAACCATGAAGGAAGTATGAATATACAACAAGTGTATTGGTTTAAGGATGATTCCTTTGTTCACAAATTATGCTTTTCATGACTTAGTGTTCGAGAGCATCCAGATGTCCGTAATTCTTTGTTTTTTATTGTCTTGTAATTATCCTAACTCTAAACTTTATTACTCTAATTGTATTATTATTTTTATAACCATTTTAATATTAAAATTTAAAATTTTAAAAACCAAGTGATTAGTGTTTTTCACACTACAGGAGCAATTTTCTACTGTATATTGTTATGATCACTTGCAGGAAGATCATGAGTCTTGTATATCCCTAGTGTTCCTTTCAGCTTCTTTTCCATAGTGACCTTGCTACAAAACATCCTGCTGAATCTATCCTCTCCTTCATCCTATCAGTGTCAGCTGCTATGAGAGGGTACCTGTCCCTTTGCTACACTTTGCTGCAGCCCACTAAGGAATCTCTCTTCCCAGAGGTCCTGATCCCCACAGTACATGTGCTGTGCTGAACCAGCTGAAGCATAGGAAGCTGCACCCATCAGCTGCAAGGGACACGTGTCCTGGTGGTGGCCATAACGGGTGGGACCCCTGTATGGAGACTTTGAGGTGTAACCAGACTCTAGCAGGGCATTTTCTTCATTCCAGTGTTAGTCTGTGGTCACCACACAAAACTCCTGGCTGTGCTCTTCCCACGGACACCCAGTGCTGGAGCATTAGAGAGTGATGTGCTCTGGCACTGTGCATTAGGCAACCTTGACATACTCTTAAAACGTTGTTTTCAAACAAAGACAAAGGCAGTCATTAGTGTGCAGACATTATCTCATCCATCCTAGCAGAACCCACTCTGGCTTCCTCAGCCTTCCTTGTGGCAGCCTTTCCACAATGATGGCTCATCTGATTCCTGTCGATTGCACTTAACTGCTGCTCCTTGCAGCCAGCACCACAAGGAAACCTGTTTTCTCCTCACAGTACTTTCAGGTTTGGGATTAAAGCAGAGAGAAGCCAGGGATATTTCCCTTCTATATAGTGAGGCTGTTGCCATTGAGAGCCTTCATTTGACTGGTTGAAACTTAAGAGTGCAGCTTGGGATCTGCAATCAGAGCCAATTGCTTCCATCACTGGATGCTTTCAGCACTCACCTGGACACAGTCCCCAGCCATTCCTACTAGCATCATTTCTTGCACTGAGAGCACTTTGCTTTTGACAGTTGTCCAGACTATGCTTTTTGCAAGACTCTTGCTTAATGCATTACACAGATCATACAATACTGTCACAAATCCCTGGCATCTTTAGTGTGTGTTTCTGGGGATATTCCAGTTTCTTGAGCAGGTTTAGGGTCAACTCAACCTCACTCTGTAATCACTGGTTGGGGGTTGTTCTAGTTCCCTGAACACATAGTACCCAGTTCCTTCATGTATCATTTATATTCCCTGCACCCTGGCAAAGCTCTGGCCATTTCTCTATTCCAACCACGTTTTCATAAATGTTCATTTTCTTTCAGATTCTCTTCATAAAAACAGAGCTGCTCTATCATCTCAAATGACTCCGAGAATAGGTGATTTAATGAATTTTCCACAATCTCAGCAAATGCTTTGTCTGCAGATTTGACACTGTTAAACTATGCATTAGATTATAAATTTTAGCCACTATTATGGTGAGTATTGTTTCCTCTCATAGCATAGGGTGAGCAGTTTTCTCCCAAGACACTGAGAAAGCCTGTTTTGCCCAGAGCTGAACAAGTTTAATCCTTTCTCTTTTGCCCTCTGCGTGGGAAGATTCTTCACATCGCTGTCCCTGCCCAGTGCAGCTCCCTGTGCTGTATGAGGGGGTTTTGTTGCTTTCCTCATTCACCAGTAGCCCAGAAACAGGATTGAGCTGAGCTGCAAAAACGGGTGGGGAGAAAATGGCTGTAAGTCCTGAGGGCTGGTTTGTATCCATAGTTTTGCAAAGAGATGATTATGTGCACCCATATGGGTGGAAGAACTGTGCCCTCACCTTTTGTGCTTCTACCCAAATCTCCCTCTGTCTTTTCTGTCTTGCAAAGTTACAGCAGAACCTCTGCCAAATTCTGCAATGGGTTTGCATGGCATGGACCATGTTGTGGTTTAATCTCAGCCAGGAGCCAGGCCCCACCCAGCCACTCACTCACTCCCCCACCAGCAGGGTCATGGAAAGAATGGGAAGGGTAAAAGCTGGAGAATTTGTGGATTGAGATAAAGAGAGTTTAAAAGGGAAAGCAAAAGACACACAGGAAAAGCAAAACAGGGAATTAATTCACCAGTTGCTATGGGCAGGCAGGTGTTCAGTCATCCCCAGAAGAGCAGGGTCCCATCACAGATAACAGTAACTTGACTTGCCTTCACTGCAAATGTCTCCCTGCTTTCCTCCTCCTTCCCCCCACTTTATATCCTGAGGAGGATGTCATACGGGCTGGAATATTCCTTTGGTCAGCTGGGGTCATCAGTCCCAGCTGTGTCAACTCCCAGCATCCCATGCACACCCAAATTCCTTGCCAGCCATGGCATCATGGAAAGCAGAAAAGGCCTCAGCTCTATGCAAGCCCCGCTCAACAATAACAGAAACATCTCTATGTTATTAGCTCTGTGTTCAGCACAAATCTAAAACATAGCCCAATACCAGCCACTGGGAAGAAAATGAACTCTACTGTAGCTGACACCAGCATGGGCCTGCACCCTCATCTTGGCTGGTGCCCCAGTTGCCAGGCTCAAACACTGCTGATCTGCAGGCAGTTTGCTAGCAGGCTGCTGACACTTCCTTATTGGAAAAATGACAGCCTGGTGGGCTCTGTGCAGTCTTTTGCCTTAGCTGGACTATGTTTGAAGCAGAGGGTGGCTGCAAACTGAGCACCTGTACCTCCTCCTTCCCCAGGCCTAGGTTTCTTTCTGCCGGTTGGATGCTGGCTTATGTGGCTGTTCTGTTAGCCTGGACATCTCTAGCCAGGAGAGAGCTTCTCACCTCTTTCAATTTTATAGGTTGGCTGATGAGGATCTGAGGATGCTCAGCCAATTAGCACAACACCAGGAGAGCTTCCAAATCCTCTCACTGTCTTCTAACTCTCTGCCTTCTGATCCCATTGTTTTCACATGACACTTCTTCTGACAGCTGGATTTTTCTCCTGGTGAGCACAGAAGATGCCACACTGGACAATATGAATGTTCCTTTAGGCTCTTATCTCAATCCTGACAGTGGCTGATATCAGATGCTCCAGTGAAAGCTGCAAAAACTATCTTCACAACACATCTGGGCATCTGTGTGATGGCATCCCCACAGGGGCTCTTCCTGCCAGACCCCATTTTCTGATCAGCCTGCATATGGAAATCAGAAGACTGAGAGCTCTTGTCAGTTTTGCTCAGGCTGATGTTGCAGTTGGAAAGACTTTCGTTAATATAGCCTTCTAGCCCAGCCGGTTTCCTTCCCCATTTACTCTATTCTGTGTGTGGTCTGGGGTCCTCAGCCCCTGTGGCAAGGGCAGACCCACGAGCTATGTCCCTAATCCCTGTGTTCCTGCAGACAAGCACAGCCCAAGGTGTACTATACCCTTTCTAGCTCCATCTAATTACCATGGGCTGTGGGCTCACTCTTCTTCATCCTGCTGTTTTAAGCACTTTGCAGCAGCATGCCACCACTCTTTCCTTCTGTGGAGGGCCATTCCCGAAGGATAGGTTTGCAGGAGTGTGAAGAACAAACCAGGCAATCCACATACCACCACCATGGAAGTAATGGAAGGTCCAACAATGCTCCATGGCCCAACTGGAGGGTGTATACCAACATTTCCAGGTGCTTGAGGCATTAAGTCTGCTGCCTTCATTCTGCATGTGGCAGGACTGATGAACAGAGGAAATAAATTTAAGGAAGGATCCCAGGAAGACAGGACAAGCATCTGGGCTTTACTGACAATTGTTGACCTGGGATGTATTGACAATTGCTGAGCAAGTTGATGGAGTGCAGCATTATCACAAGAGATCTTTGACAGGCCCTAAGATGACATTCCATAAGATATCAGAATATAATCTACAGACCTATTGTACATAGATCTCCTAATGGAAAACCCACACTATCTGTTCATACTCAAAGCATAAGGAGACAAAACAATAAGAGAAAGAAAAATTAAAGAGGAATAAAAGAGCTTTAAAAGTTTTGTTTGGCTGTACGTGAGAATTGCTCTTGGCTCTCTGCACATGATGCTCTTCTAGAGAATTTCTCAGCAGCTTGGGTGGTCACAAAATCATAGGTGGTGAAATTCTTATCTAATAGATTTTTCTGGGATAATTCCTCCCCATGGATGTGATTATATGTGAGCCTGGGACTGCCTTCTGAAAGCCTTCCCTCTCCTCAGCACTGCGTGGGAAGTTGCAGCATAAACCACAGGGGCCTCTTGGCTCTCAGCTAGTTCACTTCCTCTGACAGACTGCTAAAAACACAGTAGTTATTAGTAGGGATGAGGCTTTGGTTTTGGCTCTCCTGTCCCTTGCATGCACACATGTACATACATGTGCATAAGTGCCAGTGTGTTGCAGTGCGCACCATGCGGGGCGTGCTGGGCAGCTGCAGCCGGGGCGTGACTGTCCCCATGCAACCTCTGCAATTCCCAGTTATTGGCAGGTCTGGCACGGGGACAGACAGCAATGACACCGGTCTTGGGGTAGAACAAGATGGGTTTATTTGTGGGCTCCCAGACAAAGCTGGGGGGAGGTGAACAAAAGTTTTTATGCAGCAGCTCAGGAGGAGAGATGTAGGAAATTGAACCAACGAGGGTAAGGCTGGGGAGGGGTTAAAGGTGGGACTAACATTTTGTAAACCTATCAGGGAGAACAGGGGAGGGGAATAATACGAAGTCGGGGTGTCGAGGGCAAAAAGACAGACACAGAATTCTCTGGAAGAAGGGGTAGGGATAGGGAGGATTGACAACTTAGAAGGGAGGAGGTTAGAGAAGGGCTTGGGAAGATTGGCAACTGGAGAAAGGACGGGATTAGGGAGGAGAACAGGGGGCTGTTGCAGAATTTCTGAGGGAGAGGGCATGATTTATGTCTGGAGCGAGAATTGAACTACCCCTCAGACTTACAGGTGGGGCCTGGAAGCCTTTGACGCAGTTAGAAATTTGTTGTGGCACAGTTAGAAATTATGTTAAGGTAACTACAAAATAATGAGCTATCCAAGTGTGAATTAGAGTAGAGCTGCAGTGTGAAAAGCCTGACCACCTAAAGACAAAAGTAAACAATGTTAGCTTGCCAATGACAGTGCCTTTGTAAACTGTAAACTATATGGAAGTGTATGTAAATTTCCATCTTCTCACTAATAGAGGAAGAACGTTTGCTTAACCATAGTGGTTCGATGTGCATTCTGTCCTGTCCAGCTTTCCTGACCGATGAGGTCCCTGGTTTCAGGGGGCAAACATGGGTTCAAAGCAAAACACACCACACCAGTGGTTTCCAGGTCCTTGAATCTGGGATTTCCCCCAATTGGAGGATTACACGCCCAGCCAGGAGAAGTGGTTTTGTTCTATTCCCCATGCCCTCCCCCAAATAACTGATTTTGGGGAACACACTGCACCAATTCATTTCTACTCACTGATGTCCCTACTGTGACATCCTTGACCATGGATCATGGTCCCTCTGGCCTATTGTGTTTGGATTTATGCCACTACAGCCCCAGGCAGGGGTTGCGTCTCACTGTCCTCGCGGTGTCTGCTCCTGGAGGAGCCCCAGGGAGGTGAGCGCTCTGCTGCTCACTGCTGCCAGCTCTCTGGATGCCTGTCCACATCTCCCATCTACCCTCCATGTCCCGCTGCAGCCCCCAGAGGAGGCGGCTTTTGCTCCCTGACTGACTGCATCACAGGGTCATAGCTGCGCTGGCTGTGCGCCGTTACTGCATGGCACGTGAGACTAACTGAGACCAGGAGGTCATTCACAGGAGTTGTAGCACATGGGACTTTGCTGGATACTGCATCTGCATTAAAATCCATAGACAGATAAATCAATGGCTCTCCAGGAGGATCTCTCCATGTACTAGCCCCTTCCCTCTTCTTTCTCCTGGCCTTTGTGGTGAACTCTCAGGATCACAGAGAGGTAAGGACACTTGAAATCTATGATGCACACTTTTAGGCCTATGCTGCCTGATTTTTTAAAGCTCTTTTTCATTCACTGCTAGGACACCACACTTGTATTTTCACAGTTTCTTTAGTGCAACAGTGTTCATGCAAGAGACAGCACACAAAGAACTACTTCAGCAAGAGCCTGCTCTCCATGGGTAAACAATGACCTTCCTTGGAAGCAGTGGCAGCTCTGCACACTGCCCTTTTAAATTCAAGGTGACAGCAATAAGTAATATTTCTTGAACTGCTAATGGCTTCTGGTTCGGTTCATGTGAGCTTTGTGGTTTCTGATACTTGGTTTGTAGTGTGGCTTAGACTGCCCAACGAAGAGCAGGGAGCAAAGCTTACTCAGAGACCACATGAATGCTTGCACTTTCTTTCCCTTTAAATTAACACTTTCAGAGTGTCAACATGGAGCCTTCTAGAGCTTCGGGGACTTTATCCCCACTTTAATGTAATTTTTTCTTCAATACTCATTGTTGGTTTGGTTTAGGGTTTGTGTTTTTGGTTTTTGTTTGGTTTTTTGTTTTGTTTTGTTTTGTTTGTTTATGTGTTGGTTTGGTTTGTTCTTTAGAGGTAGCAATGCTTATTTCTAAGCTGCTTCCCAAACAAAAAAAAAAAAAGCCTTTAATCAGGCTGGGAAAAGCCACATAGGATGCAAAGGCAGCTATGTGCTGACAGAGGTTACTGAAGCACACTGAACTTCACCACCCCTCCTTACAAGAGCAATGTCTGCCATTAATACAGAGCACAGATTCATGAAGTATTCCTTACATGGTTAAAAGGGTCCCATTAAAATATCCTCCCCTGTTGTGGTGCGTGCTATATCTGCTTTTCCCCCCCAAGCGGTGGCGGGATTCAGTGGCAGGAGAGGAGGGGAAGAGTCAGCTGTTCCCCCTTTTTGGCTCTACGGTTTCAGTTCAGGTGTGGAGACAGATGGAGGCGACACGGGACTTGGGGATGGACAGGGTGGTTTTATTCCAGAAGCCCCAAGACCCCACAAGATGGGCGGACACAGATTTTATACCCAAATCTAAGAGGGGGCAGGGAAAAAATGGAGGGCAACCTGGAAGGGGGAGGGGCAGGGAAAAACCTGGGAAACAGGGCAGCTGGGTGCGGGAAAGGGACTAGGGAAAGGGGGGGAAGGGTAACGTGCAGGCATTAAACAAACATTAATAAAGAGAAAAACCCCGCCTCAACATCTCATCCTTTTTTTCAAAAAGAAAGAGAGTTATGAGGTTTAAACAAATTAATAAAGCATAAAAGTTATATAGTAATATTAGAAGTTATTAAAAGGTCATAAGTTGAAAAACAGCAGACAAGGATAACTTAATCTTAATTACAATACATGGGGTAAAGTTTTTCTTCACTTTAAAACTTGAAAAAAAACATATAAAATTGTCCTAAACAAATTCTTCCAGATCACAGGTAGAAGCAGGATTCATGGCTTGATCTGTCGCAATGCTTGTGGTGTTTAGGTTCTTGCAGAGCAGGAGCAGCAAGCAGCAACGTGGATTCCATGATTTGATTGTTTGATTGCGAAGTGGGCACAGTATTATGGATAATAATCAAAGAGGATGATCTTTTTTTTCTATAAAATATAACTCAATCAAAGCAATTATTTTAAAGGGATCAAAAGTAGTAAAAAAGGCTTGCACTGAAATAAAAAGGGAACTTTGGGTAAGGTACACTTAAGGGATGGGATAGGTGAATCAGACAATCACTTGATTAATGATTGTCATGATTGGAAAGGGGGATTGGTAAGGGGTGGACCTGGGCGCCACCATTTTAGGGGGAAAACAAAACAGTGGATTCCCGATCCGGGTTTCTGGCTTCACCTTCCTCCGAAGGAGGTCCCCCCCAAAAACGGGGTTGATTTCCTAAGAAAATAGGTCCTCTGACGAGAGGTGCCCCCGGCAATCCTTCCCCCCAGAGGGAGAGCCAGAAGAAGGACTGAGGGATTGATCCAACCCTGCCTCCCAACAATAGGGACTGGCCTCATTGCAGGGTGGTGCAGGGCCCTTGAGGGAGGGGTGGGGCTGGCGCGAAAATTTCGGGGCGGAAGAGAAGGATCAAGGCTGGAAAACGGGTTCCAAGTAGCGTGGCCAGTGCCATCTTGGAGGGGGTGCCGGTTACGCGGCATCTCACCAGGGTGACACAGCCAATGCTACCCCCAAGGGAGAGCAACAGTGTCTGGCAGGGTGCTTGGGGCGGCTCGGACGCTGCCATCCCCAAGGGAGAGGGTTTAAGAAAGTCTGCAGGGGAAGGGGATGGGGAGCTTTACAAAAGCTAAATGGGAAATCTACAGGAGAGGGGCCCGACGTGACAGAAAGTCGATGAAATGCGTGGATGTGAAGGGCTTCTCTTAAGATATTATCAACTCTCCCATAGCTGATGTGTCGCAATCTACAATTCTATCCCATTTGTGTCTTTTCTACCCTCTCTGCCCCCAGACCCCAGAACAGGGAGGAGAGGATAGAAAAGACAGCCTTCCGAGAAGAAGAAAAAGCCCCCAAATATGGGTTCCCCCAAAAAGACCAAGCGGGGTTAGCTCCCCCTCAGAAAAGAAAATATCCACCTGTCCGCCACGGGCATGCAAAAATACAGCCTGGATCTGGGCATGGGCAGTGGTTAAAACGCAGAAAAAAAAAGAAAGGGGAAACACAGCCATCCGCCAGGGGATCTCCCTGCTCCGGTCCCCCTTACCCTCCAGGAGCGGGCAGTGGTGGCTTGTTCGTTGTCCTTGGGTGATGGGAAAATCACGCTGAACTGGGAACGTTGTCTTTCATGGTTTGGCTCTTCCAGAGATCCAGGTGTTCCCGTTAACCAAGGCTCATCCCCGAAGCCTTGGGTTTGGCCACTATTAGTCTCTGGTGGTCTCAAGCAAGTGCCGTCAGCAGCGAGCTCTGACGCGCCATTCTTCGGGCTCAGTCCATTGAGGACTGCCAAACTCTCCCTCTCTGTCCTGGGGTAAGTCTACCCCCCTTAAGGCCCCCTGCAGCACAGCTGCCCCACAGCGCGGCTGTCTCCGGCCGGGATAGAGAGCAGAGATGAGAAGAGGGTCCTGGAACCTCGGGTTTTTTTCCGCTCGGCGCTGGGTTCCTCTTAGCGTAGTGCAGAGCTTTCGCGGTTGTGGGTGTTTCTCTTTCCTCCTTCCTCTTCTGTGAGGCGGGCGCCACCACGAATCACAAAACGAGAAACGAAACCATCCTCTGCCACCATTTGTTGTGGTGCGTGCCCTGTCTGCTTTCCCCCCCTGAGTGGCGGCGGGATTCGGCAGCAGGAGAGAAGGGGAAGAGTCAGCCGTTGCCCCTTTTTGCTCTGCAGTTTCAGTTCAGATGCAGGGACAGACGGAGGCGACACGGGAATTGGGGGGGTGAACAGGGCGGTTTTATTCCGGAAGCCCCAAGACCCCACAGGACGGGCGAACACAGATTTTATACCCAAATCTAAGAGGGGGCAGGGAAAAAGCGGAGGGCAACCCGGAAGGGGAGGGGCAGGGAAAAACCTGGGAAACAGGGCAGCTGGGTGCGGGAAAGGGACTAGGGAAAGAGGAGGAAGAGTAACATGCAGTCATTAAACAAACATTAATAAAGTGAAAAACCCCGCCTCAACACTCCCCTTCATATAGATTATAACTACCCATCCCTCCTCTCTTCCCCTTTTCCTCTCTGAAAGTAGAAGCACAGTTTGGAGCTAGGGTAACTCCACTATTCACACAGTGTAGTTCCACAGCTCAGGGACTGCACCAGCCAGATCTACACTGCTGCTCTCCAAGGTTTTCTATGTGGCAGTGGTGCCAGGGGAGTGAAGGTTGTTTCTATGAAAAGAGTTGGAAACAATACCTTGCATTTTGAGCTTGAATACTCAGGAAGTCAGAAAAGGTAGAGATGGGATAAGGACATAATTGTGCTTCTGGCAATACAACCATGTAGAAATGTGTCTAGCTGAATAGAGTAAGATCATCTCAATGTCACAGAATATGTGTCTGTGTCCAAAAAACTTGCCTCCAATGTTGCTGATGCACACACCAAGGTGGAGGACTGAGTGGTGGATTTGTAGCTCCCAAATTGCTCATAACAAAGATCCCAGTAGTGATCCATGCAGTGCCTTTTATTTATTCTGTGCATAAACAAAAGAATTCATCCTCCTAGGACCCTCAGTCTAGTTTCCTTCATTAAGAATAAATGAAGTATTAATAACAGCAAAAAAATTACAGAACAAAAATTTTTTAAAGTGTTTTTTGATTGGAACACATTTCCGTAAAGCTCTGGCTGGAATAAGCAGCTTGTAGTGCAATGTATTTCAGATAGATAGAAATAATGCCCTAAATAATCAGGCTAATTAGATGTACTTTCTCCACAAATCCACAATTCTGATGTTCCTGTCTTGCGGTAATTAAAGAAGCATTTACCATGCATTGGAACTTTTAATTAGGTCTAACATCTAATAAACTTGGAGTAAACTAACAAATATTTTCTCTGCCAGTGGGTAGTTTTTAATCAGTGTTTAGAGGTTTAAAATTGCAGATAGCAGACATCAGCCAGTGTCCAGAGAGCTTGAAGAGGCATAACCATTTGAGTAACTGTTGTGCTCACCCCTGTAATGTTGAGGGAACCAGTTCCCAGCCTTTTCTGTTTGGTAGTTTAATTTTTGTGGGGAGAACTACTCTAGAAACTGTATTTGCACGAGGTTTTCTGGGCTGTGGAGTGGATGTAGGTATCTGCTGGGTGACAAGTGTGGTTTCCTTCCCCCTTGCAACAGCTGTCCAGAGGGAAGACCAACACTCCTGCTGTAGTCAGTGGAGGAAAAGTAGGCTTATTCCCCCCCAAACAGTGTTTAAGAGAGGTAAGGCCAGTCCCCTGCTGAAGATTCCTCTCTTTCTCCATCAAGACAGCGCATCTTGGTAGCAATCTGAGATTAAATATCTGAATTATAGATATCTAAAGAGAGGTAAGAGGCCTCTCCCTGACCTTTTCCCCAGGAAAGCCCTGCTAGTATGAGATGGAGTTGTGAGTTTCCTAATGTGTCCCTGCAGAGAAATAAGAACATGGCCCACAGGAGAGCTACTGGGGAGGAGGAGACATCTCCTGGTGGTAATGGGGTTGCAGGAATCCAGTGGGGACAGCTTGTGCTAGCCATGTAAAGAACTATGTCCCTTTCCTCAGGAGGGAGGGACAAGACTGGGGGAACTGGGACCTGGATGATGAGGAGGACAGAGGGACTGGGGGCAGAGCTGTATCCACATGCTGTGCCTGTATGGGGTAGGGAAATGGACATGTCTCTTGGTGACAAGAGGCTGTGAGTAGGAAGGCTGGCAGCCCATCCTATGCAGTTTGCTACAGTTGTGTTGAGGTTCACACGGCAGTAAGATAGAAGAAATGTTGCAGTGGCCAGGCATGTACACAGATGGACAGCGAAAGTGCACAGAACTGTCTGTGGCTGACAGGTCTGAGTCCAGGGAAAGAGGTCACCTGAGCTCATTAGGACAGACTTCCCTGGCAGAGGAGCAGAGTCTGCAATGGAGGAGTGCATCCATCTGCTTTTCCATAGCTGTTTCAGGGGGATCAGACAAGTGCAGACCCTTTAGGACTTGCCCTCTCAGGAAGTTTCCTGTGAAGCAGGACAACCTTTTTGAATCATAAAACACAAATCCTTTATGTTTTCCCCTGGAAGGTGGGGCATGATGCTGGAGCTCTAAAGCATAATCAGTGTATTGTGTTGCTGCAGCATCCTAAACTGCCTCCAGGAACCAGTCATGCTATCTTCCCATGATGAAATAGCTGATAAATTTACACATTCTCTGCAGAAGAAGAAGCAGCAGGGAAGTAGAGTATAGGAATATATATTAAAGGACCAGCTGAGGAAACAAACAGAGAAGTCAGGAGGCACATGCACAGGGTAAAGACTGAGGATATGCTCTTGAAAAAGAGAGTGTTATGGAGAATTTGATACAGTGAAGAAAACTGGCAGGATGTGGAAGGAGTAAAGACTTTCAGATTTGGTCATGAAAATGGGGTTAGGATACTCTGGAGGGGCAGGATGAAGCCCAGGAACTGCTGAAAAATGGGCACACAAGACAGTGGCCGTGAAGGTAATATTTGCTTTAGCACACCTGACACATGCCAGTACTTGTGGAACAGAAGTTTTATTTTCTAGATCTCCTGCATCTAGGGAATTACTTTAATGTAACTTGAAGTGACAATAAGTGGAATAAATATGTGCCATTATCAATAATAATAACAGCCCTGGAATATTTTCTACCCAAAGATCTCAAAGCACTCCTTTTTGTGATTTATTCATTGACTCTTTGCATCCTCAGGGAAGGAGGGGATTATCATGATCACATGCTTTGCAGGTGGTGAAATAGAGGGTAAGCAGCTGAGCTGACTGTTATCTCTTAGCATCAAGTTCCCAAGCCAGAGGCTGGGAAGAAAAAAGTTGCAGCAAATGCCATGAAAAGCCTCTGGCATTCCTCCCATGGAGCATGCCGAGGGGTACTTGTTGAACCTTCCTGATATGACTGTCATGTGCAGGCAGACATTCAGACACCATGAGGGCAGAGCCAAGCAGGCTCAGTCTTGTGCCAGGAAGGTTCTCTGGTGCTCTGATTCCTGTGTCCAGTATCCCAGCACCCTTTGGAGGTGCTCAAGCTGCAGACCTGTTTTTGAGAAACAGGTTTACACGCTTGAACCCCAGCTCTTTCTCCCTTCACTTCCACGTACCAGGCTGGTTTCTCACTCACTCATAGGGGCAACTCACAAGTCAACAAGGGTGTTCAGTGTGATCTGAAAGTGTGGAGAATATTTGGGGTCTGCTACCTCTCTCTGGTTATAACTGATGTTCAGGTTAGCTTTTAAGCTACCAGACCAAAGAAAAGGGGCACAGGTCCACACAGCTATGGGTAACACAGTTTGTGTACTCTATATGCTGTACTCTATATGCTGTGCTGTGTGCAATACATACAGAGTATACAGATTTTAATGGAAATTTAATAGGGAAACCTATCTCTGCATATATCTTTAAGAAACCTACTAGGAACTTATCTGGGAACTACCAATGCAAAAGGCAGCTTTCCACAGTTGTGAAGAAGGTTGTCTCCAGATGCAGAGCAGAAGTTTATTACATTCCTGTTGCAGTGGGAAAGAGCTCAGACCCTCACTGGACAGGATGCAGTTAAGTTGCTTGGCCACAACCAGTATACTACCAAAGCCTAGTAGGAGGCCAGTGTAGCCTCTGTGCTGGAGAAGCCTCTGTCTTACTTCTGTCTTACCTCCTGGCCCTTTCCATCAATGTGACTCCCTCTTTCTTCACTGACTGCCTTTACTGAATCTGGCTGAAAACACACACAAGAAAAGCAGACCATCAGAGCCATGCTCCTGGAGTGGTTTTTCCAGTGGGGGCCAGCAGACCAGCTCATCCTGGTCTGCTGGCCCCCACTGGCCAAGGTGGCCTAACCTTGCTTACACTGGGTGGCTCTGTCTCTGTCTTTCAGACTAATACAGGCTAAAGTGAAAAGCCTGAACTTGCCTTCTGCAGCTGAGGAGGGGCTGGGGGAGTAGTGTGGCAGCACTGAGAGTTATTGCTGTGGCATTTATGAAGCATGTTGCTATGAATCAATATCTCACCATAATTACCTCATTTGCCCATTTTTCAAATTAGATAACAAGGTTCAATACTTGACCAGATCATTCTTCATCCATTTGCATTTCCTCCTCTCTTTTGCAGTGGAGGGGGAGCCCCTCTCCTATTAATCAGCAGGCCTTGGGGTGAATGGGCTTACAGCCTGAAAACTCCTTTGTCTCTAATGCCTGAGCACTGTTATCAAAAGGTGGAAGGCCAGGGCACTCTGGGAGGACAGGGAGTTCTTCGTCCAGCTGGTTCCATGCTGAGATGGGAGGCAGAAAGCAGTGAGCTCATGCTCTGTTCAGACACTGACATTTCCATGGGGCAGGGCTCATCCATCATGATGTGGTGGCTGAGGAGAGCTCTAACTGTTTCGAGCTGGCTGGCTGCCTCCTGTGCTGCTGCAGCTGAGGTTGCTCCCACAGGGAGCTCAGGACTTGCAGCATCCCTGTGGAACTAGTGTATGGGGTCTGGGGAGAACTCCCTCCTGAGCAGGGGGACAGTAAGGAGGACAGGAGATCCCCACCATGACTCAGTGTTTGGGGAACAGAGATAATCCATTTGTAGGGGAACTACTTCTGTTTCACCCCCCAGCTCTGAGAAGATTTTTTTCCCCTTTGACCTGGCTGTTCTCTTTGCAGAGGACAGGCAGTCTCCCCATAGCATGTTTCCTGGTTGTGCAGGAGCTCATGGTTTGCATCACAGACATGCAGACAGGGGTTGATTTCTGGCTGAACCCATCACTCTCCGTGTTGTGGCTGGGGCTTTTTTTTCGGGTTTTTTTTTTTTGTTTGTTTGTTTTTGTTTGTTTCTCTTGCTCAGCAAAGCATCATGCTTATCTGGGTGATGACTTGTCTTTTGTAAAAACAGCACTTGCTCAAAATCAGAAGATTGTAATATCCTCAACCCCTCTTCATGCCTCATTCTCCTGAGCTAGCCTCCAAGGCAATACCTATTACCAGGTATTACAGGCAAAGCAAATTCTTGTAGTCAGATGGCTCATTAGCTCCTGCTTCTCTGGGGACACCCCTGTGCCTTTCCTCTGCTCTCTCTCCCCTGTGAGGAGCAAGGGACTGCACCTTTGCCAGGGCAAAATAAAGAACAATTAGACAGTCATTAATCTGCAAGAAGGGAGGGCAGGAGGAGCACCAGCTGCTGAACTGCTGTTGCACAGCTGAAGTGTGGTTTCCCAGGGCTAAGTCGGAGTGCAGCTTGGATCAGAGATGGGGGAACTGTGTTGTGCCTCTCCCTTGCTGTCAATTAGTACAAGAGTTTGGCCTTACCTCCAAGTAGCCGGAGACCTCAGGAGCAGCTCTCAAAGCTTCAAGGGGACTCTTTGGAGACTAATTGGGGTCTTTCACCTCCTTTAAGCTGCTTCTCAGCAATGTACTCTGGAGTACAAACAGGAGAACAGATGATTATTGTGCCAGGGAGTCAGCAGGGCTTTACCAATTCCCTGGAGCCTGAGGGGTAATAGAAAGAGACCTGGGAGACACAGCCCTGAAGTCAGCAAGCCACTTTCAATCATTTACCAGTAGTCCTGGCAAACTGGGGAGGTTGACTAAAGGTTAGCAAATGTGATGCCCATCTATAGAAGTCAGATCCAGGAAAATACACATCTGTCATCCTGATCTGAGTACCAGGGAAGGTCATGGAGCACGTCATCTTGAATGCCACCATGCAGCATGTATGGGACAATCAGAGGATCGGGCCCAGGCACCACAGGTTTAGTAAAGGTAGGTGCTGCTTAACAAACCTGATCTCCTGCTGTGACAAAGTGATCTCCTTGGTGGATGATGGAAAGGCTGTGGATGTATCTACTTGGGCTGCTGTAAAGCCTTTGACAGTATTTCCTCTAGGAGAAACTGGCTGTTCATGGTTTGGGCAGGTGCACTCTTTTTGGGCAAAAAACTGTCTGGATGGCCAAGCCCAGAGAGTGGTGGTGAATGGAGTCATACCCAGCTGGTGGCTGGTCACAAGTGCTCTTCCCCAGGGCTCAGCATCAGAGCGTGTTCTGTTTAATCTTTATAAATACTCTGGATGAGGGCATTCAGTGTGCCCTCAATCAGTTTGCAGGTGACACAAAGATGGATAGAAGTGTTGATCTGCTGGAGCATAGGAAAGCCCTGCAAAGGGATTTGGACAGGCCAATTGATGGGCCAAGGCCAATTGTATGGGGTTCAACAAGACCAAGACTGACAACAACCCCATGCAGTGCTAAAAGCTGGGGAAAGAGTATCTGTAAAGCTGCCTGGCAAAAAAGAACCTATGGTGTTCAGCCTGGAGAAAAGGAGACTCGAGGCACCTATTGCTCTCTACAATTGCCTGAGAGAAGGTTGTAGCGAGGTAGGGGCTGGCCTCTTCTCCCAAATAACAAGTGACAGAAAAAGAGGAAATGGCAATGGGTTTTGCCAGTGGAGCTTTAGATTGGGTAATGGGAAAAATTGTACTGAATGGGTAGTCAAGCATTGGAAGAACAGGCTGTCCAGAGAAGTGGTGAGGTTACCATTTCTGGAGGTGCTTAAAAGACGTGTAGATGTTGCACTGAGGGACAGGGTTTAATGTTGAACTTGGGAATGTTGGGTTAATAGTTTGATTCAGGGGTCTTAGAGGTCTTTTTCAGCCTAAATGATTCTATGTTTCAATAAGGTGCTTTGTGGCTGAAGAGAGAGACTCTTGCATGGCACGGGGGTACCTGCAACAGCAGCCAGCATGGAGGCTCCCCATCCATAGCTTTCAGACCCTGCATGACCCTCCCTGCTCCCTGCTCATGTCCATCTCTGTGCCCATGTCCTTGGGCTGATGCTCATCAAACCTGTAAGGGGCCATCTACCTTCTTCTGTACCTTCTCCTCCATGGAAATATGTGGGGAGACTTTTATGCATGGGGAAGCTGCTGTTTTGCTAGTTTGCTGCAGAAGAGGAACATGTACATCCACATGGAAAAGCCCCACTTTTCCCTCCTGCTGCAAGCTGATGGTGGCTTACATGAAACAGTAACAGAAGTGTCCTATGAAAAGAAAAGGGAAAAGACTGCCCAGAGATCTCCTGCAGGAAAGGTGTTTCCTCCTGGGGAGAGCAGAAGGGGAGGACGTTGCTCTGAAAAGATGCTCTGGACTGCACTAGAATATGCTATGCTACGAGTTTGAATGGCAGCTGGTTATGAGCCCCAGTGAGGAGGGCAGCAGGATTCAGGCTCAGTTATTAAGACCATAAATCATGGAGACAGTCATGGAAAAGGCTGATGAGAAGAGTATGTGCAGCCAGGAATGCCAGGAGGGAGAGACGGTGGGCATCAGAGATACAGAGCTTCTACACACTGTGTTATTTTAAGAATTTTTCTTTTTTGTGGCAATACTGTCATTTTTGTCAGAAGAAGGGACAAAATGATTTTAAGCTTCCATTTCCTGAAGACCCAGGCATGAATTCCAGGTTGCTCCTGATAAGAGCAAAGGCTGCGGAGTCGGGGTGAAACAGAATTAGCAAAGGCTGCAGGGCAAAAGTGAAAGGCAAGGACAGGGCTGGAGCAAGGAGCAAGGACAGGGCTGGACTGAAATACCAGGAGCCACCCATGTTTGAAGGCAGGCTGTTTGCCAACTGGGATTTGGGACTGCAGTATTTTCATTGTCAAAAGCAGAAGGCAGGTTTTGGTGAGGTGGACAGGTCAATCCACAGCACTGTCTGTAGTGTAAGGTGGGGAGTTTGAGGTCGCTGGGAGGGAGGCTCTGCAAAGCCAGGTTTGCTGCAGCCTTTTCCCTTGGGCAGTCCATGTGGCACTGACAGCTTCTCTGCTGCCCAAGCCCTGCTGCTTGTGGTCAGCTCTGGTATCTCTGTGCTGTGCTGTAGGTGTGATGCCGAACTACTTGAAGGGTACAGCAGGCAGATCCTTGTCCACTTGCAGCTCTCCAAGCCTCCCATATCTCCTCAAGAACCTTCAGCTCTTTCTGGTTCAATGATGAGATCTCTCAGAAATATCTGGGGCAAGGAGAGGCAGTCCCCCACAGCACACAGCAGTGTGCCTGCTGACTGCACTTTGCTGTTGGGCTGAAGGAAACTGACTCTGGCTTAGCTCTGACTTTGGTTTTGGCTCTCACTCAGAACATCAGGCACAGCTGGAGCTGCACAGGGACATAAAGTGAGCTTTAGGCACTACTCATGTACTGACAGCAGGGCTCTGGCTTGCTGCAAAGCCCATTCAGGATACTGGGTTAGAAGAGGCTGAGTCTTGAGAGTGTACATCCATTGGATGAAGGATACCTCAGAGATTTTCCTCCGCAGTGTAGCTTTTTTCAGAGGCAGATGAAGTTGCAATCCAGGGCAGCCCATGAGAACATAAAACCTGGTCCAGGGTGAGGTGCTAACCAGGCTGAAACAGGGCAGGAGCTTGTCCAAAGGTTGCAGCTCAGTGTTGAGGAATGGGATGGGACCCCTTTCCTTCTCAGTGGTGTGGAGCATTTTCTGATGCTCGCACAAGCAGGACGTGATACCTTTGACCTGCTTTGTAGTCTGCTGACAGGCTTCACTTGCAGCCTTGCACCTTGCAGGAGCAGCCCTGGCCCCTCTTCCTTGTCTGCTCTCAAGAAAAGCCCTCAGAGGCATGTCAGTCTGGCTTTTGCATGGAGCAATCTGTGATGCATCTGCCTTCCCTCGTGCCCAGGGGCTCGCATGGGATGTGGAAAAGCCCTGCAGGGATAAATGGGTCATCTCTGAGCTCCAGCTGCCAGAATCTTTGGCCTGCCCTAGCATCCCCCATCATAGCCACCAGCTAGCTGCAAGGTACCAGGCTCTGGGCTAGCCTGTCTCTTCTCAAGGCAATGTGAAATAATTAGCTAATTAATCCCCATTCCCTCTCCACGGCAGGGAGCAGTACTGGCTCAGTGCCAAACCAGAGGTAAAGGAGCAGGCAGTGATCTTACCTTATGCTACATGAGTGGAGCCAGTGGGAGGGCCACAGCATCCCAAGCCCTTGGTGCAGCAGGTTACAGGGCAGGGAGCCCAGGGGACCAGACTGCACCGTCTGCCTCCTTCCACTAAGTGTCCTGAGTGCAGCAAAGAGGATCAAGATGCAGCCAAGGGAGGCTGAAGGGAGACAAGGTGGCTATCCTCAGACAAGGTGGGGCAGTCCTTCTGATATGCCGTAGAGGCAGAAGAATTTCCCAGAGATCGGAGATCCAGCGGTAGCAAAAAATCCAGGAACAATCTGTTGCTGGCATCAGCACAGGGCTATTGCTGACAAAAAAGGGCTGGGCAGGGAGTCGGGTTCAGTCAGACCTCTCATGGGTGTGAATGTGTGGCATGTATATGGGGCCACACATTGATGGAAGAGTGTGACAGTGTGGGGAAACACAGCTGGAGGGAGGTGCCCCTCCATCACCTGATATCCAAGGATATGCTAATCCAACAGATCTCCTTGCTGTCCCCACTGAGCTGATGGACAAGGCTTTCCCAGCCAGACTCAGGACCCAGCTCTGCTCTGGGGCTCACATGGGCTGTCAGGATACTAATGTGGTGGGCTGCAGCTGCAGCCTACATCTCTAAATCTTCTCTGCTTTTTAGGTCACTTTGTTCTGCTTATAAATCCTGGTCTTGTCTTACAAACCATAAATCTTCCTCTACAGTCAGCACCATTTATTTTTTTTCCTCCGGTCTTGTTAAATAACAAGGTCAGAATATTTAAAATTCAGATTGTTGCATTTTCTGTGGTTTTTGCTTGTAACAAGTATTCTCTTCCATTCTGGGAAAATGCCATAGACCTGTGGCCAGACAGCCTTGCTTAGGAATTTGTAGGAAGAGAGAAATAAGGAAAAGGTCTTCCAAAGGATATGTTGAAATAATCAGCCACTCACACAGCCCTTGCATGTATGTACAATTCCATGCATGTGTGTGGCACACCTGATGCACTTATGTGCAGGCAGCCTTACCTTCCCTGCTTTCACACACTTACCACCTTGCTGGCACTCGCCACTTCTCTTCACTGAGGCACAGCCTTGCACAGATTAGAGCTACATCTTGTCCCCCACCTCTAACCCTCATACTCTCATATCCAGCCCCAAGCATCTGGCAGGGAACAAGTGGTTCCCATTCTCTCCCTTGCCAAGCATGGCCAGTTACAAAAATCTAGTCTCTGCCATCCCAGCTTGGTGCTCTGAGCCTTTACACCCCACCCTCTCCAGTGTCAGGAGCTACTTCTCAGCAACCTCTATATCCAGCTGTGCTACTCATCCCTTCTTGCAAGATGCTGGTGGGATCCCCTGGCAGAACCAGCACCTCTCCTCTGCTGCTTGCCCAGGGAGGGGAGAGAGTCTGTGAGAGTTGGGTGCATGTGGTAAATAGTCCCTGCCAAGCACCAGGACAGCCCTGCATGGGATCAGGAGCCTGCCAAAAAGTTGTGTGGGATGGTACAAGGCCAGAACTCCATGCTCAACTAGCCTGGAGCCTGCAGATATGCAGTGAAGCATACTTGCGTCTGCATTGCAGACATGACTACAGCTCATGTTTCTGCAGGTTTCATATGAAGGACTCTACTTCCTTGAGCATGCAATCAATACTCCTTTTGATCTTCATCACTCGCTGTCTGGCTCCAGGCTTTACTTATTGCACAGCATCCAATCACCAAGCCAAAGACAAAAGGGGCTTGCTCCCCTGTGGCCTTTTTGGTGGGCATTCCCAGTGTTCCGGCTTTAACGAAATTAGCATTGCTTCTACCTTTGGAGGTGATATTGCTGTCTGCAGTGCACACAGGAGGGACTGAGCTGTAGCAGCTGTACAATCAATAGTACAGAGCACCTTGCAGGAACAGCTTGAACCTCAGCCTGGTTTCTAATCTGCCAGCACATCCTCTTCTCCCTTATGGAAGAATTGTGATGTAAAGCTTGGGCATGTATTAGTGTGTAGGTAGTGAGAGTGACCAAAGATGGAGTGTCAGGCAAACACAAACTAAACAGTAAATTCTGGGTTATCAGAGGTAATCCCCAATGATGGTGCCCTATCTGAGTGAGCCAGAGCCCAGGCTTTTACAGTATGTGTCATTTTACAGCTGACAACACAGTAAAAAATTCAAGTGCTTCTGCAAAGCAGACCTAGTGTGGGGACTACTATAACAGCAAGAATTAACAATTAATGACAAAAATGCAAAGTTCCAGGACAAAAGGTAAGTGGCTGGAGTAGACTCCAGCTCTCTGGGTGATTTTAAACAATCTTACATTTTCCTTCTTTGGCTGCCCCCCTCTGCCTCGTTTCCCTCCCAGTCTGTGCCTATTCCTTCAAAATACAGCTTGCTTTCCTGGCCAGTCACTGTCCAGCCTCAGAGCTGTTCTGGACTGTGTGTGAAGGAAGAGGGACTCTGAGGAGGAGTCACAGCAGAGTGTGACTCTGTGTCTCAACATGTGCATGACAAGGGTGAGCTGAACTTGGGCAGGAATGACAGAGATGAGTGCTATGTGCATGCATATATATGCAAATATATAATATATATGTATGTTACACACACACACACACACACACACACACACACACACACAAGTATTTGTTTAATACTGCTTTCCAGTATTTTGACCTGAATCACCACAGCAATTTCAGTATCCCAGCTCCCTTCAGACTCCCATCTGGAACACTTAATTTTCATTATGAGAGGGGAAAAAGGAAGCATTTACTAGGCATGATTACTTTCATAGAATCATAAAACCAAACATCCTCTTTGTCAGTGGGTTTCACAACTGCTTGCTGTGAAGGAAGCAGAGGAGGCAGAAATGTTGGGTTAGTTTGGAAGACACTTCTGCATTGGTTTGAGCCCTATCCCAAACTTTCTCCAGGCAGCTCAAGATGCCACAGAGTCATCATCATTAACACTAACTGAAGTGGAGGGTATGGCAGTTGTTTATATCATCCACTGCCCCACAGTCAGGGTAGGCACCTGGGTGCTGGCTTTGTTTTAGAGTCTGATTTAGAGATTCAGCCAACAGCAGCTTGTGGCGCATAAAGCAAAACTATTTGGCTTTCACATGCAGTTCTCTTAAGTGTTGCTCTTAAGGGCTCAGATGAGGTAAAGTTAAATTAGAGTCTAAGCTGAGTAGCCCTGTAGATCTCATGGCAGAGAAGACATGTTCACCCAAGAATACCTTAGGCATCACATGGGTCATGGTTGGAATTGCTCATTCTCTGATGGGTCCATGGAGTAGCTGGACCCATGCTGGAGACCCTGGGGTAGAGGGGAGTACCAGGAGAAGGGGCCCTGGCACCACACTGACAGCCCAGGGCTGTTGATTTGTTTCACACTTACTAGTTTTTGAGCTGCTGCCTTGGCTCATCTTCTTGTGGGAGAAGTTAAGAGCAAAGGACAAAAGAATCAGTTTTGAGTGGTGTCATCAGCAGCCAGCAGTCTCAACACCTGCAGGTCTGGGATGGGAAGGAGAGACTTAGAAAAGGCAGGAGGAGTGCTGGGTAAGGGAACATCAGGGGAGGGCTCTGAGGCCCTCCCTTCACAAGGGTTCCCCAGCACTAACTGCCCCAAACTTGCCTGTGCCATATCCTATGCCCAGCCCCTGTGCTAGGGTTTGAGCAATCTAAGAAGCCTGCCCCAGGGTCTTCTAATCATATGTTTTGGGAAAGACTCATGGTCAAACACTGGCACATGCCACAGGGCTGGGCAGCAATACAAGCTCCTCCCTGCCCCAGCCACTGTGAGCACCAATTGCAGGCTGCACCTTGTCACCCCGACCCCACAGAGAGGGACACACAGGCTCACCCACTTGAGTACTGCAGCTTTATTTGAATGAAACAATCCACATTGAGAATCTGTAGGTTACACAGCGAATGCACTGGGGCTAGGGGGAGGTGGTGGATGAGGCAATGCTTATAAAACATCTCACCCTGTTTAAAAGGTTCAGTTTAGTCCCTTTGTGTTTTGTGCTTTTAACATTGTAGACAGCTTGGCATCATGGTGGCAAGGAGGGTCCCAGCTCCACTCAGTGGTGGTGATGGCACTCTATGAGATGTGGAGTGGGGATGGACAAGACATGGTGACAATGAAGGAGGTGGGTGGAGATGAAGCTCTGTCCCAGGATTCCCACCTAGGATACTGATAACAAAAAACCCAAGAGACACCAGAGAACCACCCTCCCTCCTCCACAGTATCCCCAAACACACAGACTGTCTGTCACTCCATTTGGCGGCTGCTTACCAAACACTTCTGTTAGGTCAACCAACACTTTCTTACTGACCTTGGTGACCTGGAAGTGTGAGGCAATGCATTCCCACTGGAACTAGATCCCACCGAAGTGGCTCACTGTTGGGCCTGAGCTGGTTCTCCCTGCACCTCAGAAGTTGAGGATGGGATTTTGGTGTGATCCCCTCCTATGGGATCCAGGGATAAAGTCTACTGCCGTCTCTCCAAGTGGAAATGAAACACTTGGTGAGGGTTAAGTAAGGAGCAGGGGAATAGAGTGAAAAGAGTGTGGAAATCACTGTCTGATGCTCACTTTTGGCCAAAAGCAGATATCACAGTTGTTTCCCCATGAGAAATGTTGTATCTTGGACGATGGCCTCTTTGCTATGTGTATTGTGATACAGGCAGGATGGCTCTGACTGGGTGCCAAGCAAAACCATGCTGGCACCAAATTTCCCATTCCATCTAGAGATTAGAGATTGTCTTCATGCTCTCAGGCAAGGGCTGTGACTAAAACCACAAAGAAGAACCATGTATCCATAGCATTCACAGCTTTTAGGGAATGTTTTAAGATGAATGCATGCTGTGGAACCCCCTGCTGAGGAATGAGATGGTACATCTAGAAGATCCCAAAAACGGGAAAGCAGGCCAAACTCACCTATTTGAAAGCACTGACACTAGGCCACTTTACCCAGCTTTAACACCAACAATTACATCAATGTGCTGAGAAGCTGAGGATGAGCAGCAGAGAAGAACAAACAAAGTTTGACATGAGGAAAAGGTCACCTCCAGCAAACTCTGAGAGAGTCTTCTTGTCTCAGGATGCTACATGCATAGGAAAGCTTCATTGCTCCAAGTCTGTAAATACCCTCCCTCATCAGCATCTAAATTTTCCCAGGGAAAATGCTCACCAGTCCCCCTCATCAGTCTCTGTGTGGTATGTGCTGCCATCCATACAAAAGACCCAAACACTACTCCAGTCAATGCCTGTTGCATTTTATAAATAGAATGGTATCTATATTTTCCTCTCAGCACAATCTAGGTGCTGTCCGAGCTGACCATGCTGCTACAGCCTGGCTATCGCTCTGTTTACTGATACCCACAGCTGGCTCTTGAGAACACGGCCCAGTGAGACATAATATACCAAATGCCCCACCTTTGAAGGTACTCTGAGTTGGAGCATGGACTGTGGAAAAGGGAAAGCTGGGGAGTCCACCTCCAAAAGGGGCCCTATTTCCTCCCTGCTGCATTTCTGGCAGCTTTGACACACCCACACCTCAGCTTTTATCTTTGATCCTCTACAAGCTGTTAAGATAAACACCTTACCAGTGCCAGACCTACAGTGCAAGCAACACCTGGAAACAGCTTCATCTCAGCACCACGTTACTTATCAGGGTCAACAAAAGAAAACTGGTTGGTGCCTGGCTGCAGAGGCTGCAATGCAGAGGAGGAAGTGAGGTTGCACTTACTCTTGGCTAGTTTGGGCTCAGCCTTGAGCTGCTGTAATGTTGATAGCAAAAGAGGTGCAGCTCACTCAGAGTGGCAGAGCAGGACTGCTGACATCTGGCATATCCCAGCTCCTACCCAGGCCCTGCCTTTACTGATGAATTGAGGCTTGCCATAGTTAGGCAACTTCTGAAGATGTTGGAGCATCTCTCAATTGTAACAGCTGGGCTTTACACAACTGGAAGCCACTTCACTGCCTAAATGGCAGGACCAGAGCCCATCTTCCCCAGCCAAAGCAGATACCTGCTGGCTCACAGCAGCAGCAGCAGGATGGCTTTTATCTTCCTACAGACTTGGCTGGCAGACAGGACAGATGCACATGGGTGGCAGAGCAGACAGGTACCCTTCACCTGGCTCAAAGCTTCAGACAAGGGCCCAGCCATTACAGCATAAGGTATATCTATCACTATGAGCTTTGGGCACTGGCACTGCCTGGGGACTAGCAGTGTATGACAGCTGTCCAGCTGGCCCTATCTTATACTGAGTTTAGGCCATTCTGTGGGTAAAAAATTCCACTCTAAGTCAAACATTCATAGCCCAATTTCCTTTTAGAACAATAGTTAATGGAAGCACAAAATTTTGTCTTATTCCACAGGAGAAAATTGTTTATAGGCAATAGCAAAAGCCAGCAAAACCTGAATTTTCCACAGACTTACACAGATCTCTACAAAAATCTCTAATCACCCAGCTCTACCTTTGCAACAGTAAAGACAGCATCTCTCCCTTTCCCTTGTTCTCTGTCCCATGCTGTAAAACCCTCACCATGAAAGGCAGCAGAGATGAGGACAGTGCTCACAAGTTGGGACCAGCCCTTCGCAGCTTTTCTCAGGGATTACCCATGGGAGGACAGTGGTTTGCCTGGCTTCTTCATGTGTTAAGGATCTGGAGCTGGACTAGTGCATTTTATTGGGAAATCTGGTCTCAAGATTTTCTTTAGTATCCCTGCCCAGCATTTGAGAAGCCTCAGGTCAGAGCCTGCTGCCTGCCATGCGTGAAGCAAAGGACAATGCACTGTGGAGCTCATCTTTCCTCTCTCCTTTTCCAGAAAACACACACAAGTTCTGTTCCATCCTTTCAGCCATGCATGGGGCTGTTATGATCCCTCCTTTGCCTCTGATGAAGCCAGGACATGATCCACACTAGGTCCCTGATGGAGCCAACACATGCCCTGAAGTGCTCCTGCTCCACCACCACCACCACCCAGGCAGCCCCACCAGCCCCTTAGGCTTTGACAGGGCTGCAGGGAGCAAGATGGAGAAGGTGCCAGAGCAGATCTAGGTGACCTGGACTGAGGCCCCATTCCCTGCAGCCGCACAGCACAGGGACACCATAAGTCCTGCTGACTTGCTGTCTGTCTCTGGAGCTCTCTCTCTTCTTGAGAAAGGATGCTTGACAGCAAAGCCACCGAGCATGCACCTGAATCACAGCCCAGGGTCTGGATGTCAGGCACACATCTCAGAAAAAATGGAGTGGGATGGCACTGTTTTTCCATGGCCAAGAGGTCATCCTGCACACTACAGCTGTCTGCAAGCTTCATCCTCCCCCGCTCTGGAATGGTGAGTTGGTCAATATTGGTCCTGGGCTATCCCACAGTACTTCTTGGGGTGTTTAAAACCTCCAGGGCACAAGTGGTCTGATATGACCATACCAAACTATAAGTAGCCATCAGAAAAGTCCAAAATCCCCTGTGGTGTGCTGGGAGGTGGCAAATGGTCAGCCAAACTGTCATGTGCCTTAATCCCAAGGGAAGAACTGAAAACGCCCATAGACCACAGCCACCATTTGGGATGCTGGGTGTACCAAGGCTATTCAACTCCCTGCTGGAAACCAACAGCTGCCAGTTATAATCATGGAGTGTAAATTTGGTCAGGTTAAAATCCAATAGCCAGAGCTCTCCAGCACTTTTCTTCTGTAAAAGCCTTTTGTCTCTGGATGAGCAGCTATTAGCTGGGCCAAAGCTATAAAATTATGGCAACAGCCTGTACAGAGTCCTGCTGCTGCACGCTTGTTGCTATGAACAGGGATGCACCCACATTGAGAGCAGTCTGGAAAAGACAACATTTTGGGGCAGTTTAAAGGACCAAGAGTGGTCTTTCCCAAGCCAGGAGTGCCAGGATGCCTATCGTTTGCAGAGGAAGTGCTCACAATGCAACTGCTTGTTATCACTGAAAAGCAGGGTCCTTCTCCCTGGCTGCAAGAGCTGGGCATCAGTAGGTGCTGTGGCACTGTCTCACCACACCCAGCTCAAGGCACAGAGCCCATGTGATATGTTCCTCCGTGCCATTGCTAGGGCACCCAAAGGCACCCAGGAGGTAAAGGGATGCTGCAGCATTTCCAGAGAAAAACACATACCAGCATGGTGCTGACAAAGGTGACTAAAACAGCAACATCCTGAAGCAGCAGCTTCCTGAGCTCTCTGCTTTAGCAAAAAGGTTTGTCTCCAAGTGGGGTGAGGTGACACCATTTACTCCATGGAGGAAGGAAAATGCCCTGGTTCCTTTGCCTGTTCCTGCCTGGGGCAGCATGAGGATCCCCTGACAATTCCCATAGATAATCCCCACCTTAGCATCACTGAGAGTTAATGGGGAGCAGGGTTTGCTCCTGATAGCGCCTTGCATGGGGACCACTTCATGCTGGAGACAAGCCTCAGGGCAGTGGTGGAGGGATGCTTCTCCCACCGGCATCACTGATTGTCCCCCCCCAGGCTGAGAAGCACCTGGCACCAACCCAAAAGCTGTGTGCTTTTTGGCACAGAGTGATAAGGACAGGCTGAGGAGGAGGAATTCAGACTCTGCTTCTCCCTTTGGTTGTAATTTTTTTTCTAATTCTGGAGTAGTGCACCCACAGGATTTTGTACAGATAGAAATGAAATTTCAATACTTTGGATAGCAATAGGGAATAAAATACAATTTGTATCATATTTACTACACTCATTCTCATATCTCTAAATTATTTTTGCAAAAAAAATTACCAGCCTAAATATCTGAAGCCCCCTCCCCCCCCACCAATTTTTCTCTGATTGCTACCATATTTCTTTCCAGAAGAAAACTAGCTCCCAGAATAAGGGCTCCCTATCACTGTTGCTACAGCTGCTCTCCAGGCAGCACGCTGTGCAGCTTTGCTGGAGCAGCTCTGCATGCCTGCCAATCATGGAATCCTAGAATATGCTAAGTTGAAAGGGACCCATGAGCAGTTCCCAAACCATTTGTGCACTATGCAAGGTTTTTCATATACATGAAACAATTTTTCACTCCCATACAGCTGGGAAGAGTTGCACTCAGGTGTTCCTAACTACTTAACTCCAGATCAAATGGAACACAGGAGGTCCATCACTTTCCAATGGTTGATCTTTGTGGAAGAAAAATAATATATTACTATTATTACCAGCCAGGAACTGCATTTCAGGGCAAGCAGCAAGAATTGATGTTCATATTGTTAAAAGCCATGGATTAAAGTTCTGTTGATGACCTGTTATTTGGACTTGCACTGAACTATAGAAAATTGTAATTAAAAAGTACATTTTTCAGAATATGATGAACAACTACAAAAAGAGGTTTCAAGTGTAAGTTTCTTTGTAAGCTCCACTTGTAACTACACAGTAGCATTCACTACTTCTAATATCTAAACTTATACCCAGGAGCCTGCACACTCACATATTTTCTGTTCTACACCCTGAAAAAAAATGAAATCGAGTATATATTGGCTAACACCCACACAGCATTCTTCCTAATGTATTTCTACAACTACCAAGCAGAGGTCTCCTTGTAAATAAAAGCAGTCTTTTAAATTTATATTGCACTTTTCTTCTGCAGGGACTTTCATACTATATACAGGAATAATATCCACCATTGCTGAAATGCAGCCACTTCTGGAGTGGAATAAAGCAGCTACTTGATAGGCACAGATCAACATAAAACAGGAAGAGAAATATAACATTGGGACTGCAACAGATATTTAAGAAGACAAACAGTAATTAAGTTTAAGGACTGCAATTTAGCCAGAACACTGTGAAAAATGCGAAGGGATCTTTAATTGGAAGGGGTAAGGAGCATGGCTTTACATCTCATCTGGGATGCATTACCTCCACAAGGAGACTTGCCTCTCAAACATGGGGTAGTAAACCACAAATACCACTACCCTCAAAGAAGAGGGCCCCTGCCTCCCCTCCACCCCATCACTGCACAGCTTCCCATCCTTGCTGCTGAAGTGCCTCTTTCCCCTGATACCATCTCTCAGCACATCTGCCAGGGAAATGAAGTCTTTCCTTCTGTCCTCAGTACTTCTGAGAAGCAGGGGCACTTGGGTTAATGACTTTTCCCCAAACTCACCACCAGCTGCTTTCTAGCCAGAGATAAAACAGCAGAGCTCTAAGTGGGAAGGGGCTTCCTGAGACTTTTACTGAAGCTGAAGGACACCTGACAGTAGGAGAAGGCTTTACCTCTGGCTGGGGCAGCCTCCTGGCTCTGCCCTGGACCTGCAGCCACCAAAGGGCTTCTCGCCCCTGTGCCACAGATTGGTGTGGTGAGGCTCTTATATCCTTCCTCGCAGGGGCTGGCAACAGGGCATGGACTCTCTCCATGCAGGCATCCTTTTCTGAAAGGGTGGAGCCCTTTTGCTGGCACTTGCCTCACAGGTAATGCTTTGCCCATCATCCTGAACCTTCAGGCTGCACCTCCTCAGCCCCACAGCACCTCTGATTCTCACTAAACACCAGCAAAACCTGAATGCTTGTGCAACCCGGGCTGAGCAAACCCACAAAGGCCTCTGCCTCAGAGCTCAGAAGGTGAGATGGTTGCCCTGGGCAATCTCTTATCGATGGGGAAGCACTCCTGTCTCCACATGTTGCCCAGCACAAGCCTCCTGCAACCAGCAATGCAACACAAATGTTTTGCTGCTGGCGGATCAGGAGCCATTGTGAAGCTCCCAAGCACCACTGGGAAGCATGGCCTCTCTCCTAGGAGTGAAAGTGGACTCTTACCAGGAGTGGGGTGATGACTTCTGATGTCCAACAAGTGCAGAGAAAAAGAATAGCACAGGGCTGAAAGAGCTCAGCTTTAAAAAGTGCAGCACTGGCTGCCCATGAAAATGGCAACAGACACCAAGACACAGAATTGCTGTCAGCACCCACTGCATCCCATGACACTGCCTGGCCCTGGGCAACAGTCATAGGGTTTCAGGTCAAATGTGCACTCTGATTGAGGTCTGGGCTCTGGAGGGAGGAGTGAAGACAGAAAAGACACAGTCCCAATTCTTGGAAATGGAGAAAAGCAGAACAGGCTGGGAAGACTTGTATCATGCCCTCCCACTGTCTTGCAAGGCCTCCTGTGAAGAAGGTTCCCTTGACCCTCAGAGCTCATGCCCTTTCTCTCTCTGATGGTGGCTGGGTCTCCTGGGAGTTAAGTAAGAGCTTTCCCCCTCCATCAGTGAAGGCAGTGAGGCCCCAGCCGTGGCTGGAAGCTGAGCAATGCAGGAGGCAGTTAATACATTCAGGTGATTTCAGACAAACATGGCTGTCTTAGAGAAGCTGATATATTAATCAGAAATGGGCAAGGTGCCATGGGCACTGGGTCTTCAGTGAAACAGCTATCTTTTCTAGCTATCTTCTCTGTGGTGTTCCAGATAAGGATTTTGGATGGGGTATCCCTTAGGAGGAAGAGTCACAATTAATTGTGATTGTGGGCTGATAAACCCCAATTCACAGCCTTGTGGGGCTAACTCTGCCCTGTGCAGGTAGGTAAGTCATGCCCAGAGCTGCATCCAGATACAACAAGGCTATCACAGCTCCTGTTTGGCTGGTGCAGGGCAAGTCCTTCTGGGAGCTTATCTGGAGCAGCATGTGCCTCCACCTTGAGGAGGCTGGGCCAGATCTGCTACAGGTCTGCAGCTGAGAGAAACACCAGCTTTACCCACTCATGAGACCATAAAGAAAAAGGTGAATTTCCCCCTTGCCTGTTCCCTTGTTCCTCAGTGGCAAACAGTGCCGCAGCTCACCACAAGCCTCTTTCGGGCCAACTTCCTGCCTACATCCTTCCTGGAGTAGTTTCCTGCCTGTTCCACCTTTCAGCTCCTCTGCCCATTGCCCTGGCAGTGGAAGCTGAATGCCTGTGTGGCTGCATGTGCTGACAAAATCCAGCAACCTCAGCCCTGAGTAGTGATGCTGTTGCCACCTTTTGCTCACACTGCAGCGAATGCACTGTGCATGTAAAAGGCCTTGGGAGGTGAGAGGGCAGCATTGCAGCTGCCTGAACTGCCAGACCAGAGGCTGGGTCATGAGCGCAGGATTTTCTGCCTGGCTAAAGAACATTTAAATGCCTGACTCTTACCATAATCCCTAAAACTTGAGGTGGAGGAAGTAATGTAATAAAAAACCAAATAAGTAACAAAATACAGGCAGAGAAGCAATTGTGGGTTTAGGGCTGAGGCAGTTGCCATCCCAATATTCACAGGGGGAAGCCAATGTGCAACTGCTCCACCCTTCCAGTCCCATCCCATCACATCCCATTCTTCAGCCCCGGAGAGACCAGATTTTCTGTCTGCAGCTCAGACCTGACCCCTATCCAGCATGAGTGCTGAGAGACAGAAAGAGGCTCTTGGAGGCACGTGCTGCACCTGGATCCAGACAGGACTTCACCACTCAGCGTGGTCCATGTCATTGGTCCCTTCCTTGCTCCATCTTCTTCAGGCTGGGGGGATGAGGAGAAGCACAGAGCTGTGGGGAAAGGCCAAAGCAAACCACATCAGGGGCAATTAAGTACATGAGCGCCTGGAAGATGTGGATGGATGGAGACACTGAAGCACATGCGGTGCGAGGAAAGGCGCTCCAGTTGCCAGCATGTGGGGCGGCTGCTGTCCCACAGACGAAGCCGGTGTTGCTGCAGGGAGCTGCAGTGGGAGCAGGGCAGCCCCAGCCAGTGGGAAAGCATGAGGAGACAAGGGGAGTACTGCAGGATATCATCCACTAAGCTGTGGGCTCTGCAGCAAAGAAGGTTCTGGTAGAAATTTGTGCTTTAATATATTTTTGTTTGTTTGTTTAAAACAAGTTCACACTTCCCTGAGGAAGCCCTGTCTGACATTCCCATGGAAACATGGTTGTGTTTTTTTCTTCTTTCATTTGCTCTTCACATTTCTTCATTCCCAGTTTTTGTGTTTCATTCCTTCTTTTCTCCATGTGTGTTTCTATCCTTCCTCTCTCTCTTACTCTCTCTTGTGCACGTGCTTTTTAAAAAAAGTTTTGTCTTTATTTTTAAATTTTTTTCTAGACATTATGACTTTCTCAAGGACTGCTCCAGTTCTGAACCAGATCCCTTTGCATGGTCATGCCTGTCAGTCTTTGGTAACATATGGACACTTTGGTGTGCCAGAGAGGAGGGGAGGAAGAGGAGCAGAGGTGGCTGAGTAGGAAAGGAGCAGGAATGTCTTGGTCTGAAGACAGGAGCGCTCGCTTGCCATCATCTGAGCAGTACGTAAAGGAAGAAAGTTGATGGTCCACAAAGCCAAGGGCTGTGCAGGGCTGGGACACTGCTTCCTGGAAGAGCAACAGCTGCCAGTCGAGAAGGGAGAAAGAGAATTAGTGATGGGACAGATATAGACCTCATCAAATAAGCCAGCACTCATCTATGTCTTCTCCCACCCTGAAGGACAGAGTTCCCTGGTCTTTTGGAAGATACTTCGAGCCTTTCCTGGATGTTCTCAAGGTTCCTCAAAACTAACTTTGGAAAAAAGGTTGAGTCTTAGACTCTTTTGCAATCCAATCCTTTCTTCCCCAGAACTTTCAACCTGAGTCAAACAAAAGACTCTCATTGTGTTATGGTTATGTCCTAGGCTAATAGAGACATTTAACTGCACCTAAAATTTTGAAAATTTTGAAGTGTTCTGACTTTTGTTTCCCTCTTCATCTCTGGAGTTAAGAAAATTGCTAGAAGTGACTCTTACTCTGAAGGTTTTCTTGCTTCAAAAGTAAACCAAACTGAACCTTGCTCTCAAGTGCCTCTCTGGCTCTGGTTTGCATACCCTGAACATCTGCTCTCTAGCTCACCTGAGGCATGTTATTGAGGGCGCAGGCAGGACACCAGTGACTCCCACCCAATGCCTACATACTGCTTACACACACCTCATGTGGCTTCAATCCACAGTGCAGCCTAGACTGAGTGGAGTTGTCTCCGTTGCTGCAGTGCTGGCATCAGTTTATGTGGCTGGACTGGAAAGAGGCTGGTGGGATTTAGCCTGGCTGTGCCTCTCTGCTCAGATGGCAATGGGTAGAAGCACAGCCCACCAGTGCTTCTTCCCCTAAGGACAGAATTTCTTTTTTTTTCTCAGAATAGGACTGACTTAATACTACAGAGGCCATTAACACCTGCAAAAGGTCCTTCTCTTTTCAAAGCTTCCATAACTAGAGTTTCCAGGAAATGAGATATTGCAGCTTATTGGGGATGACACCTCCCAGTTGTTCCTATGACTCTTGCTAACTCTCCATTGTTTAGAACAAGCCCAAGAGTCTGACAACCCCTCTGGTGATTTCTGCCCGTGGGGTCAACTGTCCCACTGAGTCCCACCAACACATCAGTGTGCTCTGAAATCAGCTGCGCAGCCCTAGCATACATAATTGTCCATGCACTCCTACCAACTTGTTTGCCTCTGAGGCAGACACAGTCTCACCCTTATTTGGTCCAATTGGCTTCCTTGGGCAGTCTCCCTTTTTCAGAGTGACATCATCAATGGCAATGTCCCCCTCGTAGCTTGAGCCCCGGACACCTTCAAAGATGATCTACAAGGAGAGCATGGGAGAGAGCCCAGCGTGAGGCTGCAGGTGTGGAGGGCCCTTCCTGCACTGCAGGGCTTTGCAGACGTCAGCATGACACAGAGCAGATTTTATCAGGCTCCTAAAAGAATTATTTCTTTCCTGTTTCTCCAGTATTCATAGCCTCTGGAAAGCCAGATTCCACTGTTTATGGACCAACCTCTTTGTACTGAGTATCTGTGCAGTAGTGAGCATTAAAGCTCTGCTTTATTACATGTCCTGCTCTAACAGGCCAACCAATACTGAACAGAACTTGCAAGAGTAACTACATTCTTATTTACTATTTTGAAATATCCAAAAGCACAGTGGGCATTTTGCCACAGTGCCACAACTTAACCAGCCTGTACAGGGCAGCTCTCACAAACAGCCATACAACAGCAAAGTAGCCTGTTGGGTAAAAACATCAGCCGTAAAAGCAGCCCACTGCCTGGGTACATATGAACAACTCGATGAGCACATGCAGAGTGCCCAGTTCATATTCACAAGTGCTCCTTAAGAGTCCTAAGCAAGGGGCACAGCAGAGGTGGGCTCTGCAGTACATTCTAGAAGAAACCTCTAGCATTCAGTCACTTTACACTAACAGGGCAGCATCCCCAGCTGCTCAGCATCAAGGCACCTTGATGTCTGTTGCACAGACATATCCAAAAGGAGCTCTCTGACATACAGTTTCCAGACCAGCAATAATCAGAAAATTTATAGGGCCAAACAGATGCTTGCACATAAAAACCTCAGGGAGAAGTGGATTTGACTTCTGTGCATCCACTAAGCCTTTGCCTTGCCCCAGTGACCCTGGGGGTTGAGAGCTCCCAGTGCCCTCCCTTGTGTCCCACTGGCCCTGTGGCTACAGAGGAAGATATCTGCCAGGAAATCTACATCCATGGCACACGGACAGTGCAGGTGGCAGGTGTCTCCTTGACTGTGGGCTTGGCTTACCTGGAAGGGCCCAGGAGGGTTGATGGGCACATGTGCTTGCTGCCACACGTTGCCCCGATTCCCACTGAGGGACCAGACCTGGGTGTCGATGGCTCGCTTGTTCCGCACACGAACTAGCAGGTTCAAGGAGCCTGTAAGAGAGAAACAGGCCTCTGGCATGCTGGGGCAGGCAGCCAAGCCTGCCTGCTGGGCTGGCTCCTGGCACAGCTCTGGGCTCAGCCTCGAATCATGGCTGTAAGCCCCAGCGTGCCCAGGGACAGCCTGCAGAGCCCCAGCGATCATCTCTGAAGGGAGCCAGCTTTCTCCTGTGTTCATGGATGAGTGCCATTGGCAATGTTTCCTCCACCTGGCCTTTCCTAGGGAAGCACAGACCCAGCCAAAGAGGGGCAGGATGAGGAAGAAGCAGTGTGCAGCATGGCTGGGGTGGCATGAGAAGGGGTTGGCAGGAATGCTAGCTGCCAGGGACCTCCAGAGGCATCCCATCTAACCTTCCGCTTGAAGCTGTCTCCTGCTCTGCATGAGGGCAGCATAGTTTTGCCTGGCCAAGTCCTGAACTTCCCTGAGAAACCAAGGTTTCCTACTGTCCAGTATGAACTGCCAGCACTACCAGTTGTGTACACTGCTCTTTATCATGTAATTTAATACTATGAAAATATTTTGGTTCCAGTATCTTTGAATTTGCCCTTGAAACAGTAGGGGGCCAATGTCTGATAGCAATCTCCTCTTTGCCAGACTGAGCAAAGCCAGCTGCCTTAACTTCTCTTCCTAAGGACGTCTGCTCCTGGCCCTTGACCATCCTGATGCCCTTCTGCTGGGCTCCACCGATTTCTCCACATTCCACTTAAAATGGGGAGCCCAGAACATGTATTTGCTGCCCCCCTTCACTACTGACACCTGAAATATGCAGTGCAGCTAACAGGGCTCTCCCTGCTCTTTCCCTGGCCATCACCTGTGGAAGTACAACCAGTGCCCTCATTCACCACTTGCCCTGGGAGCAGCCTTGGAGTGAGCAGCTATTCTTTGAAGCACCAGACAGCCTTGCCTGTTCCACACCACCTGGTACCAGCCCAGCCCAGCATTTCAGAGGTTCATAAAGATCCTGTGAATCAATGCTGACTTCAAGTTCTTTCAAAAAAAAGCAATTCCCAAAAGATTTTGTCTATCATTAAACCAAAATCAAAGCCAACAAATCTCAAAGCATTTCCAGTTCTCACTTTGAAAACAGTGTCACCACTTCCTACCCTACACTCACTCACAAAACCATCTCAGTTTGTCTTACTGCAGCATTTTGTTAGCATGCCCTCAGATTACTTATTTTCCTTTCTTGCTTCAATGAAAAAAGAAAAAAAGTTAAACATTCAGTCAGGGTTGACCTAAAACACTTTTTTTTTTTCTCAAGAAATCAATCAATTGCAACTCTAGTCATGCTGTTGCTCATCAGGGTTTCTGGTCTCCATACACAGATATATTACACCTGAGAGTATGGAGGAAATAGTAACCCTTACTTATCCATCGGTAGTCTCTCTGCACTTGGGATCCCACATTCCGACATGGATATGCCCTTTGGAAAAGCAGCAGAATGAGGTCAGGGGAAGAGACAGGGAAACAGACTTTCCTGTATAACCTCCCTCCTACATATGCTCCCAAATCCTTCATTCTTGGCACACCCACCTTAAGGGCACTGTGTGAACGACAGGCACCTGGAAATACTCCCTCAAGCACCTGGCTGTCAGAAACTGAGAGATACATCATAGGGAGTTCACATTATGATAAAGATGATGAAATATTTAGAGTCTTAGTGAATGACTTAAAAGAAAAGGTTAAAAATGAAATATGTATATAATTTAGTGAAATGAGGATAGAAAACACATTGTTGTCTGGAAATATTCAGAAGCATTAGCTGTAAGGCAAGTTGAGAAGACTAGATGAAGGCCTGATAGGACATAGATAGCATATCCCATCCCATTCCCTGATGGTACTCAGTTTGAGGTGCACACCACAACCCAGGACAAGGAGAAAAACAGCTTGTTTCTCTCTCTCTTGAGAGCAGTTGGCACTGCACAGCCTTGGGGGATCCAAGCCAGAGATGTCCCTCCTGGAAACACAGTGCCACAGATAAGAGAAGTCATTATAGAAGCCTTTGGCAAAACCAGCTTTGAGCTGCTGATTTCTTGGCATCTTCCCTGCCCTCAGCAGCTTCTTATGAAGGAGAGTCTTTCTAAGGATACCTAGTTCTCATGGAGCCCCTTGTCCAAACTGACAGCTCATGCAGGAACTAAAACCCATAGATCAATGTCAACAGGAGTGTGTTCAGAGCAGCTAATTACAGACACAAGGGCCAGTGAGGTGAGGGATTGAGAGCAAATGAAGAATTAATATGAAGCTGCTAGCAAGCAAGGATTAAAAACAACCATTGTCTATTCTATCCTCATTTGAGGACTTGTAGCTAGGATTTGCTGCACAATACCCTGGCTCAGTAGTCAGCACTGGGACAAATCACACAGCAAACGAACTTTGATGCCCTAGGAAAAAAGCAAAGGTGAGATAGAAACCCAGAGAAGCATCTGGAATGCAAATTAGGGCCTCCAAAGCACTAGCTCTGAATGCCATGCCTGGCCTAGACCCAAACCAAACCTGAGCACATCCTGGCTGACAGCTCCATGTCCTTGCAGCATCAGGAAAAACAACCTTTTGGCCCCCAAATTCCCTAATATAACAATACTGAATATGAGCAGGCATTCTTCAAATGGTTTACATTTGGAAAGGGATCTCCCTTATCTACTCACAACTGTCTACACATGGAAAACTGAATGTCAAAACAGGGGAGCAGCAATCCCATGGCTATCTTAGAAATCAGTCAAGCTGTGAAGGGCAGCCAGCTCTCATAGCCCTACCTGCAATCCCTGCTAAGTTACAGAAGTTCCCTGAGACTGGGAAGGAACTACAATACCTCAATTTTCCAGTAATACTGTCACTGGGAATATGCTTGTGGGAGGCATGGAAGAGGCTCATGGACTTGAAACAGTGATAAAACCTCTATCCCATCTGAACTGAGTCCACAGTTTTGTAGATGCTAAAAGTTTGTGCAGCTCTTCTACTTTACTCGCTTCTACCACCTGTCGGTCTGCCACCAGTTGCCAGTAAAGTTAAGTGCATGTAGCCTGTGATGGAGGTACCTGTAAATGAACTTCCAGATCTACAATCCAGGCAGAGCCATAAAACATTGCAGACTTGGACTGTGGAAATCTGAGTCATCTTCCTTTCCCGTGGCTACAAGAAGAAGCCACTGAAGAAGAACTGAAGTGTGTCCAGCTCTCCAATGCCTCATCAGTGGAGATGAGAAAGACCCATCTGGGATGGTCTCCAGTGCCAGTTGCTGCAGTCACCCTTTCTTCCTGGTTTCACACTGCAATCATGCCTGGTTTCCTCTATCCAGAGTCCAAAGCCAGCTGGACAGTTTTGTTGCCTATTTCTTTCTTTGTTGCCTCTTCCCCATCTCCCCTGCCTGGCACTTTCTAAGCACACCTGCTGGTGAGGCACACAAAAAGTTAGACCATCTATCTGCTGCTATATCTCTCCAGCAGACCAGAGAAAGACAAACAAAAGGGAAATCCCAGGACACCAAGAACTCTGTTGTTACTTCTTTCCATACAAGGCAATCTTTGCATTTGTCTTGTAATCAGTATTATTCCTCCTTCCCAGTCAAAAGAGAGAATAAAGGTAAGTGATAAGTGATGAGGAATTAATTACAGGCACAGCCAGCTGTACCTTTTGCTGGCTGCCTTGAAGACCAGAGCTGGCATTTCAAAAGACTGGCACTCAGACAAAAGACCAGCTGTGCTGCCAGATAGAATAACCCAAGGGATGCCTTTAAATGTTACCTTCTCACAACAAAAAAAAGTCTTCAATCAATTTCCACAAGACAGGGACTTCACTGTCACACTTGAATTTCAGTGTGGCTCCAGAAGAGCTGGCACAGGCAGCAGCAGGAATGATGCAGGGCCTGTACAGGCAGGGCCATCAGCACAGTCAATGTGGGATGGCAGAGAAGGTAGAGGTTTCCTCGAGAGTTCTCCTGGGGAGTTAATGCAGGGTGACAGGGTGGTGAAAAGGCTAAGGAACAGCTCAGCTTACATGGCTCAGATGGAAGGCAGGCAGCTGGAGCAGTCAAGAAGCAAAGGGAGGATGGCACTACACACTGAGAGATGGGGTGCCATGCCAAGTGCAGCAGAGCTCCGTGGGACGGGAAGGGAAGGCTGCTGGATCCACAGCCAGGAGTTGGCATGCAGCCTGGTCTCACTGCAACTGCCTGCTGCACGCCTGTAAAGTCCTTGCTCCAGTTTGGGGCAATCTCAGGAGACCAGTTATCGATGAGAATTCCCAGCTGCAGCTCCAGTTTAGATTTGACACCCAACTGGGAATTCAGGGCTGAAAGCCCCCATGGAAATTCCCATGGCATTTCCAGTGCAGGCAAGATAGATTGAGATAAGAAGCTGACTGGTTGCAAGAGATATCCAGTAGCTAGAAAGAGATTCACAGTGTGGAGAGGACTTAGACCTTGCACAGCTTAGCAGAGTTACCTGTAGACCCAAAATGAGGGCTAAAACCAATCCAGGGAGAAAAGAGCTCTTACATTTCTAACAGGGGCTCTGAACACTTCTGAGTGTTTAATGTTAATGCTACTGATCAGCAACTAAAAGCCCAAAGCTTAGTGCAGGCAAATACCAGGAGCCAGTAACAGTCTCCAGAAACAATCTATTACTGTTTATAATCCCCACAACAAACACAATCTTTCCCTCTCTCATTTAAATGGATGTTAATAAATAGCAGTCAGCATCAGACTGGTTACAGAGCTGGAGGGAAAGTTATTGCTTTGAGAGCTGGAGAGCAGAGGGTGGAAAAACAATTGTAGCAGAAATAGAGATGCAGAAATAATACCAAGTGGTACTGACTCATAATTTCTAGGAATGTAGGTTGTTTTTGTGCCATGGTAGGATTTATTTACTCATTCACAGTCTCTCAGGATGCTTCACACTGTAACATATGAGGAATAAGACAATTAAACCTCTGGACTGCTTTCTACTTCTGACTACAGGGAACTTTTATTTGTACATGTCTTTCACTGTTCCCAGCTTGGGTGTACAGGGGGGACAGAGGGGTCTGTCCAGTCATAGGGTCACTACACAGACCTGTTTCTGCAGCCACTGCTTCCCTAACTTCAGAGCAGGAGAGTTCAGAGACCTTATCCTGGTCAGAGTCTGGAATGCACCATGATCCCACCTCTACTCACAAGGCATCTGCATTGGGGCATAGGGAACATTCAGCCTGTGCTGCCAGCTGATTGCTGTGGGACACTCCATGCTCCAGTTCAGTAGGGAGGCTACAGAGAAAGGAATCAGGGGAATCAAAGCCTCCTGTTTCCTGCTGTGTCTAGGACTTTCTGGGGATATAAACAAACAGCAATAAAGTAAGTGTTGATTGGCAATGTTTCCCCTACAGCAAACCTGTGAAAATTACTTATATGTGTGTACAGAGAATTTTCTTTGGAGTTAACTGTGGATTTCAAAAACCGAAAGAAACAAACACATTTCCACCTCTGACCCCCTAAACCACTGTCAAATGAGGCTGGGCTTGAAGCAGTATTCCCCGACATAGCAAAGCCAATTGCATAGATTGATCTATGATCCATCACTATCTATCTGACCAGTCTGGCATATACAGGAACTTCAGGATGGAGTGAATGTACCAGCAGAGAAGCAACAACATTCTAAAAAGGCAAAGCAGACGTATGGCTGGGTTCCTGGAGACATACTGGGCTGGGGGGACCGAGGTCCTGCAGACAGTGGGGTAAGTGCAGTGGTATTGTCATGCCTGTCTCATGATGAGGAATAATGGGAGAAAGGCAGGCAAGCTACAGCTAAAGCTCCTTCTCTCCAGCATATCCCCACCTGTCTGTGTACATGGAGAGCAGATGGTGATATGGCAGGAGCAGACTCACAATGGAGCTATGCTTGAGCTCCTTTGCTCATTTGATCCACCAGTCTAATTAGAGAAACTGTTATCATAGAAAGATGAATGATACTAGATTTCCATCTTTGATACTGTGTTTATAGAACAAAATCCTGGCACCCCTTTTCATGGAAAATTCCCTGAGAGCCTGTTTGTAACCAGTAATAGGCTTTCTATATGTGGACACAAGATGTGGTTTAAGAAATTCAAAAGAGGGAGAAAAAAGATCTCCATGCTCCATAATGTTAAATTTATGTTGTTTCAGAAGAACAAAGGCCCATCTTATATGCAGCTAGAACAAAATAGAGGGAGGACACAGGGAGGGTACTCGGGGTAAATTCAGAGCTGGTCACTTGTTAGGGCCATGACTGTGTAGGAGCCCAGTGCTGCTGGTGACTCAGTTCCAGGCAGGGCAGGGGGAGCCCCAGGTGCTGGGCAGGAAAATGGATGCTCTCCTTAATTTCTCTGTGCAGCTGCTGGCAAGCAGGATGGGAGGATGCTGATAGGGGCAGCTCCTTCCCTCTTTCCTACTGTAGCTGCTGGTCCCCAGAAGTGCTGGATACTACTTTAGAGAGGAGACGCCAGCCTGGGGGAAAAACATAGAATTGTTTACATTGGAAAAGACCTTTAATATCAAATTCAACCATTAAAATAAGAGTATGATAGTGTCTTAGGTTGCAAATGCAAGATGTGGCTGGGGATGTGTGTTCTATTGCCATCTGTTGGAGGTGGGGCAGTTATCTTCTGTTAATTGGGCTAGCTGTGAAAACCAGGTGGGGCAGTTTTCTTTATCCCTTCCAGACCCATCCTCCTGATGGGGAGATATCTTCTGTTAATGGGACATTGAGTCTCACTGTATGACTGATAAAATTACATCATCCCATTGTGAGATGCTCCATGCAGGAGGAGAAACCAAGCATTCCTACCTGGATATAATCTGAGATTTGGAACACCAGAGCAGCCTTTTTCCACTGGATTCCCAGAGGAGCAGCCTTTTCCACTGCATTCCCAGAGGAGCAGCCTTTTTCACTGCATTCCCAGAGGAAGACCAGGCCCATCTACACCATCACTGGACCTTCAGAGGAAAACTCCACCCTTCTACAGGATCACTGCTTCAACAGAACCATACCTGTCACTGCAGGAGGACTGCAGACACCATTCAATCGGACTGCTACCAACATCCTGACCCACAGGGTGTCAGGTCATATTCTGACTCTGTCAGTGTTCTTTGATATTACTGCATTTTTATTTATTTTCCCCTTTATTATTTTTCCTAATAAAGAACTGTTATTCTTATTTCCATATCTTTGCCTGAGAGCCCCTTAGTTTCAAAATTAAAATCATTCAGAGGAAAGGGGTTTACATTTTCCATTTCAAGAGAGGCTCACTGCCTTCCTTAGAAGTCACTTGTCTTTTCAAACTAAGACAGATAAACCTAGCAAGGAGTTCACATATAGGCAACATTTCCCACCAATTTTGCAGGCTCAAGAAACAGAGTGAACCATAGTTCATTTTTGAGGTCTGTTTGCTCCTTGTTCAACCTCTGTTTCATTACATGCCCAGATACCTTCAGGCAATGCTCTCTCTACTCCCAGCTTTGATAATGAGCCCTTTGATCTTTGGCACCAGAGACAGCTGGGTCCTTTACGGAATTCATGTGCTCAGCTCTCAGGCTGAGAGCACACACTGTGCTCAGCACTCTCCGACGAGCTGAAACAAAGTCTGCTTCATAGACACTGCCAGGTTTAAAAGAGCACAACAGCCAGACAGGGGACTCTGCCTGTTTCCCTTCTGCAGGCTTTGTAAAGACCTCAGCAAAAGAGGAGGGAGCCTCCCAGAGCCCCCAAAATACAAAAGATGTGTGTGAAAGGGCTGCTGATAAAACCCCTGCAGACACAGATGTACTTACACTAAGGAAAATTTTGCCTCTCTCTTCTCTATCCCTATTAACAATTTCCCTATTTCTCCATAATCACCCTGTCTGTGGTGTCTCAGTCCTGGGAGCCAAGCACAGCAGCTGCACGGCTGCAGGGCTTGGAGCAGATGGGCTGTTTTACTGCAGTGCTGAAGGCAGTGAGACAGCAGGAAGGAGCAGCTGAGATCACATATTCTTCCTGCTGAACTGAGGACACCACTCAAAAGCTGTTCTCTGGCCTCATCCTCTGCCTGACCCAGGGAGATGTGAGAGGATGAATGGTTCAGGCCTTGGAAGTGATTTGCTGCAGGAAGGCTGTTTGTTAGAAGAGGCTGTGCTCCCAGATTTGAGCTCATTATAGCTCAAATGCATAATGCATTGTAGGATGCATTATAGCAAGAGACTTTTCCCACTTCATGCCTTGTGGTTTTGCACCACAAAACTTCAAGGCAACTAGCAGAGAGGGAGACTCCAAACCTGCAACTGCAAACTCCTTCAAGTGTTGGGGTGCCTGTCATCCTTGCAGAGCTCTCTTTTGGAGAGGAAGTCATTCCTGGAAGTGATGGTGGTGGACTGACACTTGTTGAGCATTTCTTTGATTTTCTGGGATGCATTTCCATACGCTACAAAATCATGTCTGGTTGAAGTTCAAGTACAGATAGGGACAGATGCACAAGTAGTGTATCATAATTTGTACTCTGTCCCCATAGCCTTTATCCTGTCAGAACACCCAGGGGGGTGTCCAGATGTGCACCTGGAATGACCAACAGTGAAATAATTAATGGTTTATGGAGAGAATAAAAGAGTGACAAGAGAGTGCTAAAGAAGTAGCTGGATATGCTCTGAGAGCTCCTGTTTCCTCTTGTGTCTGTTAAGTTTTGTATATATCAATTTCAGAGTCTGAATAATTGATGCAACATCTGATGTCTCAGGAGATGATCAGGTTGCAGGTTATCTTTACAGCTCCTTGACTTCGCACAAGGCTGCTGCTGTGATCAAAGTCTGAATGGAAAGACGTTCTGCTGAATGAAGGGAGGGGGGATCACAGCAAACGTCCATCAGAGGAATTACTGTTTCCAATCAGGTGATCAGGAGCAAAGAAAATCTGTGGGGATTCAGGGCATCTGCAAATGAATGGGTGCCGGCAATCTGTGCTCCAACAGCCTTCCCAACCAAACCTGCAGCAGGAAAATAAGCAGACGTTCAACTGGTAAAACAGAAGAGGGCTTTTGAAGAAAGTAACATTTCAGTGCCTATCTACACTGAGAACTTGATCCAGTGATGCCCTTTTAGTGAGGGGCAAGGAAAGGCAAGGATCAGTGAACCCACATTCAAGGTACTAAATGGAATGCCTGCATCAATATGAAGACACAAGGTTTATGGAATGAAAATTACATGCAGCTAATCCACATCTGAACACTTTTCCTTCGTCTCCATGTTTTCTTCTTTAGATGTTAAGCTCTTTGGCTTAGGGATGATCCAATCCTACATATTAAACATGTCATTGGTGCTTGTTTTAAGTAAATATCTAATGAAGGTATAGGCACATAGTATTTACTAGGCTCCAGCAAAAGTAACTGAAGGGAATTCTCTGCCCTTGGTTATTCAGGAAGTTTGATTAGATGATGTATCAGTACCATTGGGTCTTAATAATATTTAAATCTATGCCTCTAATCCAAAGTTCACAGAATTCTTTAGAGAAACAATGACTTCATCTGTCTTTGGTTCAGAGCTACTGTATTGAACTTACCGAGGTTGAATGAACTTTACAAATACGTGGTCTTCTTGCTAGGTATTTAAAACCCTTGCTCATGATCATGGCATTTGACTAACCTCCCAAAAAACCCATGCAGATACTACTAGAAGAGACCACAATCTATCCAAAAGGTCCACACCACAGCCCACGGGAAGGTGCTGGATCTCTTAACAGATCATTAGTCAAATATGTATTTATTGATGACCAAAACCACATCTGAATAAGTGGAAAAAGAATGAGTATTAAAAAAATGGAATACACTTTTTCATTACAAAATCTTCTTAACTCTAACTGCAACTTGTTTTCAAGAGGCTAGAGGGAAGTGAATCATATTCATTAAGAAAATCAGCCTTCCCTCAATCAATCCAGTGATGTAATCCCTATTGTGTAGAGTAATTGCACTGGAGATAATGGCATGGATTTAATAAATGACACATTTATATATAAGGCAAACTACATGTACCCAAAAGAACACATCTATCTCCAGGGTGCCACCTGTGCTACTGTGCAGTGGCAGGGTGCTGTGTTCATAAACAAAGTTGGGGTAGGAATGAAGGAGCTATGATGTTGAATCTCACAAAAATGACGCCCTTGTGGTTCAAGCTGCTTTTTCATTGACATAACCAGTCAATCTGTGTGACCTGACAACTCTGAGTAACATGACTTGTCAGAAACAAGTCAAAGCCATATGGCACTCGCTGGCTCCTACGTGTGGTCATCCACCATGGCATTTTAGACACACCTTTGCCCTGATTGTCTGATCTGAGTTGAAGAAGTAAAGAAGCAATTCAGTTTGGCAGGCCTTCCAGACCTGTAATTCCTCCTCGGTAGGAGGGCTTTAGTAGTGATACTGCCTGTGTAAGTGGCCTACCCACAGTCCAATTCCCTCTGTGAAACAGCCATGGCTTTCTTCAGCTCAGATGCTGTGGAAGTAATCTGACCAGGTCTCACTGTTTTCAGTGACTTAGAACCAAAATCCTTCTCAATCAGTCTCCATCACTGTTCCTCATGGAATCTTAGAATAAAGTAGAAGAGAAAAAAAAAAAAAGAAAAGGGAAATGAAGGGAAAAAAAAAGTTGGAAAGGACCTACAATCACCAACTGCCTGACCACTTTCATCACCTCTCTTGGAAGCCAATTCTAGTGTCTGACCACCCTTTCAATAAAGAAATTTGATCCTCCCCTGGTGCAATTTTGAATCATTGCCATGCATCTTGTCACTGCATACCATGGATCAGCATTGTTTCCCTCCTCAGAAGCTGTAGAAAGCAATGAATACTTTATATTTTATTGGAAGCTTCCCATCCTGATTATACACAGACCAGACTTAGCTGAGATGGTCAGATAAGTCTGTGTTAGCACTGGAACAATCACACCCTTAACTGTCTGAAATTTCCATGTCTCTCTTAGCAACCTTCATCTTGCAAGCTGACCATGAAGACATCTCTTGCTTGCAGGAGCATCCAGCAGTGAGCAGGAGGCTGCACAGATCATAACCTGGCTACCACTGAGTTAGGAGGCATGAGAGAAAGATGGCAGGGGACTGTGGTGGAACTAGTCTGTCAGGGAAACTGTCCTCTTAAAGCATCCCCCTCTCAGGCAGCCCCTAGGAAAGGAGGAAGAGGACTAGGAAAGGACTTGAGGATTTGCTCCCAGCCAATCTGACAAAGAGGCTTTTTGAACTTGGCAAATAGTTGCTAGCTGCCATGGTTAGTTTCCTCCCCTGAAGAAAGTAAACAATTCCACAGAAACACAGAATATTCTGAGTGGGAAGGCATCCACGAGGATCATCAAGCCCAACTTCTAAGTGAATGGCCCACACAGGGATTGATGCCATGACGATGGCATCATTAGCACCAGGCTCCAACCAACTGAGCCTCATTTGACATTTCTACACCAGCTGCAAGTAAAATACTCTTGTTCTTGAATGACTGGTGGAAATAGGATTTCTTTTCTTCCCCTCCCCCTGATTTTTTTGCTGGAGCTGGCAGGATCATAGGGCAGTGTGAATGTTTGCTACAGAGGGGGCCAGAGGAAGAAAAACAGATGACCAAATAATTTCAGAACAGGGATTGCCTCCAGGGACCTCCCCTTCTTCCTGCTCTCTCATCAGCTGGGAGATATTCAACAGCGTCCTGCTCTGCTAGTCACTGAATATTTTATATCATGGCTACAACCAGTGCATTTGTATTCTGTTTCTCTCTTTCGTCCTATCTATTATAAACGAGTAGTGTCTGGGAACTCTCCCAGGGAAGATTTGCCTGGATGGCTGCGGATATTTTCTAGTTAAATTGTGAGAGTAAGCCAGCTTTCAAGTTCTGTAGTGGGGGGGGGGGGAAAGGTAATAAAAGAGTTATTAAAAAAAAAAAAAATGTTGGAATTTTATGTGGCTACTTTTTGTAGTGGCAGAGCTTCAGTTTGCTCCACGATGGAGCTGGAGTTGCTAGAAGAGGCTTGGGGTGGGAGACACCCTCTTGCTGGCATTTTCTGCTGACAGGAACAATCTGATACACTCTTGCTGGCAGCTGGCTTAGCAGGACTATGCTGGCACTAGGTGAGCCAGGCCTTGTGGCCATGGCTGCAGGCATCAGGGATAGTGGGTCTTTGGGAAGCAAGGCGTGGCTCAGCACTGCAGGAACCTCATCTTTGCCTTCACACAGTTGCACATGTGAGATGGATAGAAGGGCAGGGTCTGTCTCCTCATTTCACAGGAGAAGTCCTGCTGAGTCCTATACCCTCCTCTAACCCAGGGCTGAAGAGGAAGAGCTGAATAAACTTGTTTTGCCCTAAGAACTCAGAGAGGAGTTCAGACAATAAGGGCATCAAGCCTGGTATCAAGGCACTGAGTTTCAATTTGCAGGCAGATCTGTGGTGGGTTTGCTGGATCAAGTAATATATTCCACAGGCCAAGAGAAAAATAATGTTTTTTCTCATTTCATTCTGTTTCAATCTCTGTCTAATCAGTCTGATTTTAAAATTTGTTCTCAGCTCAGAGGCACCCACCATGGAAATCACATGGCATTAAAAACTCTATCCACCTCACAGAAATTTATCAGCCTCTGTACAACAAGAGGGAAAACAGGGATCAAAAAGGGCCCATAACATTGGTTATGAAGGGAAAAAAACCCAAAATATATAAAAGGTGTCTGAAGTTGAGGAACAGAAATGGCACTTAGAGGCTTTCTTAGGTCTCAGGAATCACCATCACTTTTGGGTAATTTGTGGGTAGAGCAAATCAGCAAAGAGTAAAAATGCTAAAAGAAGAAAAAAAAAAAACCTGTAATGAATTGATTCTCTGGTATATCCAGTCCACCCTATCTCTGGACAGACCACCAAAAAAGAACTGTTAAGCCAAGCTCCTTTTCAAAATCAAGAAAATGTTGCTGAGCTTTTACTTCACCTGTGAAATGAACGTGGGAATCTGACACAAGAAATAAAGCAAAAGAGGCCTCCTCTCTCCACATCTTTTTTTTGCCAATCTCCCACTGATCTGGACCACTCTTCATCAAAGAATGAGACCCCTTTCCAAGCCTCCAGGAGAAGATGAGCAGGAATCAGGCAGCAGAGCTGACTTACCATAAGGGCCAGCTGCAGGGAACACATGAGTTTGCCAGACAGCATTAGCAGCTGGACTCTGTCAGCTAAGCAGGACCAGCAGCTCCAAGAAAATCTGGTGTGAGCCAACACTAACAGTGCTCTGCCTGAGCAAGCTGCCACCGCTGGCAAGAGTACAACATGGAGTGGCCTGTCTCCAGGGGGAAATCAGGTGTGTGAAAACACTTCTGACCTGGGCCAGTTCCAAGCACAGAGAGCAAATATGAACCCTCAAAACACAGACACAGGTGGAGACCTGCTCAGTGAACTGCAGCCCAGCTCCTAGCCCCGACACTCATGGTGTTAGGGTTTCAGCCTTGCCCTGATTTTGCAGTTTAACCTTTCAGCTGTGCCACATGTGTACACAGATGTGGCCAGTCAGGAGCATGTTTCCTCCCAATGACATCTGCAGTACTGAGCAGAGAGAAGTTAATTAACCCCGTTTATTGAAGGGCAGACACATTCCTGCCTGGGCCCTGATTTTTCAGTCAGGCCCTAGTCCAGCAGGTGATTAATAACCATGTGTGCTGTGCAAAGAGTGCATCTATTATTCAAATTAATGAAATTATAATCAAGAGGTGACGAATTAGCAGTTCTCTGACTGCTAATATGGAAACTCATTAGTGTGCCAGGCGCTTCTGTGGTGCTTACTGCAGTTGAGACTTACAGCAATGAGAGGAGGGAGCCAGGGAGCCCCTTGGCCCAGCTGGGGGAACACACATCCTGCACACCCCAGTGTAGGTGTGGCCACCCCAAAGCTCTCTGGTTCACAAAGCCCCTTTACCCTCTTCTCCTGTCCAATGGACAGACTGACTGTAAGGTGCTGCCCTAGGCATAGGCTGTGACACCCTCACAACCCTGACACTGCTGGACTATGGGACAAGTATTTGAGTGCAGTAGCCCACCCTGCTGCTTGGAATACTGGAGTAGTACTCCCACCCTCTGGAACTGCTGATCGCAGGCACAGCTGCTGGGGCACGAGGCTAGAGATCTTCCCCGAGATCTTCCCTTAGCCACATGAGGCTGAGTTTACTCTTCCCCAGAGGGGACTCACCAATGTGTTTTCCGTACATGTGGTAGTAGAAGGAGACACAGTAATACTTGGCAGTGATATTGTAGAGGGGGCTGATGAGCCGGGCCTTGTCTCCTGTCACACGGGGCCGGGACGCCTCAATGAACATGTAGTAACCTGCAGAGTGAGAGGGAAAGGTGGGCAAAGGCAGCATGCACTGGGTTGCCCTCCAAATGATGGGATGCCAGTGTGGCTGGGAGACCACCCCTACTGTGGGAGACATGGCCTTGATCTGCCCAACAGCTCTGCGCGCACTGTGATCCTGGCCAGGGACACTTGCAGGATATCTGCAGCGCCTCCCCTGCCTCGGCTGTATTTAGAGACGCATGGGAGAGACAGGCATCTGCAGACATGCTGTGACTGCGTGTGGCAGGTGGAGCCCTGCACATGCACATCTGTCTGGGTGCACAAAGAGCCTCAGAGCTGACCGCACTGTGCAAGGAGAACACCAGAAAGAAAAACAATTCCAGACTAATTTCTCTGCCTCAAGTAGAGGGAGAGAGGGTTCGGTACATCTAGCATGAACAATATTGTTGTCTAAAGAGAACAATACCAAAGCAGTTGTTAACAGCCCAGGGGGGAATAGATTAGCCATTTAATTTGTTAGCATCATTTTCAGTGCTCAATCAGGTCAGTGTACTGAACACTAATGGGAGAAACCATTTCCTTGGCGAGCCATTGGATGTTTCCCATTTTCTCCTGAATTCAAAGATAAGTGTTTGCATACAAATTTACTTTTCTTATTACAGAAAAAGGGATGTAGTATCCACTTAAACTGGGAGCATGTGCTCCACACACAGCTAGGGTGAGCAATACATAGCACCAGTCTCCTCTAGCTATAGGTGAGGCTTCCTCCTGCCCCACAGGCAGCTCTTGTCTGGTCTCTCATGCTTCTGTACTTGGTATTAAGGAGATCTATTTGCATCCCTGAAAATTTCTTTAAGGAAACAGCTTGCTAAAACCTACAGGGCCATTTCTAGATGTCACAGATATTCTCCTACTTGTTTATCCATTTTTTTTCTTCAAAACAAGCATCAAACACTGCAAGAGCATTAGGCATCAGGCAATTAGCTGACAAGAACTAATCCTCACACTATGCCCTTCAACAAAGTTGTGGGTGTTTTAATTGTGTGTTTCATTCCAGTCAGTAACATGCAAATTAGCTGCCTGCTCCCTGCATCCCATGTGAAGTAGAAAGCAGATCAGCCTTCCGTCAGCTTCCAGAGCTGTAAGATTCCTGACAAGAGATGGTGTGCACCTCCCCTCCCCTGCCAAGCCAAAAGAAACCCAGACTTGTGCCTACCCTCTGGCGTACCGCTGATGTCTGTGGGGGGCCCCGTGTTGACAGTGCGCTTGGGGTTCTGGGTCAGGGCATTCTGCCGGGTCCAGTCAAAGTTGTCCATCTTGTCCTGCACGAAGCCACAGATCTTCTCGTCCTCAAAGCGGCAGGTGTTATCTGTGGGGAAGGGAAGGGAAGGAGCTGCTCAGCTGCTGCTTTTCAAAGACCCTTCCCAAACTGCCTGGGTGCTCACAGCAGTGCTATATCACCCCTGAGGCTCTGTGTCAAGCCAGAGGCAGATGGGCAGCCCCTGACCTCAGGAGGAGGCTGAAAAGGAATGCATCATAGAAATAATAGAAATCACAGAATGGGTTGAGTTGGAAGCCGCCTCAAAGTCTATTCCAAAACCAAAGTCAGTCCCAAGCCCATTGCCATGGGCAGGGATACCATTCACTAGATCAGGTTACCCAGAGCCCCATCCAACCTGACCTAGAATACATCCACAGATAGGGCACCAATAACATATCTGGGCAGCCTGTTGCAGTGCCTCCCCATTCTCTGAGTAAGGAATTTACTTTTAAAATCTAATTTAAATGTCCCCTCTTTTATTTAAAAATGTTCCCCCTTTTCCTATCACTACCCATAATACATCAGTGATCAGTGTTACTACAGAAGTGTTAATCCAGGCTGATAAATGTGATGGTGTGACAAAATGGAAAAAAGCTATTATGGCTAAAGAGATTCTCTGAGAGATCTGAAGGGGCAAATGTAGAGGAAGGTAAAAAGATCACCAAAGGCAAACTGGCTACAACGGCTTTTATATCAGAACAACTTGATGGTAGAATCATTTCCCCAGGAGAGAAGAAAAAGTAGCAGCAGATGACCCCCCTTCAGGCTATATATTTAACTAAACTATGACACACATGAAAAAAAATCAGCTGTGGAGAAGAGGTCAGCTCAGCATGACAAACGTGTCATTTAGCCAGAGTACATCTAATTTACACCAGCTAAAAGGCACATTTGATTTTGCAGCTTATGCTGGTTCCCCTAACAAAATAAAACATGTAGGTAAAAGATTTTTTATGTAGGATCAACGATATATGCAATAGGGCTCACTTTTATTACTACCACAAGACAGTTACACCCTACAGCAATATTGTAAGACAGATGAAAAATCTCATGCCTAGACATAACCCAATATGGACTTGAAGAGATTGGAATGAATTGGACATGACCAGGCTGAAGATTGTAACATTTGTGTTAAAAAGGTAGTTTTGAGTCACAAAAGCCAAGGTCAAAAACCTGCTTTACACTGCTGACACAATAGGAGAGGGATGGATAAAACAGGAGAAAAAGGTCCAAGAACCGATATGAAAACTGCAGTGTGTTTTGAAAAGTCCCTGGTCAGAAACCAGAGCTGGAGAATTAACCTGAAGTGGGATCTTGGACTTTGATATCTGCAAGCACAGATATCTTTAATTGCTGCTTTTAAGTGAGAGCAAGGAGGTGTGCTAAAAGATGAATCCATGAAAGAACACATACACAAAAGAAACCAAGGCTCTTGACAAGGGCTTGGAATATGCTAGAAACCTTATCAACGCCATGCTGGTGCAAGACTCAACTTCTTGGGGTTTACCTCCCACTATTATTTATCATGCCTAGATGAAGAGAAGCCCAAATGCCTCCTGGGACTCCTGCATTCTTATATCTTCAGTAATGACTTGCTCTGGTTCCTGGGCAGGCTTTTTCTCCTAGCATGTGTGACTCTGGCAGGACATGTAGGACAGAGCAGGGTCCTGAACCTATGGGCTGGGTGCCAAGGATGGGACATGCAAGGGAAGCTTTCTGCAATGCCAGGGCCAAAAGCTCGAGAAGCAGCACAATGTGATGGTAGGAGCTTCATACCATACACAACAAAATCTGTTCTTTTGTAACAAAGCACTACCCAAGAAATGAACAGAATCTTGACTTTGAGATGCTGCACCTTCTGGTGGCTATCCTGTCTTTTGGTGGCTAGCATCCTCCCCATCCCCTCCCATTTGGAAATGAAAATTACTAATCTAAACAGACATCAAAGGTCTGCACACCCCTGTGGTAGAGCACTGGGTTCCCCCTTCCTGCCCATCTCTTTCCAGCATCCTATCAAAGCACTGAGAAAAGAGGATGCAGCCTCCTGACGTAACCTGCACAAATGTCTTTGCCAGCATAGGTTAGACAATGTATGGCAAGCCAAGGGCCTGGTTCACAGACCAGGGCAGCTGCGTTTTCAGTAAACTCAGCAGGAAACACCACATGCCCACTCCTTTGGGCTGAGCACAGCCATCGGGAGCTTGTCTGGGCTGGCCACTTAACTGCTGATTAACCCTGGCTAAGTGCTTTCCACTCAATCTGCTCATTTCTAATTAGCATCCAAATCCAAATTAGCCACTGCTCTGCAGTGCCTGACACAGGGGCCTGAATGGCATCTGGAGCTGAAGGGGAAGAGAGCGGAGGATGCGGCAGATGCTTGCAGGGTTTGAGACAGGGTAACTAGGTGGGATAGGAGGCCTCTTTCATCCCCAGAACAAAGAGATGGAAGGAGAAAAGAGTCAGAAGACAGCTCCTAAGGGTTCTTCCTCAGCTGTTTTGGCTGAGAGAACGGAGTTCATGGCTGTACCAGATCCCCAGTAGTCCTCAAAGGAGATGCTGGAGCCCACAAGCTTGCTGATGTTGCTGGGTGGCGTAATACCCCTGGTTTCTCTCCACTGCACCAAAAATATCTGCATGACTCCAGCTGATGGGTTGCAAGCTGCAGTTCAAAGAGACACATTTTCTCTCAGAATGGCATTATCTTACGTGGCAGGATCCATAAGGACTGTCCTTTCACAAAAGCACCAGGGCAATTTGCACCTCTGACCCTGTTGAGAGCATGGACTTTCAAAGAAAGATGACATATTTTTCCAACACAGAATTACCTTAACAGGGAATATCAGGTGGAAAGCAGAGTTGGAAATGATTGAGAGGGAAAAAAACAAATGAGGAGGCACAGAAATCAAAGGAAAGGCAGATTAAGGAGAAAGCACAAGCTCAGGTGGAGATCAGAGAGTTGTGCAAGACAAGACAACCTGAGGACAGCCTTCCAAACTTACCACCAAGGCCTGGTTGTGCCAGCCTGGTGGACTACTGTGCCTTCATTTGTAAGAAGCCACACAAATGGGATGAGACTGCTCAGAGAAGTTGACTCAAAAGTCCATAGAGAGCACTTTTAACACCCAAATAGGACCCTGAGTGCATTTTATCTTCTCACTCAAACGCAGCTCCTTCCAGAAGGCAATACTTGTATCGCAGTGCCTAAAATAGAGAAGGATTCCATGCACCACAGATCAAGTAATGCTGTTGTTTAATCAACAACAGGATCCATCTTATGTGCAACACCACTTGCTGTGCAGGAGTTTGAACCACCACCTCTGCTTAGCTTGGGAGCTCTAGGCACTTTGCAACAACTAATGAACAAGTCTTCTTAATTTCTCAGTAGCATAGCAATGCCTCTTTCTATGCATCTTCTGCATAGAAAATAGATGCACAAAGTACAGAGAGACACATTTAAGGTCACAGAAGGCAGTGTCTAAGCTGGCAACAGAACCTAAGTGCTCTGACTCCTGGTCCTTTGGTATAAAACAAGACACAAGAAAGCAAAGCTCTGTGGTTTCTCTAAGCTACAGGGGAGGTGCCATGAATAACTACAAAGTGTTCAGTGTGGTTTGGGACACTGCCAGCATGTCACCTCTGGATGGTTATCAACAAGGTTCACCAGGACAAACCTGGCAGATCCAGCCAAGAAAAACACCTTTAAATCACCTGCTGTACCTCAGAGACCACAGAGGTGATCTGACTTTTGACCTTGACTGTGTGATTCAAACCTTCTTGGAGACTTTTGCCATTTGCCAGGGATCCTGGTTCATCCTCAAGGAGTAAAAGAAGCTTCCTGTTTAAAATTTTAGCAGTGGATTAAATCCTGAACACAGAAGTTGTTGTCTGGATTGTTACAAGTAAGGTGGAAGTGGCAGGGAGCTGGCTCCTCAAAAGCTGGATTCAGTGCTGTCTTTGCCACACAGATTTCCTTGGCAGGCTTTGCAGTGGTGGCAGCTCAGAGAGCAGAGATTTTTGCTCTCAGTTACAGACACCTCCATGCATTCCCAGGGGAGAGACCCTCTGCTATGGCTATTAGCATTTCTTGTTGCTTTGCCTTCTTGAGAAACATAATAGAGGTTTTCCTTTCAAGTCCTTAGGGGAAAGCCATCCCTAGTTCTGAAATTCTGCCAGATGAATGCAAAAAATAATGATCCTATTCTAGCTGCAGACTATGGGTGAATAGCAGATGGAGTGCACTTGAATAAAATTGCCTTCATCATTTAGCTGTGGTGTGACAACTGATACTGGCTCGGAGCATAAAGGACCCAGCTCTGAGCTCTGAGACCCAGCTCTGTTGCAGACCTGCTGTGTGACCCACAGGCTATCATTTTCTGGACATCAATTTCCCCATCTAGAAAATTAAGACAATGAGAACTGTATTGAGACCTCAGAGTACGTCATGATCTAAGAAAGAATATTTAACAATCTCTCCCATTGCAATTTTCTAGGGATTTTATACACAGTAATGGAAGAAAGTTTCACAATGCTGTAACTGGTTAAGTCATCCTATTTGCCACCAGGACACAAGGAACTGTCACCTCTTTTAACCTTTGCATTACAAAACATTCTTGAAGAATGGGCAAAAACTTAAGTAATCCAACTCTAAACAGAGGCTGATATCTAATTCCCACATGTTCTTACCTGAACAAACTTGGATTCCTCTGGACTCTGAGCATTATCAGAGACTAGACACACCAGCAACAGATGGTAAGCAACAAGTCAGGCTAATCTGCAACAATCAATATCTACCACAGATCACCACCCACTGTATTTGCCCATGGTCCCAAAATCATGGATTTAGCACCCCACACAGCCAGACTACAGGTATGTGAGAAACAGTATTGCTGCTCTGAAAGGGCAAGACAGGTTGGCCAACAAAAAAATAAATGAGCTATCCCATACACTTAATGACATCTCATCAAGGTTACATCTGATAAAACAAGGGAAACCAAAACACCCACGGAAGAGGAGCTGGAATGGCTTGTGGGGCAGCACTCCATAGAAAGCAAACATTATATCCAAATAAAATTGCAGAGGAGGTAAGGACAGAGCAGATTCTCCACCACTGGAATGTGGTCATGACATTAAAACAATCAGTTATTCTAAGAGAACTTTAAGGTAAAATATTAAAATTCAGATAATTCTTAAGCCATTTTTAAAATACAAATTCTGCTTTTTAGAACTAGATTAACTGATTTTTAAATTCTTACTGGAATCTCTAAATATTTGAAATTCCCAACATCTTTTGTTCACTTCCTCTGCTCTTCCTTGGCTTTCCCTTTATAACCCAATACCTGGCTCTGTAACCATGCCACACGCATGCCTGCCCAAATGTTATTAACATCTTATTAGGCTGAGAGAGAAAATGCATGAAGAAGTAATTGTATTAAGTGACTCTCAGAGTTTGTAAATTAATCACCATTGTGCATGCCCTTGGATCAGCCTGCCAGAGGCATTAATCATCTAATCTTTGCCTTTCACTCCAGAGCTTTCAATGTTTGCTCTCAGAATTTGGCTCAGCAGCCTAGTGTGACCTTTTCCCTGGGGTTGGTGGTAGCAGGGGAAGTACGAAAAGAAGAGGTAGCAGGAGGGATTTCCATGTTTTTGGGATGGAGAGTTGGGGAACTCAGCTATGGTCCAAAGAAAGAGCTAAAAGCCTTTGGGCTCTATTTTACTGGCAGCAGGACTGCAAGAAAAGGGCATATCTGAAAGCAGGTGTGGTAGGTCTGATTTTAGGCAGTCAGACTCAATGCATGGGCAAGGCCCTCATAACTGGCCCAGAGGTTCCAATATCTACCAGAGGCAGGGCAATTTATATCAAGAAGAAATCCTAAGTGTTTGGTTTACTGCATGAAAAACATGAGTGGCTGAGTTATGTTCCACCATAGGCAAATTTCCTGCAGTTTTTCTGGACTCAATCAAGCTGCCAAAGCTACCCCAGGTAGGCAATCTGAAGGCTCAATTTACAAAGACCCCAAGAGATTGACACAATTAGGACTGAACTTGCTCTGGGTTTACCAGTGATTTATGCAGTGTAAAAGCAAGTGGCAAAAGGCCAAACTTTGTCACTTCTACCTGTGGGCTGGGACACTTGCCTCCTCCAGCAAGTACTGAGAGACATTCTAGAGTAGGTCCCTGGCAATACGGTCTGTGTTTCCCAGTGAGTCTTCTATGGACAATATTTAAAGTAGATCAGGAAGTGAGGAAAAGAAAGCAAATGGAATCAGGAATTAGAGCCACAAAATCCCTCTGACTGTGTAAGAAGCTCCTACTCTCAGGCTTCATCAAACCATCCTCAGAGTGTGAACATGCAAGAACTCCTTGTGGCTGCCTTAATGAGAGAGCTCCCTATCCTGATTCCGCCATCACCTAATCCTGGTTTCTCCTCCCTGCTGGTACCCTGCAGTGCAGCAGTAGCACTTACCTACACATAGAGTAATACATAAAAACACTGAATACTGACTCAGCAGCTGGAAATGGAGAAACAGCCCCATGGTCTCTATGGCCCACTAGCAAGTAGTTTGCCCATCTCTGCCCACCTGGGCTTACATCCTACAGTCAAAGTGGAGGGACCTTCTTGCATCTCCAGGGGAACATTACCCCACTACTTACAGCAAGCTAAAACTTCTCTTTTATGCTCAATGGGCACTGTCATGTTGGTGTTAAAGAACATCATTCTTAGACATTGTGTATTCTGCTCTCAAAATCAATGGGAACTCTGAATACTCAATACAGATGGGCCTGCATCTTGCCAAGAATAACCAGAAGGTAAAAAAGCAAGTTAATAGTGATGACACTGAAGGGGAAGAAGAAAGGGACTGTGCTTAAAGGGTTTGCAGGAAGAGACAGATCTGAGCTGGAGATTGCTTCATACAAGCTTGCAGAGATACCAAGTGTATCATTCCTAGCCAGAAGAGGATGAGGAATATTCCTAAACACAGATATTTTGGGGGAACATTTAGTAACCTGCTTACTGGAAGTAGATTGCTTGTGCTGGGGTATGGGAATGGGTGTTCAAGATCACAGTCTACCCTGTCACAAAGATACCAGGTGTGAGTGAGAGGCATATCCCTGGCATAAATCTCCTGGCAAATCTCAAGGTACAACAAATGGCAATATTTACTGGAAGTTTTAGTGTATGCAAATTCATCCTCTTTTGGGGAAAAAAATTTGACAAAGTCAGCTGTATGTTCCAGCTGCTTGTCTTGCCTGATCTGCTGGAGCACTCGATTAATGTACATTACATTCAAAGCATTAACACAAAGGTCTTGTTGCTTACCTGTTGGATTTGGATAGTTGATTGCTGGAAAAAAAAAATAGAAAAACAAGTTAAAACAAAAGCACAAATCATAATCAAAGTCTGAAAAATAAAACAAACACATCAAGAAAGGTCACAAATGCACAAGTCTCCTGGCAGCATCCCCATGAGAAAGCAATGCTTGGTGCCTGTTTTGGTGATGGAAAAAGATACGGACACTCTGATCCAAGCAGCAAGAGACCTTAAGAAAACCCTACCTAAGAGGTGAACCTGGAATCAAAGGAAAACCCTTCTGGCAACACAAGTAGTTTCCTTCTGGAGTACTCAGTGGGATAGCACCCACTTAGATACCAAAGCTTGGTATCTGAGAGGGACATCAAAGCAGTTTGATGCACTGTGGATGCTGGGGACACTGGACACACTGTCAATCCATGGGACAAGCAAACCTGATAGGAGAAGATCTGTACTTTCTGCTGAAATAGAGGGTCCAAACTCCCGTTGGAGAGTAAAGGAATCATAGATTTATGGGAATAGAGAGAGCTGTGAGCTGTTGGATGATGGTAAGAGAAGTATGGTCCACGTATAACAATGAGATAATCTGGGATTCAAGGTATTGGACAGAGCTACAGATTTAGGAGTGGCTAATTAGGATAGGAATCACGCATTCAGTCTCCTGAAATTCTCTTACTTTCATGGGTGTGTGGCTAATATACAGCATCCAGTGGCTATCTTGTATTATAAACCACTGTACCACAGGGAGTTGCAGCATGGCCTGACTGGGGTTTTGGGGATCTCCTGCCCACAGGGTGCAGAGTGCGAGTTAGAGCTGCTGAGTGAAGGATGAGTGGAGACTGACCTTCAGAGATCTCTAGTGCTCTGCATTGATGGCAGCATCCAAAGTACAGTCGAACGTGATAGCACTGTGCCATCAGAACTCCTCAGAGCACAGAGACCCACCTAAGGGTCACAGAAGAACACCTCTCTGCATGCCCACATCCCCAGGCCTGAGGCTCGGACCTGCTCTCGTAGGCAGGACTGAGGAGGAGACACCTACGTTCCATGTACCGGATGACGCGGGCAGACATATCTCCAGCCCCAAAGCTGGTGATGGGCGTCAGGCGAACTTCATAGCTCTGAGGCACTTTCAGGTTGGGTAAGATGTGCTCCAGCAGCAGGCCTTTCTCCATTTTCTTCACAGGAATGAAGGTTTGGATGGTATTTCTCTGAGACAGCTGCACAGAAAAAGAACCCATAGTGTTATGAAAATCCTGAAACTGAAAACCGGGGAATCGTATCCATCGTCTAACACCCTATTTCTCCTCTTTCTATACAGATCTACACCCAGTTGCTCCATGAGGTCTTCACGCAGTATTGGTTTGAAAATTGCCATCCCTGGTACAGAACAGTGATCAGAAGCCTGAGTTCCCCCTGAAGGGAAATCTTGGTGTCCTTCAATGGAGGGACCATAGGGACAATTTGAACTACAGGTCCTGAAGCAACTCTGCATCAGAAGCAGTGGTTTCAGGAGGGAGAAAATGAACCCAATTCACCCCTGTTAGTACACTCAGGTCCTGTGCAAACACAGCATGGCATTGCACCAAGATACCCTTCAATTCACAATCACTGCTGCGGAATTCATTCATTTGCTGTCTGGGCAATGTGGCACTTCATTTGGTGTCTCACTACTACCAAGCAATCTACTACCATACTTCCTCAGAAACCTTCCATAGGGTCCATCCTTGGACTGCCTCCACAGACCAGAGCAAGGGGTCTATTTCAAGCTGATGGTTCTCTGGGGTCACTCACAGGCTCCCTCTTCTCTGATTCCCATTGGAAGGGGCTGAATTGTGTTAGCTGAACCATACCATCTAAACACTGCTCAGTTTGCTAAGGCAGCAGGGAAGTTTCAAGAAAACAATAGGGAAAATATTGTTATCAGTATCACCACCACTAAAAATGATGAATTACATGTCAGTGAAACTTCCCTGCCATGGTCATGCTTGCTTGGCTGGGAAAGAGTAAGAATGAGGATTGCATTGTAAAGATACAATTTTCCTGCCTGTTGCTGTGCAGTGCCTGGATCCTTGTGGCAAGATACGTTACTGGGGATGCTGGTGCTGGCAAAAAGACCATTGACAGGACTTTCGATGGTCCAGTGTCAACTAAGCTTTCCCTTGCCTCTGATACATCCTCTGGGCTGAAGTTTTCATTGCAAAGGCAGTTCTCCTGCCAGGCAGTTTCAGTGTTCATCATTAACTCTGAAGTTATAGGATTACTGGAACTGGGATACATGGAGGAAGGTTTACAGCAAATCAGTGGGGCAAGAAGATGGAGTAAGGGCACAGCAGAAGCGAAGGCCACTATCAAAGCAGAACAGGGGGCAGTGCTGATGTGGTGCTTAGTAAAAACAAGTACAAGCAATCTCTCCTCTGCCTGTCTCCAGCTCTCACGTATGTAACTCTTAAGTTCAAACTCAGAAGCAATGGCTGCCACTGTAGAGCATTCTGTGCCAAAGCCCATTCATTTCCAACACAATCAGGACCCACTGACCCACCTCCTTGATCTGCCCACAGTTTGGATGCTGGTCCCAAATGAAGGGGCAGGGACAGGTCCTTGGGAACCTGTGGTTGCATGTGGTTCTCACAGTGAAAAATTCCGCACCTGCCTTACAGATTGTACCTAAAGGAGACTTTGTACCTGCACACATCAGGGTGTAAGTTGCTTGAGGAACTACTTGCTGCGCTCTCCTCTTCCTCCCCTGGAAAGATGGAGCAGAGAGCTGGGAGCTGTTCTGGTGCCTTCCCCCAGCTTGATGCTGCCCTATAAGGCACCTGGGGGCAGTCCTAGTGGGCAGGACCAGGGCAGGGGTTCCCAGAGGCACCAGGATGCTGCCAGGATTGGTTCATATCAACAACGCCCTACCTGCACACATGCCAGCTGGGTTCTGACCCAGCTGGCATTCCTACTGCTCAACCCTCCCATCTGCCAGCCCTCCACACCATTGCTCTGGCCAAGGAGTGGCACAGCTGGCTCCCAGGGGCAGGGACTTAAGCTAGGCTCATTAACACCAGATCCCAAATTATCTGGGAGAAGAGGAGCAGTCAGAAGCCAGAAGCAGAAGGCTGGAGTGGTACAGCTCCTAATATGGGACTTCTTGGGGAGCAGAGTGTGACTGGGAGGGCTGGCAGCAGCTCCTCCCCAGAGGCTGCCATTTGCTGGGGTGTTAGGAAGGCAGCCAGCAAACAGGAGGAGGTCAGGAGCCATTTCCCTTGTCTAGATATAACCTTTAGAAGAGAAGCAAAATGGAGAGTCAGAGAGAAGCTTGAGGGTGAGATTCAGACAGTGCAAATTCCACCTCCGCTGGGAGTTGGGTGGAATTTGGGTATCTAAAGCTTCTGGGAGCAAGGTCAAATCACATACTTTCCCACATCATCTAATCCAGGACAAAATGAGAAATCAACCTCCAATCTGGACTGCAAAGCTCTGGATCCTCTAGTTGAGTCTATCCTCAGGGACTTATGTAACCAAAAAATAACTGGCTGCCACCCAGGTTTGGATGGAAAGCAGAAATAATTAAAGGCACATATGCTTCCTATGGATTGCAACCTCGCTGCTTTCTAGAAGAGACCTGGATCACTAGGTAACGGGAAAGGCACAGTCAAGGCTCAGCAGGTGTCTGCTCCTGGTGCTCAGAGGTAAAGTTTTAAGAGGTCTTTTCCCTTTACCAAGTATTTTGTAGCAATGTCTTCTCCCAACCTATGTCCTGTCTCTATCCAATATGCAACTTGGACTGACACGGAAACGGGCTGCCAGCAAGACTGCCCTCTGCACATCTTTACTACAGTCTCTACAGTCCTGGCATCACAACAGAACTGGCTCTGGATGTCTTTGGAAAGACTGGCTTCTCTGTGAAAAGCAGCATGGGCCCTGAGCTAGCTGCAGCTGTCAGTAGAAAGAGCCAGGTGTGCTGCCAGCACAGTTTAAAGGGCATGAAATTAGTGCAAGGAAGAAAAGGGGGCAGCTCCAGCCAGCTGCTTGGTGTGTGCATGTGGAGCAGGTGCTGGCTTGCAGTCACTAGCACAGGTCCAGCAGACAGAGACACAAAGGCCAAAGTCTGCCTCTGCATCCCCCCTCCTTAAACAAGCTTTGTGTCCCTAATTGCCAGCAGCATGTCTGTGCACAGCTGCATGCACCAGTCCATTAGGAGACCATTTTTCAATCCGCTTCAATTGCCAGCTGTTTCGCTTTCTCCTGCTCCATGTGTTCTCATGTTATCCTGGTATCTTTGTCCTTCCACCCCCTTCTCAGCCTCTCCTCTGGATCACTTTGACCCCATGTTCCAGTTTAATATTGCTGCAGTGCAGTTAATAAAGCAGAGGCTGGCGCAGAGGACAGGGAAATACCGGCCATCTTATTAGAGATACTGAAGCCTCAGTGGAGGAGCTCATGCTACAAGCTCATTCATCACCAGGCTCAGGAAACTGGCTCAGGGGCCAGAACAACAGCACTGCACAAAGCCTCTGCCTTTACCTCCTTCCATTCCCAATAATCTGAGGAAGGGGATGGGAAAGGAAAAAACCCAAACAAATCCACAGTTCCTACCAGCTGGCTGTGAATATTATACAGGCTTCAGAGGTGAGAATGTTCTTGCAGAATAGGTTTTCTAGAAACACCTTACAAAGGGAAAAGTCAGCCCCATGTTGTTTGTGTGCATTCACATGCATGGGTATGCAACCTGCCCTTTTCCCTGTCCCTAGCCCTGTCCCTGTCACTGTAAGCAGTATTAGCAATCAGGGGAGAACTCACTCACATGCACTCACCCACCAAACCTCTTGTATGCTTGATGTCTCTATTTTGGCAGAGGAATAAAACCCCTTTGCTCCCAGAGTTCAGAGAAGGGCAAAACATGGCTACAATCTAGGACACAGCAGGGGACGTACACTCCTGGCTGACAGGGTCCAGTCCCCTGTCACCAGAGGGGCTGCCTCTGCTTATTAATTATGTATGTATCACATCTTACCTTAAAAGTGTTCCTTGTGGGCCTGCTCCTCCCCCTGGACATCTGTTCCAGAGCCTAACTTAATGTTCTCATTTCCAGACTAAATTTATTCACATGCAGCTTGCACCCAGTTATCTTGTGCCAGTAGTGTTCTTTAGCTTCAGTGGCTCTTTTCCCTCACTGCTGCTTGACCCCCTGATGATTTACAGATAGGAATTTCATCACCTCTCAGCCTTTGCTTTGCTGGGTTGAGCAGGCTGAGCACTCTGTGACTGCTCTTGTAACACAGTCTCTCACTTTCCAGGATTGACTCTACAATGTTTTTCTGCATGATGATCTCACTTGCTGGAGTTCAGTGCCCTGGCCTGCATATAGGACGTAACATCTGGGAGTACATTTGCCCTTTCTCACGCCTGCATCTTTTCAGCAGCTCCTTGAAGTCAACTCACTTGCTCACTGCATTCATCTTCCAAAGATGAGCTCCCAGCCTGCAGCACCTGCCTTTGAACTACTGCATTTCATCCCACCAGAACCACTCTCAAATTGTTTTCTGTCTTTCAGATCTTGCTTCCAATCCTTCCTAATCCTTCACCAAGGTGGCATTGTCTCCCAGCCTGGTGTCAGCTGCACAAAATTTCAAGAGCACAATCCTAATAGGGGATTCTGAACTCTGGCTCGTATCAGCTGCAGAGAAGATGCCTGCCTACTCTGAAAAAAACTATTTGGGTAAATTTTGGGTAGTGAAGAGATTTGGTTTGTATATGAAGAAAGTCATTGTGATGCTTCTTTATAATCTCTCATCAAACTTTCTCTGCCTTACACATTGAATTAAAATATTTTCTTTGGTTAGTACTTAGTCACCATCTTGGATAGAAATGATGTCAAGCATTAACCTCATTAATTAGAGCATTAAGGTAAGTTTAAAGTTGGATTTATTTCATTTTCCTTGCTTCATAACCATTACTCCTAATGGGTTTCCAGTACAAATAATCACATTGCAAGCACAAAGCTGTCATTTCCCAGACAAGCACATTGGTGAACTGAAATTCATGCCTATGTTTTTGATCAGGCAAGCACACAGGCTAAAATCCTGGGATTAAGCAAGGATGGATGCCCAAACCAAATCCATTATTCAGTCTAAATGAGGAGTCCTGGCAACTTTTTGTACTGAACTGTCCTTTATCAGGAGGCCCAGTTTCTCAGCTGATATATTCCCAGAGAGGACACCTGGAGCCTTCAAGGCTAGGAGTCAGTCTCTCTCTCTTCCTCCTGCACAGGCAATCAGCTGCCCATCCTCATTAGATGCCAAGAGCAGCAGTTTATGGCTTCCTAGAGAAGCCAAATTGGTGCTGTCATGAATTACTGTAAGTGCTTGTTCCACACTCTTCAATAATGTCTTTCATTAGGATCTGATCAGAAAGCAATGTGTATTTTATTAGCGTATGTTCCCTGGTCTAAGGAAGAACAGACCTAGCCTTGACTCTGTCAGAGAGGCAGTCAAGCACAAGCTTTAACTGAGCCTCTCTTCTACTGCCTCACAGCCTTATTTTCAACCCTGAGGGCATATGCAGTCCTTCTGTTTCAGACTGGAAGCTCTCTACTCTTATTGCAAGTTCCTACCTGTACTGACTCTTGACTGTGCACAGCAGAACCTGAAATCACCTCTCTGTCTATTGTATGGGCACGAGCTGGGTAAGAGACAATATCTCTCACGTTCCTCCACATCTCCCTCTTGCAGAGAGCAATGGTTCCAGACTCTTTTGAGCCTCACATCTGAAAATCAGCACTGCTCAGTGCCTTACTGGATCCATCTTTATACCCACCCCTACATCAGTAAGCACAGTCTCCTCTTCCACCAATTTCCTTGCACTGGACACACTGGCTGCTTGCAGCCAGACCCATGCACGTGTCTATGCACTGTGCTGTCAGCATTTCTGGCTCCAAAAAAAAAAGTAATTTAGCTCTGCATAGCCCAAATCTGCCCAGCTGCAGTTAGGTTGAGCTCTGAGCTACTTTGCCTATAATATGGGTGTAACTTGCAAGCAGGACATGCTCCAGGAACAGGAGCTTCATTTCTTCAGTTCTCTACAGATCCTGGCAGAACCCTCTGTTAGGACACCTTCACCCTTGAAAACAACTCATAAAGGATGGGGTTGATGCTTCCTGGAGCAGGAATAGCATTTTTTGTGATTCTAGGCTTTCCAGTCTGGTACCTGTAATGAAGGTTTGTAGGTAAGTATTATTCATAAGTATCATTCTTTATAGACAACCTCTAGGCTGTCTATAAAGAAGAGGCAGAGGCAGCACAGGATATGCAGGGAGACCCATAAAGCCCTTCATATTGCTCCATGCTGCCTGCTTCATTTCTGTATGATACACAGCTAAACCATCCATCTACTGCCTACTCTTTCCCTTTGTGACTAGCTATGGGAGAGACTACATCTCTCTTCCAAACCCCTTCCCTTCACAAAGTGTTATCTCCAATGTGTTCTAGGAAGTGAGAGCCAGGGGAAAAAAGAAACAAAAACATGAACAAAACTGAAAAAAAGCAAACAGAAACTAAAGAAAGAAGAGGTAGAAATAGGAAGGGGAGTAGGAAAAGGCACAAAGGTCCACAAAGAAAAGATGGTGAAGTAGTAGGACTGACTACTAAAAATAACAGATGAGCAGAGTAAACAGGGGGGAACCACATCACAACCTATCAACAGGAATTTTGAGAAAGACTCAATACTAGCATGTAACCCTTGAACCACCAAAGAAGTGTGGATAAGAGATGCACAAAAAGGACTGACTTTAATACCTGGCAAGCATTTTTCATTCTGTACTCAGCTTTGAAAATGCAAGCCAAGAGCCTGCTGGATATGAACAAGCACAGTGGTGTGGAAACAACATCTGTGTCCTGCAAAGCTGCTATGAGGGGTCTATTGGTTTGGGGAATCTGATTATATCTTCTCTCACATTTTTCTTGCCCAAAATGAACACTGAACAGTGGTGTTAGCAGCTAGAAAGACATGAGATGTTCCTTCTAGATGTGTTTTAAGATCCTATGAGCCTTTCCAACAAGATTATTTGAATTGCTCTTCTCAGTCAGTGTAGTGTTCTGAACACAGATAAAACTAGGACATGTGCTGGAAATATTCCCTTGTCGTAGGAAAGCTAAACAATAGCCTGCTTTCCCCTCTTGCCCAGTTAAGTACTTGAATGGCATTAAGAGCAGACCTTCAAAAAGTCAATGTTAAGACAAAATCTCTCTGCATGGCCAGACACCTTGTAACACTGTCAGCTACCCTGTTTTGGGCAGGTTACCTTACACTTTGGATCTGGCTGAGACAGAGGGAATTTTCCCAATAGGAGCCCTCACAATGCTGTGCTTTGTGTGGCTAGCTAGTACGAACTTGATAACACACCAGTGTTTGGCTACACAGCACCAGTGCTTTGTTTTCCCCACAGTACCAGTGCTATCTCTCCAACACTCTCCCCTCACCAGTAGGCTGGGGGTGAGCAAGATCTTGGGAGGGGACATCATATCCAGGACTGCTGATTCAAATTGACCAAAGGGATATGAAGGTATGACTGTGACATTTGTCTTCCAGAGCAACTGCTACGTGTACTGAAGACCTGCTTCCCACAAAGTGACTGGACATTGCTTGCTGATGAGAAGTAGAGAATAAATTGTTTTCCTTTGCTTCTGCACATGGCCTTAGATATTGGTTATTAAACTGACTTTATCTTGACCCATGCGGTTTTTTCAATCTTATTTTCTCTCCCACTGTCCTGCAGAGGAGGGGAGAATGACAGAGCAGTTTGGTGGGCACCTGGCATCCAGCCAAGGTCAACCAACTACACTTTACTTACTTTTGATAATCACAGAAGAGAAATGATACCTTATGACTGAAGCACAACTAATCTGCCACTGTTCATATTACTAATTTTCCCAACTAACTGATTACAAATGACCTGTGGACTAGGGAAAACCAGCTCAGGAAAACCATGTATCATACTGAAGAGCAATTTGTGAATTGAAAAAGACAGAATTAATCAAACTAATTCAGTAGTTAAGCATCATTTGCTAAGATCTCATGGGCAAAGGGAAGAAGTCCCAATTGTGGCATTGGAAACTGTTAGTCTACCAAAGGGGGAAACTTTATCCCATGGCTACCAGTCATTTCCACTGAAATCACACCTGATCCATCAGTGCTGGTCAGGCCTGTGCCAAGCTGTCCTAGCCACCCTTGTAGAAAACACTCTGATCCTCTGGCTGACAGAGCCAACAGCAGCCATGGCCAGGCAGACAACTCCACCTGCAGTGAGTAATGGCCAGGGAAAAACTCCCTTCCTTTGTGCCCATGGAGGCTCTGCTGTTGTCGACTCAGCCAACCCAGAGTACAAACGGGAAACATGGAAAAAGCTCTTTGTTTCCACCCCCACCAAACATTCAGCTATCCTGGGATCTTCCCTTATAACAGAGGTGGAGAAGACCTTGTTCTAGCAGCATCTTCTGTGACAGATTGCTACAGATGAAAAGAGAGATGGCTCAATGTGCTATCATCTGCAGTGACTGATGGTGTGTCCCATTTCCAAGCAGCAGAGAGCACAGCTGAGGTAAAATCCTGCTGTCTTCACTCCCACACACCTATGGCAAAGTCACTGCTTCACTTCCAGGTCCCACACAGCAATCTTATTAAGCTTCTAGGACTGCTTGTCCACCATTTGTTATTGATCAGCCATCTCTCCTTCCACTGGCATGTAGCTGACACTCAGTCCCAAACCCCTCCTCCTCTGCAGCCTAGTGAGGCAGTGCCTCCTCTCCCCTTTCTTGCTTTCCTTGTCTTTCCATCATGATGGCTGTTCAAACCATCCATCAAGCACAGTTCCCACTGGCACTGGCTTATTTCTGCATTCTTTTACACCTCTTCCTAAGGGATGAATCCTGCCCAGCATTACGTAGGCCACTAGCACAACTGAATGCAATTGTTATGAGAGCACAGATATAATCTGCCTATTCTCACTGCCTGAACAAAAGTTGAAATAAAAAAAAAAACACCAAAAAAACAACATCAGTACGGAGATAGGATAGTTTTTCCACTACACAGGATGGTTCTGAAGGTAGATAGAATTGTGTTGATTTGACATCCCATATGACAGCGGCCGGTGAGCAAACATCAGACAAACATGGCAGACAAGGTAGACAAAAAAGAAGAGAGGACTAGAGAAGCTTTCTGACAGATGTGACTTATAAGCCATCCTGTAACAGAAGGTCTGCTTTGAGATTCAGTGGTGGGCAAACACTGTGAAGCCAAGTGACTGGAGTCCCCAGTCCTAACACCAATGAGAGAGGACCAGCAGAGACTGTATCAACTGCAATGATGAACAGGAAAAGGGTGTGGTTTGTCACACCCCATGAGTATTTCAGTCTGCACAGCATCTCACATGCAGCCAAGGCCACGGTGTGCTGCTTCAGGAAAAGCCACTCTCCCTTCCTGGTTGCAGCCGGCTGTGACTGTGATGCTCTAGGTAAAGGGACTCACACATCCCTGTTCCATGTGCCCTGTCTGTGTCCTACCCTGGACGCCAAACTGTCCGATTAAGCACCCTGTCAGCTGGAGGATTTTTTGGTGGATGTGGCACCACATTCCCTTTTTCCAGGTGACACCAGGCCAGTGCATCACAGAGCACATTTTATCCAGAGCAGGATGGTTACCTCCATAGCTCACAAGCTGCAACTCTTCTTTAAGCTTTTAATTTTCTAGTAGGAAAACTAGCATAGCCCTGACAGCTTTTCAGCTAAGTCCTAAACCACATATCACCTCCTCAGCTCTTGCAGCATCTCCCAGCTGAAAACCTCACTGCAATACTACTGTAGGAATACACAGGATGGGGCCAGTGGGCCACAGTGCACCATAGAACCTTGGGATGAGGGCTGTGGACCCAACTTGGTCTGCAGCAGTTGCCATGGCAATGGCAGCATTGTGCTGTGGAGCCAGCAAAATGTCAGAGCCTTTGTAAAGCGAGTTTGGCCACCCTGTACTCTGCCTTGTGCAGAGCTGCCTCCTCACCAAGCCTTTGGTGTCCCATCCTTCTCCACCCCTTGCTCCAAGGTACAGCCCCCAAGCAAGCCCCAGCTGCTTGTTTTCCCAATCTTTGTCTGAAGCCATGGTTGCATGTGCAGCAGAAAAGGAATTTTGTTCACCTCCCAGGATACGTGCCTGGGCTGCTGCAAGAGCCACCACTGCTCAAGTACATCCCCTTTCCGCAGTCACAGCCTTTTCTAATCTGGGACCCAAAGGCATTCTCAAGCAAACATTCGTGGGTAAGTGTGGGTGGGTGCACTTCTCGTTCATCCTCCCTTTCGTTCAGTACCACCCCTGCTCAGTGCATAGAGGGAGAGACCTCCCTGCCCTCAGAAGGGTGGCCAGCTCCAGGAGCCAATGAAGCCTGCAGGCTTCAGTAGACAGACACTGCCAGCTCAGAGGCAGAAATGAAGTGATACAGACCCACAGTCCCTGGGCCTCGACATAAAACCTCTCCTGCTGTGTTGGGATGGCCATCAGTGGAGTTAACCTTCCACTCTAATCACAGTCATTAAATTCCTGCCAACACCCCTGTCCTATGTCTGTCCCAACAGCTCTGTTATCTGTCACCTTCCCACATGGTATGCAGACTCCCCACTGCTGCAGCTCTCATTAATGCTGCTCTGGCTGGCTGATGAGGCAAGTGGCAGCCGGCTTCCAAGCCAAGATGAGTTTTGTAGACAGCAGGGAATGTTTATCCAACATGGAGGGGATGAAAGTACAAACAAAGAGAGACCATACAATCGCTCAGGCATTGCACAGGGCCAGTCTCATTAGACGGTCTCCGTGACAGGAATTAATCAGAAGTGACAACCTGGGGAGTTAATTTAGCAAATGGGTCTGGGGCCTGGCCCAGTGCAAATTTCAGGGGTATGTCTGGCATGTAGACTCAGCCTGCTCTGAGGAGGGGAAAGGCAGGAATGTATAAAGCTGGCCTACTTCTGGCCTGAGCCTGTGTATGAGAAGGTACAGAGGAGAGAGCAGCCTCAGGTTGCCTTGAGGGGAACAATGAAGATTAAACTTTCCTACTGCACCAAAAGCTTCTCCTTCCTCTTTCTCTTGCAGCCTCAGGTCACATATGGGTTCCAGCTCATTAAGTGCACAGTTATTCTGCCACTATCCCCCATAACCATAACCACCGGCCCAGCTTAGATCTTTCTTCCGTGATGCAACCTGCTTGCAATATTAGATGGCTTTTCATTTCTCTTTAATAGTAGAGCAGAGCCCTGGGACGGGTGTAAAATACACAGAGAGAAACAAGCAACTTAAAAGGCTTTTTATTTTTTAAGCAAAGATCTGGTTTGAGGAGGCTGCTTTGAATCCCCAAGCAATGAAAATCATTTTCAGTTTCGAATGCAGTATTTCAGAGATTTTTCTACACTGCAAGAATACATGGAAGAAAAAAAAAATTGACCAAACAAGGAGCCCAAAAGCCTTGTGGCATCTGCCCACAACCAAACCACCCAAGGCTGTGACCTCATTGAGGTCACTGGCTAATGTGAAGTAAGGTAGTTGGTATTTGGATCCATTGTCTTGCAGCAAAAAAGGAAAAACCTCCAAAGATGTCAGGACAGATGGCTGTGAGGCCCCCACTGTTCTTCATTGGGCATGTTTTCCCCTCTGAATTGTCACTCATCAATGCCACTGCCTAAGCCCATCTGAACGATACCCTCCAGGAAATTACAGCCTCTTTGCCAAGACATAGAGTAGAGGCTTCACAAGAAGCTTGCTCCAAGTTGGTGTCATATGCACTTTCCTGGGTCAGTGGCTCCAAGCTGTCAAGGTTGGTTTTAATCATAAGTTAATTCTTATTCTACTGGAACTGGTGCATCTGGTGTGCCACTCAGCCTGCTCTGCAGCGCTGGGAACAATCAGCTCTGGTCGAAATGCCTCTGCCCATCTTGCTCGGAGCTCCCACACATTGCTTAGGAAACCAAATTCCTCCAGACTGATTGCAATGCCCCCAGAAATGTCCTAGGAAGCTTCTGAACAGGAATAATTGGAGGAGGCATGGTGGCAGCCAATTAATAAGCAGCACTCTGACTCTCACCCAGCCCCATTTTCAGCAGCTGCAGCAAGCATTTTTAATGCAAGAATTCCCAGGTGCCTTGCAAAGCATCCTGCTACTTGGGGATCTTCATATTACATATGCCAAGAGCTCCTTGAGCAAACCAGGGAGTGTGAAATGAAAACTTGCAAACTAAATTGCAACCAGTGAGCATTCCAGGTGGTTTTCTTTTGAATTCCAGTTTAGGAAGAGTTAATTCTCCTCTTTTCATCCCCTCTTCCCCCTGACAGCCCCTCACCTACCCAAGACTGCAAGCTGCCACATTCATTCATCCTGAAGAGCCCCTGCCATGGCCACTGAGACTGCAGAGCTCCCAGGACTGGGGGAGAAATTGGCCTGGCTGTCTGGGCAAGCTTTCCCCAGCTTGATGCTGGCAATAGACCAGTTGTATCTGGCCATGTGTAAGGCCAGTTTCACCTAAGGAGAATATTCCACTTTAATCCGAGCTCTCTAGGAGGATTTTTGTGCCACCACAGCTAGTGCCCAGAAAGCCAGCATTTCCAGGAGTGTGTGCAGGCAAACAGCAGCTCCACAGTCAGGCAGACAAATCCCCTTTCTTAAGAGCTCTCCAGTCAGTAACACTTTTAGGCTTTTGAGCTTTTCAGTTATATTCACTAAGGCCACTATGTTTTGCAGTCCAACAATGGAACAGAAGGATGCACAGCTTAGTCCAGGGGACCCAGCACAGAGAAGAAGGTGCAATAAAGCAGCAGAATCTGCAGGACATGGGAGAGGGTGATGGAACAAGGGAAGGAGTGAAAGGTCAGAAGGTGTCACAAGGCTGCTTGGAGCCAAGTGAGATATCACAGTGACAATACTGGGAAGGCAGCACATGAACAGAGGGAAACAGCAGGCTGGATGTGAGAGGGGGTGTGATCCTCTTGGACAAGGACATGAAAAGGGCTCCATAAGACCTCAATATGGCTCATGGAGGTGGACACCTCACCATGAAATGCAAGTGTTTTCATTGGAGAAAAGCCAGGAGGAGGCAATACCATGAAAACCTTTTCCAATGTGTCTTAGTTTCAGCCAGGGCAGGGCTCATTTTTTACAGCAGCATCACAACAAAGTGTTTTCCTTCTTGTGCTTGACAGAAGTGGGAACAAAGCTTCCCTCTCTCTTCCTCTCTCTGCCTTTCCTTATTCAGTCCCAGGCCACCATGACGACACCTGTAGCTATTTCTAAGAGCTTTCCCATACTTATGACTGGGGTACAACAGGGCCTCAGTATCATGCTCCTCTAAAACATAACACTCAAGAGTCACAGCTATGTTGTGATGCTGCACAACAGTAACAGCAGTAACCAATGGGGTATGAACCAAACTGGGTGTGTTTGTTTAAATTTGCATGGCACGCAGGTCCCTCCATGTCGTAACTTAAAGCAGAAAAGTGATTTTCCCTTTCCTTGATCCCTTTTAGTAGGAGCTCAGTGAAGGATAGAACCAAGATTACTTTTAGACACTGTACAAAAAGGAAAAAAACTCAATGTATTGGAGAAAGATAAAGCCCACAGATTTGTTCATTGAGTTGCAGTGCTGATAATAGCAAAACTTGGCTCAGAGGGAAGATCTACTCTGACAAACTGCCTTCATTATTAGATGCTCCCCTGGGTCCTGTATTATTATTAAGTACTGACAATGTGCTCCATATGGTGTGAGTAACAAACAAAGGCTGTCCCACCCCAGAGAGCTCACAATCAAATGGAGACATAAAACTGGAACCTACTGTGCAGAACTAGACGAAAGAGACACTTGAATCTTTTTAATTATTTTGTTTTCTATCTGCACTAAATAAAATTTTCCTTGCAAAATGAATTTTCTTCTCAGCCACCACTGAATGGCACAAATAACCAATTTTACGTGTCCCCATTTTTCAAAAATGTTGAATGCGGGCGCTTTGCTGGGCGTGGATGAAAGAACCTTGCAATCCTGCTAAGATAATGTGCTCTTTAAAAACATCAAACTCCTTTCCCTAACCTTCTCCAACCAGTGATGTCTTCAGATTTCACTCAGTTCTCTACCCTCTCTAGCCCCCAACCCCCAGTATGATTTTCCTTCAAACTCAGAAACCTTGAAACCCACTTCACTTCCCCTGCAGAGTTCATACAGTCCAAATAGCTTAGTTAGTGTGATAGGATGAAAACCTTTCTGCAACACAAACAGACATTGACTTTTTCCTGCAGTTCCTGCCTGGAGAGCTCTTTAGCTTATTCCCTTTTTCCATACGAGCGAGGAGGATGGAATTCCAATCGTTTGAATCTTTGGTCTACAAAATCTACCAACTAATGACTATAAGGCATTGTTCCCACTAAAACCCCATTCAAAACACTGAGCATGAACAGCCCAATGGGGGCCGCAAGGCTTTGAAAGACCTTGACTGTACCCAACCCCAGAGGTAAAAGTGAACACTGAGTTGTGCACTTGGCCGGTCTCTTCCATTCAGTGGGGAAAGTGCAAGAGCATCAGGATCTACCAATTTCATCACTTACAGCTCTTAATCAGCAAGGAAACATTGATGTAATTGCCTCCTGAAAGGCCATATACTGGGGCTCCAGGAGAGCAGACCTTACCTGCCGGACTTCCAGGCGGTACTTAAGGATGGGATCCACAGCATCAGGCTCCTTCTGGGTCCACTGCAAGACGTAAGAGTAATTCTTGGATTGCTTCTGGCTCAAGGTGGGGTTGGGAGTGTCATAGTAAAACTCTGGGCTATAAGCTTTTGCTGGAGGGGAAAAAAGAAAAAAGAGGGAGGAAAGTAAAAGAATGGGATCAAGTGGAACAAAAATTACAAAGAGACATGGTGAGAGTAGAAGAGCTCCACTCACCTAGTTGATTGACCTGCCTCTAACAAAATGGACATCTTTACTTTGTACAAATGTGACACTATTTTCTGTGAATCACTACTGCTTTCACAGCCTAAACTGTTGGGAGGATTAGTAGCCCTGCAACACCAGTGAGACATAACCAGCACCTGAGAAGGTGGGAACAACTTCAGTTCTCTAACTGGAAACAGCTCTAATATTTTCTCTCTTGCTTTGTAGTTTAGATTGAAGTAACAGCTTTAAACTGGCATTTCTCCTGTTTCGTCTGCTGCTTTACAGAGACTCCTGCTAACAAACCCTGAGGAAAGATCATTTGGCCAGTAGGTCATAGGAAAAGCGTTATTTATCACACAGAGACTATGGCATTAAAAAGGAGACCTTTCTCCTTCTGCATCTCCCCTGCCTTGGCAACCCAGTGCTCCAGCCTCTTTGTAACACAACAGTCAACTCAGCAGCAAAGAGGACACTGACCTCAGCCTGGGTAAAAGCAGTGGGAGCTTTGGCAGGGGTGGAGATGTCTTTTTCAAACCCATATCTCTCCTTAAAAACAAAGTGCAGCAGGAGAAGAGAAGTTCAGAAGGAAAAAACGCACTAGAGAAAACGAACAGTTCAGAGAAGAAGGGATTAACTTTCATTTCCCCAGCAGTTTCTGTCCTGAATCACGACCAAACAGAATTTGAAGGCTCCTGCCATGCAGCCCAGCAGCTGGAGGACTAATGCACAGGGAGCACAGGCAGCTCGAGGTCTTACCCACAACTAGTTTTGCCCTATTTGAAATTATGATAATTTCACCCACTGAACTTCAATTTTTGGCAAGTCCTGTCCTAAGGCAGGCAGGAGTTGGACCTGAATGAAAGCTCAAGGGTTCAGGTCCAGCCTGAACCAGAAGAGACCAGAAAGATGCCTGGCCAGCAAAGGATGCTGGAGAGCAGGAATAAACACCATCTCCTCAGGATGTCTTCCGCACCTTTCCACTTGAATCACCAGCCCTGCCATTCTGTGTGGTTATAATTAGGCTTGACAGGATTCAATGTTTATTTTTTATGAACTCAAATGTATAATATTGATATTTATTTCCAAGTCCTTTTTCTGTTACTATTTTTATTGACTTGAATTTTAGCACAAGCAAAAAGTTCAGAACCACCTCAGAGATTAATTGCTGCTTATTCAACTTGTATTGACTATGGAAGTTAAGCTTTAAAATGGATTTTGAAATAAAATCAGAACTGATGATAATCATCATCTTGCATGATATTAATTCATTATTAATTGAGTCCAAGATAGAAGCTAGAAAAAACAAGCGCTTTTTGATAGAAATGCTGCATATCAAAATACTTTCAGAACTTCCTTCTGCAAGCTTTTACTACTGCTGGAAAGTTTTGTCTTTTGCTTTCATCTGATGGAAAGAACTGAAGATTATCCCTGTCTCTCTTTCACCTTATGGCTAGTGAGGGAGCAGATGATGAACAGTATGGGCTGCCCTGATAACTTCCTCAAGAAGAATGGGATGGATGTTTCACTTCCAAAATATTTTGGAAATGAGTGATTAGCTTTCACTCATCCATAGAAGAAAATAATCCAATCCTGGTCAGATACATGTACTGTATTTTCAGTGCACCTGAACAGCCCATAGTCAAAGATTAGTCACTTTCTGTTGTATAAGAAGGTTTATGGTATTTTTTTCCACAGTGAAGAAGCAGGGGAAAAAAAAAAAAAAAAGAGAGACCATTCCACTTTCTCTGCTCAGATAGGAAGGCTGTGGCTGATGGGAATTGAAACTCCAGCAATCCTGAGTCCAAGTGGAGCAGTCAAGTCACTGGAATATTTTTCAGGTTGCTCTGTAGGCTCAGAAGGTCTAATTAATTTGTAACTGTCCAGGACACAGGCAGAGATGTCTGGAGTTGAACAGCTACAATCAGATATCAGTGTCTTGGAAAAGGAGAAGGGATGCAGGAAAAATAAAGGCTTGCTGCTTTCCTGATCAGTGCTCTCTAGGCATGAATCCTACTTTCTGCTGAGGGGATCTTATCTCAGGCACAGCATGGCACACCAGGTGCCAATATATATTTGTTGCTGCCACCAGCAAGAAATTCCGGGGAGCATTCCCAGGCTTGACAGGGATGCAGTTTTCTGTGATGGCTCATAGAGGGATATGGTTTGCTATCACTTAATGATGTGAGAGTTACAAGCATATGAAAAGGGTAGAGAGGGTAGAGAGGGCCAGAGCTTTCAAGCAAAATTCACTGCAAGACAGAAGCCAGGAAATCTCAAGGGGTGAGACAAGGTCTTGAAAAGGGACCCAAATAGTAGAAGTAGTTTGGGTTCCCTCATTTCTGTAAGCATCCCAGAGTTACAGCATACTTGAGCTTTCCCAAAACCTAGGAAAGGCCTGCTTCAAAATCAGGTCTCTCTGGATGTTACTCATTCTCATTTTTTAAAATCCAGGCTTGAAAAGTATTACAAATTGGCCCTGGACTCAAACCTGAGCATTTGGACTGAATTTATTCCTTATTAAGGCAACTTCATGGGAGAGCTTTTCTTGAAAATTGTGCCCAAGTCAGTTCTGGGGCCATGGGAAAAGCACATTTAATGATCAGCTGGAGAAGCCAGGTCAGATGTGTACTTTTAGATGCAATAAGTCTGCCATCCCTCTGTGCGGTTGCAGGTGCTGCAGAGAAGGCCTGTCACAGTGGATGATGGATACAAAGAAAACTGTGAGCAGCAAATCCACTGTGTACTAGCAACCATTCCCAGCTCACGTTTTTTCTAGAAAGCACTATGAGACACAGACAGACAGGAGTCATAGAGAAGGCACAGGAATACATAATGCAGTTTTTCTTTCTTTGTACATTTGCTTTTAAAGAGGAAATCAGATGTTTTGGATCCTGTTGGAGGGATGTACAGAGTTTTTCATTTCCCCTTGGTCAATATTTATTGATGATACAGGTTGTCCAAGCTTGAAAGCTGATTGTGGCCTTGAGTTTAAGTCCTGCAAATGGTCAAATACTGCTAAAATCTAACAGGGGCTAGCACTTAGCTAGCTCCACGTCCATCTGCCTGAATGATGGAAACAGATCTCCCTGCTGGCTTATGGAAAATTATTCCTCCTGAACATAATGCTGGGCACAGAGGAAACCATAGAGACACTGTAGTGGCACTACACTACTCATAAACTGTAGTTTATGAGGAGCAAGCTTCCCATGACCCCATCCAACAGCTTGCTCTGATGTGCATTCTGTGACTTACCAGACACCTGGAAGAGGCAGGTGGAGACCCCTACGTCGTTGGAAATGCTGCACTCGTAGCTCCCACTGGTCTCCCGACTGACGCTGTCCACCTTGAGCTCTGAGTAGTCCTGCTGTTCTGCCAGGGGCTGTGCCAGGAGGCTCCCATTGAAGCGCCAGACGGAGGTGGCCACCTTCATGGGACTGCCCTTGAGCATGGTGCAGCGCAGGGTGACGCTGTGCCCCATGCCCTGCCGTACATCCTGGAAGGCTGGCTCCACCACGGGGGGGACTGGAGACCCAACAGAGCAACAGACAGGGATGCCATCAGGGAGCAGCTTCCTTGCCCAGCATGGTCACCCCGACCACCTCTGACAAGACAGGTACCTATGATTTCCAAGGGGTTGAAGCCAGGATCCAATCACACCAAAAGCAACAGTCGTCTGACATTCACTTCTGACTGGGCTGGGGCCACATTCTACCTCTCTCCTGCTTATGAGGTAGGGATAACCTTTAGCAAGTACTCATCCCACACTGAGCACTGCTTGGAGGGGCTACCAAGCTCTGCTCTCTCATGTGAGAAGTGCAACACCAGCAGCTGTATCACAGCTTGGATTCAATCCTCAGATCTAATCAGAATGACCGGTCCTATTATATAGCATAAAATGCACTCCCTGAACAGGCAGGTAAGTTCCCAAGCAGTCATTTCTTCTTGTCAGTGTTTGGCAGGGTTCTCAAGAACACTGTGTTTAGATGGCTCTCCCCACAGACCTGAAAGGGTTTTGGAGGGCCCCTCCCAAATACATCAATACAACACATCACATCACATCACGGAATGACTACAGGGACTCTGGGTCCTATTTTTATCTCTAGCAACAATTCCCTGATGTTGGGAGGTGAGTCACATCTATCCATGTCAGCTTCTCTGCCAGTAGTGTGAGAATGGGAATGGTGATGTGTGCTCACCTCCTTAGCAAAGGGAGACTACTGTGTTTTTTGCAGTTCTTTAGCACTTGTAAAAATTTATGGGAACCTCATGATTTGGGCATGGTTGAGGCACAGCAAGGAGAAAATCGGATTGGTACTGTTTGGATTATTCCTTATTTAATGCAATGAAAGAGGACTTAAATCCCCACTGTCTCTGATAGACACGTTTCACTTGCAATAAATTCTTAATTAAAACATTACAGTGTGGAGATAAACAGAAGCTCTCCATCTAAAATGAGAAAAGCTTCCTGAACACACAACAGCTGTTAGCCTGAATGTAAGAGGGAGAACTGATTTATAGCAGTTTCAGCACAATCACAACTGACCTTCTCCAGGTTCAAAGCAAGTGCTCTTCCACAGTTTCTATGCCCTACAGATCAACAGAGCATCTGCCTCCTCTAAAGGTCCATAGAGTTGCCAAGAACAACCAGGCCCAAAAACCTGCAACACCCAGCATCTGCAGTGCCACAGACACAGCTCCAGCAACAACCATGGGTCACTCTGTATCCCTGCTGCCCTGAATAGAACTATGTTGGGAAGGGTTTTGGCACACCAGTCTCCTCCCATAGCCTGACTCCAGCAAGACCAAACAGCTCTGTGACACTAGTGACATCTCTATCTTCACCACAGATGAAGGTGCTGCATGCACTGTCCCATATGTGGGCATGCAGTGTCCCATCTCCAGGGGGCACAAATTAATCTGTGGGTATCCTGTATAAAATCATCCTCATCATCCCCTCCACCTGGCAGCCTTTGTTTGATGTGGCTGATTGTTTTCAAGGTACCTTGTTCTCTAAGTCTTTGGGCCCTTTGCTGCGCTTAGGTGGATTGAAAGAAGCCCTTGCCTGAGCTGAGGCTGCCGTGCTGAGTGGCACGGTCAGTTAATTATGGATGGCTTTCCTGGGGATGTGTTTCTGCAAGTGCTTCGAGTGCTGACTTGCCTTTGGCTCACACATCTCCCACCTCACAGTGAGAATAATGTGAGAAGTTGTTTGATTAGACCTAGTGCCATGCATGTATCATCTCCATCCCTAGCTGCTATCCCATTTCTTCAGTCACATCTGATCCTTAATTGAAGCCAGTGGGGTCTCACATTATAATCTAGGCCAGCTGGTGATATAGGGAAAAGAAAGAGAAAAAGGGGAGAGAAGACAAAAAAGAAGGCTTGAAAAAAATGGCACAGCCACTTCAGATATACTCAGAGCAGTCTGTTTCCTGAGAAGGAGAGAGAGGAGTCTGAAAGCAGATTCCCTCACTGAATCTAACTGTGCCGGGTATGGGGCTAGGACAGAGGAAAAGGTCTGAAACTGGACAAAGTGCCACCAGCAAGGACATGTGCTGCAAGGAAAGTGCCCTCCTGGGCCCCAGTGCAGAAGCATCTGTGGCTGGTAAAGGGTCACAGAGAAACAAGGCTGGGATGTTCCAGAGGCTTCCTAAGGTTACTGGAAGAGTAGGGCAGCCAAGGATGCAGAACATATTTTATCTTCTTCAACTGAAAAATGTGATTTACTTGATTTGCACTGGGACAGGCTCCAGGGCTATGTTACTGTCTTGCAAAGGGAATGTCTGAAAGTATCTATCAATTAAAAATTGATTGTATTTTCTCCTCTTGTCTCTGGCACTAGAAAACACCCAACGAGTATTAACTCTTCAGGTAGTCCTGGAGCTCCTGGGTTTTCTGGAGACAGAACTAACGCAGGTTATCCCATCACTAAAAAGGATAGGGAACTGCACCAGGGTCAGTTATTCCCCAAGGTTCCCAATGGATATGAAAACAAAGGAAGGTCAACAGCAATTACAGAGCCAGACATCAGCTCTGGCCTCCAGTGCCCATTGGGGAGTTCACACTTGTTCAAGGGATTACACACAAAAGGAAGAATCACCACAAAGGCAGGGATTCAGCCCGTAAAACCTCGCCACTAACAACACAGCTTTTTTTGCTTCTGTTCTTTTTCTCTGGCTTAAAGGCAAAAGAAAGCTTAGTAAAATGAGCTGGTGCTGCTGCTTCCCAGAACTAGGAACTGAACAGCTCCAGTACACCTGACATGGGGGCTGTCTTGGAGGAGAGACCTGTGATATGAGCCCTGCACTGACACCTTTAGGTGTCAAAAAGGATAATGATTTTCATGGTGCTTCTTATACTCACAGGGAAGCAGCTTTTCTGCTTGCTATGAGGAAGTTGTGTTTGGCTATTCTGGCTTGCTAAGTTGCTATCATGGTCTTTAAGTTTTTAGCCCAGTTCCAAAGGTGAGTTTTTAGCCCAGTTCCAAAGGTTCCTCATCCAGACGCTCCTCAAATGCCTTCCTGTATCTCCCTCGAAATCCAGCACCTGTATCAGAAGTGCTCTTTTAAGCAGCCTCCACATTGCAGGCAGCAAGTTGCTAGGCTTCCAGAAGGTAAAAAAACCTCTGTGCACATAGAGAGCTTCAGGATCCCCTGGTGAGAAACACAGCAAACAAATACAGACTATTACTGTTCTCTCTCAGCACACAGCTTAACTCTAGAAGAGCTTGCTGGCACCAGCAGTGATGAAAGGGGTAAAGAGGCAGTGTTGAAGTGAAGGCCCTCCACCAACCTTGTTAAGATGCCGCTGCTTCGCAACACAAGGCAGGGCAGTCTGCCTTTGCAGCAGAATTAGCTAGTTAGGAGCAAAACACAGGCAACCTCCTCCAGTGTGCCAGGCACCCTAAAGCAAAGCTGAGCTGCAGGCAGCTCCTTGCTGTGAGCCAGAGTAGATGCCCTGCACCAAAGGTCTGGTAAGCTACCGTTGCTCACAGTGATGAAGGGCAGCTGTAAGGGAAGAACAACAGTGAAATGTCAAGCACCAAGGACGGTTGCTTTGTGTCCCAGTAACCTCTTGTTCTCTTCGTTTTACTGGAAATAACCAGAATGGAAATGCTTATCCTGCTAGGTGAGTGAGAAGAGCCTTCTCACAGTTTAGTGTTATGGTCTGCTAGGTTTAAGTCTGTTTCAGTTTTAGCCTTGAGAAAGGGTAAAACTAAACAAGAGCTTTTCCTTACAAGAACTGAAGAGCTCAGTGGAGAGACCACAGTCTCTCTTTCACTGCCACTGTGCTGTCCTGCTTGGGCATAGCTCAGCAAGGGTTACTTGGCACTTGCAATGCTGTCAGATTGCTGCAGGTTCCCATCAAATTCAGATGCCTCGAGAAGGCAAAGATGTTTCTTTCACCAGTGATGAGGCCAGTGCATCCCAGGATAGCAGAGATGCACTTTGAAGCTTTTTACTCATGGGGTAAATAGAAAAAAAAACCAATTTCCCTTAAATTAGAAACTGGCAATGTTGTCATGAGGCTGCTCAATCCAGTATGGATGAAAGGCAAAGAAAGGGTCCTGTTGAAGTGGACTCATGCACAGAAATCAGTGACAAGTTTAAAGACAAGCCAGGATCTGCAAAACAGGGGAGCATTGAGCGAACAGACCTCACACAAATTGTTCAGGCAATAATTGAGAAGGTTGAACATCCTAGACATCACAAAACAACACTACTGTGCAAGACACACGCCAACTCTGCTTCCCCACTGCAATTTGTTAACAGTGAATAGCATAACCCGATAAAATCTCAAATGCTGGCATGTTTTGGAAAGGTTGTCAGAGCTAGGGAGCTCTCTCATAATCTGCTTTCTGACTCACAAGCAGCCTTGTCCTCCATGTAGCCATGTACAACTGACAACAGCCATCTCTGTGGGTGGTGAGCTGCCAGCATTGTACTGCTGGTGTGTGCAGCTGCCATGGACTGCTACATTCTTATTTTGCCATAGGAATTTACTTCCCACAACACTTCCTCTGCTGCAGAGAGCACCCAGCACAGCCATGTCATGGAGAAAAGGAGAGGCATGAAGAGAAAGAGGCCCTAATCAAGGTCACACACACAGATCAGACAAAAGCAGTGCAGGAGTCCTTCATCCTCACCTTCACTATACTTTCCATATTGGGACCCATATCCTGGTCCTTCCACTCTTAGCCCAGTCTTCCTTTTCTGTGACAAACACCTCTCCTCTATCCTCCAGAACCAGTCTTTAAATTTTTATTTAAATCTACACAGGGCAGTATGTAACACAAGTGACAAAAATAGCAAGCTGTGCTAGATTAGAAAGCTGCTTAATTTCAGCAGCTCTCATCTGACATTACCGACTGACTACCTCAAAGCTTAGCCATGCATCACAGCACCAGTGGGTCTCCTGACTTTTGTCTTCACCATGTCCCTTGGTGAGACCCAACTGACCAACCATTTGTAGGATTGACATTGCAAACAACACACAGATAACATGTTTGAAAGACTGCACATAGTGGTTAGTTACAATTCTTAGCTGTGTCTCGTTACCTGAAGAAGCTTATGACAACTGGAAGTCATTTCTTTCTCTAGAAAGAAAATCAGCACAGACATGTTTCTATCCAGCATCCACTTAATTTCTTCCAGGTATCCTTTTGCAGACTGCTGTATGCAGTCTTCCCTAATCTTCTCTAGACAACCAAAGCAACCTCAGAAAAGGACGCCTCCCTTTTCCAACTCCCAGCCCCATAACCTGGTACCCCAGGTTATGGATATAAAGATATCACAGACAGCAAAGATACTGCAACCCTTGTCTCACAACAGGAAGAAAACTCCATGGTTTCAGCTCCAGGAGAGACCTGAACTCTCTACCTGAACAAGAAGGAAGCTCCTTCATTGTCACAAGGCTGGGAAATCACAGCTGAGCAATTCTGTTCCTTGCAACTGCACCTACACCCCACACACAAGGAACACACATCAGGCATCAACAGTTTTCCATGTGGAGACAAATATCCAACCCATATTTACAAGCCCAGTCTCATATGCTTGTTTGATATTTAATTGAATAGTTGGAAGAAGGCAGATCCAGGAAGGCTTGCTGAGCCTGTTTCAGCTAAAAGCCAAATCTCATTCTTTTATCTTGTATGACTTTTGCCTTTGCACTTCAGTGTCTCCATGTATGAAGAGATAAAACGTGTGGTTTTTGCATAGTGCTTGAAAGCCAAGTTGCAAATATTGTTATTTCAAAGAAAATAAATGTGTTTGAGTAAATTTTCTACCAGACAAGTGAGTGCAGGGTCTGGAGAGGCAGGGCTCAGAGAATGCTTAGTTCTGTGCTAGTTGACTGCTTTTAAAAGAAGAGAAAATTAAATGTATTCACTACCAGCTTTTCTGCTTTCCTCTTCCCTGAACTTTCCAAGCCAATTATCTCAAACAGTCTTCACCTGTTAATAAAGAGGGATTTACTAAAGGATTTCCTCTTCTGCATGATGAACTGTGCTGATTAATGCATGAGACCCCTTGCTTGCTTTACAGAGTGCTTTGGAGAAAGTCCATCCTGGATGGGAATTTCCAGACCTTTAGCCTCACAGATATGCCTCTTCAAAAAAAGATCTGTCCCAGGCATCCTGGAATTCCACTCAGACTCACTGCCCAATTAATTTACACTAACAAGACACTACAAAGACAAGTATTCTTCTGCAGTGTAAAGCCACCTCATTCCCATGCCTCACTTACCTTCTAGCATCTCATTTTAAAAGAGTACACTTCCCTAACTGAAAAAGATAAGTAGAAAAAGGTGCTGCATGTACAGAAAGCACATACACATTTATATGGTAAATGCATTCTGCTAAGCTTTCCCCCACCCATACACCACACAATCAGCCAAGTTGTTCACTGGGGAAATATAGAGGATTAGAGTGGACATTTCAAAACCTTCAAGTACTGTCAGATGAACAGCATAACCCCAAACTTAGATTTTTTTTTTCCACAGAGTAACATGAAAATATTTTCTCTAGCTCACAACCAAGTTTGCTAATTATAACATGGTGAAGCAGCACAACAGCCAGGGAGGATCTGCACAGCCTTCATTCTCCTGCCCACACACATAACCACAAGAGGGGAGCCTCCCATGTGTAGCAGTGTCAGACCACCAACGCTTCACTCAGGTTCTGCCTGTCTTCTACAAGACAACAAGGTGTCACCTCAAACCCATGCATCTGTTATTACATGCCTCTGTTTAACAAATGGGTCTGGCAGTGACATGCCACTCCTAACAGCATATAAATAGTTTAGATGAAAACATTCACTAACAGTCAATCAATGATATTCTTTCCCCAAAAGCATCCTATATGCATTAACCTTTGGCAGAGAAACAGTTATCTTACTATTCAATAATTCATAGGTGAGCTACTCAGCTGGGCAGTTCTGGGAATAAAACAACTCATTGCCAGTGCAAACTAAGGAAAAGAAAAAACCCAAAATCAACCCCACAAGAAAGAATAAATGAAGTTTATTCAAAGTAAAGGATCCACAGATTTCCTGTTACTTCAGAGTTTATCAGTAATTTTTCTTACCATCTAGCATAATTCCCTTGCTGCAGTTTAAGCCTACTGCAAGTCCTCCCCATAGGTGTTTTCAGGTCCTAGTAGTCAACTCTGTACCATCCCCAGGGTGTAAAGAAGGTAAAATAGAGGGAAAACAGCCAATCTATGAAGTTCATCATCCTAGTGCAGGCCCTCCACATTCCTGAGAAAGATTTGGAGCAACTGCGAAAGGACTGACAACCTCCCCTCCCCAAGTTTGACAGCAAACCTGGTGCTAGCTGAAGAAGGACTTTAAAGCCCAAATTTATCATGTTTCTTCATTGAAACACTCATCTTAGGAATGCCACCTCCCTCCAAAGCTATTAAATGAGAGGGACATCTCCAGAGGATGATTAAGATGGCAGGAATTCCTAGCTGGTATATGAGCTTCTGTCCTTTACCTGCACAGGGAGCTTAAGCAGCCCTCCCAGCCTGCTAGGTGGGATGCATGCAGAGTGGAGAAATGCACTGAAGTGGCCAGTGCCCCCCTTCCCTATGAACCTCTCATGGACTCCGAGTGCGCCGTTTGACGAGCTGATCAATAAGCTGAGTCTAACACACACCTGAAACCTGGGGAACGTATCCTGCTCTTGGACAGGAGACACCTCCTGTGCTCCAACAGCTGCATGCCACAACAGAGCTCACCTGTGCAAGAAAACAGGCACCAGCCTGCGAATCCCCCATAGCAAATGCACTGAGAAATCTTTTGACTCCAGGAAATGTCCAATTAGTGCCACCACCAGGGCTCATGCCCAGAGAATGCTGCTGACTCCTACAAGGAATTGTCTGATTTTCCCCTTGTCTCCTGGAGGTGAGAGCAGCCCCAACCAGAGGAGCAACTGGCCAGAAGTGACTGCTGATTCCAAGCACCAATCCAATAGGTCTTGTTCCATTGCCAGCTGCCATAACAATTCAATTACTTCCAAATATTTACACCCCTTTAATAAAAGAACTGAAATTTGAAAGCAGGGAGGCTGCAGGAGAAAAGTATCTCTGAGGACTGCAATCCCGTCAAAATAGAGACGAGCCCCTGCTTTAGAAATGCAGTTATTGTCAGGGCTGCAGGGGATCAGAAGCTTCTGCTCACAGTTGGACCACAGCATCACCTCACCTTCTGTTTTCAGTTTGAAAACTAAAATGGGACCACAAGACAATCCCTCCACAGCTGCTTTCCAAACAGTCAGGCAAAGTGAGATGCAGCACAGCCAGGATCAGAAACATTGATTAAAAAATCAGACCTGCTGTAATGTTGGTGAGGTGTAAAAGGGAGCGATCCAAGTCAGAAAGAGCCCAGTAGGGGAAGGAAGGCCATCCAAAGCAATTAATATAATCAAACACTAACCAGTACTTCTTAATACATTCACTTTGAAATCTTTGTTCACAGTAATAAACTAAAGGGATGCTTGGGGCAAAGCTGGACCAGGAAGAGTTAATACAGTGGTTCACCATTCATCTACATAGTGGAAAAAGGACAAGCTTCCCCACACAAAACAGGCTGTTTCTCAGTTTCTCCTTCAGACCTAGATAGGAATTTGGACCAAGGATGAAGAATTCTGCTTGGAGCAATGCTCAGTTCTCCATCACTTCTCTATCTGCTACCTTAGAGTTCTGCTGCCAGTTGTTTAATATCCTGCTCTACTAACTGCCATCATTACCCCATTTTTTCATCTTTCACCCTTGATTGGTCTTGATTCATCTGAGGAAGATGACGACAATGAAAACATAACTGTTCAGAAAGAGGCTGAAAGGATGCTCAAACTAAAAGATTTATGGCAAATACTTAGGCTCATATATGAAACAGCTGAGGTCAACAGATATCAAAGCAATTTTTCCCATAAGAATTAATGTAACAAGGGGGGCAGTGCATACAGGAACTCAAGAAATGCATACAGTTTAAAAACACAGTATCAGTTTATATAGCATAGAGAAAGGAGAGGCAAGAACATTTTTTACTGTAAGCATTTTTACGATCATTCTCTGAATAGCTACTGCTTCATCATTGTCATCATCATTTTCAGATAAATCAAGGTAGATCAAATCAATCACAGGCAAAGGATGGAAAGATGAGGATGGGTTCAGGAGGTATTCAGATGAAATGGCTGAGGTCTTTCAGAACAGTGACTAGCTTCAAAAAACCAGCTGCCAAACAGCCACAATCTCTGCCATCTGTATGTCCTGTTTTTCCCCTCCATCCTTCCACACCATTACCTGAACTCATTTAAAAGATGTGACATCCATAAGGACCTTTGCCCAACTCTTCCTCTATTAATCAATTACTAAAAAAATACTTTATCTGTCCTATTAGTACTGTCATAGCTTTTCATGAATGTACCTTCAACAGATTGCTGGTTACAGAGAATCATCTCCCTTCACTTTATTCAGAAAGATGCTGCCTGCCTTTGGAGACAGCAGAGGATCTGGCAGTCCCACTTTTTCAGGAATGGGTGATATCATCCACCTCAGGGAATGATATGGACTCAAGCTACAGAGGACTTACTCCTGTACTGGAAACTTCCTATCTTCTCTTGATGCTGGCTCCATGTTTCCCAAGGCACACCAGCCCTGCTGCTGAAGCAGGTGCAGGCCTGTAGCCCCCATCTTTCCCTGCATGAGGGAGACCACTTTCACTTTGTGCACTCACAGGTACTGTGTGCTCCCAGAAATCACTTTTCAGGGCTCGGGGTCTCTTCTGGAGCAGAAGGCACAGAAAGAAGGCTAGTGAGAGAACTGGCAACCATTCAAGGATAGCAGCCTGCTCGTCATCCTCCCCATCTGGCTATCGGCTCTGTCCCATCTCCTCTGCATTTGGATCAGGAGAGGGAAGTTTATTAACAGTCTCATTCACAGGATAAATCTGATCTGACATTCAATTTTCCACAACTGACCTCAAACTGGGCCAGTACAGCAGGAACTCTTTGGATGAGCAGCATTCCTGCAATATGGTCACTTGCTGTCTCCTACAGACACTTCTTTGCATTGGCCAAGGAGAGCTTCAGCTGCAGCCAAGTTGATATGCATGACAAGTGGGAAAGACACACTTCTTCCAATTCTTGGATTTTGGTCCAACATGTAAATATCTGAAGTTGGTTCCATAAGTTTTCATTATTCTCGTTCTCAACTCTCCTGGGACACAAATGTTAAGGCTGTTACCTCCTCATTCTGACCTACTGCCTCAAGATCAGAAAGTGGATCCTGGCTTGAGTCAATCCATCAGCAATTATCATTCTGAGGGGTTGGACCAGCACACACTGAAACACAGCATCCTTCTCCTTCTGCTTTCTCTGTAATAAATAATAATGCCTCCCAGAATCAACTGTCCCAGGTAAAAAGAACATTTTAAACAGGTTTCAGCAACATTTGCTGAGACATCCCACTGTAGTGGGCAGGAAGTAAATATAATTCTGCATACAGTTTTGGAAAGAAACTGCACGCCCTTAAATCTGGAAATATTTGTGGCTAAATCTGTGATACAAACCAGAGAAGTAGGAAGGACAGCCTGTCTCTGTGTGTAAGACTAGCTAGGACAATGTACCCTAATCTGAATTTATCAGTGCAAAAATGGTAGACTAACAATGGATCATAAAAATCTTAAAAATGACACAGAAAGTAGTAAAATATCTACTTTCTGTAGATAAGGGATCTTTTCTGTAGAAAAGGGAAAACTTTGTCCAGCCGGGCCTTTGAGGGGAAGTTTGTGATCGTACCTTTTGAACACCAGAGGAGATAAAATTATTCTGTACCCTCCATGCAAGCACTGCCTATGGAGGTACAAACCAAATCATTGGGTCAACCTAAGCAGATGAAACCTCAGAATAAACAACAATAAACCTTTTTATTCCTCACTGATTTGATAAAAAAAACTCACGGAAGATGAATGTGGGATGCAACATTCCAAGTTAAAAATTAATGATGATGAATATAGTTTTATATTTGTCCTTGGCAGACAAATCAGGTAGTATTTGAGAAAGCAACAAGAAAAGTAACTATCTTGTCATAACATCCTCAGGCTTTGGAAAGAACCTGGCTTGCTTCCACACGACAGACTAATTGAAGATATAATACTACTCAAATGCAGCCCACATTAAGCAGATTAAAAACACATTAACTGAAAGAGTTCAAAAAGAAATTTTAAATGGCTGCATGCACCATTGAGATCTCTCTAGTGAGAAGGAATGCCTATTCTAGGAAAACATCTCTAGAAAGAACCCACATGAACCTCTTAAACTCATTCTATTTCACATCTCCATCAAGGTCAGAGATGCAGAGAACAGCTTGGCAAAGCTAAAGTATATAAATTATAAAGCACCCTGTTCAGGCTGTGTAGCCAACATCACACATAACCACCTTTAGTGTCTGAATGACCTTACATCTGTGTGCAGCTGAGTGCACACTTTGGCACACCTGTGGCATGTGGCTTGGGCTGTGCTTCCTTCCCACCCACACAAAGGCAGTGATAACTGACAATCACCATCCCTAAGTGCCTGTGCCAGTATAAGAACCAACATTTCTAGAAGATACAAAACACGTAGCAGTAAATGACATACTAAAGAAGTACCTCTTACAGGATAATTCAGCTTGCCTGATGGAAGAGTCTTTTGGGAACTGAATTCATTTTGTCCTGGATATTCACAGAACCATAGAAAATTTGGGGTGGTAGGGACCTTTAAAGGTGATAATGTAAAGGTTCTTGAGAGAAAACTGTTGAAGAAAGAATGTGTCACCCTTGCAAGGAAAGGGACAATGACTCCAAGAGTAGCCTAAGTTAATGTAAGCGATTAATATCAGCTTTCAGCTTAATTCTGTAGTCCAAAGATGTCCGAATGCTTGGATGATTAAGCCAAAGCTTACTAAACATACTGTGAGATGGGCATCACATCTGTGCTGATGAGATCATTTTTAAAAGCCTGTTTAATACATGTAGCCATGCTGACAGAATGATGTAGAGAAAAAATGAGAAGAGGGCTATAAAAATAAATATAGGGCTGGAAAACATGCCTTGTGGTGAATGGCTAAAGAGACTCTTTCTGGATTGCATACTGAAAAGGCTAAGAGATTACTTGTTCGGGTGTCTGAGACTGCATGAGGAAGAGACTGCTGGTACAAATAGCTCGTTATGTGAGAAAACAAAGGCATAAAAAGAGCTTGTAGATGGAAACTGAAATGAAATAGATTAAGTAATGACAACAGAACCATGAGAGTAAAAAAACACTGGAACAACTTACTGAGCAACACACTGAATTCTCTGTCATTTCAGGGTGTGAGGAGATGCTGCACTGAAAATGTACAAATACCCAAGTTTAGATGTACAAAGATAAACTCTCCTTATTCCTCAGCTCCATCAGTGACAGGGACTATCTTTGGCATATAAATAAGACAAACAGCACAAAATGGTTAGAAAGAGATTTAAAGAGCTCTTGTTGTCTCAGTGATTTGGAAGCTGGAGTCACAGCATTTTGGATAAGCAGATTGGAGCACATATGGTTCTCTAAAGGGTTAAAAAAAAAAACCCCAAACCACAAAAATCCCAACACAAAAACCAACTTTTTCCTCTTTTCTTTAAAATAATTTCATTTGCATTTTTTCATTTATATGTGTAAGTTGGTTCCTAGAAAGTGAATCAATATGAAAACTTATCCACTTCCATGCATAAGTTGGGACTTTGGCAGAGCCTCATTACAAGCAGCTAAAAGGGAAAAGATTTCCAAATTGCAAAGCTCTATTTTGTGTTGCTCTGTTTTCCTCTGATTGAGCCAATTGCTGCCACTTTCTTATCCCTTTTGATCTACTATAGTCTCTCCAGAAACCCATCTTAGATGGAAGGCTGTTCACTTTCCCTCAAGCCCCATTTCTCCGTTTTACAGCATACCAGAATATTGCCTGTATTATGCATAAACAATGAACTTCTCAGAAAATCCCAGTAGACTTAGTGCTATTAAGCTCATCTAGATTGCATTCAGTTATTAGATACTGTATTCTACCTTGTGATTAGGACAGTGGAGTATCTCCTTGCAATCAGCACTTTGTAATGAAAATCCCTGTTCAGTGCAAATGTTACTGTCATTCATTGTTCTCTTGACCTCAATCACAGCCACTGCTGGGAGCCTCTGTTAGTTTTGGCACTCCCAGCAATTCCTCCTGTGAAATGCTTGGCTGAATTTACCCCAGAGTTGTAGCATATTTGCATGAGATTTGCAGCACTGGTTTCATAATCTGTGAGAGCAGGTCACAACAGATCAAGAATCTTATTTTTCCTTCCACCTCTTTCCAATCTGGGCTACCTGTAGAACTTGAGATCTCAGTCTCAATCCCAAATTGCCATTTTGGTCTAGCAGTAGATTTATGGTTCAGAGAACCGTGAAGGCTACAGCTGCGGGGATACTGGGACTGGAAAAGGATTGCCAAGTAGAGCACAACACTGCACCAACATTGATCTCTCTACATCTTTCTTAATCTGACATGGTACTGGGGACCTCAGTCTCTGTCCAAAGCTGCAATTAGTGGTAGGGTTCAGAGAAAAAAATTCCTACAGGTCCAGGGATACTGGGGCTGGAAAGCCTGCATTTCCAGGAAGCAAAAAAATCCAGTCACAAGGGCTGTTCCCTAGTGCTCAGTGTCGAAGACAGCTCTGTTTAATCTTTATCAATTATCTGGATGAGAGGACTGGGGGCACCCTCAGTCAGTTTGCAGACACACCAATTTGGGTTCAAGTGTCAATTCTGCAGGAGCATAGGAAAGCCCCCCAAAGGGATCTGGACAGGCTGGATCAATGGGCTGAGACCAGCTGTAGGAGGGAAAACAACATGAATTTCCGGGTCCTGCCTTGGGTCACAACAACCCCTTGCAGCACTACAGGCTGGGGCAGAGTGGCTGGAAAGCTGCCCAGCAGAAAAGGACCTGGGAGTGCTGACTGACAGCGACTGAACATCAGCCAGTGTCTGCCCAGGGGGCCAAGAAGGCCGATGGCATCCTGCCCTGTACCAGCAGTAGTGTGGCCAGCAGGACCAGGACAGGGATTGTCCCCATTACTCGGCACAGGTGAGGCCTCACCTTGAATCCAATGCTCAGTTCTGGGCCCCTCACTGCAAGAAGGACATTAAGGTGCTGGAACATGTCCAAAAAGGGCAACAGAGCTGGTGAAGGGTCCAGGACACAAGTCCTACAAGGAGTGACTGAGGGAGCTGGAGTTGTCCAATCTGGAGAAAAGAAGGCTCAGGGGAGATCCTATTGCCCTACAATTATCTGAAAGGAGGATGTGGCAAGATGAGGGCCAATCTCTTCTCCAGGCATTTAGTGATAGGACAAGATGAAAGTCTCAAGTTGTGTCAGGGGAGGTTTGGGTTGCATGTTGGGAAAAATTCCTTTACCTAAAGGGTGGTCAAGATTGGAATAGGCTACCCAAAGAAGTGGTGGATTAACCATCCATGAAAGTGTTCCAAAAATAAGTGGATGTGGCATTTTGTGATAAGGTTTAGTGGCCATGGCGGTATTAGGCCAGAGGTGATCTTGAAGGTCTTTTCCAATCTTATGATTCTAAATTAACAGTCTCAGAAGCCAGCTTCCTCACAGTCAACAGTAACAAAAATTTCCATGGTTTCCTGTGACCACCTGTGACCCTAGAAACAAGGACTCTAAAATTAAACAAAATGTAACAGGTAGGCATTCAAACAGGAAATGTAATCATGTCTGTCAATTCCTGGGACCAATGATGGATTTGCAGGTTCATTATTTGGATCATGGAAGAAAACCAACTGTTCTACCTCAAATAATGGAGGCCAATTATATTTCAATCAGGAATAACAGCTGACATAAGGAAGGAGTGTGTGCACACTTGTTCTTATTGTGTTTGCAATGGAGATGCAAAGAATGGAAATCAGGAATTATGTGAAGTGAAATAGGGTGAAAGGGTGATTGTTGGAAATATGATTTCTGCTCATTGAGAAAACACTATTCCTTGGCTTAAAAGAAAAAACAATTTCTTGCTCAGAAACTGGTCCAAGTGGAAAAGCCTAAAACTAATCACGGAGCAGCTCCACAGAAAGCTCCAAAAAGTTCTATGACCTTGCTAAAAATGGAGCCCTCAGCTTCCCTGTAAAGTGTCCTGTCACAGAACTGGAAACAGGGAGATTCACTGGGATGTAGAGAAGCCTGAGCACCTCTGAAATGTAATGCTCATTTAAACAGTTTCCCTATAGGGGTGAATGTAATTAGCGCTGTTTCAGAGCTCGGGGTCAGGATGGTCACAGCTAATTCAAAACACATCCAGGATGCTCAGTTTTCTACTGGGGCCTCTGTTCACAACAGGAATGTCTCAGGGGCTTTCCTGCATAAGTCCCCTCCTCAAAAGTGGCACCACTATTCTGTGCATGGCTTCCACATGGCTGCCACAATCCTCCAGTCCTCCTGGGCTTGAGGAAATAGCTCTACTCCAATGCCAGGATCCAGAGAGCAGATGAAGAGTAGCATGATATTCTGCTCCTGCACTGTCATAGGTGCTGCATGACATGGTTTACAGCCTAAAAATCCTGGTAGAAAAGCAAAGGCACAGCCACAATGCCATAGCACCATATATCTCTCTCTGGAAAAGAGGCTGGGGTGAAAGGATTCTGCTTCCATGGCATAGGTCCTGTGTCAGGTCTGGTGGCCTCTGCTACCCTGCAGGTGTGGACAGCTGTTTTCACTTCTCTGTGCCTCAGGCCCTTGAGCAGAGGCTGAGAGTTAACATGAGAAAATGAATCACAATTTTTGTTTGCTTGGTGACTTGCTGGTTTTCCTAGTGAGTTCTGGTTCATGACATCTCTCTCTCTCCACTACCAAGAGGCGGAATTTGATAGGGACAAGCCATTCCCTCTTTTCCTGTCCTGTGACCCCAGGCTCAAAACACAAGACAGCAGTCTTCTAATTTGCTCTATCTTCCACTCCCCTTGCCCCATGACTGCTGAAGCCAGTGAGTCCTTGTTTCAGTTGACACAGAGTTAATTTTCTTCGTAGTAGCAGGTATGGTGCTCTGTTTTTGATTTAGGTACAGTGCTGTACTTAGGATGAGAATAATTTTGATAATGCACTGATGTCTTAGTTGTTGGTAAGCAGTGCTTTAACTTGTCACTGTTCCATGGTCTGCCAGTGAGCAGGTGCACAAGGAGCTGTGAGGGAGCATGGCCAAGACAGCTGACTTGAACAAACCAAAGGAACATTCCATACTACAGATTATCATGCCTAGTATATATAAAGGGGGGGAGATGGCTGAGAGGAACCAATTTTTGCTTAGGGATGGCTGGGCATTGGTCAGTGAGCTGTGAGTAATTGTACTTATTTTTGAGCTTTACTCCTTTTTTTTTTTCCCTCCATCTCTCCTTTACATTACTATCATTACTACTAATATAATACTTTATTTCAATCACTAAATTGTTCCTACCTCAATCCACAAATTTTACCTTTTTTTTTGGATCTTCATCCCATCCATAACAGATTCCCTATGAACTCAGATACCAGTCCTATTTATCACCCTTAGCAGAGAATATCCCATAACGCCACATTCCAGGATCCACAAAGCTTTCTCTTCCTTGGCCAAGTTCCCATGTCTCTTGGACCTGTACTGGTGCTGCCCAGGCCCAAAGAGAGAACAACAGCTTCAGTGCCAGACTCACTTTTTCTGACCTACTGATTGGAGATAAGCACATGGCAGAAGTACTCAGTCTGTGTTACATCCCTGTGCAAACAGAAGCAGAGCCAGCACAACCTCTCCCTCCAGCTAGGCTGTCTTGATGCAATCTGGGAATCACCAGCTGTATGGCACATTAGACAACTTTGATACAGGTGGTTTTACCCATTGTCTAAGCCTAGACAACAAGAGTACTCAAAAGCAAAGCAGTTTCATCAGAATGGCAAGATGGGAAGCACTGGGAAGGTGTCTGACAGTCCTCTGGCAGCAGTATGCTCCTGTGACTTAAAAGAGAAGCACATGTGTGGGTGAGACCCAAACATGCACAGCCTTGCAGGATGCTCAGCACAAAGCATTTGAGAGGATTCTGGGGTTGTTTCTTACCTCAACAAGTTCATATATACCTAGGTCCTATAGGGAAAATAGCTGCCATGGCAGGAAAAATTAGAAGGAGTGTCTGCATTAGAACAGGATGAGATTCAGTATTCCACCCTGAAAGGGCCCCATGTGAGCAAATATTTACAGAGATGACCAAGATTGTCTGCCTTCCACTGTGTCTATACAGCTCTTGTCTCTCCCTGACAGAATTGTACAGCTTGAATGTGTCTCTTTCAATAAAATTAAGTTGCTCCTCCTGCAGAGTCTGGCCAAAAAACAGGATAATGGCAGATTATGGAATGTGCATTTGTTTCTCCCAACAATATCTGAGAAATGGATTAACCAATTTAAACCAGTTCTCTTCTGAACAAATAAATCCATCTCTCTAGGCGATGAGCTCTCACACAAGCTTTTACTCAGCCTATTATTGCAACCACAGAGGTGCTGAGAGATGAGGACTGAGCTGCACAGAAGCTGAATGGCAGTGCAGGTGGGCTGCAGTCTCACATAGTAGACCCAGGTTCCAGCTTTAAGGCGGGCTCCCACCTTCCTGACGCACATATCTGGGGATTTCTTCCCTCCTTTCATGGTCTTTTACCCAGGGCACAGCGAGGAGGCCTCACTGTACTTTGCATTTGACATGCCAGGTTTGCAAAATCTGTTCCACATCCTCTGAAATCCCCTGCCATATGGGCCTTTTGCTTTATGTCTCAAGTCTCTTGTATCTCCTGGCCACTACAGGGTATAGACATGCTCTGTCAGACCAATTTCAGTCAAAGAGGTAAATCAGAAAAGCTCTCAGGGCACAAGGGAGGCTTCCCAAGAAATCTGAATGAGTGGAAGCACATGGGAACCTTCCCCACAAAGCAGCAAGCAGAGATCACAGCCCTTGCAGGGTAAGACCCAACAGTTAAACACTGACAACAAAAATTCAGACCAGCCAAAATTTATGCAACTGCTTTACTCTGTGAAATATGGGCTGGTTTTTTTTGTTTGGTTGGTTTTTTTTGTTTTGTTTTTGTTTTTGTTTTGTTGTTATTGTTGTTTTTGTTTTTTTAAGTTGGATATAACAAATTCTACCAAAAAAAAAAACCAACAACAACAACAAAAAAAAACCCCAGCATTGGGAATCCTGGGACTTTGCTGTATGAGCATAAAGGCATTCCAAAAAGAAGGCTTTAGCTAAGCATCCTTAGCCTGCCAGACTTAAAGCCATGAGGCTGGCAGGAGGGCAGGGCCAATGAGTCCTACACAGTAACATTTGGTACCCCCCTATGTGAGGACCCAGTCCTAAACTGATGAAAGCACTGTCACAGACTCCATCTATCAGGCCCCAGAACCAATACATGGTAATTGTTACGACAAATCTGAGGCCAGCTGTAAGTGTCTGATTATTACTTTGCTCTGAACTGTGGCTATTTGGCTTTAAGCCATGACAGAGTAAAACTTCAGCCTGTCCTGAGACTGACAACTCTAATTAGTTGTTAGCAGCCTGGGCATTGGGAAGCGGAGTGAGCAATCCTAATGCCGTATCATCCAGGACAGGGCTGTGTGCACAAACACGAGCTCTAAGGAGCTTAATCCCAAACATGATACCACAAGAAAAAAGTGTGTTGACAATCAGGAATTAAATCCTCTGCTCCTAACAAGGGGAGCAGAAGGGTGGTGTGTATTGAGACAAATGCAGAAATTATATGTATACTTTCAGCTCATATACAACTTATTTGGGGATAAGCAGGGAGGATTTCCATCAAAGTGGAACCTAACTACCAGGTCAGGCTTTGCTCAGACTGGTGATTCAATATCATGCCCATTGCTATGAATTATGTTATTCTTCCTACCAATTAAAGTCTCTAAGTTTGCAAACACTGAACTTCCAGAAGGCACAGTTTTCCTTTGGCTTTGAATACAGACACACTTGTCCCAGAGCATCAGTTCATTCTTAAACCTTTGACAGTGTAAAATGAACCAGAACATACCAGAGTTCTAGCTGGCAGGAGAGCCCAAGGTTTCCCTCTCTTGGCAGCAGCACATGTACCATAGAGAACAGCAATACTGAAACATGAATGAAAGAGTAGGAAACTCCAGCCACCACAAGAGCAGAAAAACCATCTTCTGCCCCCAAGTTAGCTCCTGAACTGTGCTCCTCAGCTTGGAGGAGGGTATCAGGACGAATTTCACCAATGAAAATGATAAAGAAAAACAAAGCAGTCACTATAAATAAATACACTCAGAAATTAAACCAACCACGTCTAAAATTCTTAGCAGATGGCTCCATAGTGCAGCTCACATGGCCAAGCAGCGAGACAGATAAGCCAGCTCAGCCACAGACAGAGGGGTCAGCTCTGGCCCCTGACAGCCTCCTTTCTCTTAGACTCCCTTCATAGCAGGGACAGCTGCAGGGAGTTCTTAGCAGCCAAAAGCTCCATCTTAGCCACTCTGCTAAAACATCTCCATGCCCAAAATACATCTCAAGAGCACTTTTAAGACAGCAGTTAATGTCCAAGCTTATATTTCAGGAGGGGGGCACCAGCAAGAAGCGCTGGCATTGAGCTATGTCTTCAACAGCTGATTGAAACTGTTTAATGCATTTCCATTTCCAGTTGCATGGAGCCAGCAATGTTTCTTACTTATTTACAGTATCACCCCCTCCCCTGCTCCCCGCTCTTGTGTTTGCTACATAGATAACATGGGAAATTGATGTTGACTATCACCTGTCTGATGTACAGCACTGCCAATGGGTTCAGCAGGATTTTAAAGAGGAATGAGTCAACAGTGTGTGACCAGGAATAACATTTGCCAGTGTGTGAGCTTGAATAGGAAAACATATCTGTGTCTACCTGAACATTAGTAAAGTGACAATGGCAACAGATGCCCCAGCAGGACGTGTTCTGGCAGCCTTGTAGGTCAGGGCAGAGCCAGACCTGCTAGTCACCAACCCTATAGCAATGTCTGTATCTAGGACTATAAATGGCTCCTGAAGTCCTGATAACCATCCCTCCAAAGGGAATGCCAGTCTGCTTTCCTGATTGCACCTAACATTTGCTGTGCTTTGAAGATAAAGCACAATAGCCCACCTGTTGCCTAGTGTGGCAGAATTTTATCTAAGGGCAGTAAGCATAATCCTTTGAAGATCAATCGCAGATGACTGTGGACTATTACTTTAGATCCAGAAGAGATAAATTCACAGGTCATGTTATTGCAGAGAAGGAGATACTCAGGTAAATTCCTTTTCTAGTCTTTCTTCCTGTAAATATTTCACCTGCTGTGTGATCCCAACACGGGAAACAGGGCCTACTTTAAGACTTGAGTATTGAAAACAAAGTCAGACCTATATAACTATCACCTCTTCCTTTTACTCTTCTTTCATTGGGCACTCAGAGACACCAAAACCTCTGCAAAAGACAAAAATGGCAGCAGCAAAAATCTGCTTATCTCATCTTCAGAACTTGGCGGAGTAATGAACAACTCAACAGAGGACACAGGTGCTCTTCTACCAGGCTTTGATGGTTTTCTAAAGAGGGAAAAGGCATTCAGATTGTCAAGCATGGGCCTGAGACAGACAGTAGTGAGTGCTGTGAAGGAGGATAAACCCATCTGCAGGAAAATATAAGAGCAGATGTACTGAGGATCAGGTGGGATGAGGAGTGCACACAGGCTGAGCTGGACTTGGACAGAGCTGTGCAGTCATTTATGGTATGTAGCCCAGGACTGGCAGAGCATCACAGCTGACATAATATTATCCAAACAGGAAAATTTAGTAAGATTGCAGTTTTCACCATACTGTTTTAAAAGGCTCTAACAGAGCAAATGTCATATTCACCATGGTAAGACAATCATCTCAAAGGCTACTTCTAGTAACAGCTAGAGCTTAAAGTCACTACTAACCTTTGTAATTCCTGCAAATACTGCTTTGAGCAGTCTTTAAGGTTAAATGGCTAATACTTGTCCTTCAGTTTTTTTGTTACATACTTGCTAAATCAGTATATAAGTAGCATCCTTTTCATTGATCCACACATGCATGCATTCTTTCCTCTTCTCATACACAGCAGCTCAAATTACACTACTGAGTTCCAATATCCAGACTATTGCACATTTTCAAGTCCCATGTGTGTTTCACAGCCTTAGACTAGCTCACCTGTACAGGATGGTCCAGCCTTAATTTTAAACACACCTCTGCAGAGGATTCATTTTTCTTATAGGATTTTCTCAAGTACTGGTCCTGAAAAAAACCCTTGATAACAGCATCAGTGATAGCATTGATATTCTTAACAGCACTCTGCCAGTCCATTAATATTTTTATTTCAAGACTTCACAGCTCTATGTTTGTTATACTTCACAAATCTTTGATTAGATGGGTCAGTTTTATTCCTGTTATGAAGATACAGGAAAAAAATGACAAGACATTGCCAATCCAAATGTAGATTCCCAGGAATTCTGACAAGACCAGACTCTTGCTGTAACCATTATACAACATTTCTTCATCCTAAACACAGAGATATAAGGCTGCATAGACTTTCATAAACTTATTAATCTTTCAAAGCTCTATACTACAGACGAAGAAGTCCAGGGAACAGATCATCCATCCTGTCAGAGAGATGATGATAGACAATTTCAGCTCATAAGCTAAAAGAACGGCAATTTCTTCTGCTTTCTAAGTACAGAAAGACAAGCAACTTTTTCTGCTTTCTAAATACAAAAAAAAAATAGTAAGACGTTCAAACACCCTTTTTTTGACAGCTCACTTGTTCTTTTTGTCTTCTTATTATCTTTCCACTATTGCAGTGCAGTTGGAAAAGCCTGTTTCTGGACTAGTTTGTTATAATACAGCACCATATGCATGAGGATGAAGGGAGAAAACCAAGGGAGAAGGGAAACACAGAAACAGGTTCTGACATCTAATCAGATCTGCTGTATTGATTTTGCAACTTTAGCTTTGGAGCAAATAAGAGAAACAGCCACATTACCATCCAGGATGCGCTGCTCCCTGGAGCAAGGCGGTTCTAGAGGCACTCCCAGGGCTGCACAAACAGGCAGCCTGCATGTGCACACACGCGCGCGGCTCTGTGGATGCGCGCCCCTCTGGAGCAGCGCTCCGATGGGATACGCAGCCTGGGTGACATGAGAGAAGCACTCATCACGGAGGCTGCAGGAGCCACATGATCCCCATTTCCAACAAGATGAGAATTCCAGAGCAAGCCACCAAACTAATGAGCTGCCCACACTGGAAAGCTGTGTTTCAATTAACCGCAGCAGCCCCTGCCACACCCACATCCTTCCAGCAGCATGAACAAGGAGGAGAAGGATAAACAGGGACTGTGTTGTTTCTGGGTCTGTTTTCTGCATAAACAGAAAGGGGGGGAGTCTGTAAAAGGGATGAGGGCAATTCTTGCCCTACTTTCTTGGTTTGTAGTTTCTTTTTCATACTAATGGAAGGAGCAATCAACAGTACTGAAACCAAAGCTACCTGCTGAGGCTCAGAACAGGTAGTGCCACCATGAAGTCCTTCCACGGTTTCCAGGCAGGATGAGATGGATCTGGTGTACAAACACTCAATATGCACCCAGCTTCCACTAAGGCTACACAGAACTGATTGGCAAAGGAAGTGGGTTGTTTAGGTGGGCTGGCATGTGGACTATATGACCATTACTTGGGCAAAATCACAATAAAGCATTGCTTGGCCATGGGATGAGCTATAGGAAGAACATGTTCAGCTACCCTTTACACAGAAGTTTATCACATCTTTGCTTTCTTGAGGGTCACAACATAGTATCTTCCCCAGATGGCTTCTGGCTTGCATCTACCATCTTTCTTGTGTGGGGAATCACGTCCTATCCCTTCAGCCCAAGATTCAGGTCTGTAATTCTCCTCCAGGCCACCTTGTATGTCTGAATTCATCCCAAGCTCAGCACTGCTGCTCCCTCTGCAGGGGCAGTGAGGGTCAAGCGAGGGCCACACAGCTTTCAAACAGCAGCACCAAACCGGGGACATCAGCAGGTCTGATGGTTCTTTGCTCCCAAGTGAAATTTTGCCGTATTTCTCATTGTCTCTTGATGTGACCAAGAGTTATCTTCCCTGCCATGTCCTTCCAAGTCTCATATGACTGAACCAGGCTGCTTTCCTGAACAGCTCAAACCAAGACGCACATTTTCACCCTGCTTAAGGGAAGCTTCTCCACCCTTACCTGCCTGGAAATCTTCACACATTTCCCTATCTCATCCTGTAATCTAAGCCCGCCATGCTCCTGAATAGACAGAGATAATTTTAAAAGGGGCTCTTCAAATACTCAAAGTGGCTGCAGGATTTCACACACCTCTGTTATTGCTGTGCTCCCAGCAGCTCACATCTGTGAGCAGTTTGTCTGGTTGATTTCAGCCAGGTTGTCTGCTCCGGTCTCACTTCTCTTATTCCTGGGGGGCAAGCCTGAGAGAAATGTGGCAGCATGTCTAATGAGTGCTGCTGTGCTTGTGTCTGGAGGCTTGTCACTCGAAGCCCACAGGCAGCATGCCCAGGTGTAAATTAACCTGTTCCCTGCCTGCCCCACACCTGCCAGATCAGCGCTGCTCAGAGTACTCTGCCAGTGTTCAACAATTGCACCACACTAATGGGACAAGATCTGCAGGGAGAGCCAAAGCATTTTATCTAGCTGCCTTCCCCCAGTCTGCAGTCTTGTAAGTCTTGTAAGAGAGAGAGCACAGACTGCTGCATGTCAAAACACACCTAAACAGCTGTGGGAGCTGAGCAGCCACTCACTTCTCTGGAGGGAGAAACCACTACAGTGAAAGGATGGAGATGTCACCCAATGTGACATCTTGCCCTCTATGTTCACCTCTGTGTACAGATACTGCCAATCAAGTGGGGTTGGGACAACCAGCCACAGCTGAAATCACCCCATATAGCTGCTAAGTATCGGCTTCATGTTACTCACAGCCTGATTGTATGAAAACCATTTGGGAGTACACATTCCCTGTTACCTATCAGTGCTTTCCAGACAAAATGATTCAGACATATCCAGGGGTAACTAAATTGAAGAAAGTGTTGTGGTGTGGAAATGATCTAAATAACATTCATTTTCCACCTTTTGAGTATTTGACTTTGCAAACTTAATAACATATCCTGGAGGTATTTTACACACATGTAATGCACATAAACACACCTGGTAGAGCTGTACTCATCTCCTGACACGGAAATAGAAACCACTGTACAATACACACAACACCTCTCCCTTCCACTTGCAACATACTTGCTATATGGTACCCTGCCTTTAGCCTTGTGTAGCCTGACCAATTAAATATAAACTTTTCAAAGGTTCCCAGACAAAAGAGGTGTGTCTGCTCAGCCCAGTAAGAAAGCTCAGCCCTGTCTAGCCCCCAGGCTTTTGCGTACACAGGCATTCAGGCAGGCACTCCAGTGCTGTATGGTTGTACTCACACTGCACGTTGAGCTGCACCAGGGCTTCCCGGGGTCTGATGTTAAATCCATTGTACCTGGCTGTCTGACACTTATAGGTCCCACTCATTTCTCGTCTCACACTCTCCAGGTGCAGCTTCCCATCGTATGTCTCCATTGTCATTGTCCCTGAAGGCATGGGGGTTTCCTTGTCTACCCGGGACCAGATGATGGGTGGCTTTGGCTTTCCTCGAACCTCGCACTGCAGCTCGGCCCTGGAGCCTTCCCGCACAGTGATGGTGGACTGACCCTTAGGGACACTGATTGTTGGTGGCACTAAAAGAGAGACAAGAAGGGAATCATTTTACACTGGGTTTTCAGCAAGTAAGGAATAGTCTTGAGGTGCTTCTGATGGAATCACACCAACAGCCTTGAACTCCAAAGGTTTCCGCTTGACACTGCAATCCTTCTATGAACATACTGTCCATGCAAGTTATCCTGCAGAGTCTGGAGCTTCAGGGTACCAAGGAGGATTCCAGCCTTTCCAATAGTGTGTCCCAGTATCAATGCCAAGGTCCAGTTGTATTGGGGCAGTATCCAGGCTCCCATCCCTCTGTTTGCAAAATGCTATCCAGCTGCAGGGATAGCATCAAGGAACACCAAAGGCAAAAGCCTCTTTGGTCCATTTCTCAATTTCTGGTCAGTGAATTTGTCAAGTGGAACTGCAGTCTTTTGGCCAAAAATAGAAGTCATATCTGCTGAAGTATCTAAACAACTTATCCAGGTCAGATCAAAACCAAGACTTAAAGGATAAGTACTTGTAGATCCCATCTCCAGCTTTCTCAGAGGTCCAAGATCCCTGTTTGTTCCTAAACCACAGCAAGGAGTCAGCTCTTTTTAAGTGTCCTTGCATATTTTACTTTTATTATTTATTTTGTTTTTATTGGTGAATGCACTGTGAATTTCTCACACCAATAAACCTCTGGCTTATCTGAGTGACAGGTGGGTCCCAGCAACAATCACCCCTGGCATCCCTTCGAGGTTGGGAAGAGCTCACCCAGCAGAATTGTGGCCAAGCTGAGGCTAGAATTGGAGGCACAGTAACACTCAAAAGAAATATCCAGCTATCAACTGACAACCAAAACTTTGCTGATCAACAAAGCTTAAAAGAAATCCAATGAATACAGGGTACAGAGATGTCAGTGAGAAGAGGTTGGCTGTTCACATCCCCAGTTCCACCAAGAACCCAGGAAGGGGATTTGTGCTAAGCCACATGTAATATTGACAATTTATTTGTGCTAGACTTTAGAGTCAACAGTTCAGCTGAGGTAAATATGGTCACAATCTTTTCTGAAAGGTCCTTTTTCAGCCCTTCCTGCTGACAGTGGCAACACTTGGATTGACACTTCCATAACTGCAAAGGCCATGTACTTCGTTTCCATTTAAATCAAAATATAGGACTACAGAAGCTGTAACAAGCTGGTCTGACCAACATTAGCTCAATTCAGCTCCAGCAAAGGAGAGTGTGCTATGGTAATTGTACATGTTACAGCCTGCAGCTCTTTATGAACAAATTTAGGATGGATCCAGCCTAATCTCCCTCTGCAGTGACCTCCCTATGCAACACAGAGGCCACGTTTTCAATTTGCACATCTCCTGTGGGCTGGGGAATCTCATCACAACCTGTCCTGCAAGGTGTGAAAGGACAGCAGCACTTTCAGTGCTAACGCTGCCAGCAGCCGCTCACCTGGTGAGCAGCAATTTTCTCCACAGGTAAAGTTGTAAATTGCATTTGAAGATTTTTTTTTTAATTAAAGCTATCACCTTGGAGCTGCTTGGTGGAGGCAACCACTTTGATGAGCTCAAGCTTTGCTCAGTGGGGAAACACTGCTGCTGTCTTCTTGTTCTAATCCTGTGGAGCAAGGTGTTTTATATGGGAATCATATGTTGGAGGTGGCTTGTTGCTGATTATGGGGATGTTGCATGTTGGACAGCCTTGGCTGCTGCATGGAGGGCTGCTCCAGCAGGGATGGCTGTTTTCATTCTCTGGGACACAAAGCAGTCCTGCTGGCCCAGGCTGCCAAAGAGAGGATTCAAAATGCCCCAGGCAGACCTCCTTCCCTTCCTCAGTGGCAGCATCCACACCGGCATATGGGACTCACTCTCGTCCAGACAGGCTCAGGGCAACCTGTCACCACAGACACTTCCTTTAAGACAGCAACTAGTTGGTGCCCGGGTCTCCCAGCTCTTCACAGCCTCCCACCCTTGCAGTCTTAAACACAACTGCACTCTGCCATCTAGTGATCTTGGGCAAAAAGAATTGTTCTAGGTGGTATCAGCCATACAAGTTTTGGAAAGCCAATTTTGCACCAGGATTGGCGAGTTCCCCCAGTTTTGCTCCCTGTTGGCATAACAGGGTTGGTGTCGGCTGGCATAGAGAGGTCCTACCTTCCATGGATGTCCACATAAAGGAAGGACCATTCTTTAGGGTTTAGTGGATCCACAACACAGTCAGGGCTCAGTCTCTAGGCTGCTAACAAGAACTGGATGCAATCCTATCAGAAGCAGGCTGCCCCTAGTATTTCTAATGGGAGACAAGGCTTCCCAAAGCACCAACAGTACTTGCAGCACTTTTTTTCTGGGGAGCAGAAGTGAGCAGCATCCAGAATCAAGAGTGAGATCAGCCTGGCTTGTGGATCCAGCACCACCAGGAACTGAGAAGTAACATTCTATGAAGGTGCAGGTCAAAATCTGTGGGCAGCTCACTCCCCTGAGGAGTCTTCATCAGATTACTAACATAATGCTTCTTTGTGCTGCACTTTTGGTCCTGGAAAGGCAGCACAATGACATGGATGTAATGGAGAGCACAGCTGGACCCACTGCTTCAGCAGAAACAGAAAGACAGCCCTGAGACTATATTTTAGTCCCCAGTGTGACAGAAAAACATTGACATATTTGTCCAGTCCTTGCTGGGCCATGGGGTGAAGCTCTGACCCTGATTTTAGTGGGGAGGAATTTATAAGACTGGCACTCCTATAGAGAGGGCCCAAGACAGACTGCATTTGCAATCCAGCAAACATTAAAAGTCTTCATAGAAATTTTATCCTGGAGACAATGCCAAAGAAATGAAAGAACAGTTTTTTTCTCTTTTACTCTCTTCTAAGCAAAGGGACGCTTGAAATTTGCTGAAATACCACCACTTCCTTCCTTCCTTCCTTCACAGTGTGGAGGTTTGTTTGAACAATCACACTGTAAAGCTGTCTCTGTAGCTGGAGTGCACTTTGGGTTTTTCATAGGGAGACAGCATAAAGGAAGATCTACTTGGTACGCAATACATCTGACAGAGAAGTTGTAACTATTGCCCATCTCCAATCTGAGTCAAGTGCTTGCCTGAGGATGTAAGACCTTTCTCCACTAGCATTCAAGACATGCATGTGAAGTTCTTCAAAAAAGCTAGAGGCATGGGGCTGTGGGACAGTCAGTGATGCCAAAAGCTCCTCTGGGGTCCCCACCTGCCAGAGAGAGGCTCACCTGTCTCTGAGGAGATGTTCACCTCCACACTGAGGTCAGGAATGGGTGCTCCCTGGAAGGTAGCCACACACAGGTAGGTGCCATAGTCACTGAATCTCAGGTCAATAATCTCCAAGCTGCAGGTCACAGGTGGGAGCTCAGGGTCATTGCGGGTGATGAGCAACCGGTCTGAGAACCTGGCTGGTTTTCCGTTCTTGTACCATGAATAGACAACCTTCTCCTGGGGGACGGCATCTACATGGCATGAGAGCTTCAAGTCCTGGCCTAACTGGATGGTCTCACTCTCTTTGATCACATCAGGAGTGATTTGGAATGTGGCATTCTTCATGGCTGAGATGAACAGAAGTGCAAAACTGGTTAGGGATATTGAAGTATCTTGCATGGGAGAGGAAAACTGTTCTTTGCTCCTCAGGAAGCAACATTTCCATGCAAAATCTGCCCAAAGACCTCTCCCAGTCATGTTTTCACAAAATGTCCCAAAGGCCTTACATCTGGCAGTCTGGGATCATCCAATTCAGGATAATGCTACAGCCCAGGATGAAGCTGCAGGCAATGCTAGCACAGCCGTTGGTCTGGGAGAAGAGAAACTAGCACAGGCACTTCTCCAGAATATTAATTACTACTAAATATCACATTCGCCCTCAGCTGTACAAGAACAGCCAGTAGGGATGCAATTCCCCTATCCCCTGAAAACACATTCTCAGAGTAAAGCAGCAACTTACACCGCACCAGCAGGTTCACAATCTTCTTTGCTGGGTTCCCAACATTGTTGATGGCCGTGCAGTTGTAGTAGCCTGAGTCCTCCACACGGATCCTCCAGATGGTGAGGTTGCCTCCTTGCACAAGGCTGTTGGGAGGCATTGGGCCGGGAGAGTGGGACCAAACCACTTCTGGCTGTGGGTCACCGCCTGTCAGAGAGCACTGCATAGTGATGTTGTCACCAGGGTTGACCACCAGAGTCTCATTGACAGACAGCTTCAGAGCAGGTGGGGCTGGAAAAGCACAAAGAGGGACACTTCAGAGGCTGAGAAAGACCCATCCAACTTGCCTGTGCACAGCTTCATACTTTTATGATTTGTTCTTGTTGATGACTGGTTTGAGTAAGGACAGCTGGAAAGATCTATAAATTAATTACAAATATGAGGTGTTTGTGAATTTAAAAAATGATCATTATCATGTCTTTGAATGAGAACACTACTCTTTTGTGGCTAGGAAAGAGAGCAGGCAGGACCTCACACTGCCCTAGAAAACACTCTACCAGTAGTGCTTATAACTGAGGCACAAAGCAGCTATGACATTTTATCAGTGCTCAGTGCAGGTTCTCTATGGCTTTAGGATGCAGGTCAGAAGAAAAGGCTGATAAATCCACTCTGCCCATATAGGGGTGGCAAACAGGCAACTTTTGGCAGTGAAAAATCCAACCTCTGACGTTTCAGGCCATTGAACAACTGCAGCCAAGCATAAGGGCAATGGAAACCCTTGTAGCCTTGCTGGAGAGGTGAAGGAGAAAGGATAGCCTCAAAGGAACCTGCTTGAACCCAACAATGCTTGTGCTCAGGGACAGCTGCCATTAAACCACTCCTCTCATTCAGAGTTTCCATCCCAAGAAGCAAGCTTTAGGGAAGGTCTATCATTAAAAAAAAGCTGTCCTCAGCTATCCCATGATACGCCTCTCTATCTCTCACACCCAACTAGACATCTTTGAGAGGCAAAGGCTTTGCCAAGCAGATAGTCCCTGCAACTCGGAGACTGATATGGAGGACCAGGACCTGTCTGCACCTTAACAGACCAATAACAGCAGCTCTCAACCTGCTCTTAATCTCCTTCACCTCCTTGGGTGTTTAATGTGCTTTTCTGTACATCTGGGTGCTATCACAATCAGAGCAACACTCCTTCACATTCAGTTGAGCCAAGACTGATTCAAAGTGTCTAGACAACCTCTCCTTTGAATGCCCTGGTACCTGTTTTTTGGTTTTATTTTATTTATGTACCCTTCTCACTACAGCCCCCTCCAGGAACTGATCCAAAATCCTTCCCCTTGTTATCTCCATTTCATTCCATGAAAAGTCTTTAAAAGCCTCTATATGCACTACTGACTCCATCCAGAGAGAGCTGAGAAAGTAGCAGTCCCCAGCAAAAAAGCAGAGAATGTTTTAAATAACAGCCATAATAATGCAAAATAAGACATTGTTCCATATTCATGAAGCCTGATTTAACAGCATCATTATTTCTGCCTCTTCTCTCCCTGGACACTGTGTTAATGAGCTATGCTGGATTTGTGTTGGATCTCTGAATTACAGCCTGTACAAACAAGGCAAGGAGGACTCTACTCTCCTCAGCACCAGTGCCATAATTTAGTAGCACAACTACTGTCATGCTGGGATATTGTTTTGTTGTACTGAATATAATATCTTCCCTGGCCACTGCACATGCTATTTGTGTCAGAGGTGGCCAGCTATGTTTAAGGAAGAAGGTGGCTCTTCTGCTACCTGCACTGGCCATTTTGAGGCCAGTGGTTGGAGCCTTTGAATTTCTGGAGGCCACAGCCTGCATTCAAAGAGACTTTGTCAGGTCTCCTTGCAGGAGTCTTGTAAATATGTGCAAGGGTTAATGCTTATTAAATAGTAAAGGAAGGATTTGCACATCCTCAACAAGCTCCAGATGATTTCATGAGATAGTATGAACCCAGAAATGCAATAGCTCAACTCACCGTGGTTGGGCAGGACACATTCCTGTCACTAACTCAGTGTAGCTGACCCCAAATAGCTCTTTCTGCCCTCGGACATTGAAGTGGTCTCAGGTTCACAGTGCACAAACTGGCAGATGAAGCATCTTGCCTGGGGATCTTCATCCCTCCCTGTCAGAGACAGAGAAAGCCTGAGACCAGCCCATGTCCAGAGAGAGGTGTCAGAGTTGGGGAGCACAAACCAGAGATCCTGCAGGCTCCGGTTAAGACTTAGGGCTCTGGCAGATTTAGGGTTGGATATGCAAATATCTGACCCACACCCATCTTGCCCAGCTCTGGGCAAGGCAACAGGTTAAAAAGGTGACATGCTGGTACAAGCACTGCGTGAGGGCAGGCTGTGTGTGCATGCATGAATGAGGCAGGGAAAAAGCGAATCTGCCACCTGCCACAGCACCAGGAAGCAAGTTCCCATGACATGCACCAAAGTGGAGCCTTGGCTGTGGCAGCCTGCATGGGTTACCACTCCCCATTCCCACTCCCATCATCAGACAGAGGTTAACAGACTGCAGACATTGTTATGCAGGAGATGATTCTCATTTATTTGTAACCTGTGGCAATTCGTTTTGTTCTTGGCTCAGAAAACCTGCTGGTGGAGTCTGCCGAGCAGCGAGGGGACCATTAAAAACAAAGAATCACTTTCAATTCCCTTTGAAATCCAATTTGCTGCAGTAAAACTGCAGGAGAATTAACCAGCTGGACTGCTTAATTTTGCAGAAGTTGAGGAAGGGGGAAAAGTCAGGCTGACCCTACTGGAGTGGGAGATGTCAGCATGGTGCTGAGCTGGTTCTGTGGCTCTGTGGACCCAACCTGCTGCTCTGGAGCAGGCAACATCTGCTGAACAGAGAGGGAGCAGGGACATCTCCTTCCCACTAAGGTTGCAGACAAAGAACCCATTCTGGGCAGCAAGGCCCAAGTTGCTAAACAGAGCTTATGAGAAGTCCATCTCCTAACCAGAGACTATGATCTGCCCAAGGGACACTCAGGACCCAGCTGAGGAACAAATGAGCAAATGAGCTGAGGAGATTCCCCTGGCCTGACCTGACCTGACCCACCAATTCACCTCAAGGTCTGTAGTGTCTGGACTATAAATATTTAAGAGAGAGAAATTTCCAAGCATTTTAGCACCCTTTGGGCCCTTCTCAGTTGTAAAGGCAAAGGCATGCTGAGTGAAGCTGTTCAGGATTCTGGGCACAGCCAGGTGTATAGAAACTGTGAAAGCACAAGAGCAAGGGGAACAGAAAAGACCTAGGGAAAATAGGAGAGAATTAAAGAATTTCATTTAAATGTTTCCTCACCTATGCACAATACTACCTACAGGGCAAGCAAGCCATATAATATTTCACGTTAAATATAGCCATACTATTTAACACCAGCCCTGCTCACACTGCAATGCCAGCTTCATTTTCCCTGCCAACTTTTAATACAATTTGCTAAGAACGCATATTCCATGGCTCCTTAGAGCTTGTAGTGCCAGACTCCACTGTAACTATGTATAAATATGCATTTATAATTAAAAAACAGGAGAAAAAAAACCCTAGATAGATGTGCTTAAGAAGCTGGTGTAAATTGAGACATATCGTTGACTTGTCATCAAGCACAATCTGAAAATATATTTTCCCCATTCACTTGGTACAGGGGCTGGATTGAAATGAGCAGTATTTTCCCTGTGCTTGGGTTGGCAGGGGGAGTGGACATAAAGAGAAATTTGACTTTCTAACTCTTCAAAGTTAAAGGTACACAGGAAAGAAGAGCAGTGTAAGACCTTTTTCTTCATATTGAACAGAAGATAGGTTTTTAAAGGGACTATTTCAACATTTGCTACACTCTCATCCTGAGAGAAATTCAGCTAATAGGGTGAGTTGTTCAAGACATATTTAGAAATCTTACTACAAAGAGAATACTTTTTTTGTGACATTAGCTATAATTCACTTTCTTAAGCTCATTATTTTTCTTGTTCCTACATAAAATGAGGCAGCTATCGTTCAGCACATTGGAACTCAACTCAGATCAATAAACATTATTTAAACAGTATCAATAGTATCCTGTCAACAGTTAACAATATCAAAAAAAGTTCTGTTTCCACTGCACAAAGGTGACACAAGGGATGCAAACTGCTTTGTGTTACATTCGAGAGGTAAATAATTCAAACAGCTACAATGCCTTTCTCTCTGATCATGGAATACCCCAGGGCTGGAAGTAATTTCTTGACATTTACTTATTATTTGCAAATATTCAACACACATGGGAGCTTACAGGTGGGGATTTTTATTGTGTGTATGGTTTTGGTTTGGGTTTTTTTAGTGGACAGGTTGCAATCAAGTCCTTGCCAGTATTTGATACATGACACTCAGTTGTCATTCACTTATTGCACGTCAAGCAAGAGGCACCAAAGTGAATCTGCTCACAACTGAAGGTTCCCTCAAACACTGCCAGGATAAATATGAGTTTAAAATTTATTTATTGGGAAGGCACTGGAGATGTATGCTTTCCCCAAACACTGTTACCAGCGGAGCCCGTTACCTGGGAGGTGCCTATAGCACAGCCTGGCAAAATAGGCTGGAGTCACACATGGATGAATTATTTGTAAGAACTTCTGAAGCACTCTAGACTGTAGCAAATCTATTTTTAAAGTCACTTAGAATTATAAATAAATAAAACAGTGTATGAATTAGAAACTACATAGTGCCTCAACACCTACATGTAATCTGTTTTAATGATCTCATGGCAGGCCTGGCCACATGCAGTGCTACAAGAAACTAGAGCAGCCCTGGCCACAAGACTTCCATGTGAAGGATCTGTAATCCCAGAAGCCATGTAAATAAGGTCGAGGTGCTGCAGGTCCTGGACAGAGTTCTGTGTTATCCTCATGGAGAAATAATGGTTGTTGAGGAGGTGAAGGGTCAGAGGGCTGCAGGGACCCATCCTGTCCCGTCTTACCTGTGGTGTTTGTGAGCTGGAAGGTGATGGATTTGTCAGGGATACTGCAGACATTGCGGACAGACACCTGGCATGTGTAGCTGGCATAATCCTGAGGTCGAAGGTTCTTCAGCTTCAGGACTTTGGTTTCACCCTGGAATTTGGGAAAAATAGGGGAAAGAAAAGACACAGGTGTCCAAAGCACAGATCATCATTCCAAGCCCATATCTTGTCCTAAAGTTTACAGATTATCAGCAGCTCCCATGAAAACCTTAGGGAACTGTAGAGATTTCAAGCCCCCCACAGCTCTATGTAAAAAAGACAGAAAATGTTTGCAGTGGTCATTTCACCTCCAGGGTTTCACAAAACACCCAGCAACTGACTGGCATGACTTGAAAGCACTGCCAAACAGGTCTGGGCATGATTTCTCATCAACTACTGTCAGAAACATCTTGTAGAACATAAAAAACCTTAACCATCTCAGAACAGACCCTGAGATCTAACTCCGAGATGTCAGTAGGAACCCAAAGGAAGTCACTGGGGGTGCAACACTGCCAAACCAAAGTAAATCAGAACAGATTGAGGCACTAATACTGGCCTAAATATGACAAGTTCAACAGTTATGCTCTAGAAATCTGCAGTACAGGAGGAAAAAAAAATCAGATAAATACTCAAAGAACTTCCAAAACTTTCTGATCCCCCTTCTCCAGATTCTAATCTCATTTATGCTGATGTAAATCCAGAGTGACTGCAGAGACTTTGATAGCCTTTTCTCATTCTAAGGTAACAAATAAAATCACTGCCTGCACTCCATTAGTTACTGGCTTGTTTTAGAAACAGAATCAAGTTGTTACATTAGCGACAGATGTATTCTGTAGACTTTTATTTATGGAATGCAGAAAGCTCTGAGAATTATCCTATGGTTTGCACACCCTGCAACTCATATGTCTTCTGCTGACAGCTTGTTGTTGCTGTTCTCCTTGAGTTTGTCTAAATCTCTTCTGGAGAAACCATTCCATAACTGCCTGCAAGTGTGAGGAGGTGTCAGCATGACAAATCCTCCTGAGGACAACCTCAAGGGACTGGACAATGAGCTCAGGAATACTAATATGCAGACAATAAGGATGTGGAGTGAGTATATTAGAATGATAAAACCTAGGGCACTGATAACCCAAGAGAGTCCAGTCCCCTGAGAATTGTTACTATGCCACACAAATTATGGCATATGCATATCATCTACATCCTTACTGGGTCATATGTATCTCCTGTTTATCGATTAGTGAATTTGGGTATATGGGTATAAACCATATACCTAAAGTAAGTGTAAGTAAGTTTTCAAAAGCTTAGACAGTGAAATCTTCACCTTGTTTTTAATGTAAAAGCCTATTCAAACCTGACACTGACAGGATTCATCTCTAAGACAACACTGCAAGTACCCTTCACACCAGTGAAGGGTACTTTTTTAAACATTTCAGCCAGATTTTCCCCTTCCAACAGTGCTGCAGAGGTGTGTTTTTGTTAACTTCAACTCTTACCAACCCAAACTTACAGGCTTACGCTGGTGTTAAGGAGAGGACTGCAAGGGCATGCCTGTCTGAGCACAGCAGTCCCAACACCCTCTTTCAGAGCTGGGAATGACCCATCTTGTCAGGAGCATTGCCTGACAGGAGCTGTAGCACACTGGGTCATTTAAACATTAATGCTGCAACATGGTGGATTTTTGCCAGGTGCCTTATTTAGCTAGAGAAAATATCCCAAGTCCTAAGACATCCTCTCATTAGGCAACATCTCCTATTAATTACACTGAGCTTAGTGAAAACTGGAAGAGCCTATGGCGACTTTTCCAAGGCTAGGGATGCCCTAGCTGGGAGACACACAGCACACAGACAAAGCTGTCTTCAGGGCCAAACAGCAGCACTGACCTACAGTGTTTCTGCAAATCTGCCACAAACCTGCAGCTCTCTCCTCCCTCCTCATCCGCCTGAATATTTCCATTTGGATGCCCATTTCTGTGACCTACGGAGATGGCGTGTTTCAATAAAATATGAACATCACTACATTAACTTAAAGGTTGCCTGGGGCATTGCTCATAAATCAAACTCAGCCAGAATGTTCTCTGGGCCCAGCTTTGGGAATGCAGGAAAGTGCTTGGGATGAGACAGGAGCCCTGGGGAGCTACCCTTTCAGCCGTCCCTTCCCACCCATCCCTGCCATGTGCTCCCTAGCAGCCTTGCTGGAAGTACTGGGGCTGATTAGCATCTAAAGGACATTTAGCTCCTGAGCTCAGCTTAGGGTAACATGCCCAGAGTGCCCTGGCAAAAAAAAAGTTCCCTTCCATCTCCCATTGTATTGGCCAACTAATTACTGTGAAGAAAGTGGTGTTTATAGGGGAAACCTGGTTGTGCAGGGCAAGTCCAATACAGGCAAGCAGGAGAAGGAGAAAAGACATGGACACCTTGTCCCAGGACAAGTCAGCAAGTGCCCAGGCATTGGGCTCCCCATTACTTGTGGCCATTAGAAAAACTCTTGGATCCCACAGCAATGCCTGCCATTTGCTCACACTGCTAAAAAGGAAGCCCTTCCCTGATATATGGAACCTGGGCACTCAATTAAGAGAAAAAAAATTAGTGATGGGAAATAGAGGAAATCCAGTCTTGGGATTTTTTGCATTTTAGTCTCAGCCATCCAACAGCTACATAACGTCAGTAGGGGAGCTGTGTCACTGCTCTCAGGGGCAGCAATAAAAAGGGAAAGGTCCTAGGCCACACTCCTTCCTACTGCTCTACTCCTCTTATACCCTGGGAATGTGCATGCAGAAGGAAGGTCTACCAGCCCTTCTGGAGGCAGCCCTCCTTACAGTGGCCTGCACCTTCTCTTCAGCATCCTAATTCATGTAGGGAAGGAAACACCACCCACTACAGTGCCCTGCATCAGCAAGACAATCAACACAAGTTGGCAGAGGTTTGCTTATTTTCACCTGTGTGTAAAGGGGTTCATAGATGTCCACACCATTGTCCTGACTGTGAGAAAGTGTTTCAGCTCCCCGTTTCCAGATGAAGCGAGCTGGGGGGTTGGAGTTGACCGTGCAGCGGAGGAAGACTGTCTTCTCCTGGTAGAAGCTGCCGCGTACATCACTGATGGTCTGGTGAACGGTGAGAACAGGTTCATCTAGATCTGGAAGGGAGGTAAGGAAGTCGCAGCCATTGTTAGCAAAGCTTGGTCTGCGTGTGCAGCCTGCAGAGCAGATGATGCTCCAGGTACCGCTGAGGAGAGGTGAAGGTCCCACACATCTGGCTGATGACAAGTGCTGATTTAAGAGCAATTTTACTACCTGAAGGCAGGTAGTACAGCAAATATTTAAAGGGAACACACAGGAGAAGCCAGAATTCTCCCGCTCACCAAGCAAACCTTCAGAGAATAGAAAGCAGTCTCTGGTTTGCAGAGCCCCATGCAGTCCTCAAATAAACCCACCTGCCTGTCACATGTGTCTCAGAGCAGTGGGCTGCCTCATATTCCTCAATAGTACCCCCTTACAGAAAATCACTACTTTCTACTTCAGTAGAGGTCAAAAGGATGCCAGGAAGCTCTGTTCCATCATGATGTCTCCATCTTCTAGTTCCCAAATCTCTCCTGAAATCATAGGGCTAAACCCAGGGCTGTGAGATGTCCATACAAATGACATGACAAAACTTCAAGACAAGGAATGAAAGTAAAAAAATCAGGACAAGATCAAGGAGCTCAGTTAGAAAGTCATCTAGACAGAGCAAATCTCATGAGGAATCATGGTAATATGAGATGCAAAACACTGTAATAGGTATGCATAATTTCTCTCTCTTCCTATTAAATATCCTCTGTGTATTTTTTTCGAAGTCTGTATCAACTGTCCTTTGGCAACTTCTAGTCACTGCAACACCATTACCCCTCCCAAAACTGATGAGATTCTTTTGTTCTCTTTCTTTACAGAAGATGCTCCTTTCAATTCCCTTATTGTACCTGCACCAGACACACAGCCACTATGACTGAATCAATGGTTATCAGTGGCTACATTTGCAAGGACAGAAGCAATAGCCCTGCAGGAAGAGGATTTTCTCCATCTATGCAGAGCACACTGCCCCCTACAGTTGCCCACCTGCTAAAAAGGGATGATTTTCTGAGAAGTTGCAGCAGGTATCAATGTTTGAACATTAAGGCAGCATGGGGGACACCTCAGAGGCAGTGGATCTTTCTCCTCACAAAACGACCTTGAGACTGACGTTAAATATAAAGATCCGTTTTGACAAGAATTGGCCCGCTAAAATGGAAAACAGTCCCCGTGTCTTTAAGTATGTCTATAAGGCACCTTTTGAGCTCAAGATGAAGCAATTCTATATTTTCAGGAGCATTATGACCCCATCTTCAGCTACAAGGAAACTGAGGTACTTGTACCCAGTATCCTCTTGTGCTGACATCATGATCCTCTGCACATGCTTAACGTCCTCATCACCTCCTGCCCTCCCATGCCACCTAATATTCACAATATTTTATTTTACAGATTTATAAGTTTGGAGATCTGACTTCCAGAAAGGAAGAGGGAAGCAGAGATGAGTTTCTGCTAATATGTCATCCAAACAATATATGCTCTCTGCTGAATCACAAGTGTCAACTTGTGGGTTTTGCATCTTTTAATGAGCTGTATGCTCAGCAGACAGCAATTGTTATGCAACCTGAAATTTGTCTGCTTGACCATAGCTCAGAGATATGAGTATGGAATAATGACATGACACAAAATATATCCCAGAAAAAAACCTCCATCAACCAAAAAACACCCACAGCTGAAAAAAAAATATATGTAGATGGAAAAAAAAAAAAAGTCTCCTCTCCATACAGTGCTGTCTTCTTCTTCATGTGGCCATAGGATGACTGAACATGAAATTCTTTTGGACCAGGATCTTAAACACAACCTCTCCTCTTTTCCTCCTTCCTTGTCTTTAACCTTACTTTATTTGTTCACACTTCACATGAGTCACTCTGTAGCTAGCATCCTTCTGAGACTGTTTCTCAGCAGGTAAAACACTTCCCTTACTAACTGAAGAAGAAGCTCACTGTTCCAGTCTCCTGGCTCCCAGCTACTCCCCACGCAGAAAACAACACCTTCTTTTTGGTTGCTAAAACTTTCCTCCTTTGAATTCTTCAGCCCTCTTTTGTAGAAGTCAGCTCTATGTCTAGCCCTCCTGAGAAAAACTAAAATAAGACCTACAATGTGTATGTCCTTGGTGTACGAGTAATGCCACTGATGCCAGTGAGCTGCTCCAATGATAAATTGGCCCAAGGCTGTTCATGGAGATGATCACATGGGATGTTTCATGCACAATAAAAGCTTGTAAACATTCATTCTTTTATTTTCCTTACTTCCTTTCTCTCCCACTTGGAAATACTCAGAAAAGCAGCTGCCTCTCTGCCAGTATCTAACCAATACTTTTAAGCCTCACTGATGCCCACTTGGGGCAGAGGAATACTATGCTATATGGGTTAATGTTTCCAGTTTAATATCCTCTTGGCACCAATGATGCTCTCTGTGCAACCTCACTGCCGAACACTAAAAGTATGACTGAGGACTCGCAGCAGCTGTCAAAGACACCAAAGTACACGAGAGTGATGACTTACCTCTAACTACAAAATGGGATGCAGGAAAAGAAGGGGTTTGTTTTAAAATTCTGGTTCATTCAGCTGAAGTTGCCTGTGTGAGTGTTCAGCAAAAACTGTGGCTTTTCCCATGTGTTCTCTTGCACCTACTGCAAATAATAGCAGAAAATTTTCTCTCCTTCCCAAAAACCAAGTAAGCAGAACAGAGGCACAGTACCAAGTCCATCTGCAGAGTAGATGTTAGTATGAGAAAGCCCTTGGCCACCCCATTAGCCCCATAGTTCTACAGGTCAGAGCTGCATGAGGGACCACGGAATGCTACATCACTCTAGTTCCAGCCTGCACTGCAGGAGCACCCTCAGGGCATGAAGATATTCATGGCACAGTCCTGTTCCTAGAGACACAGGCCCTGGCAAAGTGTCACACTAAGCCTTGAGAGAACCAAGTATCCTTTGCAATGGAGAGTTATCATACATCTCCACTACATGCAGGAGAAGAAACAGGCAGAGAAGCCAAGCAAATCTAGGGTGGGTGCCAGAACTTCTTTAAACAAAGTGATGCAATGCCAGTGAAAAAACACTCATCCTATCCACAGTGGCTGCTGTTGAAGTAATTCATTTCCACAGCCTAGGTAGGATAGTGCCCACACTACACTACTCCGATAAAGGGTAGGGCAAGGAAGGAACAGATGAGAGCTACTCCCAGCCATACAGTATGATAGTGGATCATAAACCTGCCAAAAGCTAAGGATGCCCAAGTCTGTGGTACATTTTGTGAGAGTCACATCACAGTTGGGCTGGACAGCAGAACTAAAGAGAAGCAGTCCGGCAGCAGTTGCTGTCAGCAAAAAGGTCTGCCCCGACTCCAGGCATGTGCTGGGGTTTTGAAGCTCGGAGGTTGTTCCACTGACAGACAACCATAGTGCCCCTCAGCTCAAAAGGAAGGAGAACAGATAGAAGGAATGTAGAACATCTCATTACAAGTTCAGGGACAGATTCAGCTGCTTTATCATACTTTACAACTTTTTAGCATCAATCTCTTGCCTTCTCAAATAATATCAGTGAGGAGAGGAATTTAGTGTTAGTTGGGCTGTAGAAAATTGGAATAGCGGATAGTCAAGGACAATGTAATGGTAACTTTCTCCAAGAGAGCAAAACAAGTTGCCTAGACATTAAATCTTGGATTTCTCCCATTTGGGCCTTACCATGTAAGTTTATTTTCCCTCCCTTTTGATCACAGCAGCCCAAGAATAAACACTAAGTCCAAGAAAGAAACATTAGGAGAAAGCTTCAAAACTTGAAGCCCAAGGTGGAAAACCACTAGCAGCATCTCCAGGATTCAAGAAGGATGAGTACCAGCCAGAGAAATGTTGAGTCATCTTCACATTATGGGCACTATGACCAACCAGGGCAATGTTGAGTCACCTTCACATTCACCCTTTCACAGCTCAGCCTCCTTAGCTGCATTCTAGAGTTCTCAGTGCTGTTTCCAGCATGCTACAGAAGTAGCAACGCTGGTAACAGGACACTGGTTTCAGGAATGCCCCCAGCATCCAGGGCACTACCAACTTCAAGAAACATTGCTTGCTTCAAGCTCTCTCAGCTTCAAAACAAAGACAAAGAAAGCAGAAGCCATTCCCAACACTATATCCCAGACAAGTGCTAGGGAACCCTGTCAGTGTTGTCAGACATCACAACCCCAAGGTAAGAATTAATCACAAGGACAGCAGAGCTGTATTTTGCATGGATGGATCTAATCCTCTATGCAAAAAAGACACTGGGGAGACCACGCCAGTCCCTCTGCTCCTGAATCAGGTGCACATGGTCCTAGGGCAATGCAGCTTCCTGGTGGCCCCACATTGAGGCAGAGACATGCAGTAGAACTGTGGGAAGGTCTGGGTTGCCGCTAAATGACTTACACTGCACATCTACTCGAATGGACTTGATGGCAGGGACCCCAACCCCATTTTCTGCTTTACAGTAATAGCGGCCCCCCTGCAGCCTTTGGATCTTCTCAATCCGAAGGGTCTCGTTAAGCACTGACGTCTCTTGGAATTTGTCCGACGCGCTGCCAGCAGTTTTGGTCCATCTCACCTGCATGAGAAGAACAACAGAAATTAAATCAGGGACACAAAATAGAGATCCCAAGATTCAGCAGAGCTCCCTTTGTTGCTCTTCCCTCTCTTCCCTAGCTACTTCCATAAAGAGATCCTACAGCACAGCCAGACTTACCAAAGCTCAATTACTGATCTCAGTATGTCCCAGTAGCCCAGCCACTGATTCTGGTCCACTGCCAATCCCCAAATCCAAGAGTCCAGGATAACCCCTCAATTCACCCAGACACACACTGCGTGTTTGCCACTCCTGCTCTGATCCTGCAAACCCAGCAGCTTGCTCAGTTTTATGCCACCATTTGCACAGCACAGGACTTTCAGTGTTCAGCCTTGAGACCCCAGGTGGCTGGTAGGCCACAACACTACAGCAGACATCAGCTCACAACTACAGAGTTTTTACTACAGTCCACAGTCATCTTTTTCTGGACAGCAAGGCTATTTCTGCTTTTTGCTTTTCCACGAGTGAGAAAATGCAGTTTCTCTCTGACTCTTTCCCCTTCCCCACTGGGAACCCCTGTGTATTTTATTTTTGTAAGTCATCTTTTCATAGCACACAAGATTTTCCTCTGTTTTTAAAGATACAAAAAAAATCCCTTCAGATTCCAAGCCACATTTTTATTTGTTTGTCCTTATGTTACATGTCTCAAGATCCTGGCTTGAAGGGGCAAGAGAGCTGCATGATATTTCATAGTGAATGGTGGCAAGAAGACAGCAATCCCGAGGACTGAAGGGTTTCTCTTTTGCCTGGAATGAGGTACAGCCCTTGCAGTAGCAGTACAAGCTTCCCCCTTGTTTTGTGCACTCCACACAATGAAAGAGAGAGATGGCTTTTCTCAGTTGATTGGTTTTCTATATGTGCAACCTCCCTTCTAAAGGCTGCTGACTGCCGGCCTCCTACTCTGGGACAATTTAGACTCTGGAATGGAGATCCAGCAAGATCAGCCAGCACAAAGAAGAGAGACTTTCATTCAGCATTGTCCATAGATAAGACAGACCGAATACCTTGGCCACTCTTCCAGACTTTGCCTAAAGTTCACTGCCATCACCTGATTGGTGCTCATGCTCTAGAAGGAGCAGGGGTGTCAACATCCCATCCCAGAGCACCAGGCTGAGCAGATGTTTGGAGCTATTGACCATGGATTTATTCAGCCTTTGTAGCCTTGTGAAATTGTCTGAGGGCCCCAAGACTCTTGGAGTTTCCTGTTTTGAAGGACACTTCAGCCAGCTCTTTAATCTTCTCAATCACAATCTCATTTTAGTATTGTGGCCACATTTTCATGCTTTAATGACTGGCTGATAGAAAGGGAAAGAGAAGATTAAACAAAGGTTAGGATAAGAGCTTAACTGGGGAAGAAATCAATCCATTTGGACGGAGGGTAGAAATAGGATGCAAGCCACATTTTGTATGTGCAGGTTCCAGACTCTCTGGTCATGTCTGGTTCTAGGCTCTGGAGTCCCTTGTGCAGGTCTGGCAATAACAAGCCAGAGTCTTGCCCACTAGCATGCTGTCTGCAACAGGCTCTGCTCCAGAAATCTCTCTAGCTTCTTGGGCTCAAATCTTTACAACCTGCCAAGGACCTTTCCATGCATTCAACAACCTTAGTCAGGGCCAATGCTACCAAATTCCCCTTTTCTGATGCACACAGGTACCAGTTACCCATCACTGTCACAAGCATAGGCTGGTTGTTTTTCCTGACTTGGCTCAGGTGATTTTCTTTTTATTGTTTCCAGGATATTTTTATGGAAAAGCCATTTCAAATCCTTTCCTTTGTCATCACCTTGTAGCCAAGTAGCTCCTCACAAGCAAGCCCATGGCGGTATTAACAGGCGTGAGAAGATGCATGGCTTCTTGACACGAGTATCTTTGGCAGGACTGAGGAACGGGGCCAAGGCATGTATCACATGTGGCTCCCCTGAGTGTATTCCAGCACACCCAGCTTGCAGTGTGCACCAGCTTCACTCCTACCACACTCTGTTCCAGAGCTGGCAGACCCATGCTCTAGGCCAGTACCTCTACAGACACCTTCACACTAACACTGAATCTCCCAGCTTGAGTATCTGAAGGGATGAGATGGCTGCATGTCTGTGCAAACCTCTGTGCACCCCAAGTAAGGATTTCAACCATTAGCCAAGCTCAGCTTTGTACCTCTCCACTAGACTGTGTCTCTGACCACAGCATGGATGTGTCCAGTGCTGCAAATCTGACTTTGCCTCTGCCTTGTGGCCACAAAGCAATGAACAGTAGGTTCTGTGTGGGGTGCACAGTGAGATGCACTATCAACAACTTCCCGAACTCCCCCAAGCAGCATCCCCTTGGCTGTATATCCAGAGAAGCTGAGAAATGGATGGACCATGAAGGACCAACTCCTAAGGTGAGCACATATGGGAAGCATCTTCTAGGATGTTCCTACTTTGTAGGAAGAGGGTTAAAGATTTGATATTTCAGTTTGGACTTTAGGTTCTTGAAGGGACTTCACATACTGAAGACAAGTAGGTCTTTGTAAGCTTCTGCACAGCTTTGTGGACTGTTTTCCACGAAAGCAAGCTTAAATGCTTCATAGCTTAACAACCTAAGTTAAAATGGGACATCCCTACCTGAGTCCAACGTGTAGGAGAAAGCTGGACACCCCACACTGCCCATAGTTCTCCTCTATGTGGAGACTACAAACAAGTACCATGGGGGAGCATGGGTGACAGGCAAGACTGAAGGCTTACCTGTGGCCGGGGGTGTCCTGTGACCAGGCACTGCAGGACCATCGTGTCCCCCTCCCGAATTGTGTAAACACGTTCACTGATGTTGTCTTCCTTCACCACACATGCTTGCCCAGCATGGATGATTTGGGCCTGAGCAGGAGCTGTAGAAAGGAAAGAAGAGGTAAAGATGGAAATGGGAAGTAGCCCATCTCCTTATGCCCACTGCCCAGGGTGGCTTCTCCCACCTCATAAGCCACAGAGGGAAAGAGCCAGGTAGTTCTGGGAATGAATCACAGAAGTCTTAGGAGATATATTATTAAGCAATTTCTCCCATTTCCTGAGTGACTGATATCAACTACTATTATAAAACCTTTGGTTCCATTCAGTTGAGCAGCTCTAGACATTTAAAAACAGAATATGGCACTTTTTTGTGGTGGAACCTCCTGCATGGATTGAGGACAAAAAATTTCCTGCTGTCGTCTCTCCCAGAAAGGAGTTTGTGCAAGCAGCTATAGCAGGGACCTGGTCAAATCACAACTGCTCCATGCCTGTCTAAAATAAGCCTGATTACTATGATTTACCTTGCAGGGATAACTACTGAGCAGAGTAAGGAAGGGCCCTGAAGCTCTGTACAGCTATTAGCAACAGGCATAGTAAACACTGCAGGAAAAACAAGTATTTCCCATATTAAATAGCAGCCTGTCTCAGCCCTGAGCCCAGAGCCTTGAGAGGAAACAACCTCTGCAGGATGAGAGGACCCTATAATCTGTAGAGATTTCTCCACCTACAGCTCCTAATGAAGACCAATTACTGCCAGTCCAGCCAGGAAAATGGGTGAAGACCAGTGCAGTGGAAAAGTACATAGACAGAATGTTCCCAAAACAAAGTTATAAAATTCCCAATGACCTTAAACAGCACCTATATCCCACAACAGCCCCGATGAGAAGCAGGAAGAGATGAGCTGTGTAGTAGAATAGGATTTTACAAAGAAAAAAGCCTCAGTTCTGAAATCCTATGCAAACTGCCTTTGACTCCCTACTCCAAAGTGTTTGTGTGATCAGAGAAGTGGCTGAGATGTGCTGAAGGTGACTGCACAGCACAGCTGCACACCTGCTCTTGTTTGAGGGGGAAACTCCAGTTGCTCTTCAAGACGCAGACAAACCCACAAACATGTCTTAGAGTCAGTGTCTCACTTACAGTCCCCTAGGATACTTACCCAGCTTGCAAGAATGCTTTCAGGTAGCTCTGGAGTCACAGCTCTAGCTCCCATTAGTGGAATATAACAAAAATGAAAAAAACCACAGAGGAGATGATCAAAGGGTTTAAAGCATTGAGCCTTAGAAAGCCTTCCTAAGCAAGAATAAATTTTGCACAACCTGTTAAAGCTGAACCAAGCACCCACTTTTTCCTAAAGGTTAGTTGAGCTTCAAAGATTGCCTTTTTAAAAATTATTTTCACTCCCTTGGCATAACCAAAATGCTCTAGACTAAACCACCTGGGCAAGAGAAGTGCTCAGTTTTTTGCTGGTTTAGTCCACCAGCAGTATAGACAGCAGGACAGGCTGGGCTCAGGCAGTGGAGATCTGCCTTTGAGATCAGCCTTTATAAACTGGTGTCAAACAATGCACTGACCAAGTTGCAGGGACATGAGAGTGGATACAGGGCTAGTGGGAAACTGCCCTTGCTCCTTTACAGCCTGCCATGGCCACCCAACATCCAGGCAGTAGTGCTGCACATACAGCAATCTAATCTTTGATTTTCTATCTTTTCCATCATGGTGGCATCTTTTATCTCTTCCATCATGGTGGCACTTTTTAAAAATTATTATTATTCTCCAAATTGTCAACAAACAGAAGCAACATGTCTATTTGAATAATATGATGGCACAAAGATGGACAAATCCCTCAGTCTCTAGTGTCTGCCCCTTGTGCAGGCCTCCCAAGATGCTGGCCATCACTCAGGCATCATGGCATGCCAAAACTGACCATTAAGACTTCATTGATACAACTGAGTAGATGAGTGACCTTCCCCTTCCTGGATGGCAGAGACTCTTGTTGAACCCAGCAGAAAGCACAAAACATGTATATGTGCTTACACACATCTGTGCATTTGTATACACTACCTGTGTGTAGTGTATACAAATGGACATACATGCAGATATGTAAATACATTAATTAAAATACTGATTTATCAGGAAAAGATGTCATGAATGGTTCTCAAGTTAACAGTCACAGGGGAGGAATTCAGAAGCCTACATAACCTTTGCTAACACAACTTAACCCAATTGACAGCCTCTTGTGCTGTTTCAGCCCTCATAATTTTTCTGTAGATCTGCCATAACACCTTTAGCCCCACTGTACTGCAGAGCACTGCTTACACAGCTGAGACACAGGCTGTGGTGCTGATTGATCTCTGCTGACCAAAAGAGAGACTCCATCCTTTCCCATCCTATGCCACATTCCTCTAGTCTCCAAACCGTCCTGTCTGCATTTCAGCAGGGTCCTGGCACCTTGAAGCAGCAAAGCTCTGGTAACTTCTCTTGACAGGCTCTGGGCTGCATTTGGTAGCTGGTGGCTCTATTATCCCTTTGCAAACATGACCTTGCTGTAAAAACTAATTTCCAGACACTCCATGGACAATCAGAATATTTATCTGCAGCTCTAGCTCCTAGTTAAATGTTGTTCTTAAGTTGCTCTGCTGTACCCCATATGGTATACAAAGTAAGCATTGCATCTTTCACTCTTCCCTTTGTCTATTCCATTATTTCACCTGTGCTGTGTAACGGAGGCACTTCCACATGGGGAACTTCCACAGCAAAATCATTAGGTAGAATGGTACAGAATTGGAAGGCTTTTCAACTATTCTGATGCCAATATACCTTGGTGTGATTAGCTGGCATATCCCTGAGTTTGAGAGAAACATTATTTAAACTAATCCTTATAAGGTACTAGACTACAACAAAACCATAGTCTTGTGGATAAGCCCTGGGTCATAATTTTGTCATCTTCTCACAAATTCTCCCTGGATACACTGAGCTATAATGAAGCTGACAAGCAAGGGTATATACATCTGGCTTTGTTTGCAGGTGTCCAACTTCCTTGTGTCACCCCCATTAACACCTTTCAGCTAAATCATTGGAAAGAGACATCACTTTAAGGGAACCTCCATGCTTAAGCTGTAACATTTCTCTGGCAATAACAGCACCAGGCCCTCAGCAGAACAATCACTTTTTTTCATGTCTTAGACCCCACGTGAACCCAGATCTCTCAAAAGGGAACTCAGAAAGCTTGGGGCTATCTTGGAAGGAAAAGCACTCAGGTCGATGGCAGAAGACCCTGAGACACTGCCTCTGGTTTGGTTATAATTTGACATTAGTAGGTGGGGGCTGAGCAATGAACAAACCCAGCTCTTTGGGGACTGCATTAAGATGAGACTCGGGAAGGTCTCTGTTTCAAGCTCAGCCTGTCACAGCACACAAAGGCTGGGAAAGACACCTCATGCTGTATTACAGATGGGCAGAGAGACTGTGAGGATTAATTGCACTTTTAATGTGTTTGAACAGAAAGAATACATTATTGTTTGACATCATTCCATGTTTCCTGGAGGATTCCAGCATGCAGACAGCTTGCACACTGCCAGCACAACAGGATGTCAGGACCATGCCTGTCAGAGGAACAGTTTCACAGAAGGCCCTAAGGAAGGCAGAGAAAGGCTGGAGATGAAGGAGTAACCATAGCCGTTCTCAGTGGTGCTCCACAAAGAACAACTCTTGAACAGAGAAAAACTCCCCTGTTGAGTCCTTCTGGGGCAGAATCTTTCACCTCAGGCCAGCGAACCCCAAAGCAGAGGCCCAAGAAAGATCTCTGATGGCCTCTACAGGGGAAGAAGGAACAGATTGTTCCCAGAAATTTTGAGGGACAGAGGTATCATCACTTCTATTCAACTTTCAGGTAAGAGATCAACTTAGAGAAGGCTCTCAATACAAAGTCCTCCAGAGAAACTAGGCCAGCCACATATTGAGTGTCAGATGCTTTAGAAGGGAGAAAAAATCAGACTATGAACATATAGTATTAGGCCCTTGCTCAGAAAATGCATTTGACCTCTGCATCAAAATTTCCTACTATGCTTTCACTTTATATATTTACACATTGAAACAAAAGGAAATTGAAGTGAATAAAATAACTTTATTCCCAGTGCAGTGTACTGTACCATGTTATTATTACCATAATCTTGAAAGTTTATGAGACTCTTGGTGCTTAGAGGTTGCTAATACCATGAAAATGTAGAAAAGGAGAGAGAAATGGTCTTCTGGAGAGGACTGAGTCATCTGTATTTGGTTTGCAGGTCTAGCCATTCATCTTCTTGAGCCTCAGATCTCATCAGTAAAATGACAATGATGAGAGCTCCTTCACAGAGAGGATGGTGAGTGACAGATACTGCACTGGCACTCTCTCAGTTACTGTCAGCACCCACAGGGGCAGCTGTTCCCCCATTTTGCAGTGCAGCACCTACCACATTTCTCTGCTTCCTTTTCAGCACTTTAACAGCAGCCATCATGTTTAAGTCTGTCCCACCACTACCTCTGCCATCTGCGTGTCCTGCAGACTGCCTCAAGGATGAAGAACATTTATCTCCAAAGCTGCTGGGTCAATACCTGCAGCCGAATGCACAGGGGCACTGAATCCACCCACCTCTGCTACCATCCTCCTCCAGGGTGGGGAGAGAGGGAAGCTGCACCTAGAGCTTTCCTCTTCCTCTGCCTGAATCTACCATCCCACTTTGCAAGGCAAGCAATGATCTTCCATGCATCTGGTGCAGATGTAATTCAGCCTCTGCTGAAGAGGCAAAGAAGTCAAGGTCTTCCCATTCCTGTTCACAAGCTCCCCAGACTCACACTGCTTAGTTACACTCAAATGAGGAGGGCATCAGCTGCTAATATGCACCTTAAAACTCTCGAATCTGTCTGTCTCCCTTGCTCACCTTTTCCATCCTGAGAAAGTGGCATGTAACAGATGGATCATGAAGGGAGTTCTCAGAAATGGGAAAACACACAGTACTTACAGATCACAGTGTGGCTGAATAACCACTTTTCTAAGGAAATCCACATGTGGAATTTCTTGCTGAAGAGACACTGTCAGTAACTGCCTTGCCAGGAGCTGCCCTGCAGCACTGTTAGTTACAGACCATGCGTGGCACAACACCCCGGGGGCAGCTCAGGCCTGCAAGTCGCTGCTGGAGGTAGCATTTTATCCCATCTGCTCACGCAATGCACAGATCTGCCTGGAGAGCAGGGGCACACAAACACAGAGACCTGCGAGGAAGGGGTCGTGTCCCCTCAGCAGAGCACAAAGGAAAGCCAGCACATGCGTAAAGGGAAGAGACGAGCTGGCAACACCTGGCAGCAGCAAGGAAGGTCTAGTACAGTGGGAAGGACCTTCAGGGGCAGCATCCTGATGGCCAAACAGAACATTCTGCTCTGGGAGGGGATGGAAACTGCCTTGATGTGTACTCCAGCACTGCTTAGCTGGTCTCATTCTAGGGATGAAGACCACAGGCTTTGCTGAAACTTTAGACATTTAACCAGGCCAGATCCAGCCTGCAGTGCAGGGCACAATGTTGATGGGCTATTTGAAAAGGAGAATTCACTCCAGCTTGAGGACAATTATGGAGATAATAATACACAATCAGTGTCCATTAACACTGTCAGCAGGGCTGTGGATCAATATTGTATTAATGGCTGAAGAAAAACCAGCCATATCCATCAGTCAGCAGTTAAGACCCGCACAAGAGCAGAGGGAGAGGAGGTGGCAGTGGGTAGGTATAATCAAGCTCAGGCATTGGATGTCTTTGTGCAGTCTGCCCAGGGGAGCCCTCTTTACAAAGTGCCAAACCACACAAAGTGCCAAGTGCCACAACCATTTTCCAAACACATTTCCTGGCTGCTTGCTCAGGGGCCTCCTTCTCCTCACCTCAGCCCCTTACAGCCTCTTTGCCCAGTGAAATGGCAAAGGGAGCCCAGTCCCTGAAGGGAACTTTCCCCATGGGAGGTGTTTTGAACAGTTCTGTCTGCTTAAACTCCAACTTTTAACACAAGGCCAACTTTTAACACAGCACAGAGAGAGGCAATGCAGAAGGCCCAGGGATAGCTGAGAATCAAAGCATATCCATAGTCCTGGGTCTCCTCCCACTCCTTGGACTTCTGTCTTTCCAAGCTCCTCCTGTTGACTCTTCTAACATCATGTGCTGCCTGGGCAGCTCATGCTACCACAGTACTGTTCTAAACCAAAAGACATCAGGAAGCCCTCCCTGCCTACTGACACTAAGGGGTAGAACCCCAAACAAGGCAAATCTCCACTGAGGCTCTTTGGCTCTCACGTCCTGGTGTTTTCACTGCAGCCCAAACTACATATGCCAAAAAAAAAAAAAAAACAAAAAAAAAGAAACAACAAAAAAAAACCAAACAAAAAAACCAAAAAAAAGCCTCAAAAAAAAACCTAAAAAAAACCCCAAAACTGCTTACTGTACACCCAGCCTAAATTTGCTGCAGGAAACACATCATATTTTAGTAGCAAAATGTGTTTGACTCCTTTGGTGTTTGTACATGGATCATGATAACAAAACAAACATCAATTCACCCATAAAAAACACACATCCACTCACAAGATATGCAAAGAACCATGTCTAATGCCACACAGCACTTCACAGCTACTCTTGAGCAAGAAGAAGAAAGTAAAATTTTCAATGAGAAGTGCACAGAGAAATGACAGAGGTGTGGAAAGTAATCCCAGAGCATGAAACTTGGCTACTTAAAATAGCATGGGATTTTTTTTCACTTGGAAGAGACCAAGACAATGTCTTTACATCTCTGTATGATTGCATCTCCAGAAACCAAGCTCAGCCAGATAATTTTCACAGCCTTAAAATAACTTTTTGCTTAATCAATGTCACTTCCTTGAAACATCTCTATAATTTTGTTTATTTTAGAAAAATGCCAGCAACAAAATCATGTGAGATGTCATGAACAGCAGGTACACCCCCTAGCCACTGCAACACCTGCTCCTGAGACCATTATTCAACTTTAAACCTAATCAGGATTATGTACTTTACTAAAGTATCAGTTACTACATCATCACTGATTGCCTCAATCCCCAACTCCACTGCCTGCAGCAGCTCACTAGCTTTCCTAGATGTTCCCAAAATATTCTTATTTTCCTTATATTCTAAAATACAGGTCTACCTAACTGCAAGAGTGCTAAGTAGAACAGCAAAATTGATCAGCAACTTTGATAAGAATCAAGTGACAGATGTAACACACACAGAGCATTATGGTGGCATAAACTCCATATTACTGCCTAACTCATGCCTGAGTGGAATTTCTATAGACAATTCAATGCCAGGAACAGGAAGTAGCTTGTCTTCAAATCTTTAGGGGCTCCGGATACAGTGGCAGTCAGAGTCTGCACCTCAGCAACACTGTCCTGGAAAATTCCAGCTTTGGTTGGGAAATGAAAAAAGCATGCCTGTCTCATAATGGCCCTACAAGAGATTTTATCATCTTTCCCAACCCACTTCCTGCTGTGCCAGCTTCACAGCCTGACGTGTATCTCTAAATCTTGGTGCAAAACTCAATGAGCCACAGAGCCATACTTGGGTGAGGTGATGCTGCCAAGCTGATTGCTCAAAATATTGCACATTTCTTCTCTGGTTGCCACTTAAATTTCCTGAGCATTCATTTTAGAGGAAAACACAAATGAGGCAAGCATCCTGGGGGAGAAATCCTCTAATCTAGAAGATATAGACACTAACACAATGACTTGTTTGTGAGCAGGTAAAATACCCAAAAATGAAACGTCCAGTCAGAGTAAAAAAGGGTTACAAAGAGAGGAACTCAACTGGGCATGGGTAGCACAGACACTTGTTTATCTGACCCCTGTCCTGCAGGAACAGGTGAATACTGCAGGACAGGCGAGCACCAGGCTCCTTGGTAGGTTTGACCATTTGTCTCTTTTATGTGTACTCACACCAGGTCTCCAGTTCCTGGAGCCAATCTCCAGCTGCTCCATGCACCTACCACCTTCCTCAGGGCAGTGAACAGCTAGAGGCATCCAGAAGGACTGCAGACCCTCTGGCCTTTGATTTTAGCTTTCACTGCACCCATCTCCAGAGGCCTCCAAGTAGCCAGTTCACCAGAGAGCCAAGGGCTAGCTCAGATGGAAATGCAACTCACACTTCTGCTTGCCTTTTTTTGCTTTTCTGTCCCAGCATGTTGGAGCCACTGAAGCTGCATATTCCCACTCAGACAGGAAAAATGCCTTTCAGATCCGTGCTGCAGCTTGACAGCACTGGTAGCATAGTCCAACAGATAATGTTCCCACAATCTGCTGCTAATAACTTGTTCAGGCAAATGGTCTTTGTTTGAATGGTCCCAAGGGCTTTACCCTCTCTCCCCCAAATTCAAGATCAGCTCATTTCTGAAGGACCACTGGTGCTGTTACTTCTGCTTTTTCTCCCCTTTTATATTTTGAGCCCCTTTGGTACAACAGTGACTCTTCAACAAAGAGATCCATATGCACAGATCTTTAAACCAAAGTACTTTGAAACTCATCTGTTGTTTCATGGCTGGATCATTTTACACAGGACATAAAAGGACAGCCCAACACAGACACTTCAGTCCTTCAAAATGGGGGAAAAAAATCTATTTGCTAATCATCTGTCAACTGGATTAGCAGCAAAGGTGCATGAACTCCAATCAGTGAATAACTACAGGCTCCTTTTCATATCAAAACCAGAAAAAAAAAATCAGATGACAGCTGTTGTTCCTGAATCATGAAAAATAAGGCAAAGCAGAGGTAGTAGTTTAAAACTGGATTCCCCAGCTAGTGGGACACAGGGGGAGTGCTCCAGACTTTGCTGGTGATGACTCTGCCAGAGTCACACCCACATGCTAAAACCCACTCTGGAAACACAGAAAGAGAAACAAATTCAAGCTCCAGGTATACTAAAAAAATATAACAGAAGAAATAGAACAAAAACCAAACCAGTATGTAATCAAAGTACACTATCAGAAATTGCATAAGAATTGGATCATTTCCATGAAACACCAGCTGATGCTGTTCAAAATGCTAAAACCTGAGATGCAATTTCTTCAATGCTGAGGTGGAAACTGGAGGCTAGTGGGCAGGAGAAGGACTGGCAGTGAAATTCTCTCAGAGGAGAGGACTTCTCTCTACATGGAAAGCCAAAGGGGATGATGCATGCTGAGGGCTGCTAGCCCCAGAGAGGGGGAGTGCAGACATGGGGCAGCAAAGCAAGGCACTGACTACCTGGTGCCCCAACTCTCCCAAAGACTTCCCTATGTACATGACCAAAGCAGTACCATCACTGCCAGGAGAGTTTCTGCAGGGGCACAGAGCTTTGTGCAAACCACAAAGTCTGGCTGCAAAGCTGGGTAAATACTCAAGCATTGAATTAATGCTAAGTCCTCACCTATCACAGCTCCACTGCTTTCAGGGCCCCATCCAGACAGCTCAGAGTGAGCTGGGGATGTGAGAACAATCATACCATGATGGCAGTGCAAACATTCTCTTCATACATGAGAGAAAAGATTCAACAAATGGCCATGTTTACCTACTGCTATCCCCATCTTCCATGGAAAGCAAAAGGCTATTTCAACTGTGAAACAGAGGGAAGGAGTGGGGGACAGGGGAATGAGAGCAGGAGAGAGTGGTAAGAGGCACAAGAAAAAAGTCACTGAAATAAAATTTCACTGAAAGCTTGTTTAGAACAAAACACAGAAATAGATGGCAATACAAATGCTACCACCTTAATTCAACTGTCTAAAGCCCAATTTTACTACAGAAAAATGGTGGGCAGCAGAGACTTGTCGCTGTCCAAAGATCTAGGAACAGTGGTGCCCATCCCACATACACCCTGCAGCAAAGTCACCTCCCAGGGGATCAAAGCACAAGATCTGCTATCAGTTCCAAGCCACTTGGTGGGACAGGACAGGCAGCCATCACACCAACCCCAGAACAACCACTCACTGGCAAAGCTGGCAGAGATGCTCAGGACCTTGGGCACCGCAGAGAGTTGGCATCCCCTCTGCCAGGTACCCACCTGCTCCCAGCAAGATCAAGGACTGGAGATGCTGCTGATGATGCATGGAGGCTGCTTGTGACACAGCCTCTCAGTGGAGAGAAGCCTTTGTGCTTGAATGAGCTCCAATGCAGGCCCTCACAAAACACCAAAGCTTTTATCCCCCAGGCAGTGCTGTTAAGCGGGGAAGGGCTGCTATTGAGCTCTGCTATCCTTGGGCAGGAAGCCTAAAGCACATCCAGGGATCAATCCATACCTAATTCCAGTCTACAATGCAAAGGCCAAGCTCCACTCGAAAGGAAGGAAGAGAGCATTAAAAGCAAATGCCAGCAAATTGTCAACAGAACCGAGGCAACAGAGGCTGAGTGACACCCCTGGAAATCAAGCCAAGTAATGTTTTATCTTGACAGCATCTTTTACATCCCTGAAGTGCCTTTGGTGAGCAGAGTCCTAGAAAGTCGCTGGTACTTTCCCTCTTGAGTACTAATAATTAACAACCACAAACTGGCAGACAGGCAAGCAATTCCCTTTGGTTCGGATAAGAGCAGCTGACATCTCTCTAGCCCCAGCCATCTCCATTGCTTTATTTTCTTTGTTTATTGATCCTTTTATGCACATAATGCAAATTGACATTTAATAATTCAGCCGAGTTAATGGTGCTTAAATATTAAATGGTTTTTCTCTTTTAATTAGCTGTAACAAAATAGGAAACAAAGGAGTGCTAGAGAGATGCCATTTAAAATACTCTAGTCCAAGTTCCTTGGCATTTTTCTAGGGATGGAAATGAATAGTTCAACAGAATTTTTGTAGAAGTCTCCTACTCTCACCAGGAAGATAACTAACCCACAGAACCATTTCCAGAAGCTTTGATTCATACAGCATATTCATCTCTGTCAAGTCTTTGTTTTCTCTGCCTTCTCCTCTCCTGCTAATAAAGACATAGGGGAGTGGAAGGAGGGGCAGAGGGTAGAATGAAAATCCTTCCCCATAAGAAGTGCCAGAACCTATGTAACATGTAGATGTGGATGCGGAAGCTTTCTGATACACCATTGCAAGACCTGTATCCAGGTAGAAACAGAGCTAAAAGGTAGCAGAGCACAAAGTTATTTGAAGAGTTACAAACAGCACAGAAATCTTGCAATTATTCCCTGGGGCAAGAATAGCTTATTCAGAAAATTAATTGAATATTACACTGGTTAAAAAAAATCCCATATATAGCAGGGTAAGGGAGCACTCATTTCTCTTCTGCTCATTATGCCAAAGGTTCAGAACAAGAGGGAAAATACATGGTATCTTTAAACCTCAGTTCCATCTCATCTGGAGCTGATGGCAGTAATACATCTTAGTCGTAACGTTGCTGGTGTGAATCACCATAACTGAAAAGACTTGTTATTATTTGGGATGTTTTAACTGTGAATACCTCCTCTCTGAATTGGTGCTCATTTGAAGTCCCCAATAGGTTTGAGTTTGGGATAATGATTTCCCACCTAACCCAGAGGAGAATGACATAGTCACATTCATTAGATATAGAAACTGTTAATAACTTAGTTTAATTACAATCTATTTTCCTCAAATTTAGCCTAGACATAAGATTTCAATGAATTCTAATTACATGCTATGTTTGAAGAGCCTGTGTTATTACATTATTAATTCCAGACAAAGAAACAGACTGACAAACACTAAATTCCTTACTGAGGATACTTTTAAAAATTAATCTTAATTCAAGTCAATTAATATATTGACTTGCAATTTCTGTGCAAATTCATTCTTTCAGGGAGGACTACACATTGTAAATCTGTAGAGGGTAAGCTGTGTTTTTCACACATAACAAAAATATCAAATTCCCAGTTTATGTGCAAAATTGAGATCATCCTTACACCAGATCTGCTAGGGGTATTTCCACAAAACACTGAGTTACTGTTCTGAAGCTGCCAGGCAGGACATCATGTAAAAGGGTGTCCTCACATGCAAAGGCACCCAAGGATTCAGGATCATGGGAGAGGGCAGAGCACTGCTCCTTCTGTCCAGAAGTGACTGAGGTGTACAATACACACAGCCTTGTTCATAACCAGCATCCCCCCCTGCACACAGGAGAGGGCAGAGGTGCACATCTGAGACTCAGCCCATTATACCTTTATGTCTGACTTTAACATGGTGAAATTTGGCTGCAGGAACTTCTACTTTATCTCCCCTTGCACAACAAAATCTAGAAGGTTTTTTACATCCCTCTTGGACTCTGGTTACCCTCTGTCCATCTTTTTGGCAGAACATGGGGAACCCTTCCTTGCCTCTGTAAGGCTTTGCACAGGGAGAATTTTTCATCACTCCACATCCACCACATGCAGCTCATGCACTGAAATACTCTTGACACCATAATAACAGTTTGCATAGTTTCCCTTTAATAGAATATCCATCTACTCCTTTCCAGCTGTGCAGCACATCTGGCTCACTTCCTCTCCTCGGCAGGCACTCCTTACTGCAAATTTCTGTTTATTGTTGCTCAGGAGGCTTAGGAGGTAATAAGGGAGTAAATGCCCAGTGGACAAGTGGCATCACCAGGCATTTTCAGAGGTGATAAAACACAAGTTCACTTGCAGCCTCTTCAGTTCTGAGCTACTACTTCTGGCCTTCTATAGCTGTCAGAACTTAAAAAATGCAGTTAACTTGTCTCAGAGCACTGTCAAAGAAGGAAGTTTCCTTAGGATAAGCCACCACAGCTGGCTAAGATGGGAAACAGGAGGGCATTAATTTCAGGCCTGCATGGATATGAAAGGTTTGGAATTGGCACAATGGATGAAATTCCACCATGCATACTGGGGTGAAAGTGCAGATGGCAACAACAGCAAGATGCCAGGCCTGGTAAGGTGGATATGGGTAGCCTTTTCCTGCAAAAATTCCCATCATGGCAAACTCTGAGAAAAGGAAGCAGCTGCTTACAGACATGCCATCACAAGTTGGGGGAATGGCACATACATCTCTTGGATACCTGTGACCTGGACTGTATAAAATTGATACCTCCAGAAGAACATGGGGAGACTCCCACCACAGAAAAGACCAGCAGGAACCGATATGGTAGTGACTACAATATGTCTACCTCTCTCTAATACCCTCACCTCTCCTCCCCTGCACCCCTTCATATCTCTCTCTACCTCACATTTGCTGTTAAATAAATCCATACCATTGACTTTGGCATATAGTCTTATTTGAAACTTAATTTCAGCAACAACATCTCTTAATAACCAGAAGCTAACATTATATTGGTGTATCTTAACATTATTTTCATGTGAGAAGTGGGATACAGCTATTCCCAGTGAGATGGGGCCACACCCTGGATATACATGTGATTAATTAACTGGACCTACTATGACTAACACACTACTTCAAGGCTGTTCCAGCAAATGGGAAGAACTTTGGGTCGTTACTATAAAGAGCTCTCCTCAACCACAAGTGCCAGATGTTGGCCTCAGGAGCATCCCCCAAATCCTGCAAAAAATAAGGGTAACTCTGGCAATGCCACATCGTGGCTGTATTGATGGAGTTCATTCTGACAAACAAGTGCAGCAGTTCAGACAATCAGACTGGGGGAAGAAGGTGGGGGGGGGGGGGGGGAAAAAAAAAATGGAAAAAGATTACAAAATTTTCAAAAAAAAAAAATCTGATTACAGCTGAAACACAGGGAAGGAGAAGTGAGACAGGCCAGTGAAGGCTTGTCTGTTTCCCAGTGAGAGACCAACAGCAATGAATTTAGGAACAAAAGTTTCACAAAGCAAGGTTATGAATTTATTACTCTGCATCTGTGCAGAGTCAAAACATCATATGAAACACCAGACACTTGCAGAGGAAGTTGGGAAAGAACCAATCCATATGTTTAAAATAATTTCTCAGCTTGCTGACTGCACAGGAGGTAAGAACAGGGATTAATTCTCTACCCAAGATCATGCACTTGTGCAAACATTGTTGAGCAGTTTGTTCAACAGGGGACTGGGGGACTAATGCAGCCGTATCAAAGCAGCCAGGGTCTGGCTGACAGCTTTGCAAAGGAAGTAAGATGATCTTTGACATGAAGGAAATAAAGCTGTGAGAGACTAAAATGCTGACAGGCACCAGCCTCAAAGCCAAAGCATCTCTGAAGAAGAAAGCTCTTTAAAGACTTTTGTTCTCAAGCTCTCTTCTGCAAGGGAAAAAGCTTTGGCCTACTTAGGTGAGGCCAAGGGCAGGCTAAGACCTCAGTATATTTTGAAATCACTTATCCTCGACTCCATTTGATGTCTTCTTGATATTAGTAAGAAATTTCACTTTATTTAAAATATTCCTGATCCTTCAGCTGCATGTGGAATGACATAGAGCAGTCCATCCCTTGGAGAAGGAAATGGTCCCTTGGTCTCTGAAGGGGATGGGAGAAAAGCAAACCCACACAGATGGCAAAGTCCTGCAACCAGCCTCCTTTCTTAAAAGACCTCAACCAACTCAGGCTACTGCAGAATACCATGGGACAAAAGAACACAAAACTAGGGAGTGGGCTTCCCATTTAAAAGACTAAATGTCTGCAGAGGGAAGGATACACAGCTTCTGAAAATGTGAATTTACTGAAATTTCCATCCTCTAGACAAGCAAATCCCTTTTTGGGTGCTGCCCATCAGGCAAGGAATTGGTTCACTTTCTAAAATCTAGTTTTGCCCCCAGTATCAGTCTACTCCAATTTTGCACTGAGGGTAGACTCTGCATTTGGTTATGCCCCAGAGGAGCATACCTCTCCTGCAGTCCAGCAGACTGATGGCTGACAGGGACTGTGAAGCTATTTCCCAGAGTTTGTCTCATAAGTCACCAACCACTAAAGCACCACCAGTCTGTTTCACTGAGATGGCCAGCACACCTGTCATGGGGCATTTCAAAGCCTGACATGATGAAAGTTTCTTCGTATAAATTTTGGGGTAATGCCCAATAACCATCTTGAGTCTTGCAATTCACTTTTGCTAATCCTCACCTGGAGGGACAGAAGTTAGCCTGGACAATCTTAGGAAACTGACTAGGGCAGAAAAAACCAAGTCATGTCTTGCTTTTGCAGTGGGTACAACCAGGACTTCTGCTCCTTCCACAGGCCAACGAGCACACATGCTGCTGGACACCCAAAAATGAGCCCACTCTGCCATATCTTACAACCACCATGCCTCCAGACTTCTCTCCCTGTTTGATCATATCCTAAAATATGTGGGGAACAACAGGCTGTTATCAGCTATGTGCTTTCTGTGTTGATGCCTGCCGCAGAGGAGGTAGGAAGTCATCCGAAGTAGCTGGGGAGCTGCTCAATGAACTTCAAAGGATTTTACTTGCAGCAGCGATGTTCCAAACCAGCAGTCACCATTGAGCACTGCTGTGAGCTTTTTGGGACCTTATTAATCTCAAACTATCCCAACTCCATCCAGGAGACATGGCATCCTGCATTTTTGCTCACTTCCATGGACATAATGGTCTTCAAATTATGGTCTTCACCGTCTACCACCCTTATATATCCCTGTTCAGCCATTACATCAAGGAAGACAGAGAGAAAGAAACCCCAAAACCAAGAATAATCTATAATGAGTACTTAGTAATTGCCTTGATATGTGACCTTGGGCAAGCAGGTTCTCCCCTTTTTGGTGCATCTTTGTCTCACCACATGTTATTTGAATAATTGCACTACCTCGTCATGCAGGGTACTTTAAGGCTTAATGTTTATACAACTTTTTGAAGATGCAAAAAATCATATAAATGCTAAGTTGTATTGCGGTTATTACCTTCCTCACAGGGGGTTATGAAGCTTTGTAATTAACATTTGTAAAGCAAATCTGTTATTGGATGAAATGTAATGTGCTAGAGAAGTGTGAAGGATTAATATCCCCAGTAATCTGATGTGGGTTTTTATTCTGTGCAACACTTAAAAAATAATTAAAAACAAACCTAAGCTGATACCAATAAGAAGGATAAGGAAGCAGAGACAGATGCATGGGGGGACATTAATTAAGCCAAATATCATCCATCTCCAAGACACTGCCAAGTATTTTCTTGCATCTGGTGATAAACATGCATTCAATTTAAGGCTGATTTTGGGTAACCAGAACTCTTGAGCACCCCAGAACACTTTCAATGCAGTGAGAAATACCAAACACATCTAAAGCAGCACAACTCTGACCCCACAACTTATACACAGGAACTGCTGCCTGGGGTAAACAGCAACCAGGGGAGATATGCTCAGAGACCTGGAAGAGAACTGAAAGAAAACTGTAAACTGTAAACCCACAGGGTCCCACTCACATAGACCCAAAGTTCTGGTCTCCTGTCTCTAGCCTGGAGGTGTAGAGAAATTTCACTCCGAGCCTGTGCAAGATTCTGCAGCACCGGCAGCTACCAGTCCTAGGCATTGAGAGCCACAGCTCAGTGGCTCTGCACAAATACATACCAGCTTCAGCTTTCTTCAGCATGAGAAATGTGGCTGCTGAAATATTCTGCAGTACAGCTACTTCCAAGTGCACATTGATGGAGAAGCACTTGGAAAGTCTCTTGAAGAACAATTACTACCAGAGAAGGAAAATTGCTGGCAATTGCTTTAACTGCTTGAGTACCAGCTTTCTCCCCATCTCAGCAGATGCAGCCAAAGCACCTCCAGATGTTTCATGGGACTGAGTTCACATCACACATCCTTGTATTTGGGACAGTATAGGTACTATTTATATACTGTACATGTACTATTTACATACTATATAAAATGATATGGCCTTTCCTGCCTTTACACACACAGCTTGCCACAGTAGCTCCCTGGCAGACTCCAAAATCAACAGGATGTCCAAGCACTGCAGATTTTTTTGTGCAACTGTTCATCAGGCTTCACTCTTATTTACTGCATTTTCCCACATGCCACAGGCTTCTGATGCCAATTCTCTTTGGTTAATGCCAAAGGGACAAAAGCAATGCTGGTTTTCCCCTGAATATGTGAATACAAATATGTCAACACTTTCCACAGGCAAATGGGCCAACAGCAAAACTCAGGGAAGCTACCGAAAGAGTTCAAGGAACCACATATATTTAAGATAGAGTCCCACCATATTGCCAGGTCATCTGCAAGCCTTCTCTACAGGCTGCTCCACAGTGATCAGCTTGACCAGGCTTTAAAATGTCTCCAGAGAAGCATCTCCACAGCTGCTTTCATGTTTGCATCAGGAACTTGTTCTGGCATTCAGCCCCAGTTGTCCCTCAAGAGAGAACCTTTAGACAGACTGGAACAACAGCATCCAAAGCACCTGTCTTATAGGAGACATGACATCTTTTCTGCTAATCACCTGAAGGCACACAGCACGGGGATCTGAGCTCACATCAGGTATTAGAATAACATGTGTGATTACCAATAACCTTTGTAGTGCCTGATACATCACCATAGCAAACAAGACACACATCCTTTCTCTTTAGAGGGCTTCAAGTGATGATGGGAAGCAAACTGCACCACAGCAAGAGAGAGAACAGCCACTCAGGAGTCCATGGGATGGGGTGGCAGTGTGAGAAACTAAACAAAACACCCCTCCTCTCTTGTGGGACTTCACTCATTACTCACTTTTAAATCCTGAGAAGCCACTTACACTGACTCACTTGAGACTCAAAAGGAATCCAAAACATGTGGGGCTACAGAGCAGTGTAACCTCCTCTCCCTGCCCTGTGCAAAGGGTCAAGCCAAATGTCCCTTCACCACCTTTGATTTTACAGGGGAGAAGTTAGAGGGGGTTGAAGGGGGTTTCTTCATTGCAGAAAGCTCTGCCAATCCTCGCTATACATGAAGAATAAGGGCAAAGGATTAGCATCACCAGCTGCTCTGCTGGAACATGCAACAAGGAAAATTAGATGCATATATGCAGTGTGGAGCCATTAGGAAGAACTGCCTCAAGCATCTCCCCCTCCCCATATTGCAGATCATAATTCCCCATGTCATGAGCAATGCACTCCTCTTCAATACTGCCTTTATCTCTTGTCTCCTCTGTAGCCTGTTACCCCAAATGCCATTTTCACCCCTGAAACACCCCTCACTTTCCCATCAGCACTGCTACAGAGCCTGTTACTCTGGTCAAAACCATCCTGGGCAGCTGGTGCATGCTGCAGAACCATAAGAGAATCCAGCACCTTCTTCAGCTTGGCCTTAGCGGTGTGGAGATGCCTGGCACCCCAGCTGTGAGAAGTGGTCGCTTTGCCCCACATTTTCCTATCATTTGTCATATCAAAAAGACTTCATATGTACACAGGTTGGGGAAGAGGGGCTGCTTTCACGAGAAACAGAACACAGCTTTCTCTGAAGTGGAACACAGCTGGTTAACAGGGCTCAGGAACATTATCTAATTGCTCAGACTAGAAAGGGAAAAGCAATCTAAACTGATTTGAAGCTTCAGAGGGAATTAGTGAACAGAATATAATAACCTAAGTTGGAATTTGGCCATGACTCATGGGAAATAGGAAAAAAAAGTTATTCTGGTCTTTCATGAACACAAATAAATTGCAACTTGGTGTTCCATTCTTTTCCAGAGTGGTGCAGGCAAACATTTGATTTTGTTCACACTAACAATTCTGTTTCAGAAGCAGCTTTGAGGTTAGGAAAAAATGCACTGGCTTTATACCAATATAGCTGTTCATTACATTGTGACACTATGCTAGAGAGGACACAAAGTCTCATATTGCACAGATGACCTCAACTTTGGGCATAGGCAGATTTTCAATCCTTGAACTTCACTATTTTTAAAATCCTCCAGCAAATCTTCAATAAAGCAAATACACATTTACAAGCAACTGCAACCAGATGCTTTTCAGAATATTCCGTATCTATCACAACACTTTTCACAAAGCACCCATGCAAGAACAGCAGGTTTCCTAAGGCCAGGTGTCAACTGCACAGCTCTGGGTCCATGGCACAGGACAGTGGCACTGCCCTGGGCTTGTGCCCTGGCTGAAGGTCTTGGTGGCAAAAGGCTCACTTAAACCCTGAATCCCCAAAGCAAGGTTGGTACAGGAGCTAGCAGTCCTAAGGTACAGTCAGATGAGACCAGAAAAGTGTGCATTATCAAGGCAGGAAAGATTTCATTTTCATTATCTCTGACACATGGCTACTTTGAAGCTTCCCTGGTATTTTACAAATTGTGAGAAGGATCCAAGCCAAACCTGATCTGTTTTAAAGAACAGACTCCCACACAGGTCTGAAACACTGCACAGCTGCCTGCAACTCACATGAAGTCCACATATGGGACAGGTCATAGCTAAAACAGTGCTTGGAAAAAGCTGTCAGCAGTGCCAGACTGCTCCTTTTCCACCTCCAACATTACAAGTATCTGTGAATAAGTAAAGACAAGGCTGATCCCCTTCTGCGTCAGCCTACTCAGAAATAGAGCTCTGACAAAGCCTTTGCTATTCTGATTGCAGACATTGCAGGAACAAGCTGGAGAGCACAGAAGACCCTGGAGAGCAAAGCCCACTTCTCCTGTTCCCCTGAAAAGAGGGTTTTTTCCACAGCAGCCACTGCCAGCCCTAACTTTGAGAGCTTTGATAGGCATGAAGAGAGCATGAAGGCCACAGCCCTCACCATCCCTACCTGCCCTAGCCAAGTGCTTGTTTCATCACTCCTTAATGTCAGCCTTGTCCCACTCTTAAATAGCAAGGACGGAGCTAATGCTGGGCTGATTGAGCATTGAGGCTGATTGATCTGCAAAGAAATTCATGCCCAAGCTTTACTACAGCAAGGTATCCACACCCAGATCACCCAGCACCAGTGTTTAAGCCCATGGAAACAAGTGGATGTATTATAAATTACAGCCACTGCAAGTGCCTTACCACCGTGGGCTTGAAGATTAGTTCTCTACTAGAAGAATTACAAGGGGACAGGTAGGACACCAACACCATCTCTCCTACTGAGTAGCAGTCACAGGACTTTGACAACACTGCTGTTCTTTTCTGAAGTAAAAGAAAAAGCAGGTGGGATTTGAAATAGCTGGGGGGGGGGGGAGGGGGAGGTTGCCAGGAGGAATTAATTTCAACAGTTCTAAGGCTTAATATAATCCAGGAAAAAAAAATATAAAAATAAAAACTCAAAGCCTTCACAAAATGGAAACTGTCAGAAATTAAAACACTTAACACTTAAAACCCATGTACAAATAAAGGAAGAAAAGAAGTTGGCGGTAGCCTTTGCTCTCCACCCTGTCACACTTAATAGTAAAGCAGGGTGGTGGGAAACACTGCCCACTGTAGACTGAGTGAAACGCTGCTCACAGATACTTAGAAAGTGCACTGACCTTGGAAAAAGGCCCAGTGGAAGGCAATGATGGGTATTCAGTGTCAAGTATGCATGGATACTGTTCCACCCTCTGCTGCAAAATGGTAACTTTCACTGCAGTTGATGGGAATTATACCTATTTAATAGACAGACAAACCTATTTTGTGATCCCATGTGCCCAGACCTGCAATATTTCCAGCTGACATAATTTCAGATAAAAATCCAGCAAACCCCAAGATAATGAAGTTTGAGATTCCACAAACACTGCTTCACTGAGCAAAGCTCAGATGTGCTTGGAGCTCAATGCAATCACAAGCTTCTGCTAAATTACCTTGGGCCAGAAGCACTGAAGATCAGGGTATTTCCAGGCAGGTTAGGGACTAATGTCATGAGAATTGCCACATAAGGGATATTTTTATCACTACTGTATTGCTCCTGGGCAAAATGCAAAAGGCATTATGTGTACACAGAGCTACAATTTCCATCTAAGAGCTGAGCCCAAGCTTCACATCAAGCTGTTTGACTTTACACTGCAAGCATTGCTCGTTGCAATGAAAACGCACCAATGTGTTTAAGGAGATCCCGTTACCAGACAGAAAGAGTGAGCCAGGCAGCAGGAGCAGCTGTCACCTGCTGAGACACAGCTTGGCAGCTTAGTTGGTGTCACACTGAGGGCTGTGAAGTGCCTGACAGGGGCTACAAAAGGCCATAGAGATACACTTCACTAGTTGATCCCGGCACCTTGATCAAAGTACTCTTGGGAAATGAGAAGAAACTCCTCAGCTTTGTTCCCCTTTGTGTTCTCTTCACACTCCCCTTGCTGAGCTTCTGAGCACAAGTCAAAGGCAAGAGGCTGCTGCTGGAGCCAGCGGGTGCCTGGCAGCTGAGGGAGTTTTGAGTTTCTGAGAGAGCAGAAAATACCTGAGGCATGTGGACAAGCCTCCACACATTTTCTCCTGAAATACTTGCTCTTTTCTGTGTCACGGAAAGACTCAACATGCTGGAAGAGCACAAGGCATCCCCACAGCACTAGTGGGAGCTGAAACTGGAGCCACACTGATCAACAGCCTGGGAGCTCAAGTGGGCTCACTTAGCAATGCAATCCCATGGCAATGCCGGTTCCAGACCTAAAGGCTGTCCTGGAGTCCTAAAAATGAATTAAGTGTTTCAAGCAAGACTTTGGCTGGCAATCCCTGTTCCCTCACAGAACACATTCTCTGCTCTCCTCCTCCCTTAGGAGCATTCAGGGAGTGTTAACTGCATTCAGTTCAGCATCCCATGTCCATTTGCAGTAACTCCACCCCAGGGGACCCTACAGACCATGTATAACATTGTTCCTGCTGCACAGAAATGACATTGTTTAGTGGTGTATTGGTCACAAACTGCATCATTGTGCATTATTTTGTTGGCTCTTGGCCATAGTGATGGAGGTCTTCTGGGATAAGAGTAGATGCAGCTTTCAGGGAGAAAATCCTGCTCCCAAACTACTGTTCTTCTCCAAAGGCAGACAGCTGGAAGAGGTACTGTGGCAACTCGTGGGAGCCTGCATCACACCTGGACAAAGGGAGGTGGGAGAAAAGGGAAACAGACACATGACCTTTCTTCTCTGGAGGATGAGTGCTTAGACTGGAGGGATTCAAATCACTGCCTTTCCTTTCAGCCTTTTATAGGCTTTGGAAAGGGACAGATGTCACTCATCCTTTGGAAAGGGACAGATGCTTATGCACCCCTGGCAGGCTGGTCAGCAGCTGCATGAGTAAGGGAACTGGGCACAGGGAGATTAAGGATTGTGATGGAGATATTCAGGGAGTCAGCTGTTCAGTTCAGGAGCTCACTGTATTCATTTGCTCCCATAGCTATGGCAGTCTTCAACAGCGTGGAACAGCCACTTTGGTGCTCATCCTTGCAATTTCCAGTCCAACAGCCCAGTTACACATTTACCAGCCTTCCAGAAAGGGAATCACAGTATAGGAAACAACAGGGCCCTCAGGGTCTGTTTTCTGTTTGGTATCCAACACAGGTTAGTGAAGGCTGCCTAGTGCATTCCTATGGTAACGCTCACTGCAACAGCTCACACCCCACTGCACCCCAAGGGCCTAGAAAAAGAGGTGCTATGAGATGGGAGGGGTTACTCCACTCATAAGCAACCTGATTTGCTGCTGGAGAAATCCAGCCCCTGAGGAATAACACAGGGGAGAGAAGTGATGAGCAGGCAGTAGGAGACTGAGACAGAAAGCCTTCTTGGTGTTTATTAAAATAGTGTCTGCTAGTCACCTCCTCGGCAGTGATGGCATTTAAGCAGTAAAGCACTACCTTGAGGCAGAAGCCAGCACTCTTGGTACAAACACCTGATTTCCACAGGAATGCTAGGTGGAAATCCACATGGCTGCAGGTCTTTCACTTCCAGACTGCCCAAACATACAGGGCCCCTCAGTCTCCTTGAGCTCTGTCTCACATCCCCACAGCTCTGCAGGCCACACTGCCTACTAGGAAAGGCTTCACTGTCTGAAATACCCAGGGGCAGGGAGGAAGGACACAAGGGGAAAGGGCAGCTGGAGATGCAGGAGTACCTACCTTAGCCAGACACATGATCAGCCCAGCTGTAAGAACTTCCTGGGATTGCCATGTCCCACAGCAAACATGAGCACTGCCCTTCCAGTAACTTAATAATACTCATTACAGTAGGCTGGATCCTTCATCAGGGAAAGCACAAGGTCTCCCACACAATTTCTTCAACAGTGGGTTTCATACAGCTGAAAAAAGAGAGGGTGAAAAAAACAACCTGGCAGCCAATGGCTAAAGGCTCAGAGTGCCCTCACCTATACACCCATGACAGTAGTGCTGCTGGGCAGATACCATGACGCTAGTTCCTTCATAAAAGGCATGAGTTAGAGACCCAAGGAAGGCACATTTTCAGTAGCTTTAAGGGATGGCTGGTGTCATGGGTTGAGGAAGGTAGGAAGCAGTGGGGAATTTTAGCCCAGACACAGCCCCATCCTAAGCTATTAATTCTCCTGGGGTTTGTGAGTGCTCTGGGAAGGACTCACCTCAGGAGGCCACTGGAACTAGACAGGTCTGTAAATAGATTTCTCAGGGCACTATGACAAGTAGAAATTCCAGGTTCATCTGGCTGAAGGCATACACGCTGCTTTTCTTCCAATACCTTCCTGCCTAATGCTGCTGGCTGCCAAGCCCAGATGAGGCTGGAAAATGAGTGGGTAGTTTCGACAAAGAATAGGGAAAAAAAATAAGAGCCTGCTTCAGTTGTTTGGAGAGAATTAAGGTTAGTCTCAGAGAGAGAACAACAGGGAGCAGCATCAGACCTGCCTGGGGAAAAGCAAGTCTCTGCTCACCAGGGGGATGATATTTTGTTGAAGGACAAGAGAATAGTTAAAAGTCAGTTCTGTGCTCTGTATCTAAGACAAGAATAGATGAGGTATAAAGAGCAAGTTTCATCCTGTAGCATGAGAATTGCCATAAGTTTCTTTGGATTACATTTCTCAAACCTTTTTCTTCCCTCCATTCCCACAATCCCTTCCATAACTAAATCATGCCTCTTATGCAGATATAAGGCTGGTGAAGAAGCAGGAAATACCCAAGCTGGGAGCCAAAAGCTCTGATGGATATTCTAGTGGAAATACAATGAGTTAACAATGATTTAAAGGTAACATGATTCCAGCTGCATGTTAGAGGAATTACTACAGCAGGAACCACCTGAACCAATGGAAGACAAGCCTTTCAAGGAGCAGGGTAAATGAAGCAGTGCCATGACCTGAGCTGGCTTTAGCACCCAGTAAATCCATGCAACACAGCACATCTCCTGTCCCAAGTGACCACTGTAACAGATGGAGTCAGAAGTCATGGACTGAATGAACTCAATGGACATTTTGTAGACATTTATGGACATTCTGCACACCTTTCGTGGGGCTGGTCCATCAGCTATGGGAATGGTAACTGTGAATTATACCAAAAGGGTAGGAAGGAGGGTGCATTGGATGGTATGGGACCTGAGCACTACAAACAGTAACTTTAAGGGATGAGGAATGTGCTGGGTTTGGCTGGGATAGAGTTAATTATCTTCATAATAGCTAGTATGACTTGTTTGTGCTGGAAACAGCACAAACATCCTATATCACACAAGCATCCATATCACAAATGTGATAACACAGGGATGTTTTCTTCAGTGCACAACATCAAGGTTCTCTCTACTCATCACTAGCAATGGGGTGGGGGTGTACACGAAGCTGGAAAGGGACTCAGCCGGGACAGCTGACTAAAGGGACATTCCACACCATATAAAGCTGAGGGAAGAAGGAGGAAGTGGGGACATTTGGAGTTGCTGTGTTTTACTTTCCCAAGGTACCATTATGCATGATGGAGCCCTGCTTTCCTGGGGAGGGCTGAGCACCTGCCTGCCCATGGGAAACAGTGAATGAATTCCTTGTTTTTCTATGTTTGAATGCACAGTTTTTACTGTCCCTATTAAACTGCCTTTAACTCAATCCATGAGTTTCCTCCACTTGTTCTTCCAAAGGAGGTGGAATTCTCTCCACTTCCCATACAGCAGAAGTGAATGAGGGGCTTTATGGTGCTTAGTTGTTGGCTGGGGTTAAACAATAGCACAGGGTCAGGAACAAGGGTCATTGAAGGGAGTTGATGACTCTGGTGTCATGGCATCAGACCGAGGCAAGGAGGAGATGCAGCCCCATATTTGCATACTGCTGCACAGTCTCATGTGCAGCATGAGACTCAGAACTGGAAGAGACTTTGAGTCGAGCAGTGCCCTTTCCCTGAGTCACACCAAACCCCCAGCAAGGTGGGCAGGCAAGCACGTAAATAGGCAGATGTGAGTGGAGCCTGTAAGGAAGACTTCTTCTCATATTCCTGGGGAAATAACCCTGCCAATGGTGTCTGTCACCTTATAAAAAAGAAATACACTATAGAAGACATTAAAAGGATCACATGAACAGACATCTGCAGGGGTGGTGGAGGAAGCAGGTGCTGTTTGCTGTAGTCCTGAACCAGACAGATTCTGATACCCTTTCTAGGAGAAATATGATTATTCTGTCTTGCACAACAGCAGAAACACCAAGAGAGTGTTATTCTGGGGACCTGTCACAAACAGCGCTGCATCCCAGGGAAATACTTGGCTTCTATACACATCCCATATTACTTTCCCCTTAGCCATTTCCAAGCCATACTCCACAATATATGCTACAAAACTTTAAATGTTAATTGGAGAAAACAGTTTCCCTAAGTCTTTATGATAACTTGTGAGCACTATCCCTCCCTACCCTCCTTCCTTCAGCAAAGGTCAGTCCCAGCATTTTCTCCCTACAACCAAGGCAAGGCAGCTCCTAACACCTGCCTGCCTGCTGCTATCCCAGCAGTCCTCTCCTGTCAGGCTGCTGGTTGGTGCTCTGTGCCACATACCCCCCATGGGAGCAAGCAGACAACCTGATGCCAGCTGAGCTCCATCTCCTCAGCACACTACCAAAGCACAGTTTGCTTGCTTTGCTACAGGAACCAAAACTGCAAAATTAACTGTTAACAGAGATAGTTCAGTTCCCTCCTAGAGCTTGTGCCACAGCCCAGGAAGAAGGAGACAGTGGAATGAAAGGGTAACACATTCAAAGCAAGGCCAAGGACTTGAAGTTTGACAGCTCTGTTTCATAAGTCATTCCCCTTTCTGCTGTAAGCCTGGGGCACTGGTCATGCTTAGGGCAGGCATTGGACCAATTAGCTGGCATGAAAGGCATAAAATCCAGCACCTAATGGGATCCAATCACTGGTGCATGTCAAGCAAGTGGTACCTTGGATTTTAATTGTCTCCCTGTAGCCTGCTCAAAAAGCGTGGCACAGCAGTTGCTCTGCCTGTTGTCCAGAAAGCCATGATACAAGCTGGAGGAACAGGGCTCTCCTTCCCTTGGGAATGTGACTGGCAGCCCTTCTGCAGCAGCCAGCACTCTTGCCAGCTGGGCAGAAGAGCCTATTCTCTGCCAATCCTCCCCTCCAGCACCATAACAAGCCTTCTGCTAAGCAGCATCAGCTCATTCCATAGCCCTAGTACTGTTAAATACTCTCCTAAATATTACAAAATGGTGCTGTCATTGTCCCCATGCACACTCCCCTCATGCCATCAACTGCAGGGATCTCTTCCTGACTGCTTTAAAATCTCATAAACTTTCCCATTCTTTCTCAAAACTGGAGTTACTGCTCTCTCTGGTACTCAGGGTGATTCCCTGAAAATTATGGCCAAGTCAAGAATGTGTTTAAAAATTGCACAGATTTAAGATTTAAAGTCATTGTTTGTTTCTGCCTTCCTGCGTCCTTCCTCCCTCTAATTGTTTCTGTGACCAACACTAAATTAAAGCAAATACAAACAAGGCTGAGGAGAATTCCAGCTAATTTTGAAAACTAAAAGCAACATCTCCCCATTACTCCCTCCTACTCTTATCCTTGTATTTTGTACAAAGAATGGTTTCCCTCTCTTCCCACCTTTACTAAACAGATTTTCCAACTCATGCTCCTATGTTTGGGCAATTAATGGAAAACAGGCAGCATGGTGTCACACATTCATTTGGAAGCCCAATACAGACTTAAGGACCAGGAGCTTGGTCAGGGAGCTATGTTTAGAAGTGAAAAACATTTTTTATATATTTCAAGACACAACCCTGTTGCTTATGGTCTTCTCAGAGGCAGAGTGGATGCTTGTATGCACAAAAAAGGTCTTTCCAAAACATTTGCATATGTGTCCAACCACAACTGCCTCAATGGCACAATAGACAGGCTAAACCAAGCCTGGAGATATCCAAGCTGGCATGGGGCTGGCAGGAAGCAGTTGGCATCAGACCTGCTGCAGACCCAAAAGGTACTGGAAGCCATAAGTCTTCCTAACCTCATCAGCTTTTTCACCACTGAGATTACTGGAAGCTCTTGATAGCTTCAGTATCTGGATTTAAGGGACGTTGAGACAGTATTTCCTTGTCTGGATTACTTCTAAAGCAACCATGGAACAGGCAGCCAACAGGAAGAAGTCAGAAAGAGAGCTCCATGACTCTATGGCACTTTCAGCACAGCTTTGGGTGAAAGTTGGACCTCAAGCTCCTTGTTATCAGGCAGCTTCTGTCAGACTCCAAGAAAGCATTGGGATCCAGCAACCCCTGTAGCAGGCTCTTAACTTGAGAAGCACCACCCACACTGGCCCTCTCCAGCAGCAGAAAACTGGGGTCAAACCAGTTACAGAGCACAGCTGAACCAGGCTGAAACCCAGCCGCGGAGAGAACCATCCAGCCATCCTCACAGGAAACCTGTTCCTGGCCACACATGGAGGGAAGGATGGACATGAGGCAGAAACCACTTTTACCCTCTCTCCCCATCTCTTTAAAAGGCTGCAGGAAGGGCAGCTTTCTCCTTACCAGGGCAGCTTTGACATGCTGAGGGGATGCAGCAAACTGTCCCACTGCCCTCTCAGGCAAGCCTGCTGCAGTGCCCAGATGGCCCAGGGAGACACATGAAGGGTGCCTGCCCAGCTCAGAGTTTATCCAGGCTTTTTTTTCAGGCAGTTACCTGGATCAAGCTTGATTCCCACTTGAGAAATACCACCCTGCAAACCCCCACAACAGGCCCCCCTCTGTAGGCTGTGCAAATTGGAATACAAATCAGAGAAAAAAGCTTTCCTTTGTTTGAACAAATTGCTATAGATTCACCCCTGTCTCAGGTCAGAGCCCCTGATGGGAAATATTTTCACTGGCTGACTGCTAATAGACTCTGGAGCAGCCACTGGATCGATACCTGAATAAGAAAATTAGCCAAAGCACACAATCTGATTTTACCTTGTTTTGAATTACAGCAGGTTTGTGTTTATTTCATTCCCTCTTCCCTCCTTCCCTCTCTAGCATGCTTCCCCAATCCTTGCTCCCTGGTTACCTATTTATCAAATCTAGTCAGATTTGTGGGAATATAATAAAGTACATGCAGGAAGATGTAATGCCTTTTGAAAAATGTTTACATGCATTAATATTTTCTAGTGACACTGCAGCACTACCACTCCCTCAGAGGAGAATAGTTCAGGAGCAACAGCAAGATTTCTATACATCCCCCTCAAAAAAAGCCACATGCAAACAATTTTTAAAAAAATCTTCAAAGTAGGATGGAGACTCAGCTGCACACTCCCTCTCAGAAAACCCAAGAGGACAGTAGCAATGGTTCAGTGCCAGGAATTTAACATAATAATAGAAACAACAACAATAAAAACAGGTCAGGCCTTTCATTCTGTGTTGATAGCAATGGGGATGTGTAACTACACCTGGTCTATATTTCAGATGCAGAGAGAGCTACACAGACACCAGAAGTAATCCTCTTCTTTGAAAGACTTCATCAGCAAAGGGACATCAAAATGCTGGCTTTCACAGAGATTCAGGGCTGTGTTTCTGACAGCTGAACACATGAACCATCCCAACTTCCTAATCCTTTCATGCTGGTTTAGAGCCTATTCCATTTTAATCTGGGAATGGCCCTACAAGAAGGGTAGAGATAGAGAAATAGATCACAGATACTAAGCACATTAAAAAAAAAAAAAAGCTGCCAAACCAACTGTTCAGATAGGGCATATTGCCCAGATAAAATTCAGTGGAAGTAAAATAATTCCTTCTACTTCCTACCCCAGCATCCCACTTTCATGCCACCTATAATTGTGTCAAATTAAGAGTGAAAGCACAACTCAATCTTCAGCTTCCTGCTCCTGCACATCATGCTGTGAAGCAAAGCCACCAGCCGGGCACCTATGGAGAATTCCAAGTGTAAAGAAACCTCCGAGCATTCAACGTGAGATGAGGTCCCCCTGTTACATTAACACACCACAAGTGGCTTCGAATGAAACAGTTTGAGCAGAACCTCTCACCATCCTCTTTATAAAGCTTCCCTGATAAACTGCATGTCTTTCTTCCTACCCAGTCACTTACTGTTACACACTGGGGAGAGGACCCTCTTCTTTTGACTTGGCACAGAGCACAGGGCATCTGTGGGACATTCTCTGCTTTCTGTCCAAGGAAACAGATTGGGTATCTCAAGGGCTACCCTGCATAATCACTTGTGTGTCTAATAAGTAAACATACATATATATATATATATATATATATATATGTATGTATAATATACATGCAAATACACATGCAGGTACATACACACAGAGCGGTTTTATTCCCTGTGATATGTGGTCAAGGGATTTAATACCCTTTCCTACTGTCTCTAACTCCATGTTTGTTGAATATTTATATTACACTCATTGAAGACTACTAAGTGTAACTGTCACCACACATTATGCTGCACATAATGGAATATGTACAAATGTCTACCAGCACATCTTCAGTTTCCCTCTTTGTCTGTAGCAGACCACAGCAGGAGTTTGCTAATAACAGCATGTTAATCAAGGAACTCTAAAGCGGAGGATAAGCCATAAATACCAAGCAGCAAAGACAACCTCAATGAAAGAAAATAGAAAAGACATTTTTTCAGAAAGCAGCACTTACAGTATGTGATACTGGATCACATCCAGTGAAGAGCCACCAAGATGGCCAGGCAGGTGGAGCATATAGCATATGAAGAAAAGCTGAGAAAAATGTGGGTGGGTTTCTTTGGTTGGCTGTTTTGGGTTTTTTTCCTAAGTCTTAAAAAAAGACAGGGCAGAACTTACTGGTATTGCTTAATTGGGAAGGGATGGATGAAGGGAAGATGGACACAGAGTCAGACTCTCCTCAGTAGTGCATGGTAAAAAAGGTCAAAACCCACCAGACACAACACAGAAATTTGCATTTCTAAAGACAGAATTTATTTCACCATACGGGTCAAACACCAGTAGGGGGTCCCAGAAAGCATGTGGATCCTCAGGGAAGATCAAGTTCACCTGGATGAGGTATTTAACATCCTGCCTTAACTTCTGACATCAAAATAGCTCTGCTTTGAGCAGAGGGCTGGACCAGGTGACTTTCAGAGTTCTCTTCCAACCTCAATCATTCCATGAAGTAACCACACACAAAACAGGTGGAAACTTGATGATGTATCAAAAAAGGTAAACACCAAAACCACAGAGGAGGACTATCATAGACATCAGATTTGTTAGCATCTATTTTTCTTCTGACTTACTTGGTTTGGTTTGGTTGATTTTTAAGATTTCTTCCATTATTGCAGCTGCTATCAGAAATTAACAAGGGTTTTTTTATGGTTTAGGGCCTCTAAACCAGGCTGCAATCCAGGCAGCAGGAATTTTTGTCAGTCCTTTCACTGAGATTCAGACTGAGGCCTCAATTACCATTACTTTGGTGGAGATTTAAATCTCTGGACCTTGCCATCTCCCATAAAAACCAAAGAGGAATGGAAAATTACCATTAACTAGCTGCGAGCTCAGTCCCAATGAAACAGAACTTTTTTCCTTTAAAACAAACATGTATTTCCCTGTCTGCTCTGTTTACAGTGTTGATTTTCCCCAGTAGGAAGTTACTCTACCATATCCCTCCTTGAGGATCATAAAACCCAGAAAGAGCTTCTAGGAAGGTGGCCACAGTGCTCCCAACACAACACAAAATGTCACAGCTTTCCCCAGGCAGAGATTCTAGATAAATCTAGCAGATTATCAGAGACAAAAGCAGTTATCCCAAATGGATGAGTGATGCCTTTGCTCCAGTGCCTACGGCTGCACTGCTCATTTAAGGCACCTGGCAGCTGCCATCCAAGGGGCTGCACTCTCCTGGGGGAGAGCCTCCAAATACTGGGGAGGAAGAACAGACCAGCTATGAAAGGGGAAAAGTCACATTCCTGAGACTCCTGAAAGATAAAAAAGGAAGGACATTCTATCATTTAAGTAGGTGAGAGCCTCATGCAATTTTTTTCTTCAGCAAAAAGGACTGCGTTTATCACTACTCAACCTAACCATCCCCAGATGCTGCAGAAGAACTGAAGATCTGGATGTATTACTCACTGGTTACCCAAGAAACAACAACACACTGAACCAGCTGCAAAGAACATTAAGAGCACAAAAGTATCTTGAGGAGACAGCTTCTTTCTCAATTTAGGGAAGTTTAGTCTGGGGGTTATTTTGTCCTGGAACATGTGGAAGTTCAGTTTTGTCTTTGTTCCAACACCAGCACTGGGCTGAGACCTAACCTGGCCCAGCTGAGCCCCACCAGGCAGGGCAGTGCTACAGGAGACACATCAGCTCCAGAAGCACTCACAGACCTAGAGCCCACACTTCTTCTTGGAAGGTGATGAGATGATGGACAAGTGATCTGGGAATGTATCTGCCCAAGAAAGAGGCAATAAATTTTTTTTAAAAAATAAAGGCAATAGCAGCAATAATGCCTGTGTTAGGAATATCATTAACTGAATTGTGTATGTAAATCAACACATTTAGTTGGACAATGAAGAAGGTGAAGCTGGAAAGAAGTCTCTAGGAAGGAAGGCAGAATAAGGGAGCACTGGGACTCTGAAAAGCTATTTGACAGAAAAAGACCCCTAAGCAACTGACAGTAAGTTTGTTCTCTCACTCTTCCACTAAAATGGAAGAAGTGATGAAAGCTCACACCAGTAAACACTACAGTAGACATTGCTGCTGTGGCCACAGAAGCAGCCCTGGAAGACTTCAGCCCTGCCTCAGATCACATTTGATCTCACACACAGTCCCCAAGAGACCCAGGACCCCTTAAGCCCAGACCCCCAGCTCCATCACAACCACCAGGCCAGGTTCTCACCACAATGAGATGAAATATTTAATGTCAAAAGTGTACAAATAAATACAAAAACATTAATAGTAGGGAAAGGAGAGACATGGACACAGCAGAGAAGTCCATCCACTTGGGATGCAAGGCAATCTAACCACGTTAAACCCAGGACTTTCTCAGCTGTTTCTCTGCTGTGCTGAGCTTTCCAGTCACCATTCCTTCAGCAGGTGCTGAAGACACTCTATGCTTCTCCAGAAGTGTTCAAAACTTTTGTGGAAGAGGTCAGGAAAATACCTGTCATGAACATTGTGCCTGCTATTTAATCTTATTAATACAAAAAGAACAAACCAAGCTTCCAGCTGCTGTTTGTCTTCAGGGTTGCAATTCAGTATAAAGGCATCATTTGGATTTTCTTTGCTACTGCTTCAGCCATAGGAATTTCCATTGTATCTGGAATCAGCATGCAGGAAGAACGGGAAAAGGGTTTTCTTCAGTTGCACACCTCTTACAGGACTTTGTTGACATACTCACTTTATGTGCAAAAACACACAGTCCCTTCCTTTGCAAACCCCTCTCTCAAAGAACCAATATGTGTATTTAAAATAATGTACCCCTTTAATACAGTTTTTATTGTTCAAACAAGTATTATCTTAAGCACAGTGAATTCGTGAATTCAGGAAGAATTCCAAAGGTGAAGCAACAGGAACTGAGGAAAGAGAGAAGGCAGATGGAAAGAGAGCGGTGACAATGGGACAAAGATTCACCCCCAGCAGGCCCTTATCTCCAAAACAAAGTGAGATCCTGAGCACTAGCTCTATTTATGTCCCTTTCTTCTAGCTGCACTGTTTAAGGGCACCAGAAAAGTTAGGGAACAAACATAGGTGACAAAGGCAAGGAGAAAAAACTTCAACAACTGTAGTGCAATTAAGCAAAATAAAGGAAAATTTCCTCTTATTCTGACATAGCAATCATGTGGGAAAACAAAGGATGGAGAAAATAAAAAAGAAATCCAAATAATTCTTGCCATCTACTTGCAGTTTGCTTCAAAACATCAAGGAGATACAGGCTTGCAGCCACTAGAAGATATTTGAATGGCATCACATATCAGATAAAAGAGCCAAAAAACTCTTGGAGTAGGAAAGACTGCTTTTCCCATTATTCTAGACTGGCCAATGGTAGTGGGGGCATGACTTGGAAAGAGTTAAGCTCTGTAGTTCAAGTATAAGAATTATCCCATCTGTAATAATCAAAAGCACAATCCGATTCCTCCAGAGTAATGATGTTTGAAATCCAAGTGCCAGCACATTTTCTGAAGGAGGATCACACTCCAGGATGTTCTGTGCTCTGATGACAGATCTGTGGTCAGGTTCTCCAGCAGTAGTTCAGGGAGTGCCTGAGTGACAGCAGAGCAGTGACCACAGCAACCAGGCAATGATGAAAAGATGATCACCAATGCAGCCAAGTGGAAACTAAACTGAAGTTTAAAAACGTCTTGAGTGCAAATTTAATGATGATGGGGGGGAGGGGGGCAGGGGGGCGGGGGGGAAGGAGGAGGGGGAAAATCAGATGTCCAGGAAAACTGTAAACTACTAAGGCAGGATACCACAAAAAAACTGTGGCTGCCCTGTCTATGTCCTCTCCCTTCACATCCTGCTGAAATCACCTCACTGAAATAACCAATTGCATCTCCAAAACCTCTGCCTGAGGCAGAGAAATGGCACACCACCTTCCATTCACACAAGCAGAAGGGCAGAAGAAACAAACAGATTTTAACATTTTTTTGTGATTTAAAGTGAGTTTATTTGTTGCCAGTTGTTATGTTTTGGGGTTTTCTTCTACTTGGCTTACACTGAAGTTTTTAAAATAAAAATGTCATAAAGGAAGACTGACAGTAACAGGATCCATTATGTGTAGCATTTTAGGCCAGCATTTTTATGAGAGCAACTGCTCAGTTGGATTTAACTCCCTTGTCTCAGAATGAAAATGCTATCTACAGGAGTAGCACAGCAGAGCTAAAATTGTATCCAGGAAAGTGAATCCTCTAAGATTTCCTCAATCCTGCTTCTAACTTCTTTTTGCCCTGAGGATCTGAGGAAACTCAAGTGTTTCTCCTGGTCAGGCAGTAGCAGAGGCTTGAGTCAGAGTTTGGCCAGAAGCTTTTGCTAACAGATCACAGGCACAAGGGTTGCCTGCTCACACCCCCATAGGAGCATCACTTGTGGGCTAATAAATAAAAAGTCATCTGTGTCATCAAGGTGAGCAGGTGTGACAAAGCACATACGAGAGCTAAGATACCAACAGAAATCCAATCAGCCAAACATGTCTCAAAAACTAACTACAATGACTCACTGGATCAGACAAAGAGGGAGAAAAACATTTCAGGAAAAATCAGTTTAGCAACTGATTCCCTTAATTACAAACTATCACTCATTTGACAGCACCCTGGGATTTGGGCTCCAACCTTGGTGTCACCTACGTGTGTTTACCCACAGACAACAGCAACGCTCACATCGCATCTGGGACCCTAAAAAAAAAAAGAGTCTAGAAGTACATACACAAATGTTACATTTATCCCCCTTTTTCTTGCAAAGGAGGTGCTAAGATAAGATGCCTTTTACATGATCCTGAACTTACAGCTGTTGCTTTCTTGCAGATGTGCAGTTCTGTTCAAGGAAGGCTTCTGCCTGATGGGAATGGCAGCTCTCACTTGCTCTTCCAATCCTTCATTTTCAACACTAACAATATCATGGGTATTAATGTGAGATCAATAAAAAAAAGAAATACTCTCATTCCTCAAACTTACACACCATCAACAGCATCCATTAATCCATTTATTTATTTTCTTTCTCTCTCTCTCTTTTTTTTTAATATATATCCAGCAATAGCTAGAAACATTTCTTTCTCATTTCCCTGTCCACCTCACCAAGCACATCACATATTCTAGTACTTCTTGGCATTTTCCCCTGTTTCCTCCTTCTGCAAAATTTTGATTTACGGCTAGCAAGCAAAAAGCTCGTAAGCATGGACTCCTTCCCCCAACATCCTCACTTTCTGCTTCCTCTAGACTTGCTTTGAGACAATCAAATGTAATTCTTAAATTATCCTCTGTCTATTAAGTATCAGTTCTGCTGGAGCTTACAGCATACTGTTCTATGCAAGGAAAAAAAGTTTGCGATGCTGTGATGTGGGTCTTGTTCCTCATTTTTCTCTGCTGCTCTTTTAAGTGTCGTACAAAATCCCCTGCTGACCCAACTGAAGCTGAGTGATAAGCAGCTGATCTAATGTCTTTTACCCAACATCTCCTATCCAAAACCATCTCCTTAAGGAAGCCATATGCTCCAACATACTTTAAATGTCTCCATAATAATCCAAGAAGAAGAACTGTTTGTCAAGTAGCACACACTACTGCTGGCCATTTGGAATAGCCATCAGCCACAAGTAGGTACATATGCTCATTGTGATCTTAAAAAATCAGCATGGCATCTTTGCCAAGGTTTAGCAAATGCCAGAGTGGCTTCTGGTTTCAGCAACTAACATTCATTTTGGCTAATTTCTTTTTCTACATGGAGTTCCAAGCCTGATTACCAACCACAAATACATAACAAATTGCTTCTTTCAATTTGTTGTGATATTCATGCCTCTCTCCCAACACCCCAACATGAAAGATTTATGGTATTAATCACTCACATCATAGTAAACAGTCATTCTCTACTGTCAATTGCATTTTTCTGCTGAAATAAGGATGAAAGTGCTGAGCTGCTTATCATTTGACCAGCCAGAACACAAACTATTATTGTGCTATTTTAACTAAAGCTAGGGCTCAGTTTCTATGGGTAACATCTTCAGATGCAGTGACACAGTATGGAAGCTTGACTATCCTATTTTGAAAAAACAATTTAGAAACTTAATCACAGCTAAATGCAGGGCTTGCCTATGCAAGGAATTATTCAAAAATAGCTTTTCAAAATTAAAGATTAATTCCAGACCTGCTGTTAAGAGGTTCATTTTCACCACAGCAAACTGTATTAAGCCAGTTTACACTCCTGCATCTATGCTTGCTTGAAAGACACCACAGATCAAGAAGAACCCTGACATTTGTCTTGCTTGAGTTTGCAGCTGTGGGATTGCAGTAGCTAAACTGCTGCAGCCATCAAACTTCAAACTGCACCCTACAATAAGCCAGCTGGCTGGATTGACAGGATTCTCATGCAGTGGCACAAGCAGGAGTTGAGTCGACTCCATTTGCTCTCACTGCAACCCAAAAGGAAGCATGAACCTGGTGTAGGTGCCCCAGAGTTTATTTATCAAGGGGTCAAGCACAGTATGTCGCTGCTGGGTGACCCCAGGCACAGGAGCTCAGCACACACCACAGGATGTTGCACAAGTGGCTGGAGCAAAAGTCAGGCTGAGCTCCATGCTGTTACTGCTGCACTGCAATCAGTAACCAATTTAAAGCTAGCTCAAGAGTGCACCCGCAAGTCACAGTCCTATTTCTCTGTAGGCATTAGTGTATGTGCACCATAAGTCAAATTGTCAAACAAATACCACTGACTCCAAGTCCTTTTGGTCTTCATTAGCATTTGGGAAACAAGCACTAGAAATTTCTCTCTGTCTTCATACTTGTAAGAAAACTAAGAATATGGTTTAGCACATACCTAACATGACAAAATGTGTTGGAATATTCATATATCCCTTTTGCTTCTTCAAAAGCTGTGCTCTGCTCCGGCACCCAGCCATATTTTAGAGTCATAGCACTTGATATCACAACTTTTCCTTTGTCCTAGGCACTGTCCCTAATAATGTACCTGCTTTTCTTCCCATCCCAAATCTTTGCTCCTTCATGGCAAACACATGTCTTTCTGTCTTTCCATTGGACACCATCAATAATCATTTAACCTCCTCCATTCATGACGAAAGTTTTCCATAGCAAGAAATACTGCTTCTTTGATCAAGTGCAAAATAATTTAAATTGTTGCAGTGAGTCAACAGTTTCCAAAACTGATCCTTCTGCAGATCCAAGCAGAACAAAGCCATGTGTGGACCCACAACTGAAAGATTTCTGTCTCTCCCAGTGCTTAACTTCTAGAAGACCTCCGAAGGAAGTCCTAACATAAACTCTAACCCGTGTCAAAGATGAGATAAATTACTAGTGAATGAAAAAACACGTTTTGTTCCATTGCTAAAAAAATCTTGATTCAGTGATAACTGGATCACAGCCTGTTTTCAATGGCTTATGCCTTCCTACTGAGTATATATTTACCTTGGATCTATCAGCCACAGGGATTTCACTTAATACCAACTGCACTTTACCAGAGAGAAAAGGATGGTTAAAACTTTGCTGATGTTCGATTCTCCATTCTGCCATCGGCAAATCACTTAATCTCCATCTCATTTCCCCACATACAGAGTGGGATAACCAGGCAACAGAAGCATTGTAAAGGTGGAAGTTCATAGATATTAAAGGGATGGGAGACACATAAGAAATCCTACATGTACACTGTAAGAAGGATTTTAAAGGTCTATCAACTGCAGATGCCGCTACCAGTTAAATATTCTTAACACCCCAGCTGTATTCACATGACTGGCAGGGGAATTCAGCCTCCCATCACCAGCTGGCTCTTGGTGCTCAGGTTACTTTTATGAGCCTCACTGTTCTGCTATTTTGAGGAATGCTTCAAGTCAGAATAATTCATTTATTAAACTTAGAAAAATACACTAATTCTTCACTCTAAATCTACAAATGCCTTTTTCTGCCATGCAAGGCATGCAACAAGCACCAGAAGGTAAAACAATATTTGTAAGCAAAACCCATTTTGACACATTTCTCCAACATCTGTCTGAATCACATCTTTGTTTTTCCTTTTTATTTCATCACAAAGGCACACAAGAGATGCACAAGATTCCCATTCACATTTATTTTAAAACAATTTATGCTAATTAGTGAAAGATCATTTCCTTCTGAAACAGGAGCTGTAATAGCAAGCAGTTACTCTTGTACTAAATGTCCACCTGCAGACATTCTAAAGATTTTCTCACAGCTTGACTTCAGCTTTCAATGTTTTGTCAGTTCTTCTTTAGGCAACATTTGCTTATTTGTCTTCAGAAGCTGCTGTACTTACTGCACGTTTGTCAATTGCTATCCTCACCCTGCCATTTCCATTTACAGGAACCCAGCAAAAGTTTCTTGATGCCATTTGTCCTATGCTACAGCTCACAGTGGAGAGAAACCCCAAGCCAGAAGATCACAGTCAGGAGGATTTTTAGTTACACTGGTGGTGTAACTGGTCTCCCCTATGCAAGCTAAAGCAAAGGGTAACAGCCATGAGTGATTTGCAGCAGGAGTGAAAAAGAAGCCACAAGAAAACAAGAGGCTGGCTAGAGCAATAAAAGCTGTTTGAGGTCCTTGCTTCCCGCCTCAATGCACCCTGTCCCTGAAGGTCTGCAGCCCATCACAGAGCCGTGACCTGCTCACAGAGCAGCGCTGGTGACTTCACATCACCAGGCCACTCCAGCACAATGGCTGTCCCCAGTAAGCTGAGCTGCTCTATTCACAACCACTGAAATACATAACTTTGTCTACACAGCTCTTCCTTGCTAGTACAATACTGAGAGCACTGAGTGCTTTGCAGAAGGAGCATCCTTCTCAGAGGAGTTCAAGCATTACTAGAGCCATAAAGCTCCCTCTTCATTTTGGGAATAAAGCCACAAGGACTCACTGGAGTAACCACATTGCCTAGTCTAGAAGAAAAAGTGGAAAATTTAAAGAACTAATACTTTCTATTCAAGTACCTCTCTACTTCCCTGGTTAACTTTGGGTGTCTCCTTTTGCCAGCCACGGGTGATAGTATTTGGGCATTAAAACTAAAACTTCAGTAGTCAGAAGCTGACCTTGGATACAGCGTAGCAAATATAGTGGGGCAAAGAACTGCAGGTAGCCAAAATGCTCAGAACACAATGTTGATCTAGGCTAGGGCCCCTAACCCATATTTTCCAGGGGCCAAAGAACCAGCATCAATCCTATACCATTGTTGTGGGCCACTCAGCTCTGCTGCGTCACAGAACCAAGGCTATAGATATATCACAGCACTAATGACCTCAATTGAGAATTTGAAAGCCATCACCTTGCTGTCTTTTCTTCCTCTCCCAGAGCAAGGCCATGCATGAGTGTCCCTCTTACCTCATAATCATTCAGATTGCTTTAATTCTACCTTTTCAAGAACCAAAACCAACCAAACAAAAGCCTTAACAAACAAATCAAAACAAAAATTCCTAAACAACAACTACACAGATATGTTAAGAAAAAGAAGAAAAAAAATTTAAAAATGAGGGGGAAACCTAATGAAGGATTTAAGAGGCCTGCACTCACTTTTTTGTGTAATCTTTGTTTGGAAATGGACAAGAAAGAGTAGAAGAATAGCCCATTCATAATCCAGGAGAGAGTGGAATGAGAGAGGAAAACAAACAAAAAGGGAGAAATGGTAAAAAAAAAAAAAAAAGAAAGAAAGAAAAGAAAAAAAAGGGGGGGAGGGAGGGGAACGGTTATGTAGTGCTTAAGTACAATTTGACAGAGCTGCAGATTCTAAAGCAAACCCGGGAGAGATGCAAAGCCACATGCAGGCAGCCAGCGCCAAAACCTGGACGCGGCAGCTCCATCCCAGGCGCTCGTTCCCGCCCAGCCTCCGGGAAGACGCCGGGATGACGGCCAGTAGGGTCCCGCCCGAAGTCCGCCGAGGTGGGCACGGGAAGAACGAGCCGCCTGCGGGCGATCCCCGTGCAGTCCGGCACCCGGGGCCGCTCAGCCCGCCCCACGCGTGTCCGGCCGGACGCGGCTGCTGGCGCAGCGGGAGCGCGTCCCGGCGCGGTCCCGGGCAGAGGGGCGCTGGCCGGGCACCCGCGCCAGGGCCGCGCACCGCCTCCCTCTGCCGGGCAGCTGCGGAGGCGCGGCCCCGCCGCCCAGATGTGCTCCGCAGCCACAGCTGGAGAGGAGCCGCCGGCAGGACGGGGAAGGACGGGCAGCCTCTTCCTCGGGTGGAAGGGGAAGCAGGAACCGCCTGCGGCGGCGCTTTCTCCGTGAGTAGAAGTCACAGAAAATAAGCGGGAGTCTAAACCTTCGTTCCGAGAAACACCTGACACTGGGCACAAAGGCTCTCGGTGCCTCCCATCCTAGCTAACCTGGTGGTAACAGCCCTTCTCCCACTTGAATTTCGTTGAGGCCAGATCAGCTGTAGCCCAGGATCTCCTTTTTCTCCTCCACGTCTCGAGCTTTTTCCTAGCTCTTTAATGCAGTACTTTTGAGTCTCAGCTCCATGGGTTGTCACACATTTAATTTCTTCTTTTAAACAGTAGGCAAGTGCTTAGCTGTAAGAAACAAATCTTTGTCGTTTCTTCAATCTCCTTCCCCAAATGAGGGGCAGATAAGAGCTCTTTTTCTTTTCAAATCCAAGTACTTTGGATCCTACAAGAGTAGAGATCTCACCAGTTAAACATGGGCACAGTGACATAAAATACACAAATTCTCCTTTTCCACTTCTCAACACATCACTGTCTCTGGTAGATCCTGAAGGCCTTCCAAGATCAGCATTCTGCTGTGTGGTGTAAATGCCACAGCTCTCCCCTTTCCTCCACAAGCCCAGAGGACACTGGCACATCTTAGTCTTTTGAATTTAAACCTGTACCACACCAGAGGATGATGATCAGCAGAAAGTGCCTGGGACACAGGCACTTGATTGTGTTCACCTTGACTGCTTAAGACCAGCAATGGTCTCAAAGTTTTCTTAACAGTTTCAGTATACCTAAGATCTGGGCTACCAGGTATGGCCTAAAGAAACACATATTGTATCACCAGATGTGGGCACCCACTGCCTTTCCAAGAACAAACCAACATTATCCACTGTCTCTTGTCTAGAGGGCTCATCTTCCCCACAGCAAAGCACAGCCCCTTCTGACAACACAACACAGCAACCCCTCTGCACAAAAAATACCAACATCTCACCTGATGAGAACTTCACCAATGAACTGTCTTTCCAGAGATACACACACAAACCAGTTGCCTGTGGACTTACATTATGCTACCTAAAGAAGCCTTTTGCAGGTAGAGCTTGGGTCATTTCCATGAACAGAGTAAGAAACACCTTCCACCCCAAGCTGTCTTTCACTAGTAGAAATGCATCTCTCTCTATTGCTTTTATCAGCATACTGACACTGGGCAGAAGGCAATTTTCCCCCACCTCCCCACCTCTGCCCTCCTGAGAACAAGCCATAGCCATGCAGGCATTGTTCTTAGCTTAATGCTAATAGACTATGCTTAATGAACCAAGAGAGCACAGTGTATATGGAAGGAGGGATTGGAAGCCTGAAATTGTGCTATTCAAGCAAGTAGAAGAGCAGTAACTCATCAAAACACAGGCAAAACTGTAGGGCTTCTGGTGGTTGGGAAGTGTCACAAGATCCCTGAGTTATCAGCATGGAAATAATTTTCATCTTTACTTCAAAATAAGAACAGCAGCCTCAGCAGCACAGCACCCTTACTGCCACTACTGAATTACTGTCTTGAAATTCCAGGGCCATCTTCTGCTGCATCTTCCACTTACTGGGACTCACTACACCCACCTGCCCCCCTCTTTCAAACTCATCTGAAAATATATATATATATATATATATATATATATATATATATTTCAGAAACTCCAGTGTGAACCTGACAGGGTGATAATTTTAAAAGCTGTGCTGCTCATGTCAAATTATTCAACATCTGTCTTCATGTTCCCACAAAAATTAGCATAGAACGATGGTTTCTGATGACACCTATGGTGAAATATTTTGACTTCATCCAGCAAACCACCTGCCAAGAGGATAATGTCAGTTTTCTAGTACTGCATATTAAAGTCAATTGAGGGTTTATCTGGTGTGTGAAGCTACTGATCTGACCTAAAACCAGAGGCTCTAAGGTCACAGAAGAGTGAGTCTGACACATTACAACTGAAGAACAGCAAGGTATTCTGAAGCACTGAGCTGGACAGATTTAATGCCTTGACCTATAAGAGCTGATCAAGAACTATGCAAATCTCAGACCATCCCAGTCCATTGGTGAAATTCATCCTATTCATTCTTATCCTCCGGTAAGAAAACTCATTCCTTAAAAGACTATACAACCCAGGCCAACACAGATTAAGGAGTTGGACAACAAAGAGAAATGATTGAGCACAAAGGATGTCTGTACATCCATGTATATATGTGTACACACACATATTTAGTTTGGAGGGCCACTGTGCTCAAGCATTGCATTTTCCCAACACAATCAGCGAAGAAGTGGCTCACAGAAGCCAGGCTCTATCATTCCTTTAGCCAGCAATGCACTGAAATGACAGCAAGGTACTCAAAGAGCTCCATGTCTTGGCCTCCTGTTACTGCTGACAAAACAACTCTAGGCAGAGGCATGTGAGAGGGATGGATTCAGATCAGCAGGCTTCAGGTGACATTAGAGTGCCTGTGCTCCTGTCAGCAGAAGATATGGAGATATATAGGTTGCAAGAGGGTGTGAGGCAGTCTACATTAAAAAAAACCTAGGAAAAGTGTTTTTACATTAAAAAACAAACAAACAAACAAACAAAAAAAAACAGATAAAAGAAGCAGGAAACAAAGCATGTCATGTGTACATGAAATGAAAAAGTGTGGATGTTTATAGCCTAAATACCAGATACGTTTTACTATGACACTCCTCCATTACAGACACGAGAAAACAATCTTTCACTAGTTTGTTTTTTGTGGTTTTTTTTTGTTGGGGTTTTTGGGGTTTTTTTGGGGTTTTTTTGTGGGTTTTTTTGTTTGTTTGTTTTTTGGGTTTTTTTGTGTTTTGGGGTTATTTTTATTTTTATTTTTATTTTTATTTTTATTTTTATTTTTTTGCTGTCTCTAGTGGCATTTCAGGGATTCATCACATTGAAACCAATGTGATGGTGTCTCTTAAAACAAAGAGCCTTAATAGGTCATTTATTTCCCACCTCTGTGGCCAAGGCAGGACTACCTGGTGCTCCACATACTTCACCCCACCAGTTTCAAGTTCAGCCCATTCAGTCCCTCTGATCATGGTGCCAGGCAGCTTTCCTTGCTGCCCAGCCTAAACATTTCCATCACCTTGCTGTATATAGCCCCTCACCACACACAGTGATGCCCATTCCTGTAATGTCTTTTCTGCAGCTGAATTAAGAAAGGCTGGGGACAAAACATCCCACTTATTTTGCCTGAAAGGCTGCTGCTGATCAGTGGGACTGTGCTAATTGCAAGACAACCCAGAAATATTAATTATACACCACACATGGAGCAAGCACAGCAGCAGCACTGTGCACACCAAACCAGAGCTACCCAAGTCCTGGAGTCTAGAAGGCAGAGTGGGAGGCAAGAATCATGTTTTTCCCTTTGAATGCCACCACCACAACCCAGTCCTCCCCTCTCCATCTAACATAGTCTTCAAGTGTTGATAACTCCAAGCCTTGAAGGGCAAATCCCCTGTCTCCCTACATCTTCCTTCCTCCTCCTCAATTCTGACATTTTCTAGAGATCTATTCCAGTTGGCTTCTCATCTTGACCAGCAGCATTAACACACCAGGACTGAAAAGCACATGCAGTCTGGGAAATAGGCTACCACAAAAGGCTGATAAAAGTTGCCTCTTGGCAGCCTGTTAAATTGCCTTCCCCATCAGGCCATCCTTGTCTCACTGCAACAAACAAGGCTGAAAGAATAGGATCAGCTAATGAGAAGAGGGTTTCAGACACACTTCAGTCATTACAACAAATGCCAATTTATATAACAAGCCTCTTCAGGTAGCAGGCAAAAAGCACCTTGACTCCTAATTAAATTGCACCTCAATTGCAAATGCTTCTTTCCTAGAACCCCCCTTATGCACATTTTATTTATACCATTCATCTCAATAAACCTCTCCAACGACTCTGCTCTCCCAGACAGAGGTCTTTTGTGCGCATCCGTGTGGGTGTATTATTTAAAAGGTACATCACATGGATACTTTATCTTGTTTAATCTGATTTAATCTCTGGAGATTTGCTAAAGTAAAATATATTTATAGACCCATATAGATGCCTCCCCCAGTCTCCACTGCCATTATGAAAAGGCAGGAAAAGAGATCTGAGCCGTGACACATGAGTTCCCATAATTTTTACGTTAGGCGCCACATGAGATCGACATTCACAATACAGAATGCTGAAGTACAGCTTAAAGCTATGGCAAGAGACCAGTACAGAGGAAAAACCCAAGTGGAGGGGGAGCAGTGGGAGTAATTTCTAATCCTGCTTTTTATTTATTTTTGTGCATATAACAATACTAATCAAGCTCTTCTTGAGCCATCAGTAACAGCAATCTCATATCCAAAGAAACAGTGCTGGCTGCAGAAAGCATGAAATCAGCCCAGGGTAGTGGACTCAAGGCAGAATTGGAAGGACAATAAGAAAACTATTAGTCACCATCCAAGTTTGCAGAGTGCTGATTCCATGAGACACTGCTCTGGGCTGCACTCAGCGACATCTGCGTATTAAGGCTCCTGTTGTTCGATAGTTTGAAGAGGTAGGGGTGGGAAGAGGAAGGAAGACACTAGATTTCCCCTTTGTGTAGTTAAGTAAGAGAACAGATAGAAGTAGTGGACCATTTTGGCTTAAAAGGATGCCTTCATCTTAGTGTATGTATGCATCTGTTCTTTCTTTTGTACACAGCTTCTTTAATCTCTCTCTGAGAGAAAAAGAAAATAACATCAGTAAGTTATTCTGAAGATCTAATAGAAGCAACTTTGTCAAATGCAAGTTCACTGAAGTGTATGAAAAAATACAACAGGCAACCCTCTAAAGCACATTTAAGCAAACCTGGTTTTAAGCTCCGTCCCTCTTGCTATAATCCTAAGAAGTGAGTTCATTCTACAGCAACTGACAGCTAGCTATTCAGCAGCAAAACACTGAAGTGAAATAATAAAAGTTCAGCTAGAAGCAGATTACTTGTTTCAAAAGCTTAAATTATATGCCCTGACCAGGTTTTTGTACCACACACTCATTCTATCCTCATCTTTCCAGCCTTTCAAGAGTCATACAATTTTCATCTGGATATGCAGACTGGGAGAAAACACATATACTGAGAAGAAAGAAAAAAAAATAAAGGAAGCTAAACATCCTCTATTTAAAATAGTTATTTTACAAAACAGACCCAAACTCAAATTAACATCCCAGTCCTCAAGGAGAAAGGAGGAATTGTTTCCATTAAAGAAATACATCATTAAAAAGTGACCTACAAAGACTTACCCATAGTCAGTGAGTCTGAACTGATCTTTGCCAGAGCTCACACAAGAGACTGGCTGCGTGCTGTTAAAAAAGAGGGAGCGGGGCGGGGGGGCTGGACTCTCTCACTGGGGTTTCTCTTCAGAGCTCAAAGAGCTTGGCTTGTTAGAGGCAGTGGCATGCCTTCCAGAAGGACTTAACAGCAATGCACAACTGATTTGTAAGCCAAGATAAAGCCGGCTTGTTATGAGAGACAAGACTTGTGGGTTGCTTTTATTTATTTTTTTCCCAGTGTATTGGAAATGCAGATCTTGTAAAGCAAGAATTCAGAGGGGGCTGGGAGAGGGAAAGGGGGGCTGCACGTCTGGCTAAAGTAAATCCCGGGCACTCTCTCAGCCCGGGGTTTGTGCTCGGCAGCACCGGGTGTCATCCCCCGCCTTTGCCCTCGCACTGAGGGACTGCGGGAGCCAGACCTCTCATGAGGAGACCACCCGAGCTCGCCTGCAAACAAGGAGAGGAAGTAAGCTCCGTAAATGCGAAAATAATAATAGGAAAAAAAAGGGGGGGGGGGGGGAATCAAGCAACTCGGCATCATCTTTGGCACAGACCACCACCCACCCATCTCCATCACCTTAAGAAGAAAATCAGCCGCAGAGTTCCACCGGGGTGCAAAACCAGCCTCGCCTCGCCCCCACGGGGAGCCCGGCGGGGCTGGCCATGGGGAGACAAGCAGGCTGGAGCCATGCCCGTGGCGGGAGTGAGCAGCCCCCGGCACGCAGGGAACGCGAGCGGGCAGTCCGCTCGCCCTTCTCCCTGCTCCCCCGTGCCGGTGGTCCTGAGACCAAAGAAACCCGCAAGCGCATCGCCGAGAAGGGATCCTCCGTCCTCCCCCTGCCCCAAAGAAAATGCAACTCGGAAGTGCTCCCAGAGCCGCCCCCGCCGACATCAGCGTGGCGTCCCCACGCGAAGCAGGTGGGGAGAGGGGAGGCAGGGCCGGGGCTCCAGTCGCTCCCCCGGCGGCAGTCCCGCCGGCGGTGCTCCGTGCCATCTCGGCGGACTCGTACATGGGAGGCGGCCAGAGGTTACGGCGAGAAATTATGAAGTGGCTACAGGCGCTGGAAGCCTATTGCTGCGTCAGTCTCTCCGTTCAGGCTGAGACGAGGTTCGGCGGCGTCATTTACTTTCTCCTGCAGGTGCTTTTTAACTTTGATCCCACCGCCGCCGTCTGCGCCCTAGCCCCCCACCTCTCCTTCGCAAACAGCGACAACGTGTCTTACCGTACACTCCTTGTCCCCTGCTGTACACGGGCACCAGAGACAGGAATAAAAACGAGATCATGTCCATCTTCAAGGCAGAGCCTTCATCGCCGGCGAAGAAAAACAGCCAAAACAGCTCAGGCAGCATCCGGCGGGGGAGCAAGGAGCAGCCGAAAGCCTCCTGAAACGCCGCCCCATGTGCCCCGCTCCGCGGCGGGAAGCGGCGACCCTCGGCAGGAGGAAGGGACCCCCCACACAGGGTCCACCTGAGGGTAAAATTTAAAATTTAGGGGAAAGAAAAGAAAGCGATAAAGAGAGAAAGAGAGAAAAAGAAAGAGAGAAAGAGAGAAGAGAAAGAGAGAAGAGAAAGAGAGAAAGAGAGAAAGAAAGAGAGAGAGAAAGAGAGAAAGAAAGAGAGAAAGAGAGAAAGAAAGAGAGAAAGAAAGAGAGAAAGAAAGAGAGAAAGAAAGAGAGAAAGAAAGAGAGAAAGAAAGAGAGAAAGAAAGAGAGAAAGAAAGAGAGAAAGAAAGA
>QUSF01000008.1:29369935-29477939 GCA_003676055.1 Chloebia gouldiae | reverse complement strand
GGGGCACCGGGCCGGCACCGGGAAGGGCAGGATCAGGACCCGGGCCAGCCCGGGCTCCTTTGTTCCGCAGGAGCTGCCGAGCGCTGCCCCAAGTCCCGCGCTGCCCGAAGTGGTGCTAACTGGGGGCTACTTGAGTGAGTCCTCACCCTCCCTCCTCCTGGCGAGGCTCTGGCTGCAGCGCCTGGAGCGGACGGGGAGAAGGAGAAGGAGGTGGAGAAAGAGGGGGAAGCGAGGGTGGGGAGTAGTAGCCAGATGCTGAAAGGCGGAGGAAGAGATAGGTGATTGTCGCTTCTCTTTTCCAGACCTTCTGAGGAAGGGATTGTTGTAATTAATCAAATCCAGGAAGGAATTTTTTTTTTAAAGCGGCTCCCAAGAGCTCCCTCAGCGGCACTGCACCGCCCCAACCAGCCTGAAGGGAGAAGCAACCGAGGAGCAGAGAGACCACGCACCCTCGCAGCGCCTGCAGCTCAGCCCGGCTCTCCTCGCCTCCTCCCCAGCCTGCCAGGTCCTTCGCCCTTCAATACTTTCCCTGATGTTGTGTGCCAGCCTCGTGTGGGTGCGTCGCCTCCGTGCTTGCCTGCTCCGCCCGCCTCGCAGAGGATTTGCAGCTGTACAGGGGCCCGTGCCTCTCTCCTTCGACGGCTGCCGGAGCTCCTAATGGGAACTAACGGGCTGCAACTGGAAGGGAGCCGGCAATGAGGGACAAGAAGATGGACAAGGTTCATCTACTCCTGCCAGACGTCAGCTGGAAACCGCTTAGGAGGGCTCTACCCCACCGCTGTTTCCTGAAGTGCCAAAATCTCCTGCAGAAGTTGCCGGGAAAGTCACCGCTCCCCACCGGCCCCGGGCCAGTCCGCTCCACCGCCCCCCGACGGGGCGTCCGGGGCCAGCGGGGCTGGCCCGAGGGCGCCTCACACCTGCCTGCCGGGTCTGCCAGCCTCGCCTTATTTTCTACTCTGTTGGCTTTCCAGGTTTTCACCCTACCCTCTTCACCATTTCATCCCCTTCTCTTAAAAAAAAAAAAATAGAAGCAAATTAAAGCGGGTGTGCTGGGGAGAGCCCTGCCTCCTACCCAATTCTGCGAGCTTCCCCACGCCTCGCCCCGGCCCAATTATAGACAAGACCGCAGGAATGGGAGAAAAAGGGACTTTCTTCGGGCGATTGTCAGTCCGGGGTACTCTCATCCTTAGGACCCTCGCAGCAAGGTCGGCTTCTCCCGGCTGGGACTTGAGATGCCAAGAGATGGTGGGCAGCGCAGGTTTCCGGGGTGTCTCCCGTGCTGGTGCTCGTTGGTGCCAGCAAAGTTTTTCGGGGCCCCCCAGGTAGGTTTTAGGTTGGCGGGGCTGCCCTGTGCATGCTGCTAAGGAGCGGCGGGGCGCGGCGCTCCTGCGGGGCGGGGGTGCTGTGCGGGGCCCCAGCCCGGTGCGCGGCTGCGAGGGCCGTGATATTCGCTGGACTGCCGGCCCGGGCCGTAGTGATGCTCCGACATGAAACCCGGAGCGGGGAAGCTGTGCATGCCCCGCTCCCCGTGCCCCCGCGTAGGGCCCGGGATAGAGGCCGGGAGGAGGGGGAAGATGCTGAGCGAGCCCCGAACATCACCACCGGCAGCGCCGGCTGCGCGGGGCCCTGCCTTTACCATCTCTATCTCCGGCTGCTTTGCTAGGGAGATAAAATACGGCTTCTGGGAAGCCTAGACCTGCTTGCCTCCGAGCTGGCGAGCCCACTCGTGCCTGTCCCGGGTCCATAGCAATGAGCCAGACCGTAAAGCGGAGCCAGCGCCGTGGAAACACCTCTTAGCGGCGCATTCTGCTCCCGGGTGCCGGGCTCCGGCTCGCCTTTTCTCCAGCGATGGCTTAGCTGGGGTTCCCGTGTACGGGATGATGCGGGTGTCCCTTAGCGACAGCGAGTCCTCTCTGGCTCTTCCTCGGGACTGGCCCCTGCGGGCCCCCGCCTCGGCCACGCGTGGGCTTGGCGCGCTGCCCCCGGGGGCTCCGGCCCTGCCCCGCGGCTCTGCATCCACGCCCTCTCCCCGCGGCAGCTGACGAGGGATGCGGGACCCGGCAGGCACTGATTTGTCATGTGAACAGGTCACTCCCTAGATTAAAAAGTAATTTAAAAAAATCAAAAGATATGGCCCAAAGAGCGGCTGGTTGCTCAGTCATGCTCTATCAAACAAGCAATTAATAGATATAGCCCCTAATTAGCAAGTAGTTATTTCTATTGTAAACGGTGCTCAGTCAGAAAGAGAAAAGCAGTAGCATGCACCAGGAAGAGAGCAGCGATACAGACAGGACACCATCACCGCAGAGCCCAGAGTCCCCCCAGTGCCCAGCATCCATGCACGTGGAAGGCATGGCAGGCAATTTCCCACTGGACTCTATTCTATCACTTACCAGAATACCACCAGTATGAAACTGCCTTGTTTGTTTTTGTAGTGGCTTAGGTTTCCCTTGTATTTCTTTTTTCTATAACTAAGGGAAAATTTTCCAAGAAACTGTGGTTTTCACACTCTTAAGATGCCTTTTCCATAGCTGATAGCATAGAGCAGGGCCCTTGTGAAAGCACCTGATATGAGCAAATTTATTCTTTAATACAATAAACCCTTTCTGAAGGCTTTATTGCTCCCTGCAGTGGGTGGTTGAAGTGTTAATAAAGGGTAGGTATAGGTAGAAGGAGGCAGCCAGCACCAGAAGTACAGGTGGATCAACTCTGCCATGGCATGAGGAGAAGCAGGAGCTGATGATAGTGAGACAAAATAAAATTGTCTACATCTTCACAAAGCAGGCTGAAGGCAACCCAAGGAAAACAAGATGAAGAGATGTTTGCAGATCCAGGAAGCTTCATGGTGATAAAATAAAACTGTGGAGACATGAGTCTTGTTCTTTTCTATGCATAATTTTGAAATAAGGATATTTACGTGTAGCCCTTATGTGTTCCATTTTTTTTTTTCAGAGATTTTCATTAAATTATGGAATAGTGCCTCGGTGTTTGAATGAGTATGAATTACGTATCTGTCTAATGAGTAAAAAAAAAATACAAAAATGTATGCTTCACACCCCTTTTTTGTGTTAGTATTCAATGCACATACTCATGTTTCACTCACACAAATGCTTATGAAAGATGAATTTCTAAGTAAACTGCCAAAGTATATTCTGAGTAGGAGAAAATACAGCCAAAACCCAAGAACATAACAGCATTTGCTAAATAACGTAATAAATAATTATTGCTTGAGGCCTAATAAATCATAGCATTCATAATTATGGAGTTTCCAATAGGTGACAGCAAGGCAGCACTCCCATGCACACTTGCTAAGCAAGCTACTTGTTATAGAGAAACCATACCCTGTAGTGATTCTACTTGTCAGAAAGCAAAGATGAAGAATGCCTTTGCTCCCCCCCGACTGTTTCCACAGAACATATTTGTCCTGTCTTTCCATCTGGGAGTCAATGTCTCTGGTCACTTCTCAAGACCCCACTTGTCAAATGAATCCTGTCTCTGAAATATTTATACATACTCCATCACCTATATTTCACAGCTCTGTTAAGAGGTAGAGACAGTCTCTGGGAGAGCTGCTGTGTTCAAAGAGAGCAAATCATATAATGCAATGACACCAGGCCGGAAGCGATTGAAGAACTGTGTGAGGCCAAGGTCCAGTTGCAGGAACATTAATTATCTCTGTGTCAATGTTTTCATGCTATACTCGGGTGCAGTCTGTCATTTCATTCTTTCCTGGGATGATGTAACTATCTCTGGGCCCCGGTGATCTCTTCATTTTGTGGCCTGACATTTCTATCACCTCTTTCCTGTTCATTTCCTTCACAGAAGGCCATGCAAGAATGTCTCCAGGATCTATGAAGTTTGATTTCTTCCTCCCCTTCCTCCTTCCACACATATGGAAACTTTACTGCAACATTTCCCTCGCTATGCCTAGTGAAAGGGAATAGAAATAGAAAGTAGGAGTAGAAAAGAAACATAATGGAGCACCTTAGAGGCAATGGGCAAAGCCAGGGTGACTTCAAATGCTGCAGGAGAGATGAAAGTTGGGAAGGGGAAATCTGGAGGACTCTGTAGCACTGCAGCAGAAATGTTAGCAGGGAGATGGGAAAGAAAGGGAATTCTAACTGCATCATAGGTCTGCATCAAGGAGCTGAGCATACACAGGTGTTCTGGTGCTGCTTCTGAGCTGGAGGAGGTTCTGCAGCAGTGTGGAACAGGGCAACTCTCTGACCTGAGGCAGCAAAATTGGGCAGCAAAGTTTCCAAAAAGGAGGAACTGGGAAAGGCAAGGGAAATCCGGTTTGTGTGAGGAATGGGAGCCCCTTTGAACTGCTGCAAACAAACTAGACACAACAGCACCAAGTACTCTGTAACACACAAACTCCTGGAAGATGAGAAGCTGAACAAAGATACAATGACAGGATGCAGCTGAACTCTCTACTGTCCATTTTGTTTCTGTTTAATTGATCTTTCCAGTAAAACTGTAAAAAAATATATTTAAAAATCCTAGTTTGCCATTCTGAAATACTGGAATCAGAATCTCCATGCAAAAAAAATTCCCCTGGCCTAGAGCAGTGTTTCCCATTATTCATAACACCAAGCTGGTGCTGCTGCAGTCCTAGATTCTCCTGGGTATCTCCTGCTTTCAGTATGAAGCATGCCAAGATAGGGCTATAAATCCCAAGGGTACTCCGTTGCTGTCCTCAGTTCTCCTCATCTCTACTCCAGGGAATAGACCTATGCTGTGCTCACTTTCTTCCCAGATGCATTTTACACCACTAGTGGTACCTCTGAGCCTCTTGTGTATTCTCTGCATTTTTGATTATCTCTTCTCGTCACAGATAGTGTTTGGTACTGAAAGGAGTGATGGAGAGGGAGTCCATCTCTATTCTTCACCCAAGGTTTTCATCCTACCTGGGCTTTACGACCCTTCCTCCTTGTACTTCCCAGATGCTGGTAGTCACAAGGCTGTGCTGGGATTTCTGACAGCTGGTTGCTATTGTATTGGATTCTGCTATTCCTGCCTTCTACCTTCACCCAACTATACTTTGACACACTTCTGTTTCTTGGTTAAAGCTTATTTGAAAGCCATTGCAATCCCTTGCCCCTGTGATCTCAATGTGTGGTCACTCTTCTTTCCCTCACTCAAGTGCTCACCCCATGCCCTCCCTGCTTCCCCCCTCCCTGCTTGTGCACTAAACCCAGAGGCTTTTAACACGACATTTTCTACCAATCTCTATGCTTCTTAGCCTAAATATCGAGTTTGACAGAGATCCTGCTGGGTTGGGTTTTTTTCCTCTTATGCTTTAGGACAGATTTAGGCTGGTATAGGGGTGCAGACAAGTGTCTCAGCATCACTGGGAACATCTTTTCTTGTTTCACCTTTTCTTTGATCTTTTTTTCTCTTCTGCCTGCTTCTCCTTCTACATTCATGCTTTCTTCTTCTGTCCTACCCTCCCTTTCATGTGTAAAAAGCACGTTGAGAAAATGTCAAGCTGGTGCTGGTCAAAGGAACCTTTTCTTCATTTTTTCCAATTCCTTTTATTGCCTCAGTGCCCTCTCCTAGTCTGTGTCTCCCAGACTGAGCTGGAGAGGGATACTTTTTCACAAAGAGCAGAGACAAAGGGTTCGAGCATGATTCTCCCCTGTTCATGCCCTCTGCCACTACAAGCAAAAGGTGCATAGATTGCAGTTTTTGTCAGTGCCAGGCAGCTGATCTAAAACATGTGATCCCTGCCCTGAGGTGAAGGTGGTGGTGCAGGTGACAGTAAAGGAGCTACTCCTGAAGTAGATGCCACCATCCAGAGGGCTGTGTTTGAACCAGTCGTCAGCATTCCCAGGAGAATGTGCTACTTGAATTTCCCTTTAGGCGTTTTAAACACCACTCACAGCATGGGGATGGTTTATTGGCTCATACAGCTCTGAGATGGGACCTGCCTGTTTAGGCCTTGGTGGAGGCAGCCTTTGTGGCCATAGACAGCACATCACGTCTTCCTGATGAGAAGAAAAAGCCATCTTGCAGAGCCACTTCTGTGGAAGCACTCAGGTGAGGCTGTGGCTCACATGTCCTGACACCTCTAGTTGTTGAGAAGACACTCTTAGTGTTTTCACTTACTGTTCTCACTAGCTGTCCAGTGGCAACTAGTGCCCACCTAGTGTTCTCACTTCAGTTGCCCAGTGGTCACACTCATTCTTGGGAAGCTGATCCTATCGGCACATAGTGACTTAACACACAAGAAGTTCCTCAGTCCCTTTTTGTCCTTTGAGAGAGCCACCCTCACTTCAAGAATGGAGCATTTGTGTTCTGGATATTAAAAGGTAGCTGCAGAATAAACTATTTTTCTGCCATAATCTCTCTTCACCATCCATCCCAGGCCACAAGAGCTGGCAGGGCTTGTTGCAGAAAAATCCAACAGTGTGCCAGGCAGGCTGCAGAGAACATCCCATTTAATGCCAGAAGGAGCCCCACTGCTTCCTGGGGAACCATACCCTGCTGTTCAGAGGTGCAGCTCTCCATCAGCCTCTCACTGCAACACAACAATGAAAAAATTGAAATCCGTAGCTGTCAAAGCCAATGTGCACTGCCACAGCCTGAACAGCTTGGGCAGTCAGACCCTTGCTGGGATGGGTTTTGTTCCACCCAGGAGAATGGGTGTGAAGTCCCCAGTTCACATGGCCATCACTGGCTGTTTTGACTGGAGATACCTGAGTCAGCCCAGTGCCTGGTGGAGGCTTCCTCCTACTCTTTTGGCAGCTCTCCAGTTGACTGCTATTTTCCTTCACTACCACAAATCCACTCTCCAAGCCTGATCCATCTTCCCTCTGCCCAAACTCCTTCTAGGAGTGTTATAAATAAACACGGCTTTGACCTGAGTTTTGGAAATCTTGAGGCCAGAGTTCTTGTTGGAAATATAGTGGTTCCTGTGTACTTATCTCTTCCAGAGGCACTCAAAGATGGATGTGGACACTTATGTTTTAATTTGAAATGACTTATATGGCCTGTTTCACTGTCATTCCTTGCTCTGCTCATACCTATAGCTCAGGGTGGCAAGGTGAATATATCAGAGGGTTTCCAGGCTTAAGGAGAGAATGCAAAGAGCTGCCTTACTGGGCAATGCACGTCTCGGCGCCACTGAACTTCCTTGCTTTGGCTCTGTAAGCTGATGAGGTCTGGAGGGACAGAGGGCTGCAAATCTTACTTCCATGAGGGAGGATACTCTGAGCTCATCTGCAAGGACAGGGTCTCTCAGCTCTCACTTTTGCTCCTCAGCAGTCTCTGCACATATACCATTTGTATAAAAACATTATTTCATCTCAATGTTTTGATCCTGTATTATTTTAAGGAAACTTGGATACCTGAAGTCCAAGTGCTTTGAGAAATGCAGAACACAAAGAAAATCATGGGTAGTTAGCCCCTCTGATTTAATCTAAAAGCCACTCCCTTCTCATGACCCTTATCTAGCCCATGGTGCAAAAGCAGCAAACAAGGCTAAGCTTCTTTAAGTGAGTTTGAAAATAAAGCCCCTACAGTTAAATTGAGCAGAAGTAGTTTCCTTGTTAGATATTACATACAGTCTATGAGCTATCCTTAAATGTTGCTATTGCCTCTTCGTTTTCAGGTGTTGTTTGCCACTGCTGCAGTACTTGACTCAAGGATCCAGTGATATTTTTTTTCTTTTTTTTTTTGTGTTAACCTCTATCTATACACACACACACACACACACACACACACACACACACACACACATCCTTTTGCCTTCTGTCCAGTGATACACTGCAGTTACATTTTTAGCAAACTGCCTGTTGAAGTGAAAATGTCTTTAGAATTCATTGCACAAATCCAGAAGTTGTAAAAGAACTGTTGAAAGAAGAGAAAATATTCAGAACTGCTGAAAGGATGTAAAACACAACACACACACACACACACACACACATATGCACACACCAAGGATTGCTGCTCCCTCTTTAGGGTGAGTCTGAAACACAATTCCATGTTGCTTCTATGCTTAAATATTCTCACATCCTTAAGGCACAGCAGCATCCTTGTTTTCCCTCTGTAAATGGATCCATTTTAGTAAGTCCATGGTGAAATACCCTGTTTAAACTTCACATATTTATAATACAATTGTACAGCAATTCAGTTAGAAGAACCATTACTGTAAAACTAAGTAACACTAGATGCTACATGCAAGAAATTAACAGAAAAACCATGCTGAGAGGAAATTATAGAAAAAACAACCCCATTTACCAACATGTTTTTCATTGGAGTTGCTCTGATCATTTTAGAGAAACTGGGGCTTGGGGCTATGTGGGGACACAAGGCAGGTGTGTGAGTTCTGTATAGCATTGAAACACTGCTCCTGGGGAGGCAGCTTACCAGAAGAGCTGCTCTTGCCAGCATCACCCATCTCCTCACTGCTTCCAATCAACACAAGTGAACTTGCACACACACAGAGGGCTTCTGCTGGCATGGATGTCTCAGCCAGGAGTTGCAACTCTGATCAAAAGCAAGCATGAAGGAGCATTCCCCTGTCTGAGGAGGGGTTTGAAACACAGAGCTGAGGTGTGACTCACCCAAACTCAGAGATCGAGACAGAGAGATGAGCAGAGCTGGAACAGAGTACTTTCTTGCCTCATTTCTCAGCATGGCTGCAGAAAAGACAGTATTGCCACTGAACTGTATAATTACTTGCTTATTAGCTAGCTAGCTCATTATGCCAAGAAAGTTATCGGGAATGTGGAACCAAGACATTTCTCCTCTTCCTGCCTTTCAGACAAAAGAAATGCCAGATCATACAACATGCTGGGGACCTCCACCTTCTCCACTTTTCATAGGCTGTCAGAGATTGAAGTTTGATTGATTTCTCAGTTGCATCTAGCCCTCAAAAGAAAGAGAAAAAGAGCTAATCATGCTAGCCTGATACTCAAGTCAGGGAATTTGATCGCTCTTGCTATTGCTGCTTCCAGAGTGATGCGCTGGGCATATGGGTGATCTTGTACTGAGCCTTGAAGATGTCAGGAGCAGCCAGCCTTACCACACACCATTGCTTGGTACCTCACAGATGGGGGGGACTATGATATGGAGTGACAGCCTGAGGTAAAGCCAAATGTAGGGCCACTGGAGCCAAGATAGGGCTTGACTTACGTATTGTTTAGGTGACGTTTTCCTAAAGCTTAAAAATGTAATTCCCCTCTGTTGCAACCTCCCTCTAGGGGCTTACCAGTCACTGTAGTGTTTTAAGGCATATCAATTAACGTCTGAAGTGTTGCACACTCACCCTGTGCATTTCCAAATAAGTCTGTCCATGCAGCTCCCCAGATGGCTGCTCTCTGCTGAAGGCTGAGGTGCTTCTCCTTGCTGAACCAACCCCTGCATCCAAACTTCCCCAGAGAGATCAGTCGAGGGTTTTGAGCAGCAGCAACAGATTTCCCTATTAGCTATGTCAATCAGTAAAACTAGTGGGAAATTGCATAATTTTCAGATGGACAAAATCATTTAAATTACAGAGAGAGAAGGAAACACTGCTGGTCTGACCTCCTGTTATAATCAAAGTGCATTGTGAGAACAAACCTCAGTACTGATTTCTGATAAGCCAATAATAAATCATTCATTTCCATTTCACACAGAGCAGTGCCATATTCCATCAGGATGCACAAACCAGTATTCTGAAGGAACAAAACCCATTTGGAATCATATTTACAGCCCTTCAGCAGCCCTCAGATTTGCAGGTAGACCACAATATCTGACTTCCTGGAAAGTTTAATGGCATGTGATTCTGGCATTGAGGAATAGATGTCTCTGATTTTCCCACTCTGATTTTTCCTGGTCTTTGGTATGAAGAATGAGGGAGACAGGTGTCACACTCCAGCCAGCTTCAGGAAGGATGGAGGAACCAGTAAAATTCAGGTGAGAGGGAGGAGCTAGTGGGGAGTCAGGCAGCACTGACTCAGGAGTTAATGGAGTGGACAGAGAAAGGAGGGGCTGGAATATGGCCTGGGAGAGAGATGAAAGAGGGGCACAGAGGCAGCTTGAAGCATGGAAGGAGAAACAAGGACTGTTGAAAAGATGCTGGGAGCAAGTAGACAATTGAAGCTTGGGGAAAGCTGGAATGAAGAAGGCACTGCTTCCTGGGGCAGGGACTGGTGGCCCCGGGTTGGGCTGAAAGGTGGTCCTGGGTATGGCAAGGGGAGGCTTGTTGGGGGGAGGCTGGGCAGAGTCCCCAGGACCTGGAAGCTCTGCCCCTTCTTTCTGCCCAGCTAGACCTTATTTTTCTCCCTTCCACCTTTGTGCACCCCTCACTTACCTCATACCCTGCCTTAATTCCCCTACAGCCCTCCCTTTGCAGTGAAGCCAGTGGGGTTGGAAGGGGTGATATAAAGGGGAAGTCTCAGGAAAGAATAAGTGAAAAGTGTTTCCTTGTGCCTGAAGATCCAGTCCAGCTGTCCTGGGCACACCTGGTCTTAGGAGTCACACAGAGTTGGGTCATTGCAGCTGACAGGGGATGAGCACATCCCTGCTGCAAACATCCTGTGTGAGGTGTCTCATGTTAAATACTCTTCTCTATTCCCCATGTACCTCTGAATCCCTGAAAATAGCAGACATATTGATAAAAAATACCTGAGAAAAAATATTTTACAGGAACCAATAGATGCCTTTCTCTCTGAAAAATAATCATTGGTTAATCAAGAAATTACCAATAAAAATTTATCACATGAGCACCTTTCCCCCCCTTGTTTGTTGGGCTAGAGGATCACATTTCATTTTCAAACCGCATTTCTACATTTATCATCCCCGATTTAGCAAATTGACTCTTGTGGAAACAATGTCTAACCTACCTTTATTTAAGATTTTGCAGGATAATGTGTTTATGTTGGACTCAGAGAGGCTCACGAAAAAGTGGTGAACATATTTCAGTGGAAGTAATATAAATTATTTTAGATCCAAAATATTCGTCCTCAAGTAACACTTTCAGAAAATAAGACTTAACTCTAAAATCTTGAGGCAAGAATTTTGTTATCTTTCTCCTTTTCTTTTTTTTCTTAGCAGGGATCAGAATCAACCTTTCAATAAGCCTCTCTTTGTAGTCAAAATAGAAGAAGGTGAAGACACCTCTAATCAGAGTTGGCTCAAGGCTTATCATCAGGGTAGGTAAAATTTAATTTTGCAACCCAAAGATTTTCACTTCACCCTTGGGCAAGCAAGTCAACTCTGTGGCAGCAGCAGAGTGGGTTCCTCCCTAGATGTGCTTCTTATTCTCTATCCTCTTTACAGCATGCAGCTTGGAGGGGAAAGGCTGGACAGTAGGGTCATGCTTGCTGCAGCCACAGCCATCCCCACCTTTTCCAGACAAGCAAACTAGGCTGCTGATAGCCCCTGGCAGGCTCCTGCCTTTGGCAGACAACAGCTTTGCCTGTGCTTGAAACCAGCCCTGTCCGTAATAAGGTAGAGAATCTCATATCTGCAAAGCTGAGTCTGGAATCATCATCTTATAACTGCAAATAGAGCCTCTCACTTCTATGGAAGGATGCAGATAAATGGGCTATCTCATAGAAAACAAATTCTTCTGCCCTATAAACTGCAGTCACTACATATAATGCAATCTCACTGGGCCAGGGTAGAAAGAGGAGTCTTGGGAATGAGGGTGGTTTGCTCACCCCAAGCAGGAGAGGACTGCAGGAGATTATGACAGTCACACATATGACCCCTTTCCATTTGAGCTCCATGGGAATACTATCAAGATGATGACTTCCAGTGAAATCAATAAGAAAGTAAGAGGGCATCAACAAAATCATTAATAATTTCTCTCAATTATAACCTAGTTTCTTCAAATACAGCTGTTGCTGGAGCCTCCAGCCAGAATTAATGATACGAAAAATCTGAAGGACAATAAACAGTATATCCTTGAGCTAGCAGGATGTGAACAAACAGTAAACAAAAATGAAAATGTCAGAAGGGTTAAATCTTTAATAAACTACCATTCCAATGTTGTTTGATAAGCTCTCCTTCAGATGTTGCACAAATATTCTGGCTTGCTTTCAGAGCCAGCCTGGTCTTTTTCAAGCCAAACACATTTCACAAGACAAAATTGTAGAGGAACTGAAATGGGTCTTTAGAAGAGAAACAGATTGTAACCTCATTCTTACATTTTAAAAGCAGTAACATGAATGCATGACTATACATTCCTCAGAGCTGGGATTCCTTGTTCCTCATAGATACAGAGCTTGTCCAGTGTTCAGCACAGAGCTCACTGATGTTCAGTACATTCTGCTTGTTTATAAAGCAAAATGAGCAGGTACATTTTGCAGTTGTTAATACCAGGAGTAATAATATACACACACACATGCATCCACCCACACAAGCACAGAGAGGTTAATACCAATCTAAAAATATTTTGTATGGCAGAAAGAATACAAAATAATTGTCAGTGGAGTTGCTGAAAGACAGTGTCAGTTAATGGAAGCTTTGTAGTCTTGGGCACACTATCCATCCAGGGCAACCACTGTATTACCTCTTGTAAAGTACTTTATCAAATGCTTTGTGATGAAAAATGCCACAATCTGTCTGTGTTACATATGTAAACAGCAATGTAAATGAAAGAGGCACATTTATGAAGCCAAGGAAGGAAAGGATATGTTGATTTTATGTCACAGGTGAATTTTTGTTACTTTTAGACTTGTCATGAGTGACTCAAAATGCCAAATTCTAATCTTCCAAGACATAGAGACAATCAGACAAAGGGGAAATGCTGAATTCCCAGTATCCAGCCTTCTCTAAGACAGCTGGTCAGCTGTGTAATGCAAACTAATCTGTTTCTAGCATCAGCTTTTTTGTTTCTTTCCCTGGTTCACATATATACACACATCTAGTGGGAGAGACAGACAGAAAAAAAAAAAGAAAGGGAGAGGAAGAGAGAGGCTACACTTGTACATATCTACAATTGTTGGAAGAAAATAGCTAATATGTGGAACCAGAGCTGGAGAAGGTGAGATTGCTCTACAATTCCCTTGGTGAACAGTAATTAAGATAGGTCTTAAGTAATTAAGATATGTCTTAAGAACAGTAATTAAGATAGGTCAGAACTATCACAAATAAAATACTGCATGTAAGACAAAAATCGAGGCATGTTTTTAGCCGTCTGGTGGGGGGGGAAATAGCTATAGATTCTGACTGGGAGAAGCAGATGGCGATGAATTACAAGAATAGGTCACTGCTGCTGCTGCAGCCACTGCTGCAACTGCCACAGCTCAGCTCTTTTCCATCTGACAGAGGGGCCTCTGGGCAGCCACAGATGAGTCAGACTTGTGTGTGTACAGGCGTCCCTGGAGAACCCCAGTTTTTCCCTTTTGTTTGTTTGACACTGCTTCAGGGCTTGAAAAGAATCACACATCCTACACAGGATGTAGGAATCTACATCCTAACACCCTTTCCCCTTGCACTTACTTTTCCCAGTGTCCAAAGTATGGCCAGCCCTGACCAGCACAACATGGCTGGCTGGCATCATGCAGGAGGGATCTCTACAGTCTCCAAGCAAGGGTGATATTGGCATCCTCCAAGTGGTGCACCAAAAGTTCTCAGCTGAGGCCGAGATGCAGAGTACGAGGCATTGAGGACACCCACATTGAAGCCATCTTGTTTGCTATCCTTGGGAAGACCTGCACCCAAGGATCCGCAGTGCAGAGCATCAGGATTTGGCTAACACACTGAAACCTGTAGGTTACCTGCTAGCACAGGTGAATAGTCCCCTTTGGCTCTGAGAGACACTGTAGCCCCTGAGCAACAGAGGCCCAAAACTTCAACCAAACAGTGGAAGCAGAAGGAGAGTGTTTTGAGCTGGAGACTAGCCAAAGAGCATCCAGAGCATCCACAGTGTGAGAAGATCTCGCCCGCTTGCAAAAGAGGAACTATGCCAGCACTGGCACCCTGGATTGCTTTTTTGTACAGAAGACATAGATGTTGGATTGAAGCTGAGATGTTTCCTATCCTCAAAAGACTATTATAAGCTCCACAGAGAGCAGTTGTTGAACAAGCTCTGTAAATACAGAAAAGCAGTAGCAAATTCATTTCACCTTCTTAGATAATGTCTTCCCCTTCTGGAAAAGAGATTTCCTGAGGAAAGAAACAGTCTCTGCCACCAAGCCTGACCTGAGCTTCCTTGCAGCAGGCTGCTCCCTTCAGCAGGTAGGAAGGAAAGGGGGGACCTCTCTGATAAAGGTGTCTGCCTTCAAATACAGGACTGCAGGCTGAGGGCTGTGGTAAAAGAGGGGAGATGAGCTGAGTGAAGAATTATTGTTTTCTGTTCTTTGATACCTTCTGGGAAAAAATTAGGGATACTTAGCTGCTGTCTCACAAACATTTTATGCAAATCTTGTCTATATCTTCTGCATACTGGTACATAATTTGCATCTGATTATCAACTTTAGGTCTATTGTTTTATTCTAAACAGAATTCCTGCTGCTGAGAGGTGTTAGATTGACAACCCTGGTGAATAAAATAATCTCATCCTCTCTCTATCAAGTGGGTAGGAGAAGAACAGCTTCTTACACAGCCATTATTCCCCATCCAGGGCCAGCAGTGAGGATGCCAGCCCTCATCATCTTCTGAGCCTGCCAGCTGATGTATAGAGGAGCTATGAATATGGAATCCCTGTGAATGTTCTACAAAGACAACCTAAAATCACTTAAAAGGCAGCAAGTCTGTTGGGTCAGATTCACATGTGCTGTACACAAAGGGTTCCAGCATCTAGGTGGTTCTGGAGTCACACCCAAGGATCATGAAACAGTTTGCATGGTGGGATCTTCACACCTAAAATGAAGGACTTTAATCTCTTGACTTAGAAGAGTGGAGGTATTTGCTCCCTTTGGCACATGCACAAATATTGTCAGCTGGATAAAGCCCTGTCTCCAGCAGCAACATGCTTAGCCCTTTTCCTGACTGTAAAAGAGTGTCTTGTCTTGTGTCTTCAGTTAAAAATATTTGCCTGTAACTGAAGTGTCTCAAGTCCATTGGACTCAGTGACTTGACTGTTCTACTTCAGTTTACCCTGGCTGAGAATTTGTCTCAGGTACACCACATTAGCAGGAACATTTTGGGAAGCCCCGTATAGCAATAAATGACAAGGAGAGATCATGTTATTCAAGTTTTGCAGCACATGTATTTTATCACTTACCTCTTCTGTCTCTGTAAAGATACTTTTCTTTCACCCTGAGTGAGGGCACAGAATGCCTTCCCCTCCCTAATTCTGGGAAAGAACAGGGAACTATTCACAGTAGCTACAGGATGAAGTGGGGACTGAATTAATCCTACAACACAAGGCTGCTTCAGTCAAGCCAAAGGATGAGGACAAACAAATGTTCAAGTGATTCTCAGGCTTCAGCAATCACAGCACTGAGCAATAGGAGTCTGCCCACTTGACTTTGGGATGGATGCTTGTTCTAGCTGTGTTTGTCCTTTCGATAAAATATTCAGGCCCACTAACAGCTGCTTCTGTAAGAACACCAGATTAAGACAAATAATGCAGACTTAGTGCTCTTTACATGGATTGCATGGGCTGACCCTGCTGCAATATGCACACCCACCAATCTTCTCAGCTCATTACCTCATTGAACACGGCTGCTGCTCTGTGAGGACAGAAGCCTGGTGATACCTCGACAGAATTTGAACATGACATGCCAAGTCAGAGATGGAAAGAGATGACTGAGAGCTTGTGGTCTGCCTTGGCAGGAAGGTACATTCTGTCAAAAGATGAAGCCTCAAGAAGAACATGACAGCCCTGATGGACAGGACAATTGTCATTGTGGAGGAGCTCATTGCGACATCCTTCATTCTTTCTATTCTTGTTCTTTGGTATCATCCCCTTAGTATTTCACTTCTCTTCTGCTCCGCACAGCCAGTTTTGTGTTAAGAAGGGAGGAGTATGCATTGCATAAATGAAGCTTGTTGTTTTTCTTTAAAGTACGTGGGAAGGCTTTGAAAACTTAACTGTAGCCATTCCAAATAATCTCAACTTTCTGTTCTATTTCTCAGGTTAACCTTGCTGACTCAACACAACAAAAAGCATAGCCTTAAGGAAATAGTGCTCAGTGCTTTCTTAACAATGGCATTTTCCCAGAGATATTTTCTTTTTGCTAAGACCTTTGAAATCTATTACTCTCTTTCTATGTGGATTCCCAGTGAGACCAAATGATTTCCCAGCCTGCTTCCCCTGGCCTCCATAGGGTAGGAAGCATGGCTGCCTTCCCCAGGTAATAACAAGAAGGAAGAGCCGAGGAGGGGACTGCTGAGCTGACAGCAGTAAACAAGTGAACACAGAGATGTGTTTTGTTTTCTCCCCAGAAGATGGTGGGAGTGAGATCTTCCCTCACATGTCCCAGTTAGAAAATGATGACATCATCTATTAGGATATTGCTCTGCCCATCTAGTAAGATTGAGCAAGTCTCTTTTTCATATTGCTTTGCAGTCAACTCAAAAGGTCACTCTTAACTCAAGCAAAATTTATTTCCCCACCCACACTTGTTTCCCTTCAACCCTAGCTGCAGTCACAAACTGATTGCCTGGAGAAGGAAGTGACGGGAATTTCACATTAAGGCAAGCTCCTGTCAAACTCTGCCAAGATACCTGCCTGGAAGAAGAGGGTGAAATATGCCAGCAAGATCACTTGAGGTAAGGCAGACACCCTTCCTTGCTCCATTCCTGCTACAGAACTTCTGGGCAAGAGTCTATCTCCTCCCTCATCTGAGCCCAAAGGACTGTGTTTTCCTTGCCAACCTCAAGCATGCTTCCACATGCTGGTCAGTGGCTTGACAGACAACCATCTTGATACCTTAAGTTTTAGCTTGCATATTTTCAGATTCTGTACTGCCTTGGTACGTAACTCTGAACTTCATGTCGGATGTTAGCAAGTTCTCTTCACAGTTTAGTTTGACAAAACCATCCTTTTCCAGCCAGAACCAAGGACACTGTCACATCTTTGGGCCTAAAAAGTGTAACCAATGGTGACTTGAGGGGAGCAGTGTGGGACGATGGGACTTCATAACCTGAAGCTGTAATTGGACAATTAACCCCAATATGTACATAGACCAAAACTTATAAAAGTGTGAGACCCTGTGACTGGTCGTGCATCTTGCATCCATCTTGGGTCCATCTTGGATGTAGCCCTGGCCAAGCTCTTGTACTGCCCAAGGTATATCCTTGGAACGTCTTTTAATAAATATCTACTTTAACTCTGTCTAGCCTCTGTTCTAGGTCAGCCTCTCTAGGCATCAATCCCATGACTGCATGGCATAGATAATGCTTCTGCCAAGGTACAAATCCTGAGTGTGGGGAGTGTAATGGAGAAGGGCTTTTGCCAACTTTGAAGTGAGCACCACAGCACTACACCATGCAGCAGAAAACAGGAAAGACACACAGCTGGGAGATGTCTCTGCCAGGAAAGCCTGTCCCATAGGTAGAGCTTTCATCCAGACCAAGTCAGCAGAAACACCATGTATCCACCTGAAAGGATTCAATATCACCACCCTCAGCTTCTTTCTCATCTCTAAGGAAATTTCTTCAGGGGAAGATGAAGAAAAAGACATGTTCTGCTTCTATAAACAGCAGCCCTTCCATTATAGATGTGACGTATAAAGGGAGGGAGAAAGGACTATATGAAGAGGCCCCTTGAACATAATTGGAGAACTGGACTAATTTGGTTTGTCCTTATAAACAGTCCAGAGCTGGGTACTAGACTTATCCACAACAGATAATAATTAGTAACTACATAATGAGGTCAAAATATTCATTAAGCTAATTGCATGTTAATTAAGTAAATGACGCTATTAGGGATCCATTGAGCTCCATCTATGTGTGCAAACAGGAGTGAGAATAATCACATTAGAAAGCAGAGGAAAAGACTGCGGCAGCACACAGGCACCTGGGATGGAACTGATAATCAGTGGAGGAAGTTCCAGGTCCTGGGAGGACAGACAGCTGGGAAAAGGAAGGTGGTCTCATGAGAAGAGGGGGCCTTTTCATAAGAAATCCTAGGTGCTGTTGCCAGCAGTGTGAGTGGGCATATCATTTTCCCATGCTCCGCTTCAGACATGTAAAACATGGACCATAGCCTTGTCTCAAGTAAGAATATTAATGAGGGAACTCAGGAAAGGGTCTGGCCAAACTCACCTTCACTATTGTTGTGGTGTTGTGTGTTTTGTAGGGTTTTACAATGTTTTATTATATGAATTCGAAGTTTAATGTTAGGAAGTTTCAGTTGGTATGTTCCTTGTATCCCCTATTCCTTCCCCTCATAATGGTTTCTTCCAGGTTGCTTACTCTTAAGTTTTCCCGCCACTTAGCTGTCCCTCAAAGTGCCAATCTCCCTGTTACTCCCCATTTACCCTAAAATAGATGTGTCAAACCAAGTTGCGCTGCCCACCTCCCCTGTCATTGTAGCCACACCCATTTGGTTCTCGAAGGTTCTCTGTCAGTCACCCATGTTCTCTTAGCTGGTTGGTCCCCTGAGGCTTCTCCCCTCCCCATCTTTTCCCATGGGTTGTAATCCATGATGTAATCATATTGTAATCTGTCCCCATTGCTTGTTCCATGTTGCCACCCCTTCACACCCACACCCTTTATAAATTGTAGCCGGATCCCATTTCCTTCGGCACTTGTCCCTCCTGGGTTCCTGGAGTAATATCTCTTTGGGCTTCACGCAAGTGTCCTCTCCTTATTCCCTTTGTCTTGGATCCTCGTAGCCCCTCAGTGCAAGTGTTACCTACACTGCTTCACACACCGCCACCTGGTAATCTCTGTAGAGACCCAGGGGCAGCCACTCTCATAACCCTCACCGGCCGCTCCTGGGCATTTCTAGCCAGTGGCCACACAGAAGGTGTTACCAACTGTGTCTGTTGTTTTTTGAAGAATTGCTTGCAGGGGCAGAGATCCATCACCCCAGAAAGTGCAGTAGAACTTAAGCCAGCAAGCCATAAGGCACCGGAAAGGTCTGTTATTGAAAACAGCCAACAAGAAGGCTAAAAATAAGAGGGCAGAATAACTCATGCTATTGAACTTCCTCTGTCAGCACCATGGAGGGCAGTTTCTAATAGGCACTTCGTAAAAAAAAAAAAAAAAAAAAGAGAAAAAATTCCTTCTGACATAATTATAGCAAGCGTTCTATATGGCAGAATAGGGAAAAAGCGCCTACATATTTCATGTTAAAATTCATTAATAATGAAAGGCAAGGGTTAAATTATATAACTGTCACCTTAAAGTTAAATAATATTTTCAACAGAAGGAAAGGGAGATGGGACAACTCCATAACCGGCACATTTTTTTCAGTACATGAATAATTTAGGCAAATAATACAACAGTTTTTTAAAGGGGAGAGGATTTGATGAAGAGATTGGTTTAGAAAGGACTTACACTGCATTTGGAGATTTGAAGGACTGGGAGAATAATTCATAATCAATCATTCATTCAATTAATTTGTCCTTTCTTTCAGGCCATTAATGGGCAGATTGTTCTTTTCAAAAATGCACTTGCAGTTTGAAGTTACTGGAATAAATCTGGTCCATGGTTCCCCTTGCGTGGCCAATTTTTTGAAAGGAGATACTGCACAAAATGGGAACAGGTTTGGATGGGAAGGTCATCTCCCAGCTGGCCTCTGATATCAGACTAGTTCCTCAAGTACTTTTTCTATGAATCTAAATTTATCATCTCATCATTCTCCTGCAATAATTGCTTAAAATTTATTCTTGCCCAGGTAGACCTGGCAGCTCACCCCACTTAGTCTGCATGGATACAAAGTAGAAGGCAAGACTGGAGTGAACATGAATGAAGCAGATTCATTAAAAATTTCAGACCTTTGTTAATGAAAAATTAGTTTATTGTGTTAGCTTGTCCCGAGTAAAGCTGGTGTTGCTCCAAAATGCCCTTCTGATGAGTGGGAAGGAGAAGAACTGTTTAAGTAATTCATATTTCTGCACTGAAACCTGACAGATGACACTGTATCCAAGGGCTGATTATTGTCTTGAAAAAACAAAAATATCCCTGTAGATTCTGCTAAGTGCCCAAACATACGTGCTCTTCTGTGCAGACCCAGAGCCTCCCAGACAGGCTCTGTCCCAAGAAAGATTCCCAGAAGAATTGGCACAGCCCTTCCCACAGGCTCCCAGATAAAACCTTTGCAAAAGTTAACCAGATTCGTCTGAGTGGCTGAAGCTATTGGCAAGAGCTGTACATGGGTCTAGGAATGATGATCCCTGTGTAACAACAGAGCTCTGGTGCCCAGAAATCATTCCTGTGACTGACTCAGCAGGAAGGCTTAATCATGATTATTTTATGGCTCTTAAAGGCCTGTGCCTAATGATTTTTGTCTAGGTTGTCTGCCCATTTTCAGGTAGATAAATGTCTGTGTAGCAAAAACAGAAGCCCTGTTTGGCACTGAAATTCCTGCCAAGCCAGGGATCTCAACAAGCAGCCTCAGTTCAGTCTCCACTCCACATCCAGGGAAGGCTGTTTTGCAGTGGAAGGGACAGATAGTCAAGGAGATACAAATGATGTTGCTTCTGCTCTGGTAGTAGGAATAAGCAAAAGGAACATCCATCTCTGATGACGCTAATTAATTCTGCACAATATTATCTTCATGTAAAGAAAAATTATAAATAATAAAAACTTCTGAAAATATTTCCGTTATGTTTGAAATGCAAGTGAAATCTAGGGTATTTGTATATGTAGGCAAAATGGACAATGAGCAATAATGAATCAGAGTGGGGGGTATGTGTGAGCAGGAAAGGCTATTATTTTCTCTGAACTGTTTTATGGGGGTAGGGGACCTAGTAAGTCTTTTCCATCTCTAATTTCTCTGCTTTACCTATCTCTGCTATCCCTAGTTTATCATTAGGAATCACTCATACAAATTCAATTAAGTATTTAACATTTTCCTTCCTGTAGCTCCCTGCCTCACTGATTCTTCATCCCATTTCAAATCTCAGCTGACAACATCTCTTACCTCTCTGGCTCCCACTTCTTTGCCCTTAGACTATTAACTCAGTAGGTGTGTGACTTAATCCACTGAAATATTTTGGATTCTCTCTTTCTTGCAAAGGAGACACAAAATGAGGCTGTAGTGTAGGGCATTCACAAAGACCAGCTGCTTACTGCAGAGTTGTGTGCTGCAGGAGATTAGCCCGCTGGCCTGTCAGCTCTGATGACCCCAGTTCAATGCTGTATTAAATGAATGCAGGAATGAAAATGAGATTTTACATTCCATTGTTTGTGTTCACAGGCCAGGTATAACCCATGGGGCTGAGTTTAACAGAGTGCATTCATGAGCTTGGGAAGGGAAGAAGCAGGCTGTGACAAGGGCCAGAGAAGGGAGAAGACTTGTGCAATGAGGCGTTGAGGGCTGGAATAGCAAAAGGTGAATGGGTTGCAGGATGTACAGCAGTAGTGCACAGTGGTGCTCAATCTCAGCCAAGAATTACCACTCTGCTGGGCTCTGAGAAGGAAATTTTAGCTGCTTACCACCTTGGGTTCCATCTTCCTGGGTTTTCTGCCATTAGTCTTCTGGGTTTTTGTTCTCTCTGGCGTACACTACCCTCCATTCCCACATACATGTCAATGCAATTATATGTAAACTTGCTCAAGTTGAAAACCAGTGTTCTACAAAGGCTCAGGAACAAGTCCCAGCTAAGTGTATAATTACATAGTACTTGGAGTAATTTTCCTTTTCCTCTGAAAATGCTCATTGGTTCTGATTTTTAGCTGCAGATTGTAAGCTCATAATTAGCAGTAAATTACTCACACAAGTGACAGATTTTGTGCTTTCAAGTAAACAGACAAAATACAGTTCACAGATTGCCTTGTGGTGGCACGGGCACCTGGCTTTTGCTTCGCCCATCTATCCCACTTGCAAGAGGGATCAGGAAACATTTCTTCAAGGAGCTTGAAGGAGGATATCATTAACTGAGTTACCACAAAAAAACTATAAAAGGCAACTGCTGAGCTGATACTTGCCAGTCCCTGAGGATTGTGTGGGTGTGAGAAGGAGGGCATGTGGCAGAGGGATTTCAGGAGCAGAGGGTCTCCCTGCAGCCAACCCAGAGTGTCTGAGCACATCAATAAGCCCTCGATAGAACAACTGGAGCTTCCCCTCTCAAGCAACAGGAAAAAACATGTGGTCTAGTAAGTTGCTGCAGAGCACTGGAGGAAAATCAAATGCTAAGCTATTGTGGAGCAAGGCCCCAGTTAAGCCTGGAGGGTGGAACAAATTTCTTAAACTGCAGTCCGGTCTTGGGCAGAGCTGTGTGATCAAACGGTATCAACACAGTTTGTTAATCATGGTTGCTGGGGGCAATAGCCCAGACAGAGTGGATGGACTGCAGGGCAAACAAGCCAGTTATTTTCCAGTTTTAAGAGCCTTCAATTGAGAAATGGCTTCTGGAAGAAACCTCAGAAATGGGTATAGCTGGGTGGAAGATCATCTATACTGACTGGACATCTGTCTGAGACTCAGACAATGGCAACAGCCCTATTCATCTCACGAATGAGCTGTATGTTTTCAGGGATCTGACCTGATGGTCATCAGTGTCTCTACTACATAGCAAGAAAGTGTTTCAGGAAAAATTGCCACAGCAATTATCAGAGAAGCAGAGATGACAACAGAAAAAAAAAATTCTCCTGGGGTTAAAAAGTAGTTGTTTGGCAATGTGTAAATACAAAGGAGAGATTATTGGAACATGCCCTTAGTAACAGAAGAATAATGTGAGGAGGTTCTGCATGAAGAATGTTGATTAGGTCTAGAGTAACTTTCAGGAACCAGTGTGTACAGTGGCAGAGTAAACCCTGTTGCCTGAACACTGTCATGGATGCTGCTGTGAGAGTGTAGGCATAAGCAAATGCAAAAATCATATTCTTGTTTCATCTTCACTGGAAATTCAGAGGGGAAAACACATAATCTACCCAGCAGCAGAAAATAACAGAAAAGGAAAGGTGTTAAAAATGGAATTTAAAAAAACAAACAAAAACCCCCAAAACAACTGAAAAATATTATATAAAAAAAAAATAAACCAGAGGTTGCTGTTGGCCTGGGATCATAATCCCTTTGTTATTACATATTAATATGTAAGGGATGTTTGTAGGGAAAGGATAGGATAAAACAATTAATCTAAAGCATCCATCCAGATAGAGGCAATTCTTTCCTAAGCATAGTATTATGTGAATGCTTTGGAAACAGAGCTGATCACAGAATCATTTCATATAGAACTCACATTTTTAAAGGTGGACTGAAATTTTCCAATATATATACATAAATACATATTTTTAGGAGTAGAGTGTAAGTCCTCAAATAATAGTACTTTGCACTATTGTAGAAGCTTCCTTCTGATGAAGCAACTTTCTCCAACCCACTGTGAGGGAGATAACTGCTTGTCCCTTGTAAATAACTTTACAGAAATGAATGAAGGAGCTTTCTCCAAACCACTGTGAGGGAGATAACTGCTTGTCCCTTGTTGTGCAAAGGGGAAGGAGAAGAAAGAGCAAGACAGAACAGTTAAACAATTTGACAAAAGTCAAGCAGTACATCCAATGGTCTGAATGAATTTAAGAAGGAAGCTGCTACATTGCTGCAGAAAGCATGCAGCCTGTCTGATAGAAGTTCTAAGGAGAATCAGGGGCTGGCAGATGTTGAAGCAGCCCTCTGAAATAAGTGTTTGGGAAAGCAGAGCAGGAAGTGTTAGTTACCTGTGATGGAAACAAGACTGGAATGACAAAATATCTGAAAGTTGCAAATATAACAGGAACACTGGAAGGGCATTTGCAAAACCACTTCAATCTATTAGCACTCTTCGAGGATGTCAGCAAACATGGGACAAAGGAAAATTGTCTGCCTGTTTTCACTTGGATTTTCAAAGCATTCTCGACAGGATCCAAACAAAAGAGTAAGCAACAGGTACTCTATTAATGAGAACATCATGCTGTGGCAAACAGACAAGCTGGCTAAGCATCTAAAAAAACAACTACGTAATTTAGCATCAAGTTTGCCATTTCCAATGCAGAAAAATACTAGTAGTAGCATGCATCTGTCTCTGAGAAATATCTCTGTTGGTTTGTAGATTAATGTAAATGTGGTAATGGCAAAGTCAGTAAGGTGAAGATACTTGCAAATGGTAAATATTCTTTGTCAAACCTAGAGAAAGATGTGAGTAATCAATCATAGAATGGTACAGAGTTTCTTGATAACAAAGGCACGTTGGAAGGATTCATTTGAAGTATCCATATCTGCTCCTATGTTCAAAATCAGAAGGATCTGAAGTCCTCTGATGCTGCTGTCTTCATCCTTGTAGCACCATGCTCCTCTGGGATCAAACAGTGCTCTCCATTTGTTGGGGCATGCGTAGAGAATAGGGTGGAGTTTCTTACTAAAAATGGCATGGGATCAGTATGAAAGAGCATTATGTCCAGAATGCTGTGTTCAATTCTGTAGTCAAATAAAATTATATCCAAAATCAAGGATCCAGAAATGGTCAACACAATTGTTTCAAGGAATAGCATGACTTCCATGTAGGAAGCAAATTAATTTGCAGGTGTATATTTGAGAAATCATATTAATAAAATAGGCATTTTAAATCGTTAGAATAAATTATGTAGAAGAGAAAATTCAATGTTCCTATTTACCTTGTCTTTCACACTCTAGCACCAAAAGCACATCTCATTAAACTGAGAGACAGGGAAAGTATTCCATCAAAGGGAATACTTTTCCTCAGGCATCCTCATTCACCCGTGGAAATCTCTTCTACAAGGTATTTCTGAGGTGCAGGGTATGGAAGGATTCAAATAGAGAGAGATATTTGTGTGTATTGAAATTTTCCAGATTTACAATAGAAGTTAAGATACAAATGATGAATCTAAAAGCTTCACAGCTTCACACTACAGCATGTCAGACAACCACTAATAAGGGTGTTAGGAAAGCTATTTCCTTAAGCAATGGTTATCCTTAACTGTTTAGCATGAGATTCTGTGAGCCTTCTTTTGTAACTTCTGGTACGCATCAATATCAAATAGAAAATGCCAAAAAATTGAATAATTTCCCAGATCAGACGTGGCATTTCCTGTGTTCTTGAACCTATTTTTCCTCCATTTCTTTCTGTCATCAAGGCCAACCTTCCTGTCATCTAAAGTGCATGGAGGTACACTTGAATCATTTAACATTTCTATCAGTGTTTTTTTGGCTCTTTTAAGCAATTGTACTCATGGCACCCTGCATCAGCCTCACTGCCAATTTTGACTTGACTTGGTCACAATTTTGCAAACACTGTCAATGCCAGAGCAACAGCTGAAATGGAAATTTTAATGATGTTAATGAGTAAAAGCTTAAGCTGTGCTTTCTGCACCTGGGCAGCAAAAGTGCATTCATAATTACTTGCTGAACAAGCCTCCTGGCTGCATTCTATCTGCCCCAGGCAAGCAGTTAACTGAGGTTCTCTCCTTTCACCAGGATTATTTTTGAGTGAATACTTCTGCCAGTGAAAACTGTTGGATTGACAGCTGTGGAGGCTGAAGTCTTCTATTATGTGACAGAAGTGAAAAAATCTGTAACAACAGATTTTATTAGGTCACCTAGTTCATCCCTCTGTCAACACAAGATTGTTCGTTATAATATATTCTTGAGTTATTTCCATTGCCCCTATTCTTCTCCTGCTCTTAAATATAAATCCCTAGGTCTTTTCCATTTTGCTGCACACTCTCTTCTTTATTGACATTGTAGGGAAAAAAACCTTTGTGTGTGAGTATGAAGATATGCATGTGCATCTTCCAGGCTCCCAGACTTCATTAGAGAAATGTCAACAAGAAAGTTTGAAATCTGCAGGGAAGATGCTGAGAAAATACCAGATAGCAATTTCTATGGAACAATGATTTTCCTCCTAGAAGCATCCTGAAAAACAGCATTCTTTACCTTGCTCTGATGCTAATGCATTACAGATAGTGTCTGAATGATCACCACCTTTTTACAAGCAGAACACCCTTAGAACTTATCATAGCAATTTTGCATTTGTTTAAACAGAGAGAATTGAAGCATGGGGGATTAAGCAACTTGCCCAAGCTTACAGTGGGTGAAATGAGTCTCTTACCTTCAAGACTAAGCCCTTAAATCCTCCCTGGGGACTGGTTGACTAAAATTCAACTACCGATGAATCTTTGTCCATGACAGGACAAAGATTCCCATACTAGAGCAATAGGAACGGAGGAGTCCTTCAAATCCTGCATAGCATGGATTTCTGGAAGTTCCAATTGCCTCAGCCCTTTCTCCCCTTGCATGTTGATGGGATTCATTGCCTCCATACTGTAACACAAGGGTATTTATTCCAAAAAACATCCTTCTCTCTGTCAAAGTCAAACCAACAGATGAAAGCAGGAGCTTACATAGCCTTATGAGAAGAACTGTGACAGCTGTTTCTCTTTGTACAATCATTGACTCACGTAATGGCTTGGTTTGGAAGGGACCTTAAACACCATCTAATTCCAACCTCCCTGTCATGGGCAGCCTTCCACTAGAACAGATTGCTCAGAGCCCGATCCAGCCTGGCCTTGAACACTTCCAGGGTTGGGGCATCCACAGCTCTCCTGGGCAACTTGTTCTGCTGCCTCACCACCCTCACACTATTTAGTACATGAATGGGAGTGGGAGCAGAAAATACACGGAGATGACCAGTTTATAGAGATGCATTTTCATTCCGTTTTGAAATCGTGTATTTACAAATAATTCCAATAGTCAACAGCAATTACCATACACCCTTTCTTATCAGACTACTTTCATGCTACCAGTTACTGTACTGGAACAGATCTGTGCTAGGTAGCTTCCTCTAGAGGGGCACTCTGAACACCCTTAGCTTCAAAAGAGCATGCCCAGTATATAAAATGGCCAATTCTACTGTCCTAGACACTATCCAGTTTGAATAGTATTTGGGTTCCTGCCATTTAATTCTATACATCTGGTTAATAAAAGGATCTTAGCTGGCCAGTGTCAAGCAGTAACCAAGTGTGTTCAGTCAGGCAATTACAACTGATTTATTTATTGCTGTGATAGGGCACATGGATGGATCCTAGACTACGTGCCCAAAAATAGAGGGCATCTTCTGCTCTCACACTACAGAACATATGTCCATTGTGCAGTGCATCTCATGCAGAAATGTCAAGGCTTGTATGTCATGATTTTGCTTTGGTTTCAAAGGCACTGGAGCTTCACTGTGTGGTGCTGGCTCCAGGGAGCTGGTCCTGCTGGGAGCAGTCTGCTGGCACTGCTATGCCACTTCCATGAACTGACCTAATGTTTCCATGCCACTCCCTGCTGTTGGGCTCACTCAGTGCTTCAGCACAGCAGTGCATTCTGCAGTGTGGACATGACCTCAAGTCACTTGCCAAAGTAATTTTATTCCTCCCAGCTTATGCCATGACAACAGTGCAGCATCCAGATGTGGTTATCAAAAAAGAGGGTGATTAGAAGAGGATGCAACAGTCTTGAGGAGTCTGTACAGGAGAAGGGCTGGCTCAAGAGAGTCAGAGTATGAATAGAGCTTAGAGAAGAGGCTAAGACTGGGCATAGCCTCTGTTGGGATTTCACTCTGCAGGAGAAAGGTACATTCATGGGCCAGATTCAGCAAAGAAATTAAGGATATTTGAAGTGAACCTATGCTGCAAAAGAATCAACAAGACACTTTAAAGAAGGTGAGAATCTGGGTGGCAAATATGGGTTGTGTCAGATATCTGACTCAAGCCTGGCCGCCTGGCCTCCTTCTGTCTTAGATTGTTACTTTGCACTCAGCAGAACAAGGTCTGGCTCCCTGTGTAAAGATACCTGGAGCCTGCCCGATCTGGAAGAGATACTGAGCCTGGCTCCCAGCTACCTTCACGCACCACAGAGCAGCCAAGGACTGGAGCTACAAGGACCACCCCAGGGTCTCATCCACACTACACCCACAGAGCTCATCCAGAGTCACACTGTCTTGTGCCCTGGAAAAATTTATGCCCTCTCTAAGTGAACGATTTCCCAAAGAGTGACAAGTGACTCATTTTGTCTTACAGTCTTTCACATGTAAATATTTTATATTCGTATTGAATATTTTTAGATGATTATGAATTCTTGATGTGATGAGGACCTTGCTATGAAATGCAGGCAATACCAAGGACTCCACAAGGAGGGAAAGCATCCAAGAATAAAAAATATACCATTACAAATGACAAATTAGAAAGAGCTGGGGTAAAAACATAGGCACATACCTATGTGCCCTTCTTTCTTCTCTGTCTAGACATTTTCAGAAACTCTTTGGAGCTCAAATAATGAGCTTTGCACATGAATTGGTATGGAATTGGCAGCCTCTCACCCCTTCCTTCCCTTTCTCCATCTCTTTCTTCTTCCAATTCAGACTTTGTTTCACTGGTGCACCCAGAAACTCATACTGAGCCTCTGAATCTATGTAGTGAAGTGGAACTGAAAGCAGAGAATTTCTACAAAAGAGATAGATCCTGAAAGGATCTGGACGAGACAATGATTACTTTTATAGCCCTAGTATTGATAGTGGTAGTATGAGCTTCATGTACAAGTACCAAAATGCCTCAGTGTCAACAGGGGGGCCTCTGCTAAATTGCAGTGATCTCTCTTCTAGGTCTCAATCATCCAGTTGGTCAGAAGGATGTGTACACATAAGAAGTGAAGGGGTGAAAAATGTTAAGTCTCAGTCAAGTTAGGACAAGGTTTGTCAGCAGAAACATATCCTCTTTATTGAACTGAAAATAGTAGGGTCAGTTATAATTAATGTTTTACCCCGTCTATCCATATATAAGCTTGGCTTCTCTTCTAATAGCCCTCGCCTTGAGCTAAGAAAGGGATTTGTAATGTCAGTTGTTTTCATGATGTCCTGACTGATGTCAATGTCTGTGGGTCACCACAATCCAGCTGTGACCTCACCTGCTGGTCCAGATCTAAAAGTACATTAGCCTAAGCCTATCCAAAGGGCTAGCTAAACCAGGAATAGTCTTTCCAAGGTTTCTCTAGGATCCTTGTTGTCCCTTGCCCAAGGTCCCAGCAATTGAATCTCCATAGAAATCCTATGACAAGGAGTCACATTGTTATCTGTACAAGAATAATTTCGCAAAGCCTGTACAGAATACAAAGATGCCTTAGCCTTCTTTATGTGGTGAGAAAAGAGAATACTATCTTTGTCAGAGACAAAGCTAATTTGGACAGACCTAAACTAAAAAGCTGACTCAGAAAATGCTTATCTGACCCATCTTCCAGACCTGTCCACCTCTGCTCATGCTTCCCAAAGTAGTTGTCTCCAACAGCCCACTCCATGACTGTTTAGCATGTTGCCTGTAAAAATGAAACATCCTACTGTCTACCAGGGAAACGTGGCCAGCTAGCGCAGCAAGGGAAGTTTTCAGCTGAAAAAGCCCAGATAAAGATTGCACAAAGGACCCTGGTTATCTGGTCCCTGTTGTGCTTTTATCAAAGTCCTGCACTGAGCATTAGGATTTCCATGTGTCCCCAGGGTGTAGTACACTGACTTTGCTTGAAGTACAGTTTAAGATTGATGAATTCACACGTTTTAAATAATCTGCAAGCATCCGGGCTGGCCCCTTGATGGAGGCTATTAACATAATGAAACTGAAAGGCTGTGAAGTCAGATAACAGACATTAGAGTCTTTATTTACCTAGAGATTTAAGGAGACCTTTCTGAGATAGCTCATGGCTTCTCTTTTGAGAAGTGTAAGCTACTACCTAGCAGCTCTTCCCGTGCACATGTACACATGCACTCAAGCTGCCAGGAAGTCACTTTGTGCTTAAAAGTGCTCCTTCCCTCTCAAGTTGGCTGACAAATGGTACATTGTGGCACACAGAGAAAGGCTTATTTTAAAAGCCCAGGTTCTGCTGCAGTGGCTGTCCAGTATGAAAGGAAGGATACCCAGCAAGCACCAGGGTTCCATGTAGCCAGCCCCCCAAAAACAATGCAGTTGGATGACTGAAGGATGGTCTTGACCAGGTGTGTGTGAAGTCACTCAGCAAGTCAGCAGCAGGGCTAAGGGTAGAATGTGACTCTCTCACCTGCTGCCTTGCTCTGTTGGCTACCAAGTATCACAGCCTCCCATCATACTCTTCAAAAGGAAGAGCCAGAGCAGTTCTCCATCTGAGCAAACCAGTATCTAGCAGCCACTGGGATCGCCTGCTCCCCTCCTCATGGTTAATGCATGCAGTGTAACACGTGCGTGCTCGTTCCGCGTGCAAACCTTGTCCCTTTCAACTGCTATCAGACCGAGTCTCTCTGATAAGCCCAAACATTATGTTTCTTGCCTCTCCCCCATTCCCACACACAGCTACAGCGACAGGGGCACGGTTCGAGCACTCGGGTGGCTGCTCAGGAGACAGGAGAGGCTGGGCCATCTGGCTGACTGCTTCCAGGAAGGAGAGGAGAGCAGCAAAACGGGTGCCCAGCACGTACGGCTGTCCCCGGGCACCTCTCACACAGGGGCAGCATGCCCCGAGCAGCAACCCGGCAGCAGAACACAACCAGGGAAAGAACAGGGAGGACCGGAGTAGAGGAGGGAGAGCAAAGAGATCTAACCACCCCCACAGCCACTTGCCTCTTCGGCAGTCAGTTCAAGAAGGAGAGAGGGTATTTGGAGAAATAAAAGTGCACCAGCCCTGAGTCTCTGCCTTCACTGCAGTCAGTTTACACAGCACTGAAATCCAACCTGACTTCATGAACCACGGAGATTTGTGATGAGAGCTGTTAGAGTTAGGGAGTAGCCTCCTGCGAGGCAGTAAGGATGCTCCACTCATGAGGTAATCTGGAAGAACAATCTTAAATGAAGCACTGGTGTTTGGATGTGTTTGTAGTTATGCCTCCTTTATTTGAAAATAGACCCTTACTCAGTCACTGAAATGCAACAGAGCAAAATCTTTATGCAAGTCACTTTTGTCCTGGAAAACCCACTGCAGACTCTGGCATATCTTGCTAAAATGTAGCTGGGCTTTTCCCAGCACCAGACAGAAGAACTCTCAGAAGCATGTGATAGAGGATTTAAATGTCAAAATAACTAAGGAGTATTAGGGAATTTATTTTGGCTAAATGGCATATGTTTTAATTTGCACAAGGCTGAGGACTATTCCATTTAAGCTCTTATGCAGATGATTTTTGCTCTTGTTCACCTAGATCTAGCCAGGTTTTTTTTTTTCAGAGAAAGTGCAGTGGTCTGAAACACACTTTCTATTCAATTCTCTTTAAAAAAAGGATCAGATAAAGTTTGCCTTTAAATTCTTTCAGTTTCCAGTTTTCTTCTTTTAGTGATGTAATACCTCTTTGGACTTTCCTGTGGGCTGAATGTATTAGACTGTAGCAAACAGATCAAATTTAAATTCCAGAAAAATCTTCCATCTGCAAGAAGTTTAAATCATATATTACGTGCAAGTACTTGTTTATAGGCACAGTGGAAATGCGAGCACATGTACATGTATTTTTATATTTGTATTTAAACCCAAGAATCCGTTGCTAGTATAATTGAAGTCTTAACAGTGTAATCCAAGAATAACACTCCAGATCTGACTGCAACACAAAAAGGAAGCATACTTCTGTACAGAAAAAACAAAAAACCTCAATAACAATAATAATGCACTTTAAAATTTCTTAGTTGGCACCCCTTTTCCTGCTCCTGTGTTCCCCTTTCCACTGTTCTTCCAGGTCTTGATGATGGTGGTTTCTCTCTGGTGGGAAGTGACAGGGTTTGTCATGGTGTGTCTTCAACATCTAGAGTGCTTCACCAGAAAAATGTGATGTTAATGTTGATGGTTTCTTTTTCCTCACTCTAGGATCCTGCTGGGGTCTATTTTATATATCTGTTTCTATACCTTGCTCTTTTTTCATTGGTTTGCACCCCCACATTACATCCAAATGTATTATGTATGGATAGATACTTATTCCTTGTTCTCATAGTTACCCAAGATTACTGGTTTGGGGCAGCTCCAGAAGCCTGTCCAGCTGCATTTCTTAACTGGCTGTTGCTGAGTGGTTTATAGCCATGCAGCATTGTCTTGGTTTGAAAAGACAGGAGTCTGTGAAGGAAGGCAAGAGCCTCCTGTGAAATAGAAGAGGTAAACCCCCTCCCTCTGAATTACCACAATTTCAGAATTAAAAGGCTCTCATGCAAATATATGGAAATGGGAATAACAGTTCTTTACTAGGAAAAAAAACTAAATTAAAAAAAATGTAATTAGTACAAACAAAATTACTGATAAAGTCAGAAACCTGACACCCTGAGGGTGTTGGTAATAGTCCAGTTAAATGGTGGCTGCTCCTCCTGGAGTGGCAGATGAAGTGCTGCTGAAGCGGTGATCTGTAGAAGGGTGTAGCTTTCTCTGAAGGTCTGGTGATAGAGGTCTGGCGATAGAGGAGATGGGCCTGGTCTTCCTCTGGGGATCCAGCAGGGAAGAAGCTGTTCCTCTGGGAATCCAGCAAAGGGGCTGCCCTGATGTCCCAAAAAGGGCTGATTTTATGCAGGTAGAGATGCTTGGCTCCTCCCTCTGGGTGGAGCATCTCACAATGGGATGATGTAACTTTACCTGTCATGCAGTGAGTCATTCAACAGCCCATTAACAGAAGATATCTCCCCGGAGGGAGACATTGTTTTTGGAAGAGATAAGAAAACTGCCCAACCTAATAGGAGGTACCTGCCCCATCCCCAACAGATGGCAAATAGAATACATGCTTATCTTACAAACCAGGACAAGCATCCAGTGCCAACCTGTGACCCATCTCCTGCCATCCCATACTTGCACTCTTCTAAACCTCTTCATGCCTACAAAACTGACAGAGATCCACGTGCAGCACAGCCCTGCTGGCTCAGGCATTTTTGCCTCAGTGTTGTTCTCAACTGTCACAAAAATCTTGAAGACCAAACGTAAAGACAGGGAGCTTTTCCTTTGAAATCCCTGTGGCTTTCATTCCTCTTACCTGCTGACTGCCACGTCTAATTGAAGTGCAAGGACTATGTCATGATGGTGGTGAAGTTCTATCCAAACTGCAAACTTTGTTTCCCAGCCCTGTCATCAACTTCCCAGCTGACATCAGACAAAAACACAGAGTGTGCCCTTTGTTTTTCCCTTTGTAAGAAAGGGGTGACATCCCTTGTTTTATCTCTGCAGAGACTTTGAAGGAAGGACACATAATGTTTGCACGTAATGCAAACCTGACCCAGGTTTGCAGATGAGTTCTGACAACTCAGACAGTGAAAGAGAGGCTAAATCGTAGTAATTCTCCAACCAAGTTTTCACTGGTTGTAGTCCTGAAGCAGAGAAAAGAAATCCTGGGGATCACCAACAATGGCAAATTTATGTAATCCCTTAGGGATTATCCACCTGCAGGGGATAGTGAAACCTTGATGATTTCTTACTTTTCCCATATCCGTCATATGCTGAGTGCCAGGGATGGTCTGGGGATGATGACTTAATACACGAGACCTGTGCCAGCTAGGTGTGAGGAGCTCAGCAGTCAGGTACCCATTCCCTCTGGCAGGACAACAGGATGGAGAAGGTCTGATAACCTTTCAGAGGCTGTAATAACAGCAATAGGAGGATCTCTCTCTCCTGCAGCCTGCCTTCCAGAGAGAGAATTTCTTGCTGAGATGCTCATCCTAATTCACTGCTTCATGCCTCCTGGGCTGCAACTACAGAAGCATGCCATTGTGCTCATATTGTGCTCAGAAACATTTCTGTGTATGGCTTCTGGCTCCATTATTAGAACATTATTAGAAAATGGTGAGTGACTTGCATGTTAAAAGTCACCCACAGGGCCCTGTCCCCTGTGCATGCAGGGGATGCAGCCTCAGGTCACTAAGATCCAGCACTGTGTTTCAAGCTGCTGCAGACAGTGTTTCCTCTTCTTCACTGTGTTGTTTTGCCTATCTCTTTGCAGCCATAATGCTGTGTGCAATGAGCTGCTCCTGCTAACCATGGTGCAGATGGGCAGCAGGCTAGATGGATATATCTTGAAGGGGGGGGGGGGGAAGCAGAATTCAGCCTTCCAGTTCTCTCACACATCTCCTGCAGCAAATGCAAAAAAATACCATAATACAAAATAATTATATCTCCTACATCTTACCTTTCAGCATTAGGAATAGTTATGGACCTGAATGCAGCCCATATCCTGAGTCAGGATTGTAAATTTTACCTTTTCAACAGAGCTGATAATAGGTATCAGGAAAAAAAAAAGAAAAAACAAAAGAGCAACAAAATTATAACCATTCTTTCCCCTATTCCCTGCTAGAGGATTTCTTCCCTTCGGTTGTTGCAGAACCAGAGAAATAGCAGACTGACTGGCTGTCAGATTTCTTATTTGGCAACTGGCCTTCCAAAGGCAGTGCCTTTTCCCTTCTCCTTTTTTTTTTTTTTTTCATTTTGTTTTGGTTTGGTTTTGGTTTTTTTTCTTGTGAGACTGCTCCTTCCTGTGCCCTCACCTTTGGTTGTTATCCTGCTTGGCAGAAGCAGCCAAGTCCTTGTGCCAATCTGAAGTCAATCTGAAGTGATATCAGGTGATTGATATAGGACCCTTTTCTTTTCAGAGAATAACAGAATCATTTAGGTTGGAAAATACCTCAGAGATCATTGAGTCCAACATATGGTCAAATACCACCTTATCAACTAGACCATGGCACTGCATTCAATGTATAGTCTTTCCTTAAATACTCCAGAGATGGTAATTGCACTAGGTCCCTGGGCAGTCTATCCCAATGCTTAACATCCTTGTATATGAAGAAATTCCTTCCGACATCCAGTCTGAACCTCCCTGGTGCTGCTTGAGGCTGTGTCCTTGAACTTTTCTCCGGGGAAATGAAGGGGAACTCTGTAAAAGAGAATAACCAAACCAAAACCATTATCATTTGTGAGAACAATTATTATTATATCCACTATGAATTACTCTAACCTATCCCTCCTTTCCCCCATCTGCCAGGTTACATGTCCTAGGCACAAAAATATAGCTTGAAATGAGAAATCACCCCAAACTGAGATGTCCTGGAGTTACCTGATCACTGCCATGTCTGTAGAAGCAGCTGGGGCAATAGCCCAGCCCATGGGCAGCTATCTCCAGCTACCACAGAGAATTAAAGACTCTGTCAGCTGCACTGCTCAGATACCCTGGGCAAATACATAATTTACCTGAAGTGGATTTTGCAAGGTGTAACTTCTGTTTTGCCCAGGAAAAAACCCAGAAAAGCAGCTACAAGAGACCCCTGAAGAGGAACATCTCCCATCTGTGAAGAAAAGTTTGCTGCTCAGGCAGGGGTGGGCCATAGCCACATAGTGACTATGAAACCACATGCTCCTCAGAGAGCAGAAGACCCCCAGCTTCTGGTCTTTGAGCTGTTCACAGCCCTGCCTTGGCTCTGCCTTCCCCACTATCTTCTCCCTTGAAGGGGAATTAAAAGTGCTTCTCCAGCCAGGCTGGCCCTGACCCAGTATTTAGCCTTTTCACTCCATCATAGCTGGATTAACCCCCCCGGCTCATCTGGACAAGCTGATTAGTTAAAGAACTTGTTCATCCCTCTCTATGGCTTTATTTTTCATCTGTCATGTTCCTCTTTATTACTGCAGTAAGCTTCTTTCTCTCCAGCTTTTTCCATACTTTTCACTCACTGTCCCTTTCAGTTCCTGGCCACCAGACTTTGCCAGTCTTTCCCAGCTGGAGTAAGAGTACAGAGCTTTCCTATTCACCTCAATGTGATATTTCTCCATGCACTTTTACTTCCTTCATACAGATGTTCCCTTTCACCTAAGTTAATCCCCAGTTTATTCCTTCCTTACTCCCTTCTGTTTCATCCCACTGGGTCCATGTTGGTCCCATGCACAGCACTGTGCTTGAAGACTGGTGCTCTTGCACATTCCATCACAACTGGAGGCAATCTCATGGGCTTTTATCACCATACTTGATAATCCTGGGTCAGGAGTCAAGGAAAAAACTGTATGCAGGTAGCTGTCCTATAGAACACTTCAACATTTGTGTTTGATTCTGGCCAAAAACAGCTTTAGACCAGAAGTAGAGGCTCCAGGACTTTGAAGTCCATTAGAACGAACTGTACTGAACCTGGCAGCTTTTCTCAGCTTTTTGCAGGCCCAGCAACACCACTCCCTCAGCTGTCTTACTCATCTTGGCAGCTGGAATATGGCCTTATTTCTCCTTGGCTCTGTCCATTTGCTGGTCACCTGATCCTGACCATTGTTCCCTGCTCCTGCCATCTCCTCTCTCTGCTGTTGTCCTTCCAAGTGTCCCTGAACACCCTTCTCCACCTCTGACCAATATAGGCAAACAGTCCAAATGGTGGGCAGTGGAAATGTCTCTTTAGGGGAAAAAAAAAAAGCAAAAAGAGCCTATGATTATTCTGCCCCTGTGGCTGCCAGCAACAGCTCTGATCACTTTGTACATTGTGACCCCTTTTGCCATGCTCCATCTGTTTGTTTTTATAGTCTGAATTGTTGCAGCAGCAAAAGGACAGTGCCATCTTATTTGTATCTACAGGGTCTCCTGTGCAATCTGTCCCAGCTTTGACCAAGGCCTTGCTCTACAGAAGAGATCAGGAAGAATAACAGTAAAGAGTGGGAGCCACAGCCAGCAGCATAGCCCTACTTTTGGAAGCAGAGTAAGACAATTAAGGAAAGAAATTTCAAATAATCCAAATGAAGAATACAAGACAATAAATATTTAATACTCCATCATGCAGTTTCATCCTCTCTAATAATCCCTCGTATTTCTACAGCGCCTTTCAATAGGGAGCAGTGCATAAAGGACAGATGCAAAATGTGGCTCCGACAGTCCAAAATCTTCCCTCTTCCCCAACGGGATGATGAGTGTGCTGCTAGACCCAGGACATGAGGGAGTCCTGTCAGTGGCAGCCACAGCTGAAACCCCATGGAGCTCTGTTGGAAGGATATTCTGCTTAAGCCATAGCTGTGGCTATATTTCCTATGCTTACTCCCCTTGACTGCACAGGCGGGATCATGCAGAGATTATGGATTTAGAATACAGTAATGCTCTGTTTAAAATTGAATAAAACCAGTTCACACTTTTTGCAACACAGTCTGCCTTCCTGTCTATCTGGGGAGCTCAGCAAGTTACTCTTCTTGAGGAGAGAGGGTGAACTTCCCTTCAAGATACCTCTGCATTACACAGATAATTTCTCTGTCCTCCTCTTTCCCAGGCATTTTCAGGTGTCAGGCTCCACTCAGGAATTCCTAGCACATACCAGTGCTGGTAGAACAAATACTGATGTCCAGGCTGGGTCAAGGGGAATTGAGGACAGTGGGAAAGGACAGACAGATTGCTGGTGGATTGGAGTGGCGAGAGAGAGGGAAGGATAAGCAGAGGAGCTGTGTGTTCCTAACAGAGGATGCTGGACCCGGGACCTGGAGAATGTTTTACCTTTGTGTCTGAGAAAGGGGAGGATTTCAACAGTCTGATTTTCCAGCCTTTTTCTCCTTGTCTGATGAACAGTTGTGATTATAATCAAAATTAACAAGCCATGCTCCTATTAGGCGGGTAATATCTGAGAACAAAAGGTGACACAAACACACACAGACACACACATATACATATATATGTATCTCCCCGCTCTAAAAGCAAACTTGGTCTAGTTTCCTTCTTAGTAGTCAAGGACTAGCCTTCTCAACAGGCTAGCTGCAAGCAACTGGTGGGAGAGGGAAGAAGTTACCATCATGCTGCATCTTTGCTTCTGAGAGTACTTGAGTGAATTTGAGAAAAAAGAAATCTCAATTGCAAAGGATGGACTCAGATAAATCTCACTCTGGGATCTGATAGGCTTACTGAGGATTGTGTTAGCTTCCAGAGACTTAGGAAAAGGAACCACATTCTCTTCACAAATTCTCTGGATTGTATAACACTTTTCAATTTTCTGCAAAACCAACCATGCATATGGAGAAAGCACCTGCTTTGTAAGGTGGTCTCAAGGTGGTTTTATACAACCCAGTTTCAGGTCCTGCCTCCCAAGATGAAGATAGAATGGCATTTCAGAAAGGCATTTTTTTCAGTAATTTCCATGCAACCATGAGGGCAGCATTGTGTAGTGGCAACCTTGGATGGAGAAAGGAGAAAAATAAAGAATTGCTGAATGATACAGGTTGGAAGTGACCTTCTAACTCCTTCTAACTTCAAAGCTTAATTGGGTAATACAAGGCCTTGTGCAGGTGAATTTTGAACATCTTCAAGGATGGGGTTCCCAAAACCTTGCTGGGCAGCTCTCTTATGATCACCCTCCTGGTGAAAAATGTCTTCTTTATGTTCAACTGGAATGCTGTGCACTGCAATTCATGTGTGATGACTGCCTAATGCCTTTTGACCTCTGGGAAAAGCATTTTCACTATCAACACTTTTAGGCAGTAGAAGACAGGAACTGGATCTTGTTTGTCTTCCCTGCTTAAGACTAAGCTGAGTTTCCCTCATCCTCTCTCTCTACACTGAGTGCTTCAGCTTCCAACCACCTTGGTAACCCTGCACTGGACTCCCTCCAGTTAGCCAAGCTCCTTCTTTTATAGAGCAATCTCATACTGGACACTGGACACTAGGTATGTCCTCATGAGAGCTGAATAGAGGGGCTAATCCCTTCCCCCAGTTTGATAGTCAGCTCAGCTTCCCAGATCTGCCCCTAATTCATGCACACCATGGATGTGTCCTCTGCAGTTCTGCTCTATGCACTGCATACATGTTAGAAAAGGAAAAACTTACTGCTGAGTGTCAGACAACATTTCCTTTAATACAAAAAAATTAAAACACTTGAAATAATTAATGTTTGAAAGCTACAAAAAGGGAAGACCTTTTAAATGTCCAGTAAAATTTAAGGCCCAATTGTATGTGTATGCTTATGGGATGTGAGTAGATGGCTGAATGGGTGTCAGTAACACTAGAAAGGAATTCTTACTGCTTTTTAACATAAAAAACATTAAGGATCAAGCAGTATGAAATAGCAATTACTATTAAGCATGTTCTCATTTCTGAATCTGGTATGAATTTCAGGCTCCAGAGCTATTACATTTTTAATAAATAGCAATTAACATCTAAGGCTTTTCTATTTCTTTTAATTTCTTTTTCTTTGCCTCCCAACTTCTGGAGAACTGACAAACTTCAGCCATTCTGAAATTCAAATACCTCTGAAGAGAATGTCAAGATCTCTACACTACCACTAAGGAAAAAAAAATCCAAAGCACATTATCCAACTTTGAAATTTTGCTTTATCTTCCTGGACTGACAAGCACTGACCACTTGTGGGTTGTCATTTATTGTAGTGTCAAATGCCTGCAAATCTTGTACTGACTTTGCAGCTCACATGTATTTCAGCTTTTTATTCTAGTGTCTCACTGTCAAGTTTAGACTTTTTTATCCCCTTGTTTGTGTAATAAGACCCATAGCAAAGTTTTGCAGACCTACTGTCAGGGGTACCCAAACAACTGTACTTTCTGTGGTTCACTGACAGTGATACAAGAGCCTCCAAATTGTGCCTCAAGCAGCAGATGTGGGATGCCCCTACCAAGACTGGTAAGTGTGAAAATGCAGTGTGGAGATGAAGTATGGAGAACTGGAGCTTCAGGTTATTCTTCCAGGTCTTTGATAGTGATGTAGGAGACATAACATGGAAAACCAATGAAAATGTAGTTATCAAAGGAAAAAATCCCTAATTCTCAGGTGTGTCATGGTTTGACATTGGCACAATGCCAGCGCCCCCATGAAAATGCAACCTCTCAATTGAATGCTGTGAAATGCGATCAAGAACAGAGCAAAGCAGGCCAAGCTTAATAACAAAGAAAAACTTTATTAAGCTACTACTACTATACTACTATAAAAGAAAAAAAGAAAGAAAAACACACACAAAATCCAAAATGAAAACCTTTCAAAACATTCCTCCTCCCCTCACCCAACTCCAACAAACCACAGTGAGACACATTTGGACCCTGAATCAAGTATTCACCCTTCAATATAGTCAATACTAAGTCCATCAGGGGAGAGAGGAGTCTCCCTTGCACCATAGACCCCCAGGAAACACAGCTGCCACTCCTTGTGTTTCGATGTCACATATGGCACCGCCCAGAGAAAAAAAAGTTTGCCAGTGTGACCCTCTCCTTTCCATGCACAGTGCTCTCACCACCAATGCATGGATGGACAGACTGCTTTTAGGATTTTTCCTTTCAAGGATGCTATGCCAAGAGAGGAAAAAACAACAGTTCAGTTTTCCATTTTCTGGGACCACGTCCCCCCCATTTTCTTCCTCCCCTGGGGCCAAGGGTCTCAGGAACAGAGATCTTCTCTTCTAATTCTCTGAAGACAAGGGACACCAACACAAACTTTCCCAACTTTTCTCTGTTCACTCCACTCATGTCTTTTCTCAGCTGCTGAAGCAGGTCTCTTGGCTCACCAGCATCCTTCTAAAATACAGTCTCTCTGTTAGAGGAGAAAATTGGTTCCGTCTATGGCTAACAAGAAAAAGTCCAGCCAAAAGCCACTCCATCATCTCCTCCCAACCAGAACTTCTCCTTCTAACATCTCAGGTCCCAGGCTGTCTCTCTTCCTCTCTTTCAAACCGAGGAGGAGTAAAATTTCACAAAGCTTTCATTTCTCAAGGAAGGGTTAAAAGTCCCGACTCCCTGGCTGGCTCTCTGCCTGGATCTCTGGCTTCTACGTCTGGGAACCTTGTGGCCTTGGGGGTCCGCCCCTGGTCTCCTCCTTCCCCGTGCTGCACTGCTGGCAAACCATCTCTGTTTCTTTCTCTCTCTCGAGAGAGAGAGACTTTGGGGGGGAAACGCAGACATCCCAGATTTCCCCCCACCCTTCCATGTGCAGGGGGCCAGCCCAGTTCCAGCCCCTCCACCCTTCGGCCTTACCTCAGCCAGGCCTCGGGCCTTCCCCTCCCCCACCCAGCCACTGGCCGGGCAAGGGAGATTCCTGCACTGCACCCTGACCAGAACCAAAGAGAGCGAGTTCCCCTGGGAATTCTGCTTTTAACCCCTCTGTGTTCTCAGAGGCGTGTCTGCCCTCAATTGGTCACCCCAAGTGTCAATATCCAAATTGACCTCTTCCTTCCTAGAAGATTCTTTCTCCTGTGTCAAACAACGATAAGGTGGTATATTTTCCTTTCACTAGAAAATAATTTCTGACCCATCTTCTTCCCTTAATGTCTCCAGTCAGTATGTCTAACATCTATAATTAGAATAAAAGCCTTGAACGTGAGACGAAACATCCACATCAATGAATTAAACCATTCTTTTCAGTTTGTGAGCTCCTTAAAAAAAATCAGTGTAATTGTTATTTAGTTCCTGTAGAACAAATGTCAGACTTCATTCATGTTTCTCTGTTATCATCTGAACATCCTGTGGGAGCAGTCTGTGAACTTCCAGGAATCTTCAGAGCTCAGACTGAAAATTATTGCAGTGATATATGTGGAACAGATCCACTGCCTGCAGAGCAGCTGTTGGACTGGTATTCAGCAAGATATGAAAGCTTTGGAATAGACAAAACACTTCACTATTAACCTCTGTTTAATTGAAAGTGCTGCTGCTGGAGGACTGCTGGGAATTTTGCTCCTGAAGACTACAGCCCACTTGATCCTAAAATGCATTAACCTCACCAAGTAAGTGATGCAAATAGACCAAGATCAGGTACTGCCTGCTCAAAGAAAACCACAGTCTGCCCCTCTTTCACATATTACCTCCTTCAGCCCTCCTCTGAAGCAAGCTGGGGTGTTGGCAATGCCTTTAGAGTGTGACACAGACTCCAGTCAGTTGTCCTTTACCCTCTCTTCCTGCCTTATTCCACATTACCCTCCAGAGGGCACAGCAGGAAATCTGGACAAAAGAAGATTCCTGGAAAGTTTCCTCCCTGCAAGTGCAGGGGGAGGATGTAGCCACTACTGTGGTTTCCAGGGGCAGAAGCAGGGATCTGAGCAGTGTTGCTGAATATTAATTCATGGCCATTATCAGAGGTCACTTTCAAATGCTTCTCCCTTAATGAAACACTGGCTGTTCCTTCCTGGTGTTTCATTAAATCACAAGCTGGAGCAGGCAAAGATGCACTGGAATGGAAACAGGGAAAGAGGGGCCCCAGCTGGACCCCTCTGGGGTCCTCTGGGACCCCCTTGTCTCCTGAAGCTGTCACTCTCCCCCAGCTCACAAAAGACTAAAGAAACTATTTTCTGTGTTGAGGGGTTTTGTTGTTGTTGTTGTTGTTGCCTTTTCCCTGTGCCATGCCCAATGTTCCAAAGAGAGAAGAGAATATTTGATTGCAGTAATTAGTTAATCAGTAACTGGCATAATTTTTTTCCCTGATTAATGTTCTGAATAATCATTGCAGCCCTATCTGTAGGCAGTCCTGTTATCAGAGTCACTTTGAAAACAGCTTTGAAAAGATAGATCTGCATCCCTACAGATAAAATTAGACAGGTCAGATGCTCCACCCTCCAAAAACTGCTCTTTCATTGAAATTGGCCAGGGGAAAAGGAGATCAAAAATGCATTCTCTTCTCTCAGCTCACTCATCTGCACTTCCCTGTAAGCAGCATTCTGTAAGAACCTGGGGAATGAATCCACATGGAAAATTTCAAGCTCACAGGGCAGATGGAGGCACAGGATGGGTCTTCTAGGAAATGAAGACCAGGAAAAACATTTATACCAAGAATAATCCATCTCTGTCCCTAGAGCTTATTCCACTGCTCCAGGGGAATGCTGAAACAGGACCATATGCTGATCTCAGGGGAGGGTAATTTCAGTGTGGACTCTGTGTTTATACATGTTTACAGTACATGTATATAAATAGGAGCTTTGGTAGATATATACCATATTTTTTGTGTAATGTGTGTTTTATGTGTCTTAGACATGTAAAACATGCATCCATAAGATAAACAATAAAGCTAGCTTCAGAAAAATAAAAATATGTGATCTTTTCCACCCTGCAGGAGTTAGGCCAATTCTTAAAGCAGTATTGAAGCTCAAATCAGTCTTTGGAGGGATGAATAGTGCAACTCCAAAAGTTTTTTGTAACAAATTAGTAATTCTGAAAAACTGAATCTCTCCAGAAGAACATCCCAGGCTCAGAAGCAGTCTCTTGGCTCCTGGGTGAGATTTCTAAATTGAACATTTCCAAGAAGAAGACTTCTGTGAGAGGAACAGTATAAATAAATATATGCAATGCTCAGAATGCTCAGCACAAGATAGTGCTCAATGGGAAGGGCCCAACTGTCAAACCCATGGGTTTTCTAATTGACTTTGAAAACCTGGACCTGAGTTTTACTTATCCATGGTCAGTGCTGTAGTCTCTTGCACATGAGCTATTTTGAGTGTCCACACCCAGTCTGTAACCTCTTACCAAAAAAATTTGATAGAATGGAAGTTTTCCTTTTTGTTCTTTTTCTCCCATGAAGCAGAGATATTTCCAAAATCCCGAAGGTGCTGGGAGGATGAAATACCATTTCCTGACAGCTGGACCACCTGCTTCCAGAAGCTGTAACATCTGCAATGGGCACATCAGTAGCTGTGGGAAGAACCCATCAGCAACCGTGACTTGATCATCACAGATATAAGTTGAATCCCTTCCTTGAGCCAGTTTTCAAAAAAAATACAAGGTGTAAGATGAAAATCAAAGGAAGCGAAGAGAGGGGAGGGGAGGGGGGGGGAGGGGATAAAACAAGAGAGAAGAGCACCAGACTGTGTGTGAGGACAAACACTGCATAATTCAGAAGAGTTGGACCCAGCTACACTGTGTGACCCCAAGGTATCAGCAGCAAAGGAGTGAAAGAAATTCCTCTATGAAATTACTATTTCCTGTAATTAGTGTAAAGAAACACATTTATCAATCTTAGAATGTAATACCACAAGTAAATCAAGAGCAATGCAATAGAATTACAATCAGACCATCTTACCTTTAGCTAAACTGTCCTCAGTTATGTTATAACTTTAGTGAAAAATTGCTTCTTGGCAATGAGGCCATTCCTTCTGACCTTTTGCTTGTGGAAAGCCTCAAATCATTTGTCTTGAACCTCTAATATTTCCTGGACATTTAACTTCCACTTAGCCTGCCTAATGCTGAGCTGACAAAAGCTGTCTTGGTAATGGCTACTCATACATGCAAAGCTACTACCCATACTCCTATCATATTCCTTTCCTAATGATTATTGTATAATATTTCCTACTTTCTCTTATGCTTCATACTATACTTAGACTTACTAAAAGAGTCAGGATTAAATTGACATGAACAGCTATGAAAATGGATAATAGTATTCCCCTTGCGACAGGAAGATTCCCAGAGTGATATGACCTGGCTGGCTGATGCATTTGTAGTCATGAGAAACCCAGCAGACAGATCGCTCCTCATTTCTGTCTCTGGAGGAAGGAGAGCAGCTTAGAGCTGCTTTCTGTCTATTTAATAGGTAGTGGCTATTTATAAAGGCAAATAGAGTAGGACACAGACAGTGACTGAAGAGGATCCTTGGACATCTCTGTCTCATTCCTGTACTTGGAAGAGCCAGGTCACTCACTAGTAAAGTCAGTAAAAACTATGAGATTCATTCTTGTTTTCATTATTTCAGAAATAGCTATCGTCTTCCAAAGACTGTTTCTGCCTTTAGAATTGACCTGGTCCTGCCAGCATACAGATATCTGCAGAGGGGAAAAGACAATCCACTGATGTTTACTTACTCTCATCCCAGTGGGGATGCAAATACAGAAGGTCATGGCCTTTCTTGTCCACTTATCTAACTAAGGGAATTTCTGCCTCAAGATGCTGGGCAAACCCAGACTGGGGAGAGCTGGGGCTGCTGTCCTGTCCCTGCTGGTGGCAGCTCCACAGCCCCAGGAGACTCAGACACCACTGCAAACACATGGAGCAGAAGCAATGTTAAATTTAGACAACATTCATTTCTGCAGTCTGAAGGAAGAGTGAGCAGCTGCCTGTGTTCCAGATTCCAGAGAGACATCTGAGCTGTCTCTCTCACGCTTGGATGCTTGGTCACACTGAAAGTCTGGGAAAGAACTGGGGGCAAAGGCAGGAAAGCTGGAGGACCTCTGTGCAATCTCATCCCCAGGGAGAATCTCCACAGGCTTGAATGTATTTTTAATCTGTTCCATCAGCAATAACAAACATAGTCAGAAGAAGTAATAACAGCAATTTTGCTGTGTATGAACTTGTTATCATGAAATGTAATCTCTCAATCAAATTAGAGCTGTGTTCACATATTCTCTTTACTGACCTTGGGCTTATCAAGAGAAAAACATTTTCTTTCAAAGTTGGCCTGACACAGCTGTGTCCTTTAATCAGCCACCTAAACACTTTGCCCTTGTAACTGCCTCTTTAATCTGTTGATGCCTTACTCTCTCTGAGTCAACAACAAGTAAGATCAAAGCAATATGAGATGTTGTCTTTTAACATGAGATGTCCCATAAAACCCACTGTTGAGTCTGATTACTATCTTGTTACTTCTGTGCCTGAACAGGATACCAAGTCAGAAGAGTGGTAGTCCATCCTGGATTTATCCTATTGTCTTGGATGGCCAAGATCTTTCCTTCGTACTCGTAACTGATGTGTAACTAAGAACTGAAAGGCAACAGGTGTAGTTCACAGCAAAGCTGTGACTAGAGTGCAGTGCAAGGCAAAATGCTACTTGAATGTAGGTAATAAACTGGTGAAATTTGTTAGACATCTTGGGTGGAAGATGCTCATCGTTCATTGGGACACACTCCTTAGGCAATCAGTTCAGGATGTCAGACACCCTCCATCCCACAGTGCCAGTGCTTAAGGGCTCACAAGGACCTTACAGCTACTGCATCTGCTTGCTGGGGCAATATAATAAATGTCTGGGGGGTTCCTGAAGCTGATCAGTCAATTCTGTGATGCAAGCTGGCTGAGTCTTTGTCCAGTGCTCCAGAAGACTTGTCCAAACCCACACAACAGAAGTTAAAGGGTAGAGGTACACTTTATGACCCTGCTGTGTCCTTAATGTGCCGGTATGCATAATTCATCATCCTCAGATAACCTGCAGTCCTTCCACCCTTCTGGTGACTGTATCAGCATTTGCAATGCAAAGCACTCCTTTAATTTTATTTATTGAGGGCCTGATTTGCACAGCAGGGCATCACTTTGTTTATTCTCTGCTATTGTTGTTACCTTTAATGAAGACAATGAATAATTTTCAATAATAATTATAAAATATATCCCCTTCAGTTACCGTGGCAACAAGCTGGAGCTTTTTAACACTGCCACATATTCCATCTGTTTCTTTCTTTTAAATGACAAAACAGCTTCCTCCCATACCAGCATTGCATGGAGGAGAGGAGACTCTCAGGAGGAGGAAAACAGAAGTTCCAGCTAACAAACAGCTCATTTTACTACCCTGAAGGAAAGCTTGTTTCTAGTCAAGAGTGGTTTCCTCCCACCAGTGCTGTCCAATAAGGTTTCTCTACACAAAAAAAAAAAAAAAAGAAAAAAAAAAAAGACACAAGTATTTTAGCAGCCCAGACTCCAGGCCTTCACTCACTTCTTCAAGGAGCAATACGTACAGTGGTGAATCTGTTCCTCCCTTACCTTGATCTGCAGCTAAATCATCTAAATATCCTTCAGCTTGGTGCAAGTCTAGACCTACGTATGACTCAGCCCAGTTTCAAAACAAAAGTATGTTCTTGTCATACTACATGAGAGATGTCACAACAAGGTGCTTTCCAATGGATTTTTGGTATGTGGATTAACGGTAAAAATTAAATATCATAAAAATTTTGTTTTTCTAGAATCAGTTTATCTCAGTATTCTCCCACCCTGATTTCCTGGACTGATTTCCTGATTTTTCTATTCCTCCTCTTTCTCAGACTCGGTTTTGGGGCTTATCCCAGCTCATCCCCATTCCCAGAAATTTTTTAGATCTCTAAAATGAACTCTGGTCTTCTCTCTTCCTTTGTTGGAAGATAAACCCTCTCCCCATAAAGACTGGCTGTCTGCCACTGTTCAGATGTATGTCACACCTGCCTCCTGCCTAGCATCTGACTCACAGATGGAACCATTTGTGGTACGAGTCTCCATCTGCAAGATTTAACTCTTACTTGTAAGGATATAAAGCCAGAGCAATTCTCCCAAATTTCCTGGTGATACTCTGTCTCTTACGCTTGCACTACCAACACCACAACTATGATAAAATGTTCCTCTTGGTCTCCCAACTGATGTTCCACAGAGAAACATCAATGGACAAAACTGAATGCTTAGAAAGAAAGCTGGGAAGTGACCTTACAAGCACAGCAAATATAACCCTTATCTTCAGAAGCATCTTCAGAATCAAAGAGTTTGCACTCTCCCTTCCTTGCCAGCTTCCAGGGTTCATTTTGTTTTGTCTGGAGTTTTTTTCCCCCTATTATCTAAATGTTTCCTGCAGTCTTCCACTTTTGTTTTCAGTTGGTTTTGCTTTTTTCATCTCATGTCTCAGTGTTTCTCCCAGAGTCCAATTTAATTACCCACAATTTTATTTTCAGGCAGGCTGTATAGTGTTTTGGGGGTTTGCCTCATCTCATACCAATCTGTTTATTGGTTCCTTCTGTCCTTCTGATTAAACAGCAAATTGCAGCTAGGGATCAAGAGGAAGCTGGGAAGCAAACTGACAGTTCACCTACTGACATTGTAGCTACTCTAACAAAGCCTGAAATGAGAGTCAGCTCGTGGCCAGGGGAGGTTAATGCCTTTTGCTTCTGCATATGTGGGTCCTGGCCAGAGCCAGGCCTCATCTTGACCGCTGCTAATGGACACCAGATAAACCATCATGGTGGCAATCTCTACTCTAGAAAGATTCAGGGCTGAACAGCAGAGAATCGGGACAGTCAATAGCAAGGATGTATCTGCAGGAAAGCCTGGAAGCTACAGACTGAAGTAGTAGAAAGTGCTGTGCCACTGGCTGAGGTTGCCCCAGGACACAAATAACAGGACATGGCCCCAGTGGTGCTGGAGGGAAAACGGTGTAGTGGTTGCAGTGTAGAGAACTGTGGCAGCAAGACTGGTCTGACCGGAGGATGAGTAGGAAAGTCTAGGTGTGGACACACAAGAAAGCAGAAGAGCTCTAAGAACAACAGATGTAAAAGGAACCAAAATCCAAAGGTCACCAGGATAATGGCACATCTACAGGCAGTCTCACAAGAAACCTGTAAAAATCTCTGGAAAAAATAAAGAACTAAATATGGATATTAATTCTTTTTTTGGTTTTGGTATTATAGCCCTGAAAAGTACCACTAGCCTTTCTATGTCACACATAGACTGAGGTGCTCTTTCTTTCTTTCTTTCTTGCTTTCTTTCTTTCTTGCTTTCTTTCTTGCTTTCTTGCTTTCCTTCTTTCCTCCTTATCTTCATGCATAAAAAGCAGACTCCTAGAAATGCTGTTAGTTTCCTGGAGGAAACAGACAGTCATGAGAGCAGCAGAAATGTTTGCCTGTAACCTGATGAGCCATGGAGCTAAGACCTGGGAGCCATGGATCTTGTTTGCTGACCAGTAGAGTATGGGATGAATGGAAGAGAGCTCCTAAGTGAAGCATTGGTGGAGAAGAAGCAGAAAGGTCATGTGACCTTTTAAAATTGGGATAGAATAACTACTAAATGAGCAGTAGAAGATGGAAAAAAAATGGGCTTGTTTTGAGATACCTTGCCTTAGAATTTCTAATGGCAATATGCAGTGTCTGAATGATATACTACCAGAATTGTGGTTGATATCAACCTTTAGAGATGCTGTGTTGAAGTCTTTGAAGGGCAGAAGGGGAGAACAGATCAGTAACATCTTCTGTAATATCAAACCCCTGAGCCTGGAGGGCTTGGGGCAGGGATGCCACCATCCTGCCTTGGCCCAGCTGTTTCCCAGTTGTGCATTACTGGGGATTTTAACCGTCACCCTGAGGTGCCACTTTGTGTCTAGTGGAATGAACAGGGCCCTGGAGCCGGGTGGTCCCATTAGCAGTCCTGATGCTGGCAAGACAAGAGCATAGCACTTGGCACTTTACTACCTGCTCCTTTACATTGCTTATAACTGATGGTTGTGCAGCTAAAAAAAAGGATAAATATGACAAATAATCATGGAAAAAATAAAAATCTGTATAGATGGATATTCTACTGTAAACCATATATCTCTGTCCAGGGCTACTGCACAGTTGTTACTGAAAACAGCATAATAACAAAAAGCAAAATTTCCTACATTTTCAATGATGTTTTCTGACCATGTGCAATATCAAGTGTGGAGAGACTGGCCAGAATTTCAGCCCTGCAGGCCAGACAAAACCTCCTCACATCACACCTTCTGGGATCTTTTGCTAAAAGGAGGAAACCATTGCTGCCAGCCAGTGTTTGCCTGGCACCAGGCCCTCCTCCTCCTTCTGGTGGTGAATCTGCACCTCCAAAAGAAGCCAGTTTTTCACTGCAATCCTGGTGATCATAAAGCTAAAGGTGCTGGCCCTTGACATTAGCTCTTCAAGGGCAAAAATCTTACTTAAAGAAAGAAGACACACAAAATCTGAAGAAAATCCAGAGTACTAGTGCCAGCAGCAACTTAAACCCCCAGTTTTCTAGTATCCCTAATGACAGAGTCAACTCATCAAACTACTTTCTTGTACACTGATGAGGGTGTCCTCAGGGCTTCTGGACACTCATCTCCCAAACTCCACTCATGACTAGGCATACCAGCCAGGTTCCCACAAAATAACCTGCCTTTGCTGTCTGAAAGCTAATCCAGCTAATTATTCACTCAAGTATTCATACAGAGAGGATTTACCTGAGTCATTTCTGCTTTAACAATGCCCTAACCATCAGCTTTCACCTTATAGTAATAGCTGTCATTGTCAAGCTTTCCATCTCTGTTGGCTCTCTGAAATCCATGATTTATATCTTCTGCAGCAAAAACTTAGAGGATGAAAGCTAAAAGTGCTTAGCCAAGCAAGAACTGAGATCAATGAAATCAAGGGTTTGGTACTCCCAGGTGAGGAACAAGACATGAGTAAACACGATATGCTCCAAGTTAGAAGCAGTTCTATTCTGTTACCTGCATCCAGGGAGACGTGGTGAGTGGGTAGTTAATTGTTCCCTCAAACATGAACGTTTTCTGCAGCTGAAAATCAATATTTCTTTATCTTACAAATTGATAATCCCAGGTAATGGTGGTTTATTGCCCTGTCACAAAGAGCAGTATGAGTAGGGAATCCATAAAAATGGAAATTGTCAGAGTCATTTCCTCCTCTACCCAAGTAGACAGAATAAAGAGTCCTTCATCCCTTGGAGTTCTGTCTCTTGGGAATTGGCAAACTGGAAAGAATACCTTTTTACTAACAACTGTGGATGTTAGAGGGGTTTTCAGTTAGATTTCTGCCCCAGTGTGTTGGTAGAAGCGAAGCATTACAGGAGAGAAGAGCATTTGCAATCCTTCCTTCCAAGCCTTATCACTTTTTCCTAGCTGTTATGATGAGCCAAAGGATTTGTTCCCCTACCTGTCTTCCCTGAGCTATTTTTCATAGTGCATTGAGAAAGGCTTAAATGTTAAAGATGGTTGAAAATGTTCTGGCATCAGCATGAAAATGGCTGTTTCTGTTCATGCTAGTAGCCTGAAATGACCAGCAGCAGCAGCAACATTGTGAGCCTTGCCCTGGCCCCTTCAGTGTCTATCGGGTGAAAAAAATGAAGCAACATACCTGGTAGCAAATACTGTCCAAAGGCTTTTTGGCCCAAATTTGCCACTGTTTCTAAGATGGGTTTGGCTACCTCAGTGATAGCAATGGACAGGTGACCAATCCAGAATGCACAGATCCAGAGAGTTGCCAGCATTTTTAATGTAGTTTTTGGTGTGGTTTGTTTTTGGTTTTGTTTTTGTTTGGGGGGTTTTGTTTTTGTTTTTGTTTTTGGTTTGTTTGGTTGGTTGGTTGGTTGGTTGGTTTTTGTTTTGGGGTTTTTTTGGGGTTTTTTTTGGTTTTTTGGGGTTTTTTTAGCATAGGTGAACCTAAGAGGCTATTTAGGATGCTTGTTTTTTATGTGAACTTCCAAAATTTCTAGTGTTTGAGACCATTTTTCTATCAGGTTCCATTAAGACAATTCTCTACAATAGCTGGAAGTCTTCAGGTCAGTGTCATGTAGCCCTTTCTTTGCTGTATGGTTTGGGAGCAGCATTAAAGGTGACTAGCATCTGACTATGCTTTCTGCCTGTTAACCAAAGCAGCAGGTGAGTGTGCATCCTATACATCTGTACTTTCTCTTGGCAGGCTTCCCAACCTCTCCTTGTACAAGTTTTTCCTCGTACTTGGTCCCTTCATGCCTTGCCTTCTTTTTCCCTACTTCTTCCTTTTACTAGAATGTAGCTGTCTCTAGTAGGATGAAAAACCAGCACAGCAATCTGATTTTCATTCTCACATCAAGGAAAAGCAGTAAATTCTTGGTGCAAAAGCCATCACTGGAGCAATGGAGCCCTCTGCTCTCCATCCTCCTCTTCCATGCACAAAAGGCATTTGCCAGCAGACATTTGCACACATGGGTGTCATCTCTAAAGGAAAAGTGTGACAAAGTGTGTAAGGAGTTCACCCACACCTGTGTTTAAATTGTTAATCTAATAACAAAAAGAGTGATCCTCTTAAAATAAAAATATTCAAATTAAAAAGAGAGGCATCTGTTGGAGACAGATTTCAGGGTCTTTCTGAGCAGCTGAGCTTGGCTAAAATTATTAAAAGTGACAGGACCTAAAACTCAGTTTTCATGTTTTTCTGTAGATATGTTTTTAACCTCAACCATGATTATGCCTTGGACTGGTATCCTAGGAAAGCAGATGGGTTTTCCTGGCATCAGGTTTCCTAGACCTTTGACTGTTGGAATCTTCTACATCCTGTTGTAAGGGGAATGTATTTTGCAGTGCCATAACAGGATTCTGTCTATTTCCAAATATAGTGCTTCCCTCCTAATTCTCAGGCATGAGGCACTGCCAGGAATGGCTCTGCCTGGCACCATTTTACTACAATGGACATGTGAAAATAGGCTGATTTCTGCACTGAGATTCCAAGCCAGGAATTAATTGAACAAGAACAAAAAAATAATTCCTTATTTATTCCTCAGCTAAGGTTTGCTGCTGTTGTTAGGCCATAACAGGTCAGGGAAGAAAATTGCTCTCTCTGCCTCAAAGAAAATACTACTCACTGTTACAGAAAATTAATAAATGGCAGGACTCCTTTTCCTCCAGCAAAAGGATGCACCCCCCTCTTTTTAATTTAGTATTTTTTAATATGTGTCTCTTAACTACAAGTGGTTGGAATATTATTACTACTTTACAAAACATGAAAATCCTCATAACTTCCCTGAAGTTTTCTCTCCCCTCAGTAGTTACCGGAGGGGGAAGCTGTTAAGGTCACTGTTGGCTTTCAGGGCAAATGCAGGGACAACATGCCTGAAAGCAATGAACTTGTGAGCTGAACCCATAAGTTTCCAGGCAGAAGCATGGAGGAGTTAGTGAGTGAGGAGGTGTTCTACAGAAGATCACTGTCTCACCAAAGCCATGAGATCCAAACTACAACCTCCTTCTGAAGCTTTCCTTTCCTATATCATGCTGACAACAGGAGCTGCTGGTACCCACAGCCCTCTTCCTCCATAGGTACTTTTGAAAAGTTCCTTACCTTCTTGTTCAGGCTCTGATCACCAGAAGTTTACTCTTGGCTTTACATCTCAGGTGAGCACAAGGACAGTTCCTACCCCTGTGAGCATAGCTTCTGCATAGTGAACCCTGGAAGGAGAGGTTTCCACAACACTCAACCTCCTCTGTTGCAGGCTCCTCTCTGACAGCTGAGGGCATTCTCCATGGTCTCTGTACAGCAGGACAGAAGATGTGCAGCTCAGGAACCTGGCTTGTGTCCCACCAGGGGAGACACATGCACTGCTAACACCCATCTGTAGCACAGCAGTGGCCCGTGGTCATGTGCTTGAAGTTGGCATGCTGTGGGGGCACTGGCAAGATGCCTTCTTGGCTAAGATTGCCTTTAGGAACAAGTTAATTAGAAGGGCACCTGTGAGGACACACAGCAGTCCTGCTGCAGCAAAGGAGGAGCCCAGGCTATCTCTCCCTTCTCAAAGCTGCTCAAGATGGTCCCCTGTTTGGTGAGACAAGGGGCTGCATCACAGCTCTGCTCCATGCCTCTGCTACCCCATCATCCATAACATGTGGTCACTGTTACAACAGAGACCTCTTACCTTAGTATTTTACATTTTTATACAGCCTTTAGTTTTAACATTGTTGGATGACCAACTGTACCCTTCCATCACAGTGTTAAGCACCACTGAAATAATTCATAATTGGTAGAACCTTCCAAAAGAGCCTGATTTTCCAGCAGCCTTGAGATAAAAAACTTGTGGAGAAGAAAAAAGTGGCTGTTTAGCGGTGTTCACTAAAATTATACAAGAATATAGGACAAAAAGAAAGGTGAAAATCTGCACTAATCTGAAGTGCTGGGGAGATTTAACAACCATTTAATTATACAGGCATCAATGTGGACAGGAAAACCCTGTTTAGTGCCTCTCTCTCTCTTTAGAAAATGACCTGACTTTTGTGTGTGCAGCAAATAAAGAATTTACCAGAATATTAACAACATCTCCATTCCTATATTGGGCACAAATATAAGGTTCAAATAGGCAGCCTTGGTACAAATAGAAAGGTATTACTGTCCACCCATAGTCTTTTGCCTTTACTACTTAAAGACCCCAAGCATTTTGCATTTTGCCAGACACTTGGAATATATATGCTAGCTATAAAATGATACTTAAAGAGTTCCTGCACTTTGTACAAATGGCTATTTATGACCTGCCATCAATGTTGTTCTACGGAGAGACATGGCGGATTGATGGAGCACTGAGCCAAATCCATCAGTCACTTCGCTACAAACTCTAAACAGATTTTAATTGTAAGGCCAGATTTACTCCAGCCATCTGTATACAAAACATGTCTCCCCACTGAAACAGACAAATACTTTATCCTCAATGTTCTTTTGCAATGTATTTATTGTATCAATGTCAATAAAATATTTGTCACAACAAAAATGTAAGCCTGTCTGCTGTATAACAGAGAGCCCCAGTGGAAGGCAACATTCCCAGATTTAATGCTGACTAAACTTCTCAGTTTCACAGGAAATTAATGGGGCTGGGGAAGAGCCTTGCAATTAGAGGAGAAAGGCTACAAATTCTTGCCTTGCTGTTGGCTTGCTTTATTGGAAAGATCTCAGTTCTCTGAGCAGTACTGGGCTGATGGCTGAAATTGCTGGGAGCTTTTATTTCTCCTCAAAGCAATAAAAAAAAAAAAAGCCACTGGCATGACAAGCTTACCTATGCTTCCATCCCCTGTTTTGCTAGAGCACCCCAGGTTGTTCCCCACCCATAGCAGTGGATTTACCTCCCACAACCCCTTTAAACTATGGCATCACTGCTGAGACTGCCAACATGGGAGCCAATTAGGTGGTGCTGCAAAGATGTGAATGCCTGTGGTGTGAAACCTATCAGCTCATCTCAAATATCCCCTGAACTGTCATAAGTGGCAGCAGCTTTTAATCATTGCTGAGTTTGACTCAGTTCAGGCCATTTCCTTGAGCTATCCAGTCCTTCTGTCCACCTTACTTCCACGATGATTAAAACTCTATTTATTGTAAGAGGGTAGTAACTTCTTTAAATGTTATTCCTTTCCTCATTGCTAACCAAAATACAATTGCTTTTGAAGATCCTTGGGTTATGTGGTTTCCCCCTCTCCTGTGGTAGACCCAGTCTACCACCTCAGATCTCTGGGCAGCCTGGCAGTCCTCAAGACCTGCTATCCAGTCCCGCCACTGCTCAGCTCCCTCTGGCACTCAGAGGGGCATTGCATTACACCCTCCTTTCTGCATTGCCATAGACAGGCTCTCCCTGCCACTCAGATATGTTTTACACAGGCAGAACAGTCCTCCTTTTCAATTCCTAATGCATCTCTTAAAAATAAAGGCAAAAAGTGACCAGTACAGCCTGAAAGGTTGGTCTCTGGGACTCCTAAAAGTGCTATGCATGTGAGAAACATTTCCTTCACAATCAAGTGACTGCTGCATAATACAGGTGTCATCCTTATTTTCTGTGAAGGTGCAAACCCTACCAGCCCCATTGCACTCACATTTGTATTTTTTCTCTTATGGCATGCGGGTACCACTTACTCATTTGTTGTGATTTTAGGTTATTCACACAGCTTGTGGCACGGGACTCCAGTCTAATTAACCTGAATGGATGCTGGCATGCTAAAGATTGCGTACTCAGATTTAAAGAGGATCCCTAAAAAGCTTATCCTTGCAAGGCTTTTTACAATTCAATTTGCTTTTCACATTCTGTTATTTCCTTGTTCCTTGGCATTTCTCTCTGATGGACAATGGAAACAGACGTCTAGCTTTTACTTCAGTTTCTAGTCAGGTTTGCTCTGAATTTTGTGCACTAACAGAGTAACATTTGTGTTGCAAGTTCCAAAAGGGGCTTTTTCCTTGTTTTTTAAGAACATTTCTTTCATGGGAAGTTTTGAATGAATTGCCATGTTATATTTTTATTGGCCTGTGGTATTTATGGGGCAAGAAAAAGCTAGACTGAGGGTTAAGTCCTAGCCTTGGAGCTTTCCTCAAAATGGTGGCCCCTGGGCCATGGTTACTGAATCTAAAACATTAATCACAGGCTTTCTGTGTGCATGAAGGGAAGACTAGATATCAACAGCCTCTTATCTCCATTTCTGGTCAGCCAGGCTTGGTATCATGGCTGCTAATTCTCAAATGACTAGGTGAACCTCTGTGCTGTGTGATTCAGAGAGATCTGCCAAGGAATAAAATCATAGGTCAGTGTCTGTCAGTCCTTCTGCGTTAACCTGGCGATATTCATTGCACAGGCATGAGCCTTGTCTCCTGGGTGATATTGAACAACCCAGGAATGATTCCAAACTCCTCAGGCTTTGCTGTTGCTAGGCTGGCAGCACATGTCACCCTTCTCCTATTAGTGAAGTGAGACATGTAGTATATGGATTTGAAGATGGGAAGGAATCCTAGTGAGGCAGGCAATAGTTTGGCAGTTAAATTTGCCATCAAAACCACTCTAATGTATTCTAGAGGCACTTTAAGTGCACTGATTAAACACAACCAGTAATACAAAAACAGAACAGAAATATGTCTTTGATTTCCTTGCCTGTTTTTATTGCTCTAGTGTGTGCTCTGTAAACCACGTGAGCATTTGCATCCAGGATAAGGCATTAAACAACAGTGAAATTCACTGGGCAATGTTCCTGCCTTTAGGCAGCAGAATTGAAGGTCTGCATGTTCCTTCAAGCTCATACCTGCTAGTAGGAAATCAGGAAAAGGCTGAGGGGTAAGTTGATTTTTGAACCAAGTATTAAACAGAGAAACATTGTGAGATGCAACAGGGTGAAAATGAAGATGCACATCAGTCATTTCAGAAACATAGCAGAGTATGTACATCTGACACATAACAAAACATTAAAATGACAGTGCAAAGTCAAACACTGAAAAATTAGGAAAAGGCAGGGATCTTCAGGCAACCATTAGTTTGCTCCTTTATGCATTAACTATGTGGCTACACAGTGTTTTCCCCGCAGGGCCCTGTTTCATTCACTGCACAAGGTAGGCAGCACAAACTTAATAAATAGCATTTATTATTTCCTTTCTCTCTGCTGCCTTCACGGTTAGGCTCCTCATCCCCTGTGCCCCTTTCTGCTTTCTTGGTCCTTGTCCTCCCAGTCATTTTCCTCTCCCTTGCTGGTGTTCCAATCCAGAGCTCCTCCATAGGTGCAACACCAAGACTTGCTGCCCTTTCCTATCAGTGCCTCCAAGATATCCTGCCACATTTGTCTCTGCTCCCCTCCATCCTCTTCAGCTTCTTTCCAAGGGTTGCTGCTGTCTCTGTAGGGTCCCACCATTATCTTCTCACCCACACAACTTGGCCACTGAGGGCTGGCTTCCCATACAACCCTTGCCCCTCCTGTCCTCAGCAGCCCCGGGGGAAGGACCAAGGAGTCAGCACTGCATCCAGGGGCTTCAGGGGTTGGACTGTGAGACACCCTGAAGAGGGTTTTCGTGCCAGCCTGGGACCAGGGCTCTGCAATACAGGCAGATCCGCAGTTCTCATCAGCCTGGGAAGGTTTAAATCTCCTGGAGGGCTCAGCAGCTGATGTCCCTCCTGCAGGCTGCAAGCCCAGGCCCCATCTGATCAGATGCAGAGGTGTCCCTCTGAGCTCATCATCTGGCGAGCCTTTTGTCGTCACGACAGAGCAAACACAGCGGTCCTGGGGCATGATTCATCCTAAGCAGGCACTTAATATAGGTCAGTCAAAATATTCCCTAGGAATGCCACTGGCTGTAAACATAAATAGAGCCTGCAAAGCTGTGCAAGTGGAATGCCACATTGGTAGCCATGAGGGGGAGATCACACAGGCCCCTAGACACAGTCTCAGGCTCTGTAATCTCAGTCCCAGTCTGACCTCTTGATCCTGCTTCCCTCACACAGATAATTTTCTAGGCCCTTTGCTTGTTGTGTCTCAGTCTTTCACCCTTCTCCAGATCCCAGCCTGGTTTCCCTCTCTCCCTCTTGCTCTTACCCAGCTGAAGTTCCAAACCTCACCAGGCTCCTGTGAAAATCTGCTGCCCCAGCAGCTCCACATGGCTACAGACCTTGAACAGCAAATTCTACATAGCCTGAGGCATCAAACATGCCCAGGACAGAAGAACTCTTGGGGAAATGATGTCACTACAATCCAAGTATTTCCCAGTAGGCATGTACAAATTGTAGATTTTGGAGGACCACATTTAGGGCAGGTTCATAGAGAGACAAAGGGTGCATTCCTGACTCAGAGGCTACCCAAGTGCTCAGTTTCAAGTCTTATTTCCACAGCATGCTGGACACAGAATTTTAAAGGAAGAGGTCACCTTTATTTCTTAATGTGCACAAAGGCATAATTATTTTCTGGCTTCATTCTTGAAAACATAATTTTGGATGTAACAAATAGATGTATCCCAAAAAGGAAGACTGAGTAACCTTGAAAAATCTTTGCCCAGAAATGGTCTTACATATTGAAAAGTAAGACCTTATGATGGGAAGTGCTGAACAAGCTTAATTATATGTGAGTCTAACAACCTGCATGCAAAGATGAGGCACTGTCAGGAACTGATGTATCAAAAGAAAAATTGTTAGAATAAATGCACTACATTAAAGAGCGGTAAATCACCACTCTTTGATAGCCCAAGTTAAAAAGTTCTGAAGACACCTAAGAAAGAAATTTTTGAGGAAAATACATAATCTTGCAATAAAATTAGTAGCTGAAAGACAGCAAACACCAAGTCTACCATTTTCAGAAACACTAGGATTACTAATTCCATGCAAATCAATACATCTTACTCTGATAAATGAGTTTTGTAATGAAAATTTAAAACATAATTACAGTGCCACTGATTGAGATACGTTAAGGTCTAACAAGCAAATTTTCGACACAGGAAAATCATGTTTCATTGTTTGATTGGACTTTGGATAAAAAAGCAATGGAGAACTCATTGCTACAGGCTTCTGGATTCCTACAGAACTTTTGACAAAGTCTTTCTTAAGACAGAATTGCATAAATTAAGTAGCTAGAGGCAGAGAAACATCATAAACTAGAGCAAAACTGCAAAGCAGAAGAAAATCAAGAGGAACAAATGACCAATTTTCATTACAGTTTAACACCATTAGTGAGATACAGTAGGTTTTAGTACCAGGGGATTGTACTATTTAATATAGTCTTCAGTGCTCTTGAAATGTGAAAAAACAGCTGAAAAATGAGCTGATGAGGTCCCTTTATCTAGCCAAGGCTATGTAAGACTGTGGGGGTTGCTAGGTCCCTGGGCTTCTCATACCTCCAGGAGAGAACCACTAAGCCAGAACATGGATCTATAACCTTGTTAAATGCTGTATTTGCCTGCACTGCTTTCACAAGACTGCAGCTGCTATGTTGCTTCTTTCCAGCTTTAGTTCACAGTACAGCTGGTCTTCAAATAAATGCTCCTTTAAAAATCACAGGTATTACTTAAGAAGTGTAACCTTCCCTCCTGAGAAGCTGTCAAGCACAGCCCATGCCATATTCGCTCTGGGCCTTGAGGATCAGCACTTGTACAACAGGGGTCTGTTCCTGGAAAGTTTTGCTTCAAACTGTGAAATTTGAACCATGTTTTTAAATAGCATTGCATCATGTACGTTTATAGCATTATAAATATTAAAATAGTCTTTTTACAACAACCAGTCCACTCCAGTCAAGGGTCAAGCCAACTTAGGTCCTTTGTCCTGGCACATTTGGATGGAAGATTTCTTAAACTCCCTGCAGGGTCAGCCAAACTCAAACCAGTTGCTGTGGAGGGTGGCTGCTTTAGTACCTCACCTTTCTCTGCTTTAAAGTCTTTGCTCAGAGTTGCTGAGGACAAGAATCCTTTAATCCCAGACACTGGGCATGCATCCATAGATCACAGCTCCCATTCTCTTGGGCCTGACCCTACTTTTTGTTTTGGCATGAACAAATCTCCCAGATGGTGCATATATTGGATAATAAAAATGTCTTGTGCTCCCAGGTATGTTTCATTGCTGTGGGTGGGAGCCAACGAGGACATGCTGCTTCTTACGGCCTCAGAAATAATTCTCTCTTGGGATGTTCCTCTCTCCTTCAGTAGGTAGGAATAGCAACACCAAGGAACTCTTAGAAGCTCTCCTCCTACAGTAGCTCCTTCCCAACACTGCAAAGTGGGATGTGGGGAAGGAATGGAGGAAGAAGAGGAGGCAACATAAACTTACCAGGAAGCAGAGTCAGAAATGGGAAGCATTACTAAGCCTTCATCTGAAATTCAATATTCAAAATTGTCAGGCTAGTTTGGAGGCTGTAGTTCTGTGATGAAGTTTGGGGAGTGTTCTGGAAAGATCTGGGCAGTCCCCAGCCTGGTGTGTCTGCTGTACAAAGGCAACATGCTCTGTGGCTATTGACCTCTGGGCAGTGCCAGCCATTGGGGTGGACACTGCCCATGCTCTCAAATCAGCAGTGTGTTTCAGAGGTACCCCCTTATCCTCTCTGTGTGATAATTTCCTTCTCTGCACACAGTGTCAGGTGCTCAGCTGGAGATAATGGGGGTCTAAGTGATGTGTATGAGACAGCCTTCACCTCCTTTGCCCCTCTACCTCTCTTCCATACCATATAAGCCACCTCTTGTCTGTACAATCTGATGTTTGAGCTCAGTTTCCCATATGGAAATTCACGTTTTCTATGTTTGACTTCCACCGGGGCCCTTCCCCAATACCCTCTTAAGAAGTGAACAATCATCTAGATTTTTTCCTATTCTTAGACAGCACAAAAAGAAAATAAAAATATTTCCTGTTCCTTCAGCTATTTACAAAGGCAGGTGGACATTCCCACACTACAGAGGGCAAGATGTAGTGAAAACTGTATTTCAGGGCTCCTAAATAAAAGCAGCTCCAGACAGCAGCCACCTGAGCTGAGCTCCAGCACCACTCCCCTGCCTCCCTTTCACTTCTCACAACTTTCTCCAAGTCCCCAGCTGCAAAGAAGAAAAGCAACAAATGCTGGTTCTGGCTTGCTGGGGTGTGAGAATTTGGTGTCTGATGTCAGTGTGGGGCTGTTTTCCCTAGTGCTCATGTCAGTAAGACAGATTGCTTTGAGGATGACACCTCAGAAGTAAGATAAATATTTAGGGTCTGAGTTGGATGGCAGCTGTCTAACAGATTGAAAAAGTCTAAGAAGACAGGCATGTGGGTCTGGCAGCAGGGGACCAGGCCCTGCTTAATATCTTCACATATAGGCTAGAAAGAAAGCTCTCCCCTCGTGTCCCTATATCTGACTGCTTCAGAGACAGGGGAAAGTGTTTTTTGAAGCTCCTCTTGCAGGAAAGTATCTCTCACAGCAAGGAGAACATGGTCAAAAGCAAAGCAGCTCTGGGCATGGTGCACTCAGGTCCCCCTGAAGTGATGTGTTGAAATTACTGGCCTGATTGTGCACAGTTTAAAAAAACCTCTCAGTTGCCTTAAAGAGGGTCAGCCCATGGAAAATAATAAAACTTTTGTATTTGTGCCATGCGTTTTGTGGTAGACAGTCTCTGTTTGGGGGGCAGGGGGGTGGGAGGGTGGTCACGTGTGTCCCTGTCTCATACCTGCTCTGAAAAGGGGAGTTTCTGGGGAGAAGGAAGAGGCAGGCCATCTCTCCCCACGCAAAGATGGACATTGCTAGCTAGAGTCCACTGCCATTTGCAGGGAAAGGAGGGCGATAGGGACTGCTGCAGCCTCCCATCGTGACCCAGCATGGGCACGTGTGTCATGCAGCTGACATGGCACATCCCAATGCCTCCAGTTGCTTGACAGTAAAGGCTAGGTGAGACATCTGCAGAGTGGAATTGTACCCAGCCACATCAGCACACACATTGAGGTGTTTTGGTTCTGTGCCTAAACCATCTCTGGGGGAAAGGAGATGTTTCAAACATACCTTCTTGCCCCAGACAAGTGATATTAATGCATCTATTGACATAAGCAGGTTAGACTGTTAGAAACTGAAGGCTTCTTTGCACTGAAAAAATCCTGAGGACTGAGAATAATTTTGGAAAATTTTCATTATTGCATTTTCTGAGAGAAGTTCATAAGTTGGTGAGGCACTGGAACAACTTCTGGATGTTTCATCACTGGCAGTGTTCAAGGCTAGGTTGGATGGGCTTTGAGCAAGCTGGTCTTGTGGGAGGTGTCCCTGCCCATGGCAGGGGATGTTGGAACTAGATAATCTTTAAGGTCCCTTCCAACCACAATCATACTATGATTCTAAGAAATTTGTGGGGAAACCCAACAGGTAATGCAAAAGTCCTCTGATGTTCTAATAGAACAAATGCTGGGGCCCAACACATGGTCAGGAAAAGATCAAGAGCAGCAGTTGTTTAACTTTCTTGACAGTATTATGAGTCCCAATTAGCAACCTCAGGTATCTTTGTATTAGTACATCTTTGTATTAGTGCATCTTCTATTAGGGGTCTGGCTTTCACCTCACCCTTCTCTAAGTAATATCCCAGGGGAATCAAAATAAATGTCCAAGACAGGTTCTGTCAAGTTGTGTTCCCTTCAGCTAAGCTATCAGAGTTCAGTTTCACAACATAGCCACTTACAGCAGTTTTAGTTGGGCAAAATGTACTAAGTGTGAAGCTGAGAGACGGTTTATCTCTTTACACCATTCTGTCAATTATTTTCTCTATTAGAATTTCTCTTCAATAGGAATTGTTTCAATTTAGACCCTTAGGAATAGTCTGTGCATAATTTTTCATTCTGACTTAAAGATATTAGCTTCAAAGCCAATGTAATTAAAGTAGTATTCCCTCCTCCTCCACAATCACACTTTAACTGGCATAAAGGGACTTATAATAGTACTGTTTACATGAAAATTGACTATATTAGTTTTTCCTTCTCTGCACACCTGTATCACATGCAAACAGCTGCAACATCACAAGGGGATGAACTGGGGATCAAATACTGAAACCTTTCTGACAAATTAAAATGTGTTCAGGCATAAGCAGGTGATACTAACAAGGCAGACCACCTTACACTTTGCTCTTGAACTTAGTGGGACAGACTGAGAGTCAGCATCTGTGGGTTTGAGGAAAAGGTATCTAGAAGAGTCTGATTTGGGATACTCTGTCAAGAAAGTCCCAAAAGAATGGGGAACTTACAGCTTCTGCTGTCACACCAGAATGAATCAGGATCTCCACTCCTGATGGCAGAGAACAATGTGTTGGTTTCAATTACTGCCTCTCACTATCTTCTCCTACACATGGTTCTGACAAGTTTCAAAACTTCTTGTTTGGATACTGGAGTTTGCAGCCACCCTGCTTTTCCATGCCCCAAACTCTAGGTATCCTTCCAAAGCAACAAGAGGCATCCCACACCAGGTAAGAACCTCTAAGTCACCACAGTCATCTTGCCTGCACAGATGTCAAACAAAAGTGCAACATAATTTCACATTTGTCACTTCCCAGACTCCTTGCCAGTCTCCCTGATTTGTGATTTCTATTTCAGGAGCTCTGCAAAGGAGCTTCACTGATTAATCCTTCATATATGAACTAAAAGCAGCTGTAATCCCATGGCATGGGGGAGGGACCCTTAAACATTCCTGGTGGAAAGAGGCAGTATTAATTCTGGCATGGGAACAGTACTTAGCTTGCCTGCAGAATTATTTAGTTTGTTTCTTAATGGGCACAATGCTTTGCTGATAAAAGCCCCAAAGTACCTTTAAAAAAAATTAAGAAAGTGATTGTTCCTTCTTTACCCATTGGAGATTTAATTTGTAATGTTTATGCTCCATCCTGTAAAGTGGAAAGAGTTATGCTCCTGATGGAAATTAACAGGTGCAGGCTCAAGTACTTTGTTAACTTTGAAAGGGAAGGGAGGAGCCCACCATTGAAGAAATGCTGAGAGCAGATCCTTGTAAGAACTGCTGTCCAGCCAGATTCAGGGCAGGCAGGAGGGATGCCTAGATATCCAGGGAAATCTTTTACCTATGAACTTGTGTGTTAAAGGAAGAAGAGTCTAAACTGGGTAGTAAGGAAAGTTCTGCCACGTATCAGGTAAAAGCTGGGACCAAACACCACTCTGTAGGCAGAAAGAGTTATCAGCCACTTGGCTCTTTCTTCTGATGCAGCCTTCAGGTGTCATCATTTTCTTATAATTGCTGATGTCTCAGCAAAATGGAGGAGGAGGAGGAACAGTAGATCTTAGAGATGGGAATAAGGAAGAGCTTTTCAGATGGTATATATGACATCAGAATATCAACCAAATATTCAGAAACTGAAAATCAGATCCCTGCCCAGCTCTGGATCCTGGCCCAGTGCTTTGTTTTGGCCATTTCTGCAGGCTGAATTTGTGCTACTGACCACTGCCAGGCAGTCTAGTTCTGAGACAGACGAACCATTTATTTAATCTAACATGACAGGTCCTGTGTTCTGTAATGCATGATGCATTTCCAGGGACCTCAGGCTTTCATCTTAAGCCCAACAGACAAGTTTTGGTACCCAGGCTAAAGTGCTGAGGCTCCTGCTTGTACTCCTTGCCACATTTGCCTGGAGTTGCTGGGTGAGTGCTGGACCATTTTTCCACATCTCCATGGCAGGCAAAGTCTTTCTGGCATGCCCTCAGTATGTGGTGTGTGCTGGGTATGGTGCTGCAGCAGGGTTCCTCATGTTTCCTGTCAAGGTTAGTGGATCACCTGTTCTTACCCATTCAGGACTGGGATCCCTTGTTCAGTTATTCCCATGCGGACTTCTTGGAGATGCAAGACTGAAAGGACGCCATTTCCTGTTATGCCTGGAAGCCTCTTTCAGGAAGGAGGGGAAAGCAGCCCGTTCTCTGAGATTTATCTCTCTCTCCACGATAGGAACAGCAGGCTGGGTTGGACATAGATAGCTTGGAGGCCAGTCTCCCCATAGCAGTAAGCTTCCTCCCTGTCCAGAAGATGAGGATGGAGCAACAGAGCTTCTGGAGGACAGATTGAAGTAGATGAGAAACCAAAGTAAAACATTTGAGCTGACAGAGAAAACTTGATGATCCAGGAGTATCAGTGGAATGAGGGAAAATCTTGCAGAGATCAGTGCTATAAGAGCAATAAAGCAAACAAAAATGACTAGCTACTCAAAATAAAGCTCCTTGAGTCATACTGCATTAGTCCATGCGGGACAAAAATACCCTATGTAATGTACAGAAAAATTACATACAGAAATCCTGGGCCAAGGCTGAGAGAGGGGGGAAAGTGCACAGGAGTCTTAGTGTCACTCTGTCACAAGCACTCATGAAGGCACAAATGTCAATGAAAGCTGCATATCATCCTGCCCTGGTGAGCACAAAGGGCACCCTTGTGTCTGCAGGAAGAGACAGGAATGTGGCATCAGGTTCAAATGACATTGAAAATTCCTTGACATTGAGAAAATCTAGGTTGAAATCAGCAGGAATGTCTGCATTCTCTTGGGCCTCCCTTCCTCTTGCCTAGCAGGTAAAAATATTGGTACTTGTTCAAACAGGAAAAATCAGTGAAATCCCATTACTAAATGCACTGTTTTCTGGCACTTAGCATTTAGCCCAATACTGATCTCACTTTTACAGGTATCAAAGCAGCATTAACATCATCTGAGGAACTTCAGACTTAGAGTGGTGTAACCACAATCAGTCAGGCCTTCAATAATTTCTGACATAACAGTCTGCTCCGCTCCCCCTGTTCCTCCCATTATTTTCTGTGGTCTACAAGATAATGCACTAAAAATATTACTATGTGCTGTTTGTACCACCTGCCCCTTCAAGGTGTTCCTATGCCATCATCTCTTCCCCACTCCAATCTGTGGAAATTTCATAAATCACTGCAGGTTACACTCACCTGCCGTGTGGACATGCATCACCTAAATACCCTCTTCACAAACTGGCTTTCACCTCAAGGACATAAGAAAAGATGCTCCTGATGGCTAGTCTGCTTCTTGCCTCACAGAGGACATGTGAGGAAAACTCCAAACACAGGAGTATATTGATCTAAATTAAACAACAGACACAATCTAATTGCACTGAAAGGAAACTGGTGTTTAAAGGCAGAAAATTAAAGCTGTTAATATAATAATGAACAGTTGTGCTTACTGTCTGTGCCTCTGACATTTCATTTTGCCATTTCACAGCTAATCACCACCTTTCCCTCTTCTGTGGGAGTTGAAATGTTTTCATCCATTCACCCAACAAGGTAGTTCTCCCGTTCTTTGACAGTAACTAATATATCCTACCTGCTAATAAGCCACTGTCCTAGTTTAGGGCAAATTTTTGAGAAAAAAACTTTGGAAGGAGCCCCCAGAAAACAAACCCCCATGGCCCCTCCCCACCAACCTGGTTTGGGAAAAATTTCCTCTGAGAGAAGTGGAAAAGAACCTGTTTATTTAACAAAGAAGCACTCCCCAGCACCACAAAAAGAAATTATATACACTGGATGACAAAAAACTCTTTCACCACTCTGAAGAGATGACAAATCCAGAAAGTATCTCCTGGGAGTGGTTGCCCAGGTCTGGGTGCTGGGGATTGCTCTCCAGCACTGGGGATGGCTGCTGCAGATCACAGAGCGCAGGCTCTCGGTGTTCCTCGATGTTTCCCAGGTCCCAGTCCAGGGCAGGTTGGAATGGTATTCAGGAAAAGGAGAGGGGAAAAAAAACAGTCCAGGGACAGAATTGGACTGCTTAGCTAAACTAACTAAAAAGCAAAGGCAAAAGCAGAAGCAAGCAAAGCAAAGCAAGCAAAAGCCAGCAAGCAAAGCCAATCAAGCCAGCCAGCACTTGCCTCTTCTACAACCGACCATGGTGGGAGGTGAGCCGGCTGATAACAAGACAAAACAAACCTTCACTTTCAGAGTCAGTTCTGAAAGCACAGAACATAATATCAAACATAAACAGAACACACGATTGGGGATACCAGCATCATAACGTCACCCCATGACAGCCACCAAGCTGGAGCTGCCCAGGTGATGGAACAACAGCTGTCCACGCTCCACAATAACACTAGTCAGGTCAGGCACAGCACACTATAAGCCTCCTGGCTGCTTGCCTTGATCCCTCAGATGAGAGCTGCACCCCAACAGCCCCACTCACCCCCTCGGTGCTGATGGGGGAATATCAGAGGCAGTTCTGAACCGTGTTGTTAGGCTGCTTCAGGAGCAGGGGAGAGCCACAGCCACTGCCTTTGACCAGGGAGGTTTCTCCCTAGCTCAGGGCTGAAAAGTCAGACCCTGGCCAAGGATGTGAACTCCAACTCAAACTGCTCTACCACCCATGGCTTTGCAGGGGATCTAGCAGTTGTGCCCATGCACCTATTCCCAGAAGAATCTGCAGAGGTTTTTGAGGCACTGCACTTGACCCCGGTCCTGGCTGTTACAGTAATTTGGCTCCCTTTATCTCCAGCCAAGGGCTGTAAAGACTTCAGCCTGCAACCCATGAGGCTGCTCAGCTGGGCCACTTCAAAGGGTCTCTCAGCAAGTTTACTGGCCAGCTGCCCTCTGCCTGCTCTCCCGGAGTCAGGGACATGAGCACCACAGCTCGATAGCTTTCTTTCACCTGGGGAACTGTGCTCACTGCTAAGTAAATATCTCTGCTCCACAGACAGTGAGCCTGGGGGGAGGCAGGAGGACAGGCTTGCCTGTGAGTCAGCAGCTGGACTGGGAAATGTACCCTTGCCCCAGCCTCTGGCATTGCCAGTTCCCATTTTCAACAGCAGAGAGGGAGAAGGGGAATGAGGCTGATCTGTCTTTAAAGACAACCTGCAAGCTGATTTCCTCCAATGATTTTCCAATAAACTTGGCTACATCACTTGAGTGGATTCTTGACAGCCTCAGCATAAGAGAAAGGGCACCAAATTCACCTACAGTAGCCCCCACAAGGGCTGCAGAAGCTGAAAGCCTGTGGAATAAATGCTACATTACCCTGGCCAAATCCTGCTTTGTGCTGCCTGCCAGTTATGTCCTAGGTGATGAGTAACTACCTTGTTAACGGTAGAGGGATGACCTTGGAGTTGCCAAAGTGATTGGACCTGTGGCTGCAGATCAGCATGACTGGGAGACACCTTCTGCTTGCACAGTCAGTGTATACAGAGTTCTGCATCCAACTGCAGAAGGAGGGAAGGAGCAAATCCAGAGAATTAAAGGTATTTCCATAGCACATATTCATACTTTTTTTTGGTTTTTTGGTTTGTTTTTTTTTTTTTTTGTCCCATTCTGTTTTTTGGACACATTAATTTTTGACAGCAAGGAGCTCCTACAGACCTAAAGTTATGTATTACACAAAAATAATTTCCTAGCTTTTTTTGAGCAGCTTTTCAATATAATGAATCATCTCTGAGAAAGAAAATAATTACGAGCCTTCAGTACACTTTGTCTAACCCATCTATTGTTTTACTCTGGTCTACCACATTTTTGTTATTTATGTCCTGTGTTTGATAAAAATATCCTGTATTTTCCAGCCTTTTTCTACCTGACTTCCAGTTCCTTTTACTTCTCCTACACCTTTTGTGGACAGTCTCCAGGGCAGAGTATAATATTGCAGGTAAAAGCAAGCCATCTAACAATATCATGGCATTACCACATAGTTCATCTCCTCTCATATTTCCAGCTGTTATCTGCCTTGCTTCACCACCTTCCTGCATACTGGAGGGGTTTCATAGAGTTCTCTGCACTGGAAAGCTCATTTTTCCTTTCCTTAAGTGAAAACACAGCAATGTCACTGAACAGTTTAAATTACCTCGCCTTGCTCCTCACCCATGATGTCACCCACATCTTTAGGAAACAGATTTTTGACTTTGTGTTAGCAGTTTTCCATCCCTTGCATTTCTGTTCACCTGTCACATTTTCTGTCAGCTTCCTCTGTTTATGGTCTGCATGGATTGCCTACCAGTCCCTCAGTCAGCCTCACATATGCAGACCCACACCAGCTGCTGGGACCAATGCTAGAGTAAGACGAATGCAGTCCTTCCTCCTGCAGTTTGCCCTAAGCCTTCAGCTGAGGAGCTACAGGAAATCAGCCTCCAAACCCAGACTTTCCACTACCAGAGACATGAAAAACAAAATAAATCTTCATTTGCCCAAGAGGGAAGAAGTACTCGTAGGTGACATCAAGTTCCTATGGGGAACAACAAGGTAGTCAGGAAGCCCCAGCTGCTGACTAGGTTCATTCCAGTACCTCGGTTAATTAATCCAGAGGACAGTCAGGAAAGGCCAATGAGCAAGCAGGGACAGCAGAAGTCCTGTTTCAGAGGGAGAGTAAGGACAGCAAGGCAAAGTGGAGGAAGTCTGTTCTGCAACACAGAGCCAGCTCCAGCATCCTCACCACCACTGCAGAGCATTAGGTCACTGGTCTCTGGGGATTGCTGCCAGTGAGGGAATTGCTCAGTGGAGATGCCTCACTTCTGGGTAGCCATGGCCATTGGTACCATGTGTTAGTCAGCAGAGATGGGAAGTGGTGATGGGGGCGATCAGAAAAGCAGTAGCAGTGAATCAGCATTTTCCCTGGCCTGGCCTTGTCCACATGGAACAGAAAGCAGACACTGGATGCAAATCATGACTACTGCACCTGCCTTTTGCATTGAGAATGAGCCCACTAACATCCTCCTACACATGGATCCCATCCTCTGACAGGTAGGTAGTATCCAGGATTGGCCTGCAATTTGTCACTCAGAGGTCTCTCTGCTCCTTACTTGGCCCACAGCACAACCAAGAGGAATGCAGAGAAGGATGTAATTTCCCATTGCCCAGGCAATGGAAGTATCTTTCTTCATTTTATAGGCACCTGCCGACAGGCTTTAAAAATAGGGGACCCAATTTCCATTTTCATGGTGTTTCCTTATAACATAAAGGAGCATTAAATTGGAGTGATCTATATTCATCTCATGGTTTCTTTCCACTGCCATAGTGCTGTAAAACTTGCTGTAGTGTAAATGAGAATCAGGTCCAAAGTGTTCCCCTACAGCACAGAACAACACTGATCCAAGTCTTTGATCAAGGCACCTGGAAAGGGGGAGAGCAGGAGAAATTCCATAGTCAAAAAGAGAAGGAAGTAAGAGGGCAGGATGGCAATGTGACCTTGATAGGTGCATTTGAGAAATAACCCTCTACCAGCTTATGGCTGTGGATAGCCCTCAGGGATGAGAGTACTCAAGCTGTTCACACATAGGTGAATTAATGTGAGTCCAGGCTTGTGAGAGAAATAGGCACCATGCAGGTGACACTTTCAGTGACACAGTGTGTATGTGTATGTATAAATATATATATATACACATGGAGTTTTGGCAAATCTTTTCAAATTTGTTTCAACTACCAGCAAGATCCAGTGGATTACTGATAATTTAGAGTTATCCTTCCTGTACAAGATAAGCAGTTTCATATGCAGTGTAAGCAAATATGTCAAGCAATTTCTTGGTTCACCCATCTGTAGCTGCCAGTCACGCTGGGATTTATGTATTAACTGCATTGGATCAAATGTTGGCTCAAATGTTGGATAATTTGGTGAGAGAGGCTGGTGTTTTTCCAACTGAAAAGAGAACATGCTGGAAGATGGACAGGCTTGTGAGCAATGGAATAGTTGTACTTTTTTAACCCCTGGAAACTGCCACAGGCAGCAAGGCTAATCACCTCCATTCTTAAGACTGGGAGAACTGTGGGTTTGGTGTATGCATAGCTTACATGCAGGTAGCTGCTACCAAAGGCAGCACTCCCCTCTGACCACCTCCACTACGGCTGTGGGTGCAAACTTGTGACTCCTGGGCTTGGAGGAGGAGGAAAAGGCAGTGCAGAGGTCAAGTGTCAGAGAACAACTCTCAGCCTCCACAAAGACCATCTTTTTCTGTCAGGGTGTCTGTGCAGTCTCTCTTCTTACTGCTGATGGGTAGGCCAGCACAGCGAGGAGGCATTTTGGTTTTATGACCAAGATCCACAAAGGTTCCCACGTCACTTTGTGCATTCATCTTCTAAAGAAATTGGTATGGAGAGAGGAGAGGAACAATGTCCCATCCCTTGAACCCTCACTGAACTCCAGAGAAACTTTCTAACTTGAAAAAACTGTGCTGAGCAGAACCCTGGGACCTGGGCCAGGCCTGTGAATGAATGTTGGCATGTCTCAAGGCCCCCACAGAGCTGCTTTGAGGACTGGAAGAAGGACAACCTCTCTGACCCTTCTGCCTTGCTCTGCCTGTGGTACCTTCTGCCCTTCTAGTTCCCTGTGGGACTCTGAAACCTGACTGCCTCTCTCCTTGGAGTATCATGAAAAAGACAGGATTCTGGGATGTTGAAAGAGAAAGGAAGGAAGAAGGGAGTTTCCCAACATAGCAAAGGTGAAAGGTCATTAAGTTTGCAGAAGGCAGCCTTCAGCCAAAAAAGAGGCTTTGTCTGAAGTCTCAGATATGTGAAAAATATAAGTGCAAACACACTAGCCAATGCTTTGCACCATGGAGTTAACGCTGTCATTATGTGACACAGCATTTGGGGTACAGGACTACATGAATGTCAGGGGTGTGTAACAGGCCAGGAGACCCCATTAACTCACTCCTCTCATGGATTTCTGCTTCAAAACAAAAGGACAGGTTGGCTTGAGACTCCCCATAGAGAAATTGTTTCCAATTGGTGGTCTTCTCATTCTGCAAATATCCATTGCTCATCACCATCAAAGACAGAGGTCAGTACAGCAGCATGAAAGCACTGCATATTTCCCAGCCAGAAAGTCTGAAAACAGCTAAATTAATTGAGTGAGTTAGAATGTTTCCAGGATGCTGGTACTCTGTCCTAGGAAGAGATGCTGTGGCATTTGCCAGGGATTAAAGATATCACTAGCTGTACAGTTCATCCAGGACTTGCTAACTCTTTTATGGATTCAAATAGCAGAGAGTGGCTGTTTCCTGCAAGCACAGACACAGCAAAACACCAGAGCTATTTTCCATGGCAGTTAAGTTTCCCACAGTGGGGCCTGACACATACTGGTGCTGCTTACTTTGTAGGACAGGTCAAAAGCAGAGCCCTGAGGGACATCATATGCTTGTCTTCTTCCTGTAACTCTTCCTTGCTGACACTGGTCATACCACCCTCCAGCCACCTTGGCCAACATATCTCAAGCAGAGAGACTGCTGTCACCAGTTGAATCAGAACCTGACCAAGAAAAAAATCACAGCTGCTGGCTCCTCCAGAGCAAGGCTTATTCAAAGCAAGCCAAGAGATGAGCATGAGTCAAGAGTGGTTTTCCCAAGCTCACAGGAAAGAAACTGTTCATCCCAGGTGGTGCTTCCCGGAAGATGTACCTGGCTGGCATTGTTCCTTCAAGGCTTGTTTTGCTTTTGCTATTTCCTAGCTCATATTTGACTAGTTAGAAGTTTTATCAGCCAGGGCCATAAATTATCATGACAGCTTCTAGGGAAACTCGGCCCTTTCGTCTCCTGCTAATTTCCTCTCTGTCCCTTGCCATTGATCAAACTTGCAGAGTTTTAGACTTTTCAAAAGCAGATACAAAGAGAACTCCAACTCTGTCTAATTGAGATGTAGGTAAAGTTAAAAAGCAGCTGCCATGCATGTCTTTGCCTCAGTTAAATTGGCTCCTTGATATTTCTGATTCCTTTTTCTTCTTTCTTTTACATATCTTTTTGTTGTTGTTGTTGTTGCTGTTAGAGCAGCTTTATGATTAGTGGGTGCTGTGATGTGGTGACATTTCAGCTTTTCGCCTATCCCATACTCCTGTTAAATGGCAGGGGCTCGAGCTCCTGTTTACAAGAAGCAAGAGGACTGCAAGTTGTACTATTAATCAATAGGGTAATTCAGCAGGGGTGTGGTGAGAGAGCTCAGAGCCCTGCCTCTGGCAAATGTGATATCCGCCCCCCGCCAAGGAAATTTGAAAATGTTTGTATCCAATGTGCTCTGCAGCTGAAAGCAAAGTGGCTCAGCTGAGCAGTGGGCTCAAGGAGTATCATTGCACTGCTTGAAGGTCATTAATTTGTGTCTGACGAGGGAGAAAAAAAGCAATGAAAGCCAATGCTTTTCCAGTGTGTGGATTGAGGGCTTTGACAGGCCCTGAAGAGCTGATGCTGGAGAGCAGGAGTTGTGTTTCAACCCATTAAGCCCTGGCCTGACTTTCAGTGTCAAAAAGGAGATGGATGATGGTGCTGAGAGCAGTTTCCTTGCACAGGAGTTTGGAGGCTGTACAGTAAACTTTGAACTGGAGGAAGTGTGAGGAATATCAGGCTTTGCTGGGGTCTGCCTCTGTATATACAAGAGTTTCAGACACTGTAACTGTCTCTGATTCTAAAGGGACTTCAACAAAACTGGGTTCAGGAATGCCTCACTGTGCTGAGAAGGGAAGGGCAGCTGGTCCTGGAGGGAAACAAGTGCAGTGGAATAAGACAGCACTGCATGCCAGGAAGGTGTGACTGATCCTCCTACTTCAAGGGCCCATTGAGAATCCAAAAGCAATGAATGAGTGTAAAAGTAATGTTTAACTATGCCCCTAAGAGTACATCCTAAGCTGCATGAGCATTATGTTTGCCTGGCAAAAAGCCTCAAATTTCCATAGTTGGGTTTCTTGGTCAGGTCTTTGTTATGTCAGCCATCATGCAACTGGGGAGGATGGATAAGGTGGTAGCCTGACATGACTGATAAGCTTTGTGCACAAGCCGAGGAAAGCACAGCTGAGGAATGGGCTATCACGATTCTCCCTTTCTTTCCCTGGGGCAGCATTTCTGAACAGGGTTGCCAGCCCAGCATCTAGCCTCTGATGAAGCATCAAAGCATCAAAGCACACCAAAGTGTGTGGGAGTTGCACAATGTGGTATGTTCAGCAACAAACAAAAAGACACAGGTTAAAAATAAGACTCCCAGAAAATGACTGGTGAAGCTAACTTCGATCTTCTTATCAAAACACAGAACACAGCCCTATAATCATCAGTGTCAGGACAACTGAGGGGGCTGCAAAACGTGTTACGAGAGCAGAAATTTCTTAAGTCAGGTTTCTGAGTAAAGGAAACTTATGCTACCAGCAGGCACAGCAGCAGTAGGTTTCTGTTGTCTCTGAATGTCTCTGTTCCTCCCTACATGGGTGTAGTTATAGTAGAAGCAGTCCAGCCAGTCCAAGCTATCCCACATAAAATAGCAGCAGTGAAGAGAATAATTTAAATCTTTGTCTGCCATGGAGATATGGGGCTTGTAAATGATGGTCCCAGTTCTAAGAACAGGAGAGGCTTCTCCAGGGGACCAGGACACCTAAAATCAGTGTATTGTCTAACAGCTGTAGAGATGGAAGAAGTTGTGCTTACTCTTTGGGAAGACTTGTAGAGCAGCAACCCTCAGAGAAAGCATGAGAGCTGGTGCAGCTATTGTGTGGAGTTATTGCAGAGAGCACTGTGGTTCAGCACCACAACAGCGATTATCCTTCAGTGGCTAGGAGGGGAGCAAAGAGAGTGAAACAAAGGGCAGAAACCCCCAGTCTATTCTACATTGCCACCTCTCTCTGCAAAGCATCAGAAGAGACATACAAGAGATTAAAGGGTGCCTTCTTTGGCAAGCAATAGCCAAACACCATCTTTGCTGCTGCCTAACTCAGTTCCGAGAGGTACTGAACAAATTCTGTCCAACATAACTAAACTAAGGGATGAGCACCAAGTGCTTTCCCTAAACTAGAGGAGCTCCCAAAACAGGGTTTGGCAGGCCTGGGAGATCCAAGAGAAAAGAATTTAAGGAGGCTTTGACAGCAGGTTCAGAGCCACAAATTTCTGAAGGGGAGACATCAGAGGGACATGTTGGCACAGCTAACCTTGCCCAAGGAGTTTCTGGTATGGGCACATGTATGCTGGGAGAGACCCAGCTCCAACCAATCTGGCAGGGGTAGGAGAATGGGCCAGCAAATCTCATGTCTTTCTTTTTTACTCCCCTCTTCTGCAGTTCCTTTCAAAGGCTCCTCTTTGTAAATACAATAAATCATTGTCTTAATTCCTCCACAACCGAGTTTAAGCAGAGCAAATAGATTTAGATATAAAACCCAAGGGACAGAAAGCTCTGTTGGAGGCCACAGCTTTATCCAGTAACCCCAGCCACATCCTCTCCTACCTCCTCTGCTGAATAATTCAGAGCTTCATTTTCTTATCTGCTCTAATCTGGGTTTGTACAAACCAGCCCTGCTGTTAAGTAACATGACGAAGATAAAGAACAACAAGGCATCTTTGTGCAGGAGAATCCTCAGCAGGCAACAGATACCTCCCCTTTGTGCTGCCGCTGTTCAAGAGAGGAACTGGCATCTTTCCTCTGTGCTGGCACACGCTTCCCTTCATTTTTCCTTCATGCTCCTTTCTCCACAAGGATTCATTATGTGCCTAGGCTGGCCTCTACCTGAAGCAGGAAAAACCAAGAAGCACTGAGGTGGGAAAGGAAAAACAAAAAAGCCCCAAGCTCTGTAATAGACTTTTAACTTACTAAATCTTTTAGAAGTTTTCCTTCTTTCTTCACTAAATATCAGTTGCTTAAGATAATCTGTGAACCTGCAGAATGGCCATTAGGAGCTCCCTGGTGACTAGGTTAATTCACAGTAAATTACAGTCACTGCCAAGGAGATTGCAGGGAGGTTACGAAGAGATTGGAAGCAGCATACAGTAAAGCATTTTAACATTTACCAAAACCAGGAAACAGAACAATAATCAAGAATTGTAAGGAACAAGGAGTCCAGGCAGTGAATGTATGTTGGAATAGTCATTTCCAAACTCTGACAAATGCTTGTGAATACTGCCATCAACACTGAGCAAGTTTTCTGAGTGATAGATCAGCAGTAACTGGTGTTACCATACACAGGAAGCATAAAGAACAGGCATAAAGAGACTGCCATTTTCCCAACTGTTTTTTAATGAACAGAGGAATGTTGAGCAAGAGCAAAACACTTAGCTGCACCAGGCACTGTACTCATGGAAAGATGTTTTTCAGGGAGACAACAACCTTTTTCACCTTCTCCTTCCCCTCACCATCCTTCTATCCTTTCCCATTTGACTGCTAATATGATGACACTGACCTTGTCATCAGCCACCACAGATGTTGCTGTGAGGACCTGGGCTCTTTCATAACCCAAATATTTGCTAGTGCCCTGTGTGTGCTACAGCTTAGAGGCAGGCTCTTTGGGTGCACCACCATGGTCCTCATGAAGACCAGCTAGTTGTAAGCATAAAGTGGGGAACAAGTTCCCTATGCAAGTCACATCTCACAGAGCATGCTTTGCCTCCTTTCTTCTGGCTCAGTTTAGAGCCCAGGTCCCTCTCATGTGCTTGGCCACTCTGATGTGGGAATAAGTACATTTCCATAATCATGCTCAAGAGGAAAGAAAGGGAAAATGCCACAATCCAGGCAATTCCTGAATTACTGAACAGTAATTTCAGTCACAGCAATGTCTAAGTGCAATAAAATTGTGCCTGGAGAGCCTTTTGAGAATGCCAGAGTGGTCTCCACTATAGGACTGTTCCTATCTACCTGAGGACTCCAGCTGTCCACTGCAATCCTCTTCAGGGCTCCCAAAACAATTGTGTACATCAGAAAACTGCCAAGATTTCTTCTCCACAGCTTCCAGATACAAAAGACTCCCTCAACACATTTGCCTATTGTCTGCATCCCTTCAAGAGACCAGCGCAGAGAGGACCAGCTTGGTCCATAGTGGCAGTGCAAGTGCCACTTAGCAAGTGTCACATAGCAAGTGTCACCATCCCACAGTGGCTTCTCTTCAAGAAGCTAAGATTTGTTTCCTTTCTCTTGCTATTTCCACAATCCCTTGCACCAGCCACTGCTATGGCTATCAGCCAATATTCAGATCCCTGTGATATTCTGGTTGTGACTTCCTTGTGTATAAAAGGCTTTCCCAGTTCAGCACTTTCCCAGTAAGTTGATCACATCGTCCCGTGTTCTGGGGTTTTCTGCACTATTCATCTCAATCCATTCTTCTACCTTTCTGGTGGGCTAGAGGCAACAAGGTATTGAGGTCTCTGGAAATTCAGCTATCATCTCACCTTCCCCCCCCTTCTTCCTTTTCTTCTTCCCTCCCCTCCCCCAGACTCTGGGCTGCCAGGGCTTTTTTAATATGAACTTTATTTTTTTCTGCCAGTAAAACATAACTGTACCAAAAAATCGTTTATGCCTTTTTTTTTTCCTGAAAATATACATATTAACCTATTGGAAAGCCTTAGTTTCTTCTGCCAACTGGTATCAACAGTCAATCAGAGTCTGTCAACATACCAATTTTATCATCTCCAACTTGGATAGCAGTGCAGTCGTCATGGGAACCAAAATAGTAACTATGGAATAGCTGCCTTAGTAACAACAACAACAACAAATTTGTTGGCATAAAATTGCATTTGTAGTAAATTTTAGTTAACACTTTAGAAATTAAACAGCTGCTGTGTGAATTCTGTAGTTTGTAAAATCAAGGGCCCTCTCCAAAGAAATGGGGGCTTTTAAAGTTCCCCGAAATCTAACCTTGTTGCTGGCCCCTAGTGCTCTAATTTGAAAGAGAAGTAACAGGGGGAAACACATATTTATTTTGTTCTGGGCATTTGTGTAACATGAGATTAAAGATGCAGCAGCTTTACCCTGTTTGAAGAAGCAACCTGCATTCCTTACATACAGAGTTAAATTTGTGATGCTAGGGAGAACTGCTATCTACATAGACTTTAAAGACAGCATACTTTGGTCCTTGTGAAAATCCAAAAGACCATGGGGAAACGGCAGGAAGGGAAACATGGAAATTGTTGTATCAGTGCAGACCTGTGGCCCAGACTCTGGGGCATATGCACATTTCAAAGGAAAACATGTATTCTTGAAATGCTTAGGTCACATATGCACAGAGATTAAGCTTTTCAGGATAGTGGGTCATTCCCTTAGTCCATTGAATGCTCACATTATATTCCCAAAAGCAAGCGAACAGAAAGGGAGGGTATGTCTAAGAAGAGCACTTGCTGGGTTTGTCTTTTCAGAGGACAGGTTAAGTACAGTGCTTTTATCCCCTCCAGACCTCTGGTTTCTGTCCTGAAATACCTTCAGAAACAGAAAAAGTCAAGCCTAGCTTTACTTTGTATGTGACCTGTAAAGATCCTGCCAGATCTCCTTGCATTGCATAGATGAATATGATTCTCTTAACAGCAAAGGTGAATAGATAATTTGTAGGTCAGCTTTTTAATTCACTGTCAAGGAGGTGACCTGCTCAACTGAACAACACTACCCACAGCAGCAAGTTCAAATCCCAGCACTGTCTTCTCTGCTCTGCATAGAAAAACTCAGTTCTCTACCACTGAGGTCAATCAGACACTGTGGACAGTTGAGAAAGAGTCCCCAAAACAGTAATAAAGGTCTTTATGAAATGTCTTAGGGCTCTTCTTGAAATAACAGTACTGTTAATTTCAGTTTACCAAAACTAAAAAACATACATACAAAATACATCTGGGACTAGAAAGGTGGAGCCATAGGAGGATGAAGGCTGGAAAAGACTTGGGGAACTACCACTATCTACTTACACTGGTCTTACATACTTTCTGAAATGTCCAATTTTTTACTCCTGACAGATAAAAGATGCTGTGCTCTGGGGATCTCTGACACACATGGTTTAGGTATTATAATACTCTTCCATACACATGCCCAGTTCATTACTGGCCTACAGCCAAGGAACAGTTTTATTTAATCGGTGCTATATTAAAATAGTGAAAACATTGTCATTAAAAGGGAATGGATAGGTAGTAAATGTTTCTCTTTCTAGAATAAGAGGTAGTTTAAATATTTGTGTAATTGCTGTGTCACGGGGTTATAATCCATTCACTTTAGCACCAAGACACTCTTTACTGGGAACAAGGCCATTGAAATTGTCAGTTTGCAACAAAGGCCAGTGATCCAAACTTCTGCTCTAGTAGATCACGTCCCCAGATAAAACACAATAATTTAGAATGGTGTAAGTGCTGTACACAATTTAAATGACCTTTTGGCCAGATGAGTGTGTCCTGGTGACTGGTTACCTAGAGAGAGCACACTCAGAGGAGAGCAATGGTCAGAAAGGTCAAGAAAACTTCCCATTCTTCCACCTTTGGAAATCTTTTTGTAAGAATGCTTTGAGATGCTTCAGAGAAATCAATAGAAAAATTCTGCTGGAGTAGTAACAAAATATGTGTAGTGTAAAATGAATGCAGACGTAAGGTTTAATACCTTTATCTTAAAAGGGCATCTTTCTGCCTTCTTCCTAGCAGTGTGATAGTACAGTGGAGAACAGCCTGAAAAGGTGTTTTTCAAGAGGAAGTGTGACCACTGAAGGGTTTGGAGGATTAACCTTTCAGTTTTGAACCAGGGGTATGAGAAGTGGGTATGAGTCAGTGAGGGCTGCAAGGCTATCAGCATGGACAGAGCTGGCAAGGTTACAAAACAGTTTGGGTGATTAGCCAAGAGCCTCAGTGGACTCAGTGACAGAAGTGAAAACAGATTAGAAATGCTTTGAAGACAGGAACCAGGACATTGGGTAGAGAATTAGTTTAGTTTGCTCAGAGGCATTTCTGTGCTAATAAACAGAGGCCAGGGGAGTCTAGAGGAGGGAGGGGCCCTGTAAGACTGATTCAGAAATTGTGAGAATGAGGAGAATTGTGATTTCTTTTTCCATCATGGAGTTATGGGTTGATCCCAGTGTTAATGGTGCCTAGCTACTGCCTATAATGTTCTCTAATCCTCAAAAGTTTCCGTATCCCACATATGCTACAACTAAAATGTTTCAGAGAACAATTTAACAACAAGAAGAAAGAAGCAAGAATATTTCATAAATCCACTAAAATCTACTGGGATAAGGAAGGCTTTAGGAAGGGCAAAGGGTGAAAATAAAGTTATTTCAAAAGACAAATGGAGTGTAACATGGGATATGTATGAGAACCAGTTTGCCACTGCCCCTCAGTGTCACCTCTGGCTCAGGAGGTCGCATGACTGCAGTCCACAGGCAGCCAAGGAGAGCACACCAGGGAAGCTTCATTGTCTGGTGGTTTATTTCTGGTACTCTTCTCTAGGCCATTGCTGCTGCCAGATACTGGATTCTGAGTGAAACAGCTCTTGTGTCTCACCCAGAGCAGCTGGTTGGATGGTTGTATCCTGATTCATTCCTGGAAGGCAGCTTTGACTACACAAGCTGGAAAGGGAAGATCTTAGTACAGAAGGAAACAGTATAAGCAGTTCACTGTCACTGTGCCCTAAGAGCACATGTTTACTTTTGACACTTCCAAGAAAACCTTTCTGAAATTAGGTCTGCAACTGCTGACCTATTTTTCCAGTTACAAAACATACGATTTTTGAAAAAAATGTGACCAAAATTGAAGCCAATTTCCCCATATATCAAAATAAGGAGCCAAATAGAGAAGGCATTTCCAGTATGTCCTGCATGGCTATAAGCAATATTCCTTGTAATGCAGCATCTCTCAGGGAAGGGAGAGGGAGGTGAAGCCCTGTCTCAGCCACATGCATGTCCCCAGCACAGGCAAAGAGCTCAGCTCCACTTCAGACAGAAGAGTTGTCTGAACGCCATAACAAATGGAAATCCAGGCCTGAAATTGTTTCATGTCAGCTTTGTGCAGCAGTATAAGTTGATGCAATTATGTCATTAACTAATTAGCAAATTTGCATAGAACCATTCATTTAATCTTTTAATAAATATTATGTATTTTTCACCAGTGAAAACCCTCCAGATTAACTGCTTGGTGAATGAAGCTTTTCACTTATCTGTGAGACAGCAACAGGACTAACTTTATCCACATGCTGACCTGCCAGCACACTGCAACCTCAATTTGACAGATAAGTGCACAGCTTCATCTGAAGAGTTATAGAAAGGAGCTCAGCTCCCTGGCTCAGGCACCTCATAATCTCTCTTGGACCTTTATTGCACATCACGGCAGAAAGTTTTCACAGAGTGGAGCTGGTACTGAGACTCATCTCAGTTCCTTTGTTCAAATCTCGGCATCTTTGGAATTGAAATGACTAGCAAGTTGTCACAGGGAGCCAGAAATGGCCCCTCCACAAAATGGGCATTCTGCATCTGTGAGCAGCCACAGCAGAATAACACTTTCATATGTTCTCTCACTGTTTTGTTGTCCTCTGCCAACCACCTCACTTTTGTTAGTTATACTGTGCTCTACACAAGATACTCACACCTCCTTAGACAGTGTCTGATGGTTGCTTTGTGACAACTGGTTGGATTAGCTCTGCTGCTTGGAAGCTGCTCCCACAACCATTGCTCCCTTGCAAGTTGCAGAGAGGTGGCCATGGTGTTGAGGAGGGGCAGCATATGCTTGTGCACCTCTTTGGTGGCAGATGGAGCTGGATTCCTTCATCTACCTGTCACAGCTGGGCAGACTGACAGACTTTCTCCTTTCATCTGGAAAATACATTTGGCCTACACCGTTACAAAAAAGAGGAGGAGGATGATCCAGGCTTTTGCTCTACTGTCTTTCTGAAATCCCAGGAACACAACATAGCCATGACAACTGCAGCTCTGAAATCAGGGGGCTGAGTATTCAAAGACAGTTGCAGCCAGCAGAGAGGAATAGCAACATAAATCAGAGGTAGAAAACCAGGAAGAGGGTGATTTTGCAGCCTGTGTTGTAAAAATATACCCCGTGCCTCAAACCACTGCTTGGGAGGCACACTCAGCAGCCGGGCACACCTGGACAAGCCACTTGGCTCTCGGCTGCTCTTATTATTCTCTGCAACCCTTCAGCATGACTCTTGACAGAAAAAATGCCAAATGTAATGCACTTGTGACTTAGTTAATTTGCACCTGTATCTAATTTCAGACCTGCTAGAATAACAGAGCAATTCTGTAATCAAAAATGGAGAGAGGAAAAAAAAAAAAGCCAGACCTGCCAGTCACTGGCTGCTGCAGGGGAAACTGCCCCCACTTCATACAGTGTCCTCTTGCAAGAGCTTTCATGAAGATCATAGGTTGCAGAGGTCTCCCTGAGAATGCCCAAAGCAAATCCCCGCTGTGGGACTCAGAGTGAGCCTGTGGCAATTCCCAGTGGCAGCTGAAGTACCATGCTCCTCCCTGCTTTGCCAGTGTCTTTGTTTGAAAAGACAGGAGTCTGTGAAGGAAGGCAAAAGCCTCCTGTGAAATGGAAAAGGTAAACCCCCTCCCTCTGAATTACCACAATTTCAAAAAAAGCTCTCAGGCAAAGATATGGGAATGGGAATAACAGTTCTTTACTAGGAGAAAAACTAAATTAAAAAAATAATAAAAATGTAATTAGTACAAACAAAACTAGTGATGGAGTCATAAACCTGACACCCTGAGAGTCAGGGTGTTGGTAATAGTCCAGTTAAATGGTCGCTGTTCCTCATGGAGTGGCAGATGAAATGCTGCTGAAGTGGTGATCTGTTGAAGGGTGTAGTTCTCTCTGAAGGTCTGGTAGTAGTTGGGCCTGGTCTTCCTCTGGGAATCCAGCAGAGAAGAGAGCTGCTCCTCTGGGAATCCAGTGAAAGGCTGCTCAGTGTCCCAAAAAGTGCTGATTTTATGCAGGTAGGGATGCTTGGCTCCTTCCTCTGGGTGGAGCATCTCACAATGGGATGATGTAACTTTACCTGTCATGCAGTGAGTCATTCAATGGTCCATTAACAGAAGATATCTCCCCGGAGGGAGACATTGTTCTTGGAAGAGATAAGAAAACTGCCCAACCTCCAACAGATGGCAATAGAATACATGCTTATCTTACAAGCCAGGACAGCCAGTCAGCAGTTGTTTCAGTCTTGTACATGTCTCTCCATTTTCATTTTGGGAGATTGTTCTGAGCAGTTTACAATTGTCTACTTGTGGCTAACGGCCATGACTTTCTGGATGCCAGAGGGTGCCTTGCTTCATCATCAGAGAAAGCAGTAATGAGACATAGACCCTCTGGCCCATGGTTGTGGCTCATTAGGGTATTAGTCACGATGCCTCAGTTTCCCGTCCAGGCTCTGTGGAGCTACTGCTCATGTGTAATTTTAAATCCTCTCCCTCAGTCTCAGGCAGGGTCTAGCTCCTCCACAGTGTTCAAGTCCCTAGACATGAGATTTAAGAAAGTCAAACCCACTTTGGTTTTGTCAGCTCTCTGGGGACCCTTACCTGTGCTGGTGCCAGGATGCTCTGCTCAGCCTTCTCAGCCTGTTCAGCACTACCTGGCCATATGCAGTGTGGCACACCAGTCCACAGACCTCTTATGGGTTGTTCTGTAGGACCTTGAGCTGGCCTCATCCTGCCCAGCCAGCAGCTGCCTCTCCTTCATTGCCTGGCACAGAGCTGTGATTTCAAAAATATTCTCTCTGAAGGACATCAACAAGGATGAGCTTTGGTTTTCCTCTTGACCAGCTTGCTGGTCCAGCCCTCCCCAAAGAAGGAGGGCTGGACAGGCAACACCATCAGTTTCGTTTCCTGCTGTCCCTTCCCTGTAGGGATCCTGAGACGATTCTGGACTCCAGGATGGTTTGGATGGATGGAGACGAGAGATTTCTGAAGGCTGCTCTTAGAATATATGGTTTATTAGAGAGGGTGAAAGGCCCTGCTTGGAGTCACCAGACGTGACATGTGGCAGGCCCTAGGGAGTGGGGGAAGGGAGAGCCAAGGGGTAGAGGGAGATTAGAGAGGATCCCAAGAGGATGTTGTTCCAGGAGAGGGGGAGTTCCAAGAGGGCAGAAGTTCCAAGAGGGCATCTGGCTCCTCAGGGACTCCTTATCTGGGGGCTTCAACATGGGCTGGAACAAGACTTGGGTCAATGGGGTCACAGATACCTGATGCTTCAGGGAAGGGTTACAGATGTGGGATGAACCATACATTGGGGGTGAGATAGAACAGTCCATTTGACCTTTGGACCTATCTGTAGGTAAGGGCATTGTTCAACCAGAAGGGGGGATTGTCTTCGTCCTGGCTGTACTATTGTTTTCTAGTTGTTCAGTAACTAAGGTTTGGTATCTCAAAACTTGTTACCATCTCAATCTCTGTATTTTCTAAATCTATTGCCAGGCAATCATATTTATAAGGCTTTCCAATTTCATCTTCCCCAACACATCCCATTGTATCCTAATGTCCCTTAAACCAGGTGCAACTCTGTCTTGTCACATGAACCACCTCTTATACTAAATCATCTCAATCCATACCCAGCCATGTTCCAACACCTTCCCTCAATGGCATCTGTTTTCCTGTAGCACAATCACCCAGCTCGTTCCCAGTGAGTTTGGTGACTAACCCCAGCCATCTCCACTCTGCGGGGACCTGAAGGCAATACAGACACAGTACAGCACAGACCATACTGCACTCTTCCCCCAAGAAAGACCAACAGCCTTCAATAGAGCTGCATAGAGAAAGCAAATTGGGACATAAAACATTCTGAGATCTTCAGATGAAAAGGGTTAGTATGTCATTAACATCAATTTCTTTGGCTGAGACACATGTTAAGCACAGATCTGGGAATATAAAAGTCTGATGTTTTAACCTTGGCCTTCTTACTGACCTTATCTCTCTAACCCTGATCATGCGTTTTAATACCCTTGTCTTATTTTCCAGCCTAAAAGGAGGTGTGTTCTAGCTGTCCTGCCTTGCCAGGCTGCTGTGGTTCTGAATTAGGTACAGCTCCTAGATCTCTTTAAATGTAAGAATTACCCCTCTGTAATACCATCAAAACTCAGTGTCCTGTAATAGCGGGTGTACCACAGCAATGTGCTCCCCGAGGAAATAGGTCCTTCCACCTCTCAGCCTTGCATTTCTCCACATGCAAGGGCTCTCCTGGCCAGCCTGTGCAAGCAATAGCTGCCCATTACAGCTGAAGCTGAAGGTTGAACCAAGAGGAAGGAATTTCACACACTGTCTTGGGACAAATTGGTCCCGTGTCGTAACTTATAACAATCCTTACATATCATGCTATATCAAATGGGCCTTCTCTGCCCTAAATGCAATCCCAGGAGTGGTTGCTCACTCACCCAGTGAGAACAGTGCAAAGCACAACTGTTGATCCATGCTGATAACATCACTGCCAAGATCTCCTCCCAGAGATGCCCTGCAGCAAGAGCTCAGTGAAAAAATCTGGATGAAGGATATGCACTTCTGTCTTCAAAGGGGCCCCTGAAGCCACTGTTCCCAGCCTGCCACAGGAGCACAGAGGCCATGAAAAGACCATGCCAGCATTCACACCAGATCCGCAAAAAGGGCGACATGGAGGAGCAGGACAAACTCAGGGCATTGAATGGTCTTGAGGACTTCTTTCATGTCATAATTGTCTCCAGCAAACCTTCCGCTTTAGTCACCTGAGAACTGTTTCACATTCACAGTACCTGTGCAGAAATTCTTCTATGCCAAGTAGCCTTTATGTGAAACAGTCTTCCTATGCTTAGAGCAAACAGCTAACAGAGGACTGGAATCCTCCAAAGCCATGGTGACTCATAATTGGGTAATTACCTACAGTCCTGCTCTTCTGAGATATGCACCTACCTATGGGCTGGCATTCATCAGTCCTCCTAGTTTCAGTCCTAGCGGAAAGGCCAAGCCTCAAGTACACCAGGGAAACCAAACATCTGATCCCTGGAGTGGTGTTCCATGGCCAGGTTGAAGGTGTATTAGCGATACATTGTGGGAGAGCTGTTGTTTAGCTCAGGATCCAGAGTTATCAAGGCAGCACTGCAGTGGGGAGACGCAAAATCTTTAATTAACTTTTGTTCACTCGCTCCCAGCACTGGTGGAGGTGGGTGGATGTGATCCTTGCTCAAGAGAGAAGTCTCCCCTCCCCCTGCTTTTGAATTCCCAAGCAATCAGTGCTCTGTATAGAACAACATAAATAGAGCTCCTCAAGCCTACTGGGCTTTAGTTTTGTTTTGTTCTCCTTCAGGTGGGTTTGCCCTCCTCCCTGTCCTATCAAATGCCAAGCAATTTATGGACCACTTTGAATGTATTTGCACACCCTCTTTGCATCTTAACTGACAACATACAAGCTTTTTTAATTAAAATTTTATTGGCTTTTCCATAAGTGATGTGCCTACTGTAAGTAAGAACAGTTCAGTACAGATAACATGTGGTTTGTTTAGTTATCTTGCAGGAGATTATTTCTGTTATCATTGTAAGTTTATTATAGTAATTATTGAAAGAGAGAAGGCTGACAGAGAAAGAGAGCATGCAGAAAGAAGATGGAGGGGAATTAAAAGATAATAATAAAAGATAATAGCAGTCTCCTTTGTTCTTATTTTTTTTCTCTTGACAACCTACTGTCCATGCTAAGTTTCAGTTTAATGTTAGTCCCTCCTTTTGCTAACACACCCCCATCAATAACACAAGGTCTTTAAACCCTAGATGCCTGCAATTTACTTCAGTATCAAAAAAAGAAACTGTCTCTCTTGTTACTACTACCAACCCTGTGAATATCTCAGAATGATCCTTTTCACCTCTGTCTTCTGAATTAATTTGATATTTTTAACCCTCTTTAGAAATTGTATGGTTTGGGCATACAGAAAATTAAAAATAAGCATTATGTATATGGGGAATGTGTATGCATGGAAAGACTGAGGGAGAGACATTATAGATTGCACAGATAACCAGGCACTCCTGGCTTCGTTCTGAGGAGCCAGTCACCATTCTGTTGGTGAAACACTGTGTTTCCCTGTGCTTGTCTGGAGGGACACATGTTCTAGAGGAAGTGAACATTCCCTGTTCATGTGAAGTGCAAGGGAATCTGTACATGCCGGTAATTTCAGTAAGAGAAGTCCTATTCTCAGGTAAAATTATTTTTTCCACATTTCAGAGAGATACTGCGCAATGCTTAAAACTACTGGAGGAGGGTATCAGAGGACCACTTCTTTCCTTTTGCTGCAATGGAAAATGGCAAGACTGTCATATAAATCATATGGTGCTAATAAGATTACTTTTTTAGATACATTGATCCAGACTACTAAGGCTCGCAAGGACTGAGACTTTGAACTTGACTATGTATTATCTTAAAACATGACAGAAAGGAATAGCACAACCAGCATGAGCTACTGAAGTGTCCTGGGCTGCAGCAATGTTTCCCATAGCTTTGTGTTCAATTGGGTCAGCAAGAAAGGGGAAAAGCATAGGTCTTAGTGGGACAGCACCACATCCAGGCACTAGTAGCAGTGGCATATGTTTTCATCTCTAATAACTAAATATGTTCTACTGAATCATTATGACCAGACTGCAAATCACCTCCTCAGCAGGGACATGAAGAGTTTCATGGTCAACAGTCAAATGCTGCAGAGAGATACAGCAGGAAATCTGTCCTCTTGGTATTAAATGCAGAAGTGCCACAAAAGCAGTTTCATCTAATGTCCTGGCCTGACTCCAGCCAGAGCCCCTGTATCATTCCAGGAATACTGAGAGTGGCAAACCTCACTCCGGTCAAGGGGTCAGAACTGAAGCCACCCAGCTATGAGTTATTCAGATGCATCTCAGAAAATCCTCCCGACAGAGCAAGCCCCGTGAAACCAACCTGAAAAAGAAAAGCCAAAAAATCAATGCTGTGCTCTTTACAGTTTTCTTGTGGTAAATAAATACTGCATTACCTACACTGTGCTCACATTAAAGGATTCTCTTCACTCAAGGTAGTTACTCACTTCAGCATATTTGGTGTTTGCTTCCCCTCTTTGCCAAGCAATCTGATTTGTGATGTCACATGAAACTTCAAAATGAAGCGCAGCTATCCCTCCCCTCTCTCAGAAAAAGAGGCTAACAAGCTGCATACCCTTGCTCACCTTGCACAAGGAAGGAGAGCTGTGGCCCATGTTACTGCTTTATAATGACATGACTATTTATGGTCTCGAAATTTCTTTTCAGTGTTCCTCTAGTGAAGAGGAGAAAGACAGGAGATAACGCTTTGAAGGTCAAAAGAAACAAACAGGAGAATTTTTTTCCACTGGGGGAGGGGGTGAGAGATGAAGAGAATACACCCCTGGAGATCATCTGTGATCATAAAAAAGCAGCAGGAATCAAATCAGCTGATTTTCATTTGAGGTGTAGAAATCTGGAGATCAGACTGTAAATATATTCAAGAATAATCAATTTTACTGTGCCTTCATTATCTAGCAGTGTTTATCCTGACCTGCAGGAAGAAAAGCAATGAAGGAAACTGGAAGGAAAATATGTTTAAATTAACCCAGATTTATCAAACCACCTAAGATAGGCAAACAAACAAATAAAACAGGCTGAACCGTCACTCGCTTCTCAGATGCAAGCTCACGTCAACTGTTATTTTTCTGAATTGATTTGTTTCTATTGCTTGTCATTTTTATTTTTTTAGTCCCTGAAAATGTTGTAAAAACCAGCTAATAGGGGTACAAAATAGTAAGCTTTATGTACATTGCAGAAACTTGTATATGATGCAGTTTGTTAAGATCTCTGCCGTTCCACCAGCAGTGTGTCAGGTTTGTCTAACACCCAGCCCCTGTGTTACACTTTTACGGGGCCGATTTATAACGCTGTAAGTTTAAGACAGTGGCGCATTGTAAAAAGGCTTTTTTTTTTTTTTTTGGTTTTTTTTTTCCTTCCCTTTCCGTAATTAATTCTTCAGGCGCGGGGGAGCGGCGCAAGGGCAGGCGGCGGGAGCGGGGCTGGGGCTCGGGGAGCGGCCGGAGCGCGGTCCGGGGCCGGGCAGTGCTGCCCCCTGCCGGCGCGCCGCCGCTCCCGCCGCCGCCCTTCCCGCGGGACGAGGGCGGGGCGGCTCCGGCACCACGGGCCGCCCTTAGGGCAGGGGACCCCGGCGTCCTCTGAAAAAGCCGTCGTCCTTTTAGAAGAGAATGCTCCCTCGCTAATTAGAAGAAGAAATAATCCACCCCGACCAAGAATATGGCAACCGAAAGCAATGCAAATTGAACAGACACAAACCCATCGGTCACCTTGTGTTGCTAATGGTAGTGTCAAACTGTAAATAACCTGAAACATGACAGCCCTTGTGCACTGTGGGGAAAATACCAGCTTTAGGCACAGGAACTCTTTCCTGTGCTTGTCTCATTCTTCTGGAAAGATTGTTCTGTGGCTAGGATTGCACCACTTGCTGGTGCCACTTCTTCCATCTTCACTTTCTTGGAGCTTACCTCCAGCCCAGCAGGACTCTTCTGAGATGTAGGGGACATATGGATAGCTACAGGAAAAATAGCAGTGTTCCTGCTACCTTGTAATACAATCATAGACTATTCTGAGTTGGAAGGGACCCACAAATATTATTGAAGTCCAGCTCCTGGCCCCGCACAGGACAGCCCCAAGAATCACACCATATGCCTGAAAGCATTGTCCAAACACTTTTTGTGGTGCTGTGACTTTCAATCTCCTTGTTTGCCATCCTCCAGTGTATTGGGTTTTTTTCCACAGACTAGTGGGACCTAACAATGCTGCCAGCAAAACCAAGCTGTGTTGTCTTACAAGGGAGGTGATGTGCTAGAAGTGAGTTACGGAGTGAAGATGCTTCAGGGACGGAGAAAAGAAGAGATGCTTTGGTGTTCACTGCAGCCCCTCTTCCACTGAGACCCCTCTACTCCAAACAGCTGTTTGCCATCAGCTGTGTGCCCATCACTGGAGTCGGCTCCTGCTGTAGCCCCTGCTCCCCTCTGTCACACTACTTCTAGATCACCAATTTGTCTGATTGTTTGCAATTAACTGTTGATTATGGTGCACAAAAGTCCAAGGAGGATAATTAAAAACCACTCAGCCAGCAGCAGTGGAAAGACTCTGCTGCTGCAGAAGAGAGAGCAGTGCACAACAAGCACATCCCTGCTTTGGGTGGCACAACGTGGGCTGGTGAGGACCAACGAGCCTATTGTGCAAAGGTAGGAGGTAGGCTGCAGGAAAGGCAGGGCAGATAAGAGTTGGTGGTGATCTCAGAAAGCTCAGATGAAACACTGCAGGTTACTGCCACAGCTCCCAAAACCATGAAAGAGGGGTAGCTCCCCTCCACAGTTATGATTCATGAAAAAAAAAAAATCTCAAAATCAGGGGATGAAGTGAGATGAACAGACAAAGGAGGAATTATTATGAAATTAATTACAATTAAAAATATATGAAATGAAGTAAAAATATTTAAATAGAATGAGATGGGATGAATTAAAATAAAAGGACCATAGATTACCCAAATGATATTTAATGAAATCTTGAAATCAGGGAACAAAGTGAAATGAACACATAGGAGATGTATTATGATGAAGTAAATGGCAATTGAAAAACACCCCAAAATTCTGAAATTAAGTGAAAATTAAATGGAATGGGATGACATGAAGGGCAGTGAAACAGACCAAAACTGGCCACAGTGATACTCATTGAATTTGCGAGATTTCATTTCCCTTGTTAATTGCATTTCCTTCTATCGTATGTCCTGTCCAGTCTGTTCATTTCAGTTTGTTCCCTGACTTTGAGATTTCATTTCCTTTCATGAAATGAAGAATCATTTCATGAAATTAAATGGAAATGAAATGAAATCTCAAAAGGAAATGAATTCTCAAAATCAGGGAACAAATTGAACCAAAAACATAGGACAGAAATTACAATGAAATGCAATAAAAAGAATAAAGGAAAATTTTGAAATTAAGTGAAAACATTTAAATTAAATGGGATGCCATGAGGTGTAGTTAAAAGTTCCAGATATTACTGAAATGACATTTTTTGAAATCTCAAAATTGGAGAACAAAATGAAATTAACAGAGGAGAATTTGTGATGAAATTAAATGCAATTTAATGAATCGCATTTAATTTTTAAAAAAAGAAAAATATTACATGTAATTAAAATAATTAAATGGAATGAGATTACATGAACTGCAGTGAATTCTTCATTTCAAGAAGGGAAATAAAATCTTGAAATCAGGGAATGAAGTGAACAGAACACAGCGGAGAGGAATTATGATTAAATAAATGCCAATCAAGATTTTTAAAAAAATTCTGAAATGAAGTGGAAACAAATAAATATAATAGAATGACATGAAGTGCAGTAAAGTGGACCAAACCTGACCAAAATAATACTCACTGAATTAGCAAGATTTCATTTTCTTCATGAAATACCAGCGGTCCCAGGAGCCCAGGAACTGCAACATGCACCTCAGGCCATAGCAGTAACATCAAAGCCTTGAGTGATTTCCTCAGTAACTTTGCTGAATGGGTTGAAGAAACACACTTCTCTGTCTTCTCAAGCAGCATCTCTTTTTAGACAAATTGTCAGTGGAAAACCTTTCAGGAAATCACCTTGCTGTGAATTATGCTTTTGTTACATGAAATAAAGCACAAAGGCAAATGCTGGAGTTGCTAATGCAAAGTGCCCACTCAATCCTGTGTCAACACAGATCATTTTTATACACAGTAATAGACAACATGGGGTCTTGAGGAGAAGCCTGGGCAGGAACAAAGTACAGACAATAAATTAAAACCTTGGAAGACCAAGAGTGAGAAGAAGAGTTTTATTGCGGTAGAGGCATTTTGCTTCCCCAGTTATACAAAAAAAGAATTGCAGCTCAATTAGAAAGAAGAAAAGTCTGACCAGTTATGTGGGCTCAATAGACTCTACACACAGACCTCAGAGCCTCTCTCAGATTCCACCTGTAAACAAGAACAACCTCTGACTCTGCAAAGGGAATTGGGAAAAGGGGTGTGGAGGTAGGACTGCTGCTTGTCTCTAATAGCATTGCAGAAATTAAAAAAAAAAAATCTTTTCCCCATGAGAAATAAATACATTTTCCAAATGAACCATGCATCCAGAAGGAGATACCGAACTTGCTCCATCACAGGTGAAGCCAAGTCTTGATACTTGGTCAGCTGAGCCCACACAGCCTTCTCTGCTTAAAGGAAGCGATTGTCTTCCTCACTCTGTTGTCTTTCTTTACCTCTTCACTTCCCCTCATCCTATGAGATAACTTTTCCTTCTCCGGGCCCTTTGAGCCCATTTATCTTGCCCACCAAATCCTTCAGTGAACTATACAAATCATTAGCCTGGCAGGATGTGATCCTAATTTCTGGGGAGGTTTCTGCTAACTTAGTGAGTTAAAGCCACTCAGGGTATGATACATACAAGGTAAGAAGATGCTAGATATAGCTGGAAGAAAAAAAACAATCTTTCTTTGAAGGGAATAACACAATGCCAAAACCTAGTGAAGTGTTTCAATATTTTCAAGAAATACACGTAGAGTAATTCCCAAACCTGACCTGTATTTGGATGACCATATTGTACCCCAGATAAAACCAGCCATACAGAAATGTGTAAAAATGAAGAGTAAAAAGAATAATTGAACTGCTTTGATCTTCAAGGAGGGGTTCAGGACAGCCCAACTGTGATTATAATGAACATCTTCTGTTTCATCTGTGGGAGATCTGTAGGCTTACAGTTGATATAAAAATAGGGGATCAACAAACTGGTAGGACATGATTACAGGAGCTGTGTCATGATGCTATACAAAGCATAGTTCAAGACACTGACATAATAATATTTTCTCTGAAAAAGGTGGAGTTAATTGGAAATTTTCTTGAAAATCTTCAGATTTCACCAAAATCTTCATCTTGGGTTCATTTCATGAAGCCTGAACAAAGGAAATGTGAGCAGCTGGGATTCCAGAGGCAGAGTGAAAAGGAGGAGGAATTCAGTGCAGGGGAAAATGCAAAAATACAAACTGAATGAGGCTTAAGTGAAAATTAAACATCAGGAATTAACTCTGCCTTGACTTTTTAAAATAATATCCCTTATCCTGAAAACACAATGCTGGATGTTATAAGAAATTTGCTGTTCTCTGAAGCCTGATGTTTCAAAATAATAAAGGCTAAAGTCCCATTAGATGTTTGTTTAAGGACTAACACATTTAGCAGATGTAAAACCTAACCATAATGTCTTGCTGTTTGTCTACTAAATCACATTATTCTCTAGCAGTGAGATGTATATTTTGTTTAGCTGTCCTGCCTGCCCCAACACTAGAGTTTTCTCACTCATTTGCCACTTGGTTGTACCTTGAATTTAGGGCTGGTCAAGAGGGCTGTGAGAAACATCTTTGAAAGAGCTGATCTCCAGCCAGGCAGTTCAGGAGCAACACAAACAAGACTTAGACTGATGTAAAACAAAGAACAGTTTTTCTTTTGTAAGAGTTTAAGCAGCAAACAGTAACTCCTGGAATACAGAGCTGTGGGACACTCATTCATTCCAGTGACACAGTGCCTTGCCCACAGTTTACTGCTGTCTGCACCATGGGATGATGGACATGTTGGAGGGAATGAGGGTTTTCTCATGGCAGGCACTGTCCTAAAAGAAAGCAGGCTGCCCATGTTTCATTTGCAATTTCAGCAGGAGTTTTGCTCTCTTGAGCCCAGTGTGCTTTGGTCCATGGTAGTAGAAAGTTTCTTCAAAGCTCAGCTACTCACTGAATCTGTCCTTGAGTGGACTGTTAAGACTTGGTGTTGTGGCATTGAGGCTGCTGAAATGCAATGCCTTGAAGTCTCAAATCTTCATGTCAAGCTTCTCATTTACCTCAGTCACTGACAGGCTTTCATCTTATTCAGATAAGCTGCTCTCAGCATTTAGAACGTCATCCTTACAGCCCAGTCTAGCTTCTCTGCTGAGCCTCTTACCCCAATGACAGTTTTATAGCTCTCTCTCTTACTGTGGATGTGCCAGACCCAGAATGACAATCCTCAGAACTCAAATCAGTAAATTGTGTCCCAAAAGTTGTAAGTTTTGACTTTTGTCCAAAAGTTGTAAGCTCAGATAGATTACTTAGGGACAACTTCAATTTCCCACAGTCTATGTTTCCCAATCAGTGGCTGACTGGAGATCTGGGCTTTGGAAAGGAGGAAAGAACAAAGACATTAATTCCCTGCTCCAGGAGACAGACCTGCAAGACATCAGAAATCTGTAAAATCCTGAGCTGGCACCACCCCCAGCCCTGGGGTCTCAAAAGTGCCACTGGATGAAACCAGGCACCATAGCTCATCAGTACAGAGCAAATGCAAACTTTATTGTGTAGTCATTGTTGCTGGAAGAATTATCTATTCTTTTATCTCTGTGAGAGTGTGAGAGATTAAGTTTGGAAGCCTGACTGAAATGCCATTGTTATCATTCACTGTTAACCATCACGCCTGGCTCTAATGCACTTAATCAGACCAGTTGACACTTGGGCTCTAATGAAAGTCAGCCAAGCAGGAGAGAGGTGTAAAATGCCCACAGCTCTTGCATGGGGCTGACATCTTCTGCTCATGGCAGCTTTTGAGTCAAATAAAGACCCCAGTAGCAGGGCAGGAACTCCTGGCAGATTTTTCCAGATCCCTAACTGTTTACAGCTGGTCTTAAGAGTACATTTAAATAGCACAGGGAGATAGCAAAAAGCTCCCTGTCGTGAAACATCCCACACAGGACTAACAGACATGCTGAGGAAGCCAGCCCCTGATCAGGGAAAATGTTTCTTTTTGGAAACTTTTGCCTGCCAGCTGATAATGGATGGGGCTGAACTGCAGTCTGCATGTTAATGAGCCTATTAGGAGCAGCATTTTAGCTAGTGACAAAGGTGGTTTTAATGGAGTTGAAAGGTTTCCCAGAGTAAATTCTAAATGTTCTAATAATGAAATGAAGACTTTATTAGTGTGTTTATTAATTACAACACAGCCATGTTTCAGCAAGCTGTTTCAGCAGCCCAGTATGTGACTTTCCCAGTAGAAAAAGCTCACGGGGATGTGTCCTTCAACCTGAAGATGAGAACCTGCAGTCCATGTCACAGCCCTTCTAGAAGCCCTTAACATGGTGTTCCTTATCTCATCTTTCACTTTTACTTCCATTCTGCTTTTATCTGACAATAATTCTAGCCTTGATGTCTGTGAGGAGCTCTGGGAGCTTATCACCCAAATGCTTCAAAACATCTCCTCAGCCTATGTGTCACTGTCACAGTTCTGGAGTGGGATGAAGGCTCATCTCATGTAGATTTGGGCCATATCTCAAAGCTCCCCAGGTATACCCCATTGCTTCTCTGGGATATTTTGATGGGGCTTTACCTGTACCATGAATCTTCCAGCAGAAGTAATGGTCATGTCAGCTGCCACAGTGCCTGCTTTTACAAGGTACTGTGGCATGCACCAGTTGTTATTCTTTGCATACCCGTTATTCTTTGCATACCTATTCTTTGCTCAGATCCTTTAAAGGTCGGTTGCTGAGATGAATTCCTTGTCTCAGGACTGATGCTGTCTTTTTTACATTACTGGTCAGAGGACTCTTCTATCTTAGATGCTCTGGCTAGGTTTCCATGAAGAATGTTCAGAGGAGAAAGGGACATCATATTGTTTTACAACACTATCAGATAGAGGACATCTTTCTTTGTCTTTCAGGTTATGATTTGTGTTAATAGCAAGGTGTGAATTACTGCAGGCTTTCCGTGGGTTTGCTGGAGTTAAGCTTTTGAACTCTTCCATCTCCTATGACCTAGCATACTCAGAGATGAGGAAAACAAGGTGTGCAATTAACATAAAATTCTGGCACAGTATCACCTGAGTTTTTTCTTTCTGTGCTCATCACATTTGTCTCTTATTGAATGGCATCTGTGCACAGAATACCTATGTTTTCAAGCTGCAATCCACATCTCATTTGGCAACCATACACTTGTTGAAAAAAATATGCTAATACCAGCTCACAACTTTTCACTGATAAGGAGAATATATTTTTTACCTCCACCAAAGACTCCAGTTGAGAAACTTCTGGTGAAAGGAGCTGCACAGATCTATAGGAGATGTTTTCATTCATGCCAACAGGTTCATTGGTAATTTTTAAGAAAAGATTTAAAAGTCTATTTCAGTTGGAAAAGGGGAGTAAATAATCTCCTTCAATCCAATTTCACTCCAAGCTCTCAGTTGCATTGTAATTAACTTTACTATCTGCAGCAGTACAAGAAGATTTTCAGTCAAAATAAGAAATTATGCTTCTTCTATAGTCCTGTCTATCCAAGACTGAGTTATCATATCATCCTACTATGAAGCAGTTTGTCCCTGGTGACAACAAGCAGTGGTGAGACAGAGAGACTCCATCTCACTGGCCCTGACTCACTGCCCACTGCTACACACTCACGCCGTCACATTTGAAGATACCATGAAAGAGGCAGTCCTGCATGAGCCCTTCTTGGTGGCAAGCATGCCTTGCTAAGGAATTACAGATCTCATCAGAGGTCCAGCAAGTTTTAGTACTGTATCTAGAAGAAAAAAGGCTGCATTTTGGTCTTTTAAAGAAAGAAGGGTGGGGGAATTCCATAATTTCTTTAAAGCAAAAATGAAATTGCTCTGAACATGGAAAGCGCCCTATTCAGATCATCAGGACTATGCCTGGACTCAGATGCCATCATATAATTGTGAACTTCAATATCATCACAGGAGGAGGTCCATCCTGATTAATGTAAGTATCCACACAATTCTGAGAAACAAAAGGATCACGATAGATCTGGATATCTCTACCACTCTTCTGGGGGTAAATCGCAGGAGTCATGGCAGACATCATGAAGAAAAAGATTAGCTTCCTGATGTTTGTCATAAGTGATCAGAAAGGCACATTAAACCACACATAGAGCTGTTTGTATTTCTAAATCAGTCCTGAACATGGTGTTTTTTCTGGAAAATAAAAATAATATAAATTAATTTGTCAGCTCCTGTTTAGATCCCAGCCTGTTCCACAGCAATACATTGAGAAGAACTGGTGGAAATAATTATTCTTGACTTATGCAATCATTCTTTTTACTTCTGAAGGCTAATGGAGTGAAAACATGCTTTCCAGACCTTTGCTAATGACAGAGTCAGAAATAATGATCAGGGACCCTTATGTTCCTCTCATAATGAGGAAAGCAACGCAAAATGATAGGGATGTGAGTCCTCAGCAATCACTTGTTCTTTATTTAAAAGGCAAATGGAGCATTCAGACAAGTTCTTTAGGTTAATGGAGCCACAAATAAGGTTTTGGGGCAAGAATTTTTCACAGATAATGCAATACCGGCAATCACTTCTCTGGAGGACAGAATTATTTACAGATGTTGAAATTTCTCTATCACAGAAAGGCAACCTAAAAGCCAACACTGCAAGGACAAGCCAAATTAATCCTTCATTTCTCATTGCCCCAAGTCTGCACACAAAGTCCCCTGAGGTGCAGAAGCACCACATGCCCAGCCTGGGTGTCAACTGCTGAAATGGTACAGTATGGTTACAGGAAATGAGAGGCCAAAAAGATTCAGAAAAAGGGACATAGTAAATTTGAAAATCACTTCTCATGTGCCTGTCACCTGAACCTCATGTCCCTCTGCTATGCACTTTCCTGTCCCCTAACCTTGCCCAAGCCCAGATTCTGATACTAACCCAGGTCACACAAAGCCCCCAACAAAAATGAAATTACCCAGAGACTCCTGTTCCACAGTTTGCTGGGGGTCATGAGACTGGACAAAGCAAGCCTAGGAGGTCCCTCAGAGGAGCCCTAAGTAGGAGCTCAGGCAGTTTTATCCCAAGGGAGAAGAGGGCAGAGGTAGTCATCCACACAGTGACCACCTTCAGAGAGAAGGAAGAGTAGAGTGTAGGAAGTCCCCCAGGCACTGTGCTGATGGTCAGATGCAATTTCTTTGACATCTGCTAAAAAGAGCTCGAAGAAGTGAGAGCCTGGAAAGACTTCTTCCTTACTGGGTCATTCTAGCTAAGCAGATTGTACCTGTTTCTTTCTCACAGGCTGGTGAAGGCAGTGGCAAAATGGAGCCCCCATAACCTTGGAACAGCAGTTCAGGTCCAGCTCTCCAGAGGCATCTAATTTTTCGCCACATCATCACATGAAGCAGGTTCAAGTTTCCTTTATAGCTCTTACTGTAGTCATCAGTACTCCTGTAAATAGACTTGAAACAACATCCATAGGCTGGTGACTTTTAGAGAAAGGGGACTGCTAACTCCTTGATTGCTAGCACCACAAAAATTAATTTTACATCACCGTTTTCCCTTCTAGTGCAGCAAGAAGGGAACCACCTGCAGGTTCAGGTGGTTAAAAAAAGAGTCCAAAGGCAAGTATGCCCATAACAGTGATTATTAAGCAGGGGGGAGAGAAGGCAGTATATAATCCACTAAATAAGTTCTGAAAGATGCATGATTAGTACAATTAACAGTATCTCATTCCTTTCAATATGAAACCATCACAGGGGGAAAAAACTCTTAACAAACACTATTATGTTTATAACTGGGTATGTATCAAGAAGCAGTCTCTTGGACAGAAGGAGAGAATAGTTCACAGATACATTTGTTTTTTTTATCGAAGCTTGCTAAGCCCATTAGAAAAAGAAATTTAAACCCATTGATCTGTCAGGGTTAACAACAAGGGAAGCACATCTGAGAAATTGGTTCAATATTCAAGACCCTATTTTAATAAAGTTGTTTTCCTAAGTTGTCATCTCATCAGCTCTCACAAGGTTAGTGGCAGGAGCTTTTTGAATGTGTTCAGTGGGGTGCCATGAACATGTAGAGGAGAATCTTGAAGTGATGGGGGAGAGCTGACCAGTCCTGCAAGTCAGGACTTGAGCCCAGCACCCTTGTTGACATCTGCCTGGGGTACTGATCCATGAAAAGAGATGTGGAGACAATATACTCTAAATCTGTGACCATAAAAATTTCCACAGGACTTTGTGGACTTTTATTAGAGTAAGTGATATTTGATTTCAAGGAGGAAAAACTACTAAAGTAGAGCATGTATCAATGGATATATGGATATCCATTTTCATATGTGCAACTTCTCTGTTAAGATTTTTGACTTTCACTCAAGATTCTGCATTAAATCAAGATATTCATAATAATTAACTGGAAATAGACACCCCCTGTATCATCTTTTGCATTATTATGTAGAAATATGAGGTTTTGATGCTGTGAAGCAAGTACAAGCTGGAGAAATTCTACTACTGTGACTTTCCCTACCCTGCCCAAGACAGTGTAAGATGCTAATCACCCTTCAAACCTCGCTGCATGAATTCTGAACCTTGTGAGTCTATTAATGAAGAACCAGCTGCAGTAAGCTGGGCTTGTGGCTTGGACAGATTGTATGAGACTGCCCAAATAATGAACTGGAAGGGCAGTTGTCCAAAAAAGTGCTTCAAGTAACTTTAAATGCACATTTGACTCGGTGTAATTTATCAGCCAATGTATGAATCTTTAGTCACAAGCAGAGCACCAAGCTCAGGGATGATATGAACCATTTTAATCAGCTTGTCCCTGGGTAGGAAAAGCACATAAGGAGAAGGTACTGTCAGCAGCAGAGTGACTTGTGCTGAGCACAGAGTAGGTCTCAACAGTCACCTCCACCAACTCTGATTCACTCACTGCTGGCACAACATTCACCCTCACCTGTAGAAAACTAACACTAACATATGCAACCACCTAAAAACAGTCTGTGCTGGCAAAAAGACATTTGCAAAACATCAGTGATGGGATCCAAATGTATTAGCCTAACAGATATTTCAAGATGGGGGAAAAAAAAAGAGGAAAGAAAAGGAAACAAATCACGTGCTAGGGCTGTCATGAATAAGAGTTGGCCATATCAAAACTGGTTTCCCTGAAATCTAGGTGAATGACTTGGCATTTGGCAACATTAAAAAGCATTTTATTGAAATGGGCACTGCAGACTGCACCATCCTATCTCTCTGTGTAACCACTCTGTCCCCATCGTTATTGGCTACTCCTTCAGTTTGTGTGTCATCCTCAGATTTTATCAGCAGCAATTTTATATTTATTTCAAGATCACCAATAAAGAAATGGAAATAACACTGGACATAGACTATTTCCTAAAAACCTCACTCCCATCAGGTAGCATTTCCTACCTCTTTTGACTCAAGTCAAAATACTGTGCTGGGGCATGCTGAACACATTGCAAAAGCACATTATCTCTCTGCAGTCTCTGTTGATAACTGAATTTGTATTCAAAATGAAAGTTGTTCTGTTTAATAGGCTCTACCTCCCTGAAAGCTAAGTTGCCTGATATTAATTATATTTCCAGTTAGAACCTCATATTTCCCTGTGCACTATTTTGCCAGATATTAATTTCAGGTTGTTCAGCTTATAACTATCTTAACTACTCCTGTTGCACCCCTCTGAAGGGGTGGCAAAGTACTGGCAAAACTTAAGTCCATTGCAGTCATCTGTAATATTGCCAGCACTCCTAGGCTCATTAAAAACAGATGTTTCCTGAGCCAGCCCTCTCAAGACTCCTAGATATATTTTGTCCTAATAGATAATGTTTAGCAGACTCTTTGGTTACTTCTTCTGGGAAGTAATCAGCCTTATCCAAGGCCATATGCTGTGGATTTTCAAATATAGAGTGGAAATAATGACATAATGCCTCTGACTCCCTGCCTTCATTATAATATCTTTCATTATCTCTGGCTGATAATGCCAGCATTCCTGCTGTTCCTAAACCTGCAGATAGTCCCCACTGCCTCTACCTTCTCTCACTAAATCAGGGGGCTTGTGTGCTGTGTTTAGCTGCTTCCCGCTCCAGCAACCCCTTTTCTGCTGCCTCTTCCCCACTCTGACACCTCCCTTTTGAAGGGTGTTGTGGTCAAGGAACAGCAGGCAAGTTCTGGAAGGGGATCATGAAAGATCCCTAACATCTGCTCTGGGATTCAGGGGCTTTCTATAATTCATAGGGCCAAAAGCCCTGCCTGCAATTAGAAGGAAATTATGTGAAGAGAAGAATTTGAAAATTCCCATTCTCAGGGTCTCTATGCAGGGTTTCTGTCTGTCAAAAAAAGGTAATGAAAAGTAAATTAATAGTTGGCACAAAGGCCATAACAAAGACAGGGACAGAAGTCATCACTCTAAACTATTCATTTTATGTCTTTTTCCATTTCACTAATTTTTCTTTTTCCAGATTACCTGGTGCATCTTGTCTTTAGTGCCACATGCACAACTGAACTAAAAGCTTTGCTCTCAAAATAAATATCTACTACAAGAAGAAGTTTGTTATTGTAATAGCACATTCACCACACATACACACTGCATTCTAACTACAGCTGTGTAGAGAAATCCTCTTAAATCAAAGAAATACCATAACAAATAATGAGAATGTTCAAAAAAACTCTCTGAAGCAAACAGGGAAATAGAAAGATTGTTTGACCTTTTAATACTGTAAATACATCTGGAGTGCCCAAGGAATGGTTGCATCCCACAGCCTGCTGAACCTGATGCCTCTAATACCATCATTTTCCTGCATGTGTCTGTAGCAGCCACATGGCTCCTCTTAGCAGCAGGAGAGGACAGCTGGGATTATATGGAGCAGCATTTCCCAGCTGTTTTGATTTCTGCGAGTTTTGTTTTGTTTAGCTTGGGTTTTTCTTCCAGGAACTGTGTCCATTGAGTAGGCTAAGGTGTCAAATACAGCACCCATTTCTTCTCAGTAGAGTTAGGCAATAACAGAACACCAGGGATGCACACGTGCAGCCAGTCAAGGGCTACTTTGTTAGTCATGACAGCTTGAAGGACCAGCTGCAGTGAAGCACATGTCCCACTGGACAAGCTACACTTCACTGGGAAAAGGAACATGAGCAGCCTGATCTCAGTGGTCTCTTAGTCCTGAAGAAACTGTGAAGGTTAGAAGGGAATTTTGATGAATGTCTGAGGCACTGGCATGTTCACCTCCTCAGAATCTCCATATGTGTGAAGCAGGTTTTAGGTTCACCCCATGCAGAAGCAGTTGCAAAAGAGGGTTCCTCATTGTCTGAGATCAGGGATGAGCATATACACTCTCCAAAGCACTTTCTAAGGACTTCTAAAGTATAAACTTGTCTTCTTGGTACAACCACACACAGGGCAAAGGCCACCAAGCTAATTCAGCTCTAATTATCAGGCAAATAGCTGTGAAGCTGCTTTGCTTCACCAAAAGTCTAATGAAAGGTTTACTGGATCTCTGGAAGCTGAGTTGTTACCTGCACAGAGATGCACTGTGCCATGAAGACTCATCAGCTTGTTAAGAGGGACCAAAGCACAGCTCTGGGTCAGGTTTCCAACACAGTTCTGTTCCCACTGAGTCAGGTCTGTGACACTCCAGTCCCAGGTATTAGTAAAAAACTGTTTGGAAAATCAAGCCTGAAGCTCTTGAAATCTGCCCTTTTTCATGCTCTTCCAATTACTACTGATCTCCATATTTAAAAACCTGGTTGTGCTGAGGGGAGGTGTAATGAGGATGGTAATAGAAATAGATTTTTGGAGTCTGATAAGCTACATTTGGTTGAAAAGTTTTAGCCATCCGTTCAAGAAAGTAACATTAAGAATGTGAAGAAAATAGTAACAGGGTGTTTAAAATGACAGCCAGAGAAGGCAAAAGTGTTTCACTAATCCTTCATAATTTTCTGGCCATGTCAGAGGAAAGCCATGACCTGTTGAGACTGTTAAAATCCCTTTGAGCAAACATCACAAAAAAGAGAAACTGTAGGAATTCAGAGAAGGAAGAAAACTATTATTTTGATGAAACTTTAATAAAGGGAAAAGAAGTGAAGAATCAGATGGCCTATTTTCACCCTGGAAAACATCATATGCCTCAAGGTTTCACTCTGGGTTCCACACTGTTTAATTTGCTTGTATTTATGAACAATCTAGAAAGGACTGGAACTGAAACAGCAAAAATGCGACAGCCACAAATTTTTAGGTGGTTGAATAGTAAGAATTATTATGATGATGATACTCAGAAAGACCCTAGGCAACCAGATGACTGGCTCAGGTAACCAAATTCCAGTGCCAAAACATCAAAGACATGGGACATTGGAAAAGGGAAAAATATCACTTGCACAGGAATCTAAATGAAGGAGGGAAATCTTTACCAAAAAAGCAAATTTTTTTTCTACACCCATCCCATGATCTGTACCTCCCAACTGCTGAGGACCCTCATGGCTGCTCAGTGCCTGCCCTTAGCAGACATGTGCCCAGAATGCCAGGGCAGGTCTGAGCAGCAGTTGTCTCTGTCTCACCATGGGAGAGGCTGTGCCCCACAGCAGAGCAACACTTCCCTTCCTTACCTCGCCCAGCCTGCAGCATGGGACTCTGCCAGCTCACCCATACAAGTCCTCTTCTGCAGTCTCTTGCCCACCACATGTAAAGACACACATGGGGCCCTCAGGCACCCCTTGGCCTCTGTCTCAGTGAGAGGCAGCAAGCAGGAGAGAACAGAGTATGAAACATGAAAGAGGTTGTGATGTTATAAGGAGAGGGAAAATAAAGGGCAGAGAAAGAGCAGGGAGGAGGAATGGTCTGGGCTTTGGGAGAGGACACTGCAGTGCAGGTGATACAAAGACACAAAGGTGACACAAGGAGACAGTCCAAGTCATCACTGTAGATATATCCATGTAGATTCAATCTGTGCACAAACGATAGTGGATAGCTAACATTAATTTAAAATTAAATACTCAAAAATATTTGAGCAATTCTATGTAAGCACTACAAATCCAGCTGAAATCCTACACATTAACATCTCTTGATAGGCTCTAAAACTTCCTCGGAGATACTGCACAAGTTAAATGGGGATATGGTTACTGTTAAAGCAAAATATTAAGAAGACATCCTAGGGAAAGAGCAGAAGACAAGGCTATTAGCAAGGGTTAAGTTTAAAAATCACTATAATAGGAGTGTTACAAATGGTGTAGGGTGAAAAGGAGGCCAGAGGAACAGGGAAGCTGGAAAAGCATTTTGGACTGAAAACTCTTCCACTTCCAGGATTCCTGAGAGCCCTGGATAGGGCTGTGATGACAAAAAGGGTGAGTGGAAGGGTTAGTGTTGGGAGAGAGGCAGGAGCTATTGCTGCAGTTGGAGTAAAGCAGGAAACGGCTGCTAAGGGATTGATGGTCTGCAAAAATATTGCATCTCCTGACCGTGACTGGGAAAACTGGACAAAAGTCAGCCAAGGTCAGCAATTTGGACTGGGGTGTGGATCAGAGATTGTGTTGGGAGATGTGCAGATCTGTCTGTATTTCTGAGTGGGGCTGGAAGCTGGCTGCCAAACTGATGCTTAAGCTGCTGAAATAATTAACTTTCTGAGACCTTTTGTACAATAATGTGATGAAGGAATGTGTAATCTTTAGAGTATACTCACCTTATACCTCCTCCTTAGCTCATAAGGTCAGGAAGAGACACAGCAAAATCACCACAGATAGAAAGAAATATTAAATACCTTTTGCAAACAGGTGTTTAAGACTATGTACTCATTGCTATAGTAGACCAAGGACACAAGTTGATTCAAGATGAAAATGTATTTGTCTACAGATAACATTAGTTTCAAGAGTCACGGGAGTTAATGATAACAACAATTTTTAGAGTATATTAAATGCCATCCTTCAAGACTTAATCCAACCTCTAACTATTTTGGGATCAGGATGAGATCTAATGGGGCTTGAGAAAAAGGTTGAAAGGATTGATTATCCTACATCTGCCTGCTGTGAGGTTCTTACATCTTCCTCTGAAGCATGTAGTGCTGGCCAGGGTCAGAGGCAGGCAGCTGGATAGGAAGGCACCCTTGATTAGCTTGTTTGTACTCCCCCTGCTCTGCCTTGGCTGCAAGCTAGGCAAGGTTTTATGTCTGTAATCCACAGCTCTCCTTGAGGACACAGAGGGCCTCTGAAATGCTAAACAGCCCAGGAAAAGAAGCTTACCTGAAGCCATGAGTATCCCAGCAGTCAAACCTCTGGCACAGCTTTTGGCTTCTTCCTCTTCTAAATTGCTCAAGGTTTGGATGTCTTTGTTTTCAGCCCTGTATCTGAAAGATAAAGGAATTAGCAGGATTTCTTTAATCTTTGTGTTCTTCCAGAAAAGTGTATTAGAGGAATTTTGTAGGTTATGAAAATATTTATTTTGAATTAAAATTAAAGCTGCACCACACTGTGTTTATTGTATCTTGGTGTAGGGCACAACTGAGGCATGCTGTTTCCTATATCTGACTGCAGAAGCACCATTCCTCTTGCCCAGACCTGGATAAATGAAAGAACATTTTCAGCAAAACCCAGTTTATATCTTGTTTTGATGCAGCACCCACGGAGCCCAAAATGTGTCCTTAAATAGGTATTTTATTTTCAAAATTTCACGGGGAAATTGATTTTGGTTTTCAAGCAGCAAAGAACTACAGATGTAACCTAGGCCATTATAGAGTTGGCATGCTTGGTTACTGACAGAGGAGACCAATAATTGTATTTTTGTGTAAACTTCTTTTAGTGAACATAAGAATATCTGATCTGGCTTTACCTGAGCTCTCTCTAGACAGTTTTTTCTGATTTCACCAGAGGAGAGGCTGTTGCTACTGTCAAAGATAAAGAAGAATATAGAAAAGGTGGTAGTTAACAGACAGACATGTTTCATCACTATGAGACTGTCACTGTGTCCACAAAATTTCCTTCCCACCTCTAACAGAAATATAGTTTTCAGAAAAGATCAAGCCCAGAACACACTCTAAATCTCACAGGCAATGATTTGTAAACCAAGTAACCTTATTTCTGGGCTCTTCTGCCTGATCAAAGGGATAGAGGTGAAGGTGAGGAGTACAATATGAACACCTCCCATCTCAGAACTTCATGGCAGCATAGCCCAGCACCAGCTGAACTACATTTTCACCTAACAACCCTAACAATTGTATCACAACCTTCCAAAAATCTCTCACTCTTAGCCCTGGCTCTGTCAACACTCAGGGAAATGCAGTTTAGTTAACCCTTTGTCACAAGGACTCCATTCAAGTACCCCATCCAGACAAGCACTAATGTTGACTCAGTTGTATTGCCTCAGTTTCTCTTGTCAGTCTTTTTTTTTTTTTTCCCCTTCTGCCTTTGGTAAGCTCTTTAGATTCAAGCACTAAGCTCAGGGCAATTTTTTATTTCAAAGCTGGATTACTACCTTAACTCCCTCTTCCCATTTTTCTACCACTTAGTTCAATGCTCTCTGACTGTGAGGATGTAACAAAGCAACAAAGGACCAGGAAAAAAGATAAGGGATTAAAGTATAAATTGATCTAAATACTTGATAGCTGGAGGGAAAAGAAGTGTGATCTACCTTAATCAGAAACAAAGTGGTGACAATAAGCTTCAGCTGGCTGTGTACCTAATTGTTTCTTTATTTGGTTAGTTATATATTTATTTATTTTTAAGGCAGCAGGTATCAAGAAAACATGCTTGAAAAGGTTCCATTCAAATGTGGCTTCAGACATGATTTGGTAGTTTTCTACACTTTGGAAACAATCAAGGCATAATATAAGAAAAAAAAAATAAAATCAGCTTTATGAAGACTAGCCCACCAGAAAAGAGGCTGTCAAGAATTGCAGATTGAACCCACTGTGTGTAAATTAAATAGATTTAAGTACACCTCAAGGATCTTTGTTGGCAATTCTTGAAACTTATCCACATGCCTTTAAAACTGCATCTTGAAGCTCCAGGCTCTAGAGTCAAGACATTATATGAGTCTCAGCTTTCATCACAAAATAACACTGAATGTCAACAAGGTTCAGATGTCAATAAAGAACCTCCCAACTTTCATCTATCTCTTTTTGACTTATGATTTTTGAAGGCAAAGTTATGGGGATGGTGTACCAACTTGTCTTTTCAGTTGCTGGAGTGAGCAGTACAGTACACATGGGTCTGCTGTAAATGTGCAGATCTCTCAAGGCTGTTGGCTCTGTCCTTTACTCTCACTTCCAGCTGCACGGGAGAAGGGACAGAAGATTTGAATGGCCAGTGCAAACACCTAGACTCGTGCCACCTCCTGCCTTGTGGGAAATCTGGGAGGAAGACTTGTTCTGCTGAGACTTCTTGGCCTGCCCAAAACAGAGTGTACTTTTGGGGTACCCCAGATTGAAGCAATGAGCAGCTGAAAGCTTCAACCTATACCTTATTTGCTCCCCTCCTCTGAAGCACTGCAGCTTGACTCATTGCTGTAACTCATCTCAGTAGCCTCTTGAGCTCTGAGCTGGATTGGGTTTCCTTTAACAAATCAGCCTTCTAGCCCCCATTTTAACATTAATTGATTGGAGATGCTTTTAACTGTTCCTTCTGGGTGTATTAATTTTTTACAGGTTGAATTTGGTTTGATGAGGCAGGAAACCTGAAACTATTCCTGGCATCTCCTGCATACTCAGAATAACCATTCTAATGCATTCAGAGCAGCACACAGCAACAGGGTGGTAACAGAGCAGGGCTGGGGATGGGGGGCCAGAAGAAGTGGGGTAGGGTGAGCCTAGATAGTTACCTATCCATTTCCAAAAGACATCAGTAAGTGGTTGCTTACTCATTTCATTTTTTATATTAAATACTCTTTTCCCAGCAATGCAGGCATTTTGATCAGGCTGAGCTGCTGACATTAACAGATATTAAATATACTCAGAAGAAATATGATCAAATGTTTGAAGTGTCTAGTAAATGTGCTGTTAGCTGCCCTCTCAGAGCGGCTTAGTGCAAGCTATTGTGTTTTCCTGAGCAAGAGAAAGGCTGGAATATTAGACAAGGAATCCAAAGGCAATTTTATCAGCAGTGTTATGAAACCCTGGAACACATTGCTTTTCTACTGGAAGCTTTTCTGTTACAACCATCAAATTACTTGCTATTCTTAAACATTGAAATGCCATTTTGCATTTTAAACCCTCCAAGCTGGCTTGTGTAAAGGATTGCTGTGTTTAATATCAATACCTCCTTCTTCTGCTACTGTGGCGAGGCTCTGGACAGGGCCAGGCTTTGATGGCCTGTTAAACCAGACAAAGATTTCATCCTTCCTGCTCAGACAGGAGTGGGAGAAAGGTTTGGCCACGTTCCTCTCTCACATAGCCCTACTCAGGTCAATGTTTAGCCTGTAGATGAGTTTGTCTGATTCCATTCCTAGCAAGGTACCCTGAATCACCAAATAAGCTTTGTCCATCTCAGAGAGTGTCTGTTTCTTCCCACAAGATTTTCTATCCTTTTATTTACAGAGATGTAGTACCAGCAAACCCCAACATTACAGCTCAACTGTTCTGCTCCTGGAGCAGGGAAAATAACAGATGAGAAGATAATTGCCTGAAGAGAAAGAGGGTTGGCCACACCAGAAGTTATATAAAAGAACATCAGGAAAATAGACTGGGAGAAGATGCTACCTGAAAACTATACCTCTGCTATTTCTCTTCTGTTTTTCAGCTTTTTGTTTCATAAGAAAGAGCTTGAGGCTGCTCCTTTCTCTTGGCACAGAAGGGATACTTTGAGACCTCTGTAGGGTGGGCAATGTAAACACTCTCTTGCAGAGGTTTTCTCATCCTTAAATTAGCATCTCTGTCCTTCAAGACTCTTCTAGAGGGCTGTAAAAGGAAACCAAATAAAAGTAAAAAGCCACTTTCTTTGGTAAAAGGCCAGGTTTCCCTTAGGGAAAAATGGCTGTTACATTTTACAGAATAAATTCATTTATTACTAAGTTACATAGATTAGACACACACACACACACACACACACACACACACACACACACACACACA